>CM061747.1:113578148-114178148 GCA_030979885.1 Lolium multiflorum | reverse complement strand
TATCGAACTCAGGGAGGTAGAGGTCAAAGATAGTCCTCTCAAGCAACCCTGCAATTAAGATACAAGAAGTCTCTTGTGTCCCCAACACACCTAATACACTTGTCGGATGTATAGGTGCACTAGTTCGGCGAAGAGATAGTAAAACACAGGTGGTATAGATGGTGGTAATATTGCAAGAAGTAAAGATGCAGTAAAACAGTAAACAAGCGATGTTTGCAGTATTTGGAAACAAGGCCTAGGGATCCTACTTTCACTAGTGGACACTCTCAACATTGATCACATAACAAATAAATAACTTCTCCTCACTTGTGCTACATACACTCTCTTGTTTGATAACAAACACCATTCATTGTGTAGGGCTACGAGAGCTCCCTCAAGCCGGAGTAAACAAGCTCCACAACATTCGGAGTTCATATTTAAGTAACCTCTAGAGCATAATAGACCGTTGCAATTTAGACCGAGTACTAACATAGCATACACACTGTCACCTTTAAGCTATGAAAGGGGGAATAGATCACATCAATACTATCATAGTAATAGTTAACTCCATAATCTACAAGAGATTACAATCATAACCTACGCCAAGTACTACATGATGCACACACTGTCAACATTACATCATGGAGGAGGAATAGACTACTTTAATAACATCACTAGAGTAGCACATAGATTAATAGTGATACAAAGCTCATCATATGGATCTCAATCATGTAAGGAAGCTAATGAGATTATTGTATTGAGGTACATGAGAGAGAGAGATTAACCACATAGCTACCGGTAGAGGCCTTAGCCTCGGGGGAAAACTACTCCCTCCTCATCATGGGAGACATCAACGGCGATGGAGATGGCGGTGGTGTCGATGGAGATGGCTCCGGGGGCAATTCCCCATCCGCGCGTGCGAACAGAGACTCTGTCCCCCGGGTGGAGTTTTGCGATGGCGGCGGCGCCTGGAGTCTTTGGAGTTTCATCAATTGGTATCGGGTTTTTAGGTCGCGAGGGACTTTATAGGAGAAGAGGCGGCGTCGGAGGGGCACCAGGGCGCCCTCCCCATAGGCCGGCGCGGCTAGGGGGCCACCCGCGTGGCCCTGTGGTCTGGGGCCCTGGGCCTCCTCTCCGTCTCCCCTTCGGTGTTCTGGTCCGTCTTGTTGAAATAAGATGTTTGGCTTTCGTTTCGTCGAATTCCGAGAATATTGCCCGAACAGCCTTTCTGGAACCAAAAGCAGCAGAAAACAGGAACTGGCACTTCGGCATCTTGTTACTAGGTTAGTTCCGGAAAATGCATGAAATCATTATAAAGTGTGAGCAAAACATGTAGGTATTGTCATAAAACTAGCATGGAACATCAGAAATTATAGATACGTTGGAGACGTATCAGGGGCCGATGCGCCGACAATGGGCATCTCATTCTTCTCCATCGCCGGCGGTTTTCTTCGGGGTTTTTTCTTCGGTTGTGGAGAAGATGATGGGACAGGAGAGGCGGTTGCAGTGAGAACGTGCATCGAGGGAGAGAAAGAGGGGCTCTATAAAGACGAAGGTGGCGTGTACCGCAACACGCGTCCGCTATGCACGGCTGCAGCGTGCACCGCGACACGAGTCTAACCTGGGACGTTTGGTGTACTCAGTTATAACCTCGGCCTTATACAGAAATTTTATCTGTACTCAGTTTTCCCCTCGAGTACATAGACTGGCAAGTGCAATATACTCAGTTTTACCCTCAACTAGGTGGTCAACAGAGAGTCAACAAATGAGATTGTCATAGCTAATTGAGTCATTTCACGCGCAAAAAAATGAAAAAAATAAAAACATAGTGGCACCTACTCATGGAGTCTTCCTACGCAACCTGCCACCTAGAAAACTGACACGTCTCCAACGTATCTATAATTTCTTATGTTCCATGCTACTTTTATGACAATAATCACATGTTTTATACATACTTTACATCATTATTATGCATTTTTCGGCACTAACCTATTAACAAGATGCCGAAGCCGGTTGTTGTTTTCTGCTGTTTTGGTTTGAGAAATCCTACAAAGAAAATATTCTCGGAATCGGACGAAATCAACGCGGGTCTTATTTTTCCACGGAGCTTCAGAGGAAGAGCATACGAAGTGGGGCCACGAGCCGACACCATAGCGGCGCGGCCTGCATGGGGCGCGCCGGCCTATGTGTGGGCCCCTGTGCCCTCCAAGCTGCCCTTCCGCCTGCTTATACCCTCGTCGCGAAAACCCTGTACCGAGAGCCACGATACGGAAATACTTTCAGAGACGCCGCCGCCGCCAATCCCATCTCGGGGGGATTCAGGGATTTCCGGCACCCTGCCAGATAGAGGAATCATCACCGGAGGGCTCTACATCACCATGCCCGCCTCCGGATTGATGCGTGAGTAGTTCATCCTTGGACTATGGGTCCATAGCAGTAGCTAGATGGTTGTCTTCTCCTCTTGTGCTATCATGTTTAAATCTTGTGAGCTGCCTAACATGATCAAGATCATCTATTTGTAATGCTACATGTTGTGTTTGGTGGGATCGATGAATATAGAATACTATGTCAAGTTGATTATCAATCTATCATATATGTGTTGTTTATGTTCTTGCATGCTCTCTGTTGCTAGTAGAGGCTCTGGCCAAGTTGATACTTGTAACTCCAAGAGGGAGTATTTATGCTCGATAATGGGTTCATGCCTCCATTGAATCTGGGACAGTGACAAAAGTTCTAAGGTTGTGGATGTGCTGTTTCTACTAGGGATAAAACATCGATGCTTTGTCTAAGGATATTTGTGTTGATTACATTACGCACCATACTTAATGCAATTATCATTGTTTGCAACTTAATACTGGAAGGGGTGCGGATGCTAACCTGAAGGTGGACTATTTAGGCATAGATGCATGCTGGATGGCGGTCTATGTTGTTTGTCGTAATGCCCTGATTAAATCTCATAGTGATCATCATGATATGTATTGAATCTTTATTTGTCAATTGCCCACATGTAATTTGTTCACCCATCATGCTATTTATCTTATTGGAGAGACACCACTAGTGAACTGTGGACCCCGGTCCATTCTTTTACATCTGAAATACAATCTCTGCAATCTCTGTTCTTTGTTGTTCTTCGCAAGCAAACATTATTCTCCACACCATACGTTTAATCCTTTGTTTTCAGCAAGCGGTGAGATTGACAACCTCACTGTTAAGTTGGGGCAAAGTATTTTGATTGCGTTGTGCAGGTTCCACGTTGGCGCCGGAATCCCTGGTGTTGCGCCGCACTACACTCCTCCACCAACAACCTTCATGTGGCCTTCATCTCCTACTGGTTCGATAAACCTTGGTTTCTTACTGAGGGAAAACTTACTGATGTGCTCATCATACCTTCCTCTTGGGGTTCCCAACGGACGTGTGCTGTACCGTCACAAGGAAGCTTCTACACGCTAGCAGCTACTTTTTCTGGCACCGTTGCCGGGGATCTGAAGAAAAGTTATACCACAAAGATTTCTATCTCCCACGTCAACTGCACGACACTTTTTCGGCGCCGTTGCGGGGAGATCATTATTTGCAAGGGGAGTCTTTCATATCCAATCTCTACTTTGTTTTTGTCTTGCTTTACTTTATTTTATTTACTGTCTTGTTTGCTCTATATTAAAAACACAAAAAAATTAGTTGTTTACTTTATTTCATTTGTCTTGTTTACTTGCTCTATATCAAAACACACAAAAAATAGTTACTTGTCTTTACTTTATTTTATTCTGTTTGCTTAGTTTACTTTTATTATTGCTACAATGGGAACTCCTGAAAATACTAAGTTGTGTGATTTCACTAGCACAAATAATAATGATTTTATAAGTACTCCTATTGCTCCACCTGCTACTACAGTAGAATTCTATGAAATTAAACCTGCTTTACTGAATCTTGTTATGAGAGAGCAATTTTCCGGTGTTAGTACTGATGATGCTTGTCGTTGCCTAATCGACGATACCTCGGAGGAGGGATCCTCACGAGGGGGAGAAGAAGTAGGGGGCATAGGGCGGAGTGCACACGGGACGGTGGTACGCGAGTTACCCAACGGAACACCTGCACGATGTGAGGCCTCTTCTTTGTCTGGAATTATCTGGGCGCTTGCGCGTTGTTACAATGGTTGTGGTTGTGCCTCTTGGGCTCCCAGGATCCGGCTTATAAAGGCGCACGGATCTAGGGTTTACATGGAGAGTCCTAGCCGGAATACAAGTTGCCTAACTACGGTACAATATCTTGCCGTGTATGTCAAGGATCCGCCTTCCTTATGGTCGTACCGGATCCGGATACTTCATGGGCCCACGGATCCGGCCTCCTTCGTAGGTCGGTTGGGATCCGGCTCCAGGTTCTGGGCTGGACTTCATCCTTCTTGATCAACAGCAATGGGCTGCCCGATGGGCCCATGCCACCATCACCGTCATGGGCCACCCGGGCTTGCCGGATCTAGGCATGTCGTTGATATACCCATAAAGTATACCCACAACAGTAGCCCCCGAAGTTCTCCGAGATTCATCATTCTTCCGTCTTCATACAACTCGGAACCGAAGAGAATCTTGAAGAGCTTCCAAACTTTCTTGCTTCCGATATCATTTACTCGGAAATCCACATGTCCTTCAGTAACGATAATGTAACGGAGTTTGCACCTTTCCCGCGCACAACTTCCTATTTTCCCGCGCTAAATTTTCGGAGATGCGAATCTTTAGCCGGAAATTTCGGGAGCGCACGGTTAAGTTACCTCCACGTCATTTTACCGCTTTTAACCTAAGACACGTGTCATACATCCAACGGTGAGACTGTTCAGTTTCCGCCGTAGGATCCGAAATGCGAATCTCCGCGCGAGGTCTATAAATACCCCCACGCGCGGTAACTCCTCATTCGTTTCACCCCATCACCACTTCATCTTCCTCCTCCCGCCGCGCCGCCCGTCAGATCTCAACTCCGACGAGCTCCGCCGAGAACTCGAGCTCGCTCCAAGCCTCCATTCGTTCCAAGATCGTCGCGGTTGATCGGGAAATCTCCCCCCGATTCGATTGGTCACGCGGGTCGTTTCACAGCAAGTTCGGCGACCTTCATCCTCGCCGGAGCATCGCCGGTTCGCCGCGCCATTGACGATACGTGCACCGGACTTGTAGAAGAAGAAGTAGAGTAGAATAGATTCCGGTTACTCAAACACTTTGCATGGGTGCAGCCGGAAGCATGCCGATCGACTCACACTGTACTGGTAGTTCTCCGAATAGCCCGGATCCCAGTTCATTAGAGCCCATCTGTCCGGATCCCATAGCATATCTACCACCATATGTTTCCGACATCCGGCTAGCTCAACCTTTTTCCGCATCTTCCAGCACCAAGTTAGGCCGGATCCCAACCGCTCAAGAAATTGAAGAAGAACTCCAAGGGCAAGCTAGAATGGCAGCCAAGGTGCAGGAGACGGAAAACAAGAAAGCCTCCAAGGCTCGGATCCGCGAAGGAGAGCGGGGTCAATGGTGGCCCTGCGAAACCACGATACGGAGCTCAGAGAGCTTCAGAACGAGGGTATGATCTCCGCTCACTGGAGTTTCATACGCGACACCGTCGTCCCCAAGCCAGGAGCCGGAGAAGTGGTCATGACCAAAGCTTGGGTGGAACGCGGATTATCGCTCCCTGCTCGGAATTCTTTCTCTCCGTCCTCAACACGTATGGGCTTCAGCCCCACAACATCTGCCCCAACTCCTACCTTCTGCTCTCCAACTTCGCGACACTTTGCGAAGGGCATCTTGGGATCCGACCAGATGTCAAGCTATGGCAGTTTTTCTTCCGAGTGAAGAAGGAGACGAAGGACAAAGCCATGCTGAACTGCGGGAGCATGACGTTCATGCTCCGACCTGGCCGCATGTACCCTCCTCATGACTCGCATGAATCCGTCCGGTACTGGAACGCCGGATGGTTTTACGAGAAGAATGTGTCAGTTCCGGAGATCCACGACGGTCTCCCCAAATTCAACAACGAGCCTCCGGAAGAGCTTGCAAGCTGGAGCTTCATCCCATCGCTTTCCCTAACTCCCATCCTGGAGAAGGCAGCGCGGAGAATCTCCTGGCTAGTCCACGATGGGCTAACCGGAACCCAGCTTACACTTAGCTGGTTCACTCGGCGGATCCAGCCGCTGCGGTATAACGCGCGGTTAATCTGCGCATACACCGGGGCGGACGACCAGCTCCGAGCTACCCGCCACGATCTTCCGGCTGATTCTCTCAAAAGGAGATTCAAGACGCTGGTGAAGGTAGGCCGGGGTCAACCGATCCCGGAATTGATCAAGGATATTTACACGAACAACCAGTGTCCTCCGGTAAGCTTTGATCCCTTCGTTACTTCAAACCTCACAAGTTTCTGAATATTGACTAACATATGATATCTTTCCCTCCAGCTCGCTACATTGGCGGAGGAAAACTTGCGCACCATACTTCGCGTCCCCGTCAGTGGCGACACGGCGGAGGAGGTTCCGGAGGACGAAGAGGAGGAAGAGGAGCAAGCACCCCGAAAGGCAGCTCCTCGACCTTCGAAGCGTTCCCGCGCCAAAGCTCCCAGCTCGGAGCCAGCGGCGAGGCCTCCGCCAAGAAGCCCAAGATCATCAAGCCCCCTCCGCTAGACTCAAGGAAAGCGGAGCGGGAACGTTTGAAAATGCTTTCTACAGCAGGCAAACGCTCACGCCCCATCATCCCCGGCGCCCCGTAAGTTTCCGCGTATGGTACATATTTACTTTGATGCATTTGGTACTTATGCGATCTTCTTTTATTTGTTCGCAGAACTCCGACTACCGCTGCCACTCGGACCACCAGCCAAGAGCCCATCACAAAGTATATGAAGAAATCTCCGGCTGTTGGTCCTACAACTCCAGCTCCGCCAAGCGCTTCCCACACTGCTCCACCGCCATCTCCTCCTCAGGCGGAACAATCTCCCCCTCCTGCCGCAAACACTCCACCGGAAATAATTCCGGTCAGCAGCGAAAAGGTGGGCGGAGAAGACCCTAAGGCCAAAGGCCCTGCCCAAGAAGAGACAGAAGTTCAAGGCCAAGGAGAGGCTGAGGTTACTTCCTCCGAGAAGGTCGGAGCCGGTGCTGGCGACGTTGTCGTGTTTCCGAAAAACTTCGGAGATCCGGCTGACCTCACTTCCACCCCCAAGGCATATGCTACAAAGTTCTTCAACAAGCTAACTGAGGCGGAGAAGTGGGAACTTGAACAAGACCTGCTCAACGCCATGCTGAACAATGCCTGGGGGAAACCGGATACGCTACGTCGGAAATCCAGGAGTTTAAGAAGGGTGTTGGCGAATTCTTCGACAAGCTTGTCTGCAAACAAAAGGTACTCCCCAGTAGCCCCCAAGCATGTAGGCGGAAACTAGGTACTAGTTAGCGCTTAGATGCTTTAGAGTACAGCCACTTTTGGAAAGATTTTTTAAAATGTCGCAGTAGCCCCCAAGCATGATGTCGGAAAGATTCCGGCAATAATGCTTCAAAGGACCCCACTTTTTGTAGGCGGAATTTTTACTCCTGCTCTGATTGTTTTTTACAGGAACAGCAGGCACTGCACTATGAGCTACACAAGAATATTGCCCTGCAGCGCCGCGTTACCTTGGGTCAAGCGGAAAATATCCGGACCCTGAAAGATAAAAATGCAGAACTGAACAAACAACTGGCGGATGCCCAAGGTTGGTTTCCGCCCTTTCTTGTTATTAATTCACATTCCGACTTTGAACTGTATTTAAATTGAATCCTTATAGGCGCATCTTCCTCCCTGGCTACGACCTCCTCCGAACTGGAGAACCTGCGCTCCTCGTACCAAGAGTTGGAGACAAAGCTGAAGGAGGCGGAGCAGCAGAAGGAGCAGGCCGAGAAGCAACTGGCGGAGAAAAACTCCGAGCTCATCAGGGAGAAGGGCGAATTCTTGTTAAAGCGCAATGCTGATAGCGAGACCATCAAGAGGCAGCAAAAAGAACTCAATGGACTCCGGAAATACATGGAGACCGCGGAGCACCATTGGGACTTGCTGGCCACAAACATCCTGGGTACATATACTCCGAGTTTCTTGTCTTGATGTACAATTTCTTGTGCTCAACTTGAATTTTTATTCTTGTATCTTTGTGCAGAGCCACTTGGATATTCTGAAAGGCGCCGGAATAAATTTCCCCGGGACGATGTTCTTTCTCTTGCTGGCGATGATTGCAAGGATCTTATTTCCGCCTCACGGAAGATATGCCACAACTTGTCACTGAAGAAGAGCCGCACCTGCGGTCTGCGCAAACTGGTCAAGCGGATGGACATTCTTCCGGAGCTGGTAACAGATCTACAAGCTTCATCAGCCCGAGGCGCAGCTGCCATGACTTTAACTATGTGCTTGGCACATAACCCGGAGATGGATCTGGACCGGGTAACTTCTGGTGTTCCTCCGACAGCAGATGTCGGAGCGCTGCTTGATGCGGTGAGTGGCTATGACACCCGCATCGCGCGGAGGATCCGTCACGACGAATTCTACGACAAGGCGGTTCTCCCTGCGGACGAGCCCCTTGAAGACGAACTTCAAAAGGAGCGTGACGCGGAAGCCCGACCTGCGGAATCCGGAACCCAGTTTACCTGGACCAGCTCCAAGGATGCTCCCCAAGAGGAACCCAAGTCCAGCGCTGCAACCTCCGAAGAGGATGAAGAGAGTGATGAAGATGTGTCGTCTCCGGCTGAGGGCGCCAAAGGAAAAGATCCGGAAGGCAATGCTTCTCCGTCCAAGGCGGAGTGAGAACTTTTATGTCCTGCGGGATAAAACAATGCATCATTTTGGCCCCAGCGAGGGTTTGTAATATAACTTAAATTCTTAAGTAGTTAGGGACGAAACAAGCATGCATGCGTGGGCGGAAAATACTTATCCTGCTATCCGTTTTAATATTATTTGCATGTGTTGTTTCTTGAAAGCAAGTGCTGGTTTGATAATTTCCGGCTTGCCCACTTGACCTTCCACGAGCCGGAAAACCCGTGCCGGAAACGCTCGCCAGCGGCGACGAAGCCCAATGGCAATCCGTCAATAACCGCGGAAACAAGCCCCCAGCCCAAGTGCCGGAAGTCGCTACCAGGAATCCATGAGTTTGCAACAGAAAAAATTTCCGCCAGAAAACTTAAGCTTACGTCCTAAAGGACGATTTTGAAAATCACAACTTTCATACACGCCTAGGCGGAAAGATCCAGCTCTGCGGTTTTAGTCGGAAAAAACATACACGATCCAGAAATGAAAAATTAAAGGAGGTAAAAGACTCTAAGAGTGAACCAAAAGCTTTATTTCATTGATCATGTATCATAGATATTACAAGGTATGTAATGCGTAAAGCGCTAAGTGTGGAAAGGACGTAGCTGTGCTATGTTCCAGGGACGATCTGTTTCATCATATATGTCACCCGGATCTTCTCGTTTTCGTTTCCGATGCCAGTTGGCAGGTCTATCCTTTAGTTCCCGGAAATCAACGAGATAGTAGGATCCGTTGTGTAGTACTTTGCTGATGACAAAGGGTCCTTCCCATGGAGATTGCAACTTATGATCTTTCACCTGGCGAAGGCGGAGGACTAAGTCTCCGACCATGAACGAGCGGTTCCGAACTCGACGGCTATGATAGCGTCGGAGCTTCTGCTGGTAAATGGTGGAGCGTTGGTCAGCTAGATTCCGAGCTTCTTCGATCAGGTCCACAGATAGCTGTCGAGCCTCGTCAGCAGTTTCTTCATTGTAGGCGGAAACTCGCGGTGAATCATGGATGATGTCGGTGGGGAGCACAGCTTCGGATCCGTATACCAGGAAGAAAGGAGTAAATCCTGTTGACCTGTTAGGGGTAGTTCGTAAACTCCACAGAACAGAGTCTAGCTCATCAGCCCAAGCTCCGGCTGCGCGGCGCAGCGGTTCTTCAAGGCGAGGCTTAATTCCGGCTAGTATAAGGCCATTGGCTCGTTCGACCTGACCGTTAGATTGTGGATGGGCCACAGATGCAAGGTCAAGTCGGATCCCAACTTCGTCGCAGTAATCCTTGAGTTCTCCCTGCGCAAAGTTTGTGCCGTTATCTGTGATTATGCTGTGCGGGATGCCGAATCTCGTCACGAGGCTGCAAACAAATTTTAGTGCCGTAGCACCGTCGGCTTTTCTCACTGGCTTCGCCTCGATCCACTTACTGAACTTGTCAATAGCGACCAAGAGGTATTCATGACCGCCAGGAGATGATTTCTTTAACTTACCAACCATATCGAGCCCCCAGACCGCGAACGGCCAGGTGATAGGGATGGTCCTCAGCTCTTGGGCTGGAGCGTTTGGTTGAGTAGCGTAGTACTGACAACCTCGGCAAGTTTTTACCAGCTTCTCAGCATCTTCTTTAGCTGTTAACCAGTAGAATCCTAACCGAAAAGCTTTTGCAACGAGGGACCTGGGAGCGGCATGATGCCCGCAATCCCCTGCATGGATCTCTCTGAGGATTTCAATGCCATCTTGACTAGAGACGCATTTGAGAAATACCCCGTTTGCACTTCGTTTGTAGAGCTGTCCATCAACAATCGTGTAGGATCTTGCTCGTCTGATGATCTGTCGCGCGTGGACCTCGTCCTCCGGCAACTTTTGATCAATGAGATAGTCCAGAACGGCTGAGTCCAGGCCGGAATGATTGCCATCACTTCCTTAGCCGGAGAAACTGCCAGATCGGGATTTTCCGGGTTTGCACCCTTCACTGAGGGTACTCGTAGATGCTCGAGGAAGATTCCAGGCGGAATTGGTTTCCTGCCGGATCCGAGCTTGGACAGCATGTCTGCTGCTGTGTTATCGTCTCTCCTGACGTACTTGACTTCGTATCCGAGGAAGCACTTGGCGATCTCGTCCACTTCGTCTCTGTAAGCCGCCATGACGGAGTTTCTGGCGTTCCAGGTTCCGGCTACTTGTTGTGCCACCAGGTCGGAATCTCCGCAGCATATGATGTGCTTGATCCCAATTTCCTTAGCGATGCGCAGACCATGTAGTAGAGCCTCGTATTCCGCCATATTGTTGGTAGCTTCGAAGTGAATCTGCAGAACGTACTGCAGTTCTTCTCCGGTAGGTGACTTCAGGGTGACTCCAGCCCCCGAGCCTTGATGTTGCTTGGATCCGTCAAAGTGCATGACCCAAGCTTCAGGTTCCGGCACAGGTGTGCCCTCCGGTGCTTCAGTCCAATCCGCGATGAAATCCGCTAGAACTTGAGACTTGATGGCAGTTCGGGCTTCGTAGTTGATGTCAAAGGCAGATAATTCGATGCCCCATTTTGCTACGCGTCCTGTTGCGTCGGAGTTGTTGATGATCGTTGCCAGGGGAGCCTTGCTCACCACTGTCATTGGGTGTTCCTGGAAGTAGTGTCTCAGCTTCCGGCTGCCTAGGAAAACTCCGTATGCTAGCTTCTGAAAGTGAGGGTATCTCTGCTTGGATTCCGTCAGGACTTCGCTAATGTAATAGACAGGCCTTTGGACTCCGTGCTCAAATCCTTCTTCCTTTCGCACCACCACGATTACGAGGCTGATAACTTTGTTGGTAGCCGCCATGTAGAGGAGCATAGGCTCTGACTCAGCTGGAGCTGCCAATATTGGTGGGGAGGAGAGTATGTTCTTCAACCCCTGAAGTGCTTCGTCGGCTGCCTCATCCCAGACAAATTTGTCTGTTTTCTTCAGCAGCTTGTATAGAGGTAGGGCTTTCTCGCCAAGACGGCTAACAAATCTACTGATTGCCGCAACGCAACCAGTTAATCGTTGCACATCTTTGAGACAAGTTGGCCTTTTGATGTTCAGGATAGCCTTGATTTTTTCCGGGTTAACTTCGATGCCCCCTGTGAGAGACAATGAAGCCAAGGAGTTTTCCTGCTGGCACGCCAAAGACGCACTTCAGCGGATTTAACATCATCTTGTACCGTCGGAGATTATCAAAGGTTTCCTTAAGGTCGCTGAGCAGGTCGGATCCCTTTCGGGTCATGACCGCGATGTCGTCGACGTAGGCGTGCACGTTCCGGCCAATTTGGTCCTTCAGGCACCGCTGCATCGTACGTTGGTATGTGGCACCTGCGTTTTTCAAGCCAAAAGGCATGGTAACATAGCAGTATGTGCCAAAAGGTGTGATGAAAGAGGTCGCCTTTTGGTCAGACTCCTTCATCAAGATCTGATGATACCCGGAATATGCGTCAAGAAAACACAGAAGTTCCGCCCCTGCCGTCGAATCAATGACTTGGTCAATGCGCGGCAAAGGGAACGGATCTTTCGGACAATGCTTATTCACGCCGGAGTAATCGATGCACATTCTTAGTATTTCAGAATTCTTTTTGGGTACAAGGACGGGGTTTGCGACCCAATCAGTATGGATAACTTCTACTACAAAACCTGCCTCTAGTAACTTTGCTAATTCCATTCCTATGGCGCGGCGCTTCTTATCTCCAAAGCGTCGCATAGCTTGCTTCACCGGTTTTGCACCCGGATTTATGTTGAGGTAGTGCTCGGCGAGTTCCCTTGGTACTCCGGACATGTCAGAAGGTTGCCATGCGAAGATATCCATGTTAGCTCGGAGGAACTCGACGAGCGCGCTTTCCTATTTGGGGTCCATGTTGGCTCCGACTGAAACCTGCTTGGAGTTGTCACCTTCAACGAGGTCATGCTTCTTGGTTTCTATCGCGGCCTTGAACGAGGTCTTCTGTTCGGAGATCTGCTTCTTGGTGGTCTGCATCTCAGTCGGATCCACCGCGGCTCTGTAGCCTTGCAGCTCCTCTCCAGATATGACGGATTCTGCAAAGGCGGCCTCGCCTTCCTCGCAGTCCCTAGCTTTCTTGTAGTCTCCGGACACGGTGATCCAACCGTTAGGACCCGGAATCTTGAGCTTGTTGTAGATGTAGCATGCCCTGGCGTGGAACTTGTGGTAGGTGGGCCTGCCGAAGATCACGTGGTAGGAGCTTTTGAAGGGCACCACTTCAAACGTGATCATCTCTTCGCGGTAGTTGTTCACATTGCCGAAGGCCACGGGAAGTTTGATGCTGCCCAGAGAGTTTGCCTTCTTACCCGGAACCACACCATGAAATTCAGTGGTGCTGTGTTTGAGCTGTTCCTTGGTGAGGTTCATCTTCTCCAGGGTCTCCAGGTACATGATGTTCAGGCTAGCTCCTCCGTCCATAAGACACTTGGAGAAGTCATACCCGTCTATGCGGGGACTTACAACCAGGGCGTAGCACTCTTTGGGGATGACGGCCGGGTGATCCGACCTGTCAAAGGTACAGGCTTTCTCCGACCACTTGACATACTGCGGCACAGCCGGAACTGTGGCGTTCAAGATCCGGAGCGCCGATTTTTTCGCGCGGACAGTTGGGGTTCCGAGGAAGGTGTGGTAAGTTCCGACACTCTTCTTGCCAAAGGGGTTGGATTTGTTGGCTGCGGTACCCTCCTTGGGTTCCGGCGAAGCGTCATCCTCGTCCATGGCCTCGGAACTGTCCTCCTCTTTGTCCTTGTTCTTGCCCTTGCCTCCTTTGCCGCGCGGGCGGTGCTTCCGGGCTCGCTTGTATCCTGCCTCCGGGTCGTTCTTCGATCGTTGACCCACTTGCAGTTGCGATTGGTATGGGTGGATTTGCCCGTAGCCGGATCCAGATGGGCCAGGCACGGCATATCCCTGTATTCTTCGTACGTTTGGGGGGCGCGGGATCCGGCTGCGGTGACCTCGTCAGCGCGCTGCTGGCCCCTGCCTGCTCCGCCTCCACGTCCGCGGCCTCTTCCGCCTCCTGACCTCCGCGTTGGAACGTCATGGCTACCATGTCGGATCCTCCGCCCTTCTGGTCTTCAGGGGGGTTCTTCCGCTTGTTGCTGTTGCTGACGCCGTTATCACGGTTTTTCTTCTGTTGGTGCAGGGGTATGGCTGTAGCTGCGAGATCTCCGCCTGCGTCGTCATCGGCGGCAGTATGATCGCTGGCGATGTTTATCATCTCATCAAGAGTGAGCTTGTTTGCGTTCACCAGGCAGGTAAGCTTGTGGCGCAGCAGCCCCCCACGCTGCAAACCACCAATGAAGGCGTGCATTGCTGTGCGGTTATCTACGTTCTCGCACTCGTTTCTGGTTGCCAACCATCGGGTGAGGAAGCTTCTAGATGTCTCGCCCTTCTTCTGGATGCAAGCTTGAAGATCGCTGGTGGTGGCCGGTCTCTTGTAGGTACCCCTGAAGTGGTTCTCGAAAGCCTTCTTCAGGTCCAACCAGCAAAAGATAGTGTTTTCCTCAAGGTCACTGAGCCAAACACGAGCTGGACCAATAAGGTACAACTGGAGCATGCGGCAGGCTATATTCGGGGTTCCTCCGGCGAAGGTTACTGCATTGTAGTAATCCTCAATCCAGGTATCCGGCCTCTCGCTGCCATCATAATGCTTCAGGTTTCCTGGTAGCTTAAGGTTCAAGCTTCTTGGCTTTGGTTCCTCTCGGATCATCTGGCCAAAGCACCTTGGACCGATGTAGTCGGATCTGTACTCGTTGAGGCGATCCCGGGCATCACGGGGGGCACCACCGGGTGATTTTGAGCGGGAACGGGATCTCCGGCCTCTGCCTCCGCCTCCACCTCCGCCTCCACTGGGTGGTGGCGAGGGAGATCTGCGAGGGGGCCTGTAAGATGTTCTTCCGCCTTCAGATTCTCGGCGTGGCTCCCGCGGCTGGCTCCGGCTTCGGTGGCTCCTTTCCTCTTGGTGGTGGTCGCCTCCGTCGTTCCGGCTCCTGCGTGGCTCAGGTGCGTACTCCTCGTTCCGGCTCCTCCTTGGTTCCGGATCGCGTCCTTGGCTTCTGCGAGGCTCAGGGTCGCGTTCTTGATTCCGACGAGGCTCGGGGTCGCGGTCTTGGTTCCGGCTTCTGCGTGGTTCCGGCGTACGTTCCCTGCTCCTGTCTCTAGGAGGCGGCATGTTGTCGCGGATGTTAATTCCACCTGGCCCATGGGGCCTGGTGTTTCCGGCGGGACTGCGACGTCGAGGAGGTAGCGGAGGACGCGAAGCTCGGGGTGGCGGTGATGGAACACGGTACTTGTCTCTGCCAGTATACATCGGATCCTTTCCCTTTAGCGGATTTTTCGGGGTTGAATCCGAAGACACCGGGATTGGATTCGGATGATCTCTGACTTTCCTCCTTCGCTCCGTGGATCCGGTGCGCGATTCGCCATCACGGTGTTGACCTGCTGTGGCGTCCTTCTGCGCGGTAGATATGCAGTGTTCCGGATTGGATGCTAACCTGCGCGAAGTGTCTGCCTTGCTCTGTTGCTGCATTGCTGAGGCAACGAGCTTCCGGACGTAGTTGATGTCAATCTCCTCGTCCTTCTTCTTTAGGAGCTCCGCAGCCTTCTTCATGTTATCCTTTGGAGTTGCGAGCGGCTGCTGCTCTGTGGGTGTTGCGAAGGTAATCTTGCGGGGAAGGATGGCTTCTCGCCTGATTCTAGCTTCTTCCTCCTGCACAAATTTTACCTTGGCCTCCCAGTGCTTCTCGAGTTGCCTGACCTTTTCAAGAGATTCATCGACCTCGCGATCCTTCTTCTGAAAGTGGTCCACGAAGTTCGCCGCTATGGTTCTTTCTTCCAGCATTGCGGCTGCGGTCTTGGCAAACTTCTGAGCTGTCGCTAGCATCTCCTGTCTTTTGGCTTCTAAGGCCTCCGGATCTGCAGCTTCCTCGGGAGTTATTGGCTTGTTGAGGATATCAGACTTTGCGACTAAATCCATGCGTGCTTGCTCGACCATCTCTTCTGGTGACAGGACATCCTTTCGTGGTCGTGCCCGATCTAACGGAGACCTTACGTTGGATGGTCCTGGGTCGGAGTTGGAGGCTTCGTCTTCCGTTTCCGGCTGATCCAGCGGTGCCACGGTTGCTAGAACCTGCATCGGCTGGGCGGATTCCACTTCAGCTTGCTCACCGCCTCCGAGTTCCTCGAGCTTGCGGTTGAATTCCTCTGTATTCATGGATGAAGCGCCGTCATCTTCTTCCCCAATTGCGAGCTCCTTCGTCAAGCGATTGTATTCTTCTGTGCCTATTGAGGAGGCATCGGAATTTGGGCTCAAGTTACCGAGGATTGATTCCTCAGGGTTTCCGGCTTCCTCTTGTCCCGGAGCGTCGCTGTCTCCGACTGCTTCTGGCAGATCCGGAGCTACGTTGTTTCCGGGTGCCTCAACCTGCAAAGGATCGGCCTCGTCCTGGTGGAGGGCGTCTCCTGCGGTATGGGCCAAGAAGTGCACGAAGTGACACCTTTGCTTCTCTAACACCTGGGAGACCCAGGCGGATCTGCATTGGTCTTCCACCGTTTTCTCCTGCTCAGGGGCGGATTGGGTGGGTTTTGATTTTTCCTGATCTAAGGCGGAACCTTCCTTAAGAAGCTCCTGCGACTCAGATCGGATCTTCGCGACGGCGTCCAGCTCAGCGGCGGACGCGTCAGCGTTACTTACCAGTGCGTTTCCGTCGGAATCGACGGTCTCGCCGATGAAGATGTGGATGCCGCCGATTGGGACGATGGAGAGCTTGACGGGGTTTGACCTAGCCGGAATCCAGAATTCGTCCGGGCGGACGATCGGAAAATTCCCGGCGTAAAGTACGCGCCCCACAGCGATCGAGTCGTCGTAGCTTCCCATGGCGGAGCCCTCCCGGTTCCGGCCTCCAGACGCCTCAGGCCCCACGGTGGGCGCCAACTGTCGTTGCCTAATCGACGATACCTCGGAGGAGGGATCCTCACGAGGGGGAGAAGAAGTAGGGGCCATAGGGCGGAGTGCACACGGGACGGTGGTACGCGAGTTACCCAGCTTCGGAACACCTGCACGATGACAGGGCCTACTGCTGCTTGCCTGGAATTATCTGGGCGCTTGCGCGTTGTTACAATGGTTGTGGTTGTGCCTCTAGGGCTCCCGGGATCCGGCTTATAAAGGCGCACGGATCTAGGGTTTACATGGAGAGTCCTAGCCGGAATACAAGTTGCCTAACTACGGTACAATATCTTGCCGTGTATGTCAAGGATCCGCCTTCCTTATGGTCGTACCGGATCCGGATACTTCATGGGCCCCCACGGATCCGGCCTCCTTCGTAGGTCGGTTGGGATCCGGCTCCAGGTTCCTGGGCTGGACTTCATCCTTCTTGATCAACAGCAACTGGGCCGCCCGATGGGCCCCATGCCACCATCACCGTCTGTGGGCCACCCGGGCTTGCCGGATCTAGGCCATGTCGTTGATATACCCATAAAGTATACCCACAACAGATGCTGCTACGTACCCATCTTAATAATTTTGTTGAAATTTGTGAAATGCAAAAGTATAAGGATATAGATGGTGATATTATAAAACTGAAATTGTTTCCTTTCTCATTAAGAGGAAGAGCTAAAGATTGGTTGCTTTCTTTGCCTAAAAATAGTATTGATTCATGGACTAAATGTAAAGATGCTTTTATTGGTAAATATTATCCTCCTGCTAAGATTATATCTTTGAGAAGTAGCATTATGAATTTTAAGCAATTTGATAATGAACATGTTGCTCAAGCATGGGAGAGAATGAAATCTTTGGTAAAGAATTGCCCTACCCATGGACTAACTACTTGGATGATCATCCAAACCTTTTATGCATGATTGAATTTTTCCTCGAGGAACCTATTGGATTCAGCTGCTGGAGGTACTTTTATGTCCATCACCTTGGGCGCCACAACAAAGCTTCTTGATGATATGATGATCAATTACTCTGAATGGCATACTGAAAGAACTCCTCAAGGTAAGAAGGTAAATTCTGTTGAAGAAACCTCTTCTTTGGGTGATAAGATCTCATATTGATCCTAATAATGTTCCTTTAGCTTCATTGGTTGCTCAAGAAGAGCATGTTGATGTGAATTTCATTAAGAATAATAATTTCAACAACAATGCTTATAGGAATAATTATGGTAACAACAACTATAGGCCATATCCTTCTAATAATGGTAGTGGTTATAATAATTCTTATGGTAATTCTTACAACAATAATAAGAGTGTACCCTCTGGTCTTGAAGTCATGCTTAAAGAATTTATTAGTACATGATGCGCGTAGATGTACACGTCCGTTGGGAACCCCAAGAGGAAGGTATGATGCGCACAGCGGCAAGTTTTTCCCTCAGAAAGAAACCAAGGTTATCGAACCAGTAGGAGCCAAGAAGCACGTGAAGGTTGTTGGTGGAGGAATGTAGTGCGGCGCAACACCGATGAAACCGGCGCCAACGTGGAACCTGCATAACACAATCAAAGTACTTTGCCCCAACGTAACAATGAGGTTGTCAATCTCACCCGGTTTGCTGAAAACAAAGGATTAACGTATCGAGTGGAAGATGGTGTTTGTTTGCAAAGAACAGTAAAACAATGATTGCGGTAGAATGTATTCAGATGTAAAAGAATGGACCGGGGTCCACAGTTCACTAGTGGTGTCTCTCCAATAAGATAACTAACATGCTGGGTGAACAAATTACAGGCGGGCAATTGACAAATAAAGATTCAATACATATCAACGATGATTACTATGTGATTTAATCAGGGCATTACGACAAAGTACATAGACCGCTATCCAGCATGCATCTATGCCTAAATAATCCACCTTCAGGTTATCATCCGAACCCCTTCCGGTATTAAGTTGTAAACAACAGATAATTGCATTAAGTATGGTGCGTAATGTAATCAACACAAATATCCTTAGACAAAGCATCGATGTTTTATCCCTAGTAGCAGCAGCACATCCATAACCTTAGAACTTTCTGTCACTGTCCCAGATTCAATGGAGGCATGAATCCACTATCGAGCATAATTACTCCCTCTTGGAGTGATGTCTACGGGAGCTTCTATTCTTGTAGACAGTGTTGGGCCTCCAAGAGCATAGGTTTGTAGAACAGCAGCAAGTTTCTCTTAAGTGGATTACCCAAGGTTTATCGAACTCAGGGAGGAAGAGGTCAAAGATATCCCTCTCATGCAACCCTGCAACCACAAAGCAAGAAGTCTCTTGTGTCCCCAACACACCTAATAGGTGTACTAGTTCGGCGAAAAGATAGTGAAATACAGGTGGTATGAATAAGTATGAGCAGTAGTACGGCGCCAGAAAATAGCTTGATGGCGTGCAGTTGATGGTAGTAATATTGTAGGAAGTAAACATGCAGTAGTAACGGCGTAATTCAGTAAAAAAGATAAACAAGCAGCGATAACAGTATTTAGGAACAAGGCCTGGGAATAGACTTTCACTAGTGGACACTCTCAACTTTGATCACATAACAGAATAGATAAATGCATACTCTACACTTTTGTTGGATGATGAACACATTGCGTAGGATTACGAACCCTCAATGCCGGAGTTAACAAGCTCCACAATTAATGTTCATATTTTAGTAACCTTTATAGTGTAAGATAGATCAAAAGACTAAACCAAGTACTAACATAGCATGCACACTGTCACCTTCATGCATATGTAGGAGGAATAGATCACATCAATATATCATAGCAATAGTTAACTTCATAATCTACAAGAGATCACAATCATAGCCTACGCCAAGTACTCACACGGTGCACACACTGTCACCATTACACCGTGCAGGAGGAATAGAGTACTTTAATAACATCACTAGAGTAGCACATAGATGAATAGTGATACAAAACTCATATGAATCTCAATCATGTAAGGCAGCTCATGAGATCATTGTATTGAAGTACATAGGAGAGAGATTAACCACATAGCTACCGGTACAGCCCCGAGCCTCGATGGAGAACTACTCCCTCCTCATGGGAGCAGCAGCGGTGATGAAGATGGCGGTGGAGATGGCAGCGGTGTCGATGGAGAAGCCTTCGGGGGCACTTCCCCGTCCGGAGTGGGAGCAGAGACTCCTGTCCCCCAGGATCTTGGCTTAGCGATGGCGGCGGCTGCGGAAGGTTTCCGTGCAGTGGCTTCCTCCGTGGGGTTTTTAGGTCGAGGACCTTTAACTAGGCGAAAGGGAGCCTCGGAGGGGCACCGGGTGCCCTCACCACTGGTGGCGCGGCCAGGCTGGGCCGCGCCCGAGGTGTGGTGTGGGGCCCCCCTGGCCCCTCTGGCCCCTCTTCGGTGATCTGGAAGCTTCCGGGAAAAATAGGAACCTGGCGTTGATTTCGTCCAATTCCGAGAATATTTCGTTACTAGGATTTATGAAACCAAAAACAGCAAAACAGGAACTGGCACTTAGGCATCTTGTTAATAGGTTAGTTCCGGAAAATGCGTAAATACGACATATAATGTGCATAAAACATGTAGGTATCATCAATAAAGTAGCATGGAACATAAGAAATTATCGATACGTTTGAGACGTATCAGCATCTAAGCTTAGTTCTGCTCGTCCCGAGCAGGTAAACGATAACAAAGATAATTTCTGAAGTGACATGCCATCATAATCTTGATCATATTGTAAACATATGTAATGAATGCAGCGATCAAAACAATGGTAATGACATGAGTAAACAAGTGAATCATAAAGCAAAGACTTTTCATGAATAGTACTTTCAAGACAAGCATCAATAAGTCTTGCATAGAGTTAACTCATAAAGCAATAAATTCAAAGTAAAGGCATTGAAGCAACACAATGGAAGATTAAGTTTCAGCGGTTGCTTTCAACTTATAACATGTATATCTCATGGATATTGTCAACATAAAGTAATATAACAAGTGCAATATGCAAGTATGTAGGAATCAATGCACAGTTCACACAAGTGTTTGCTTCTTAAGGTGGAGGAGATAGGTAAACTGACTCAACAATAAAAGTAAAAGAATGGTCCTTCAAAGAGGAAAGCATCGATTGCTGTATTTGTGCTAGAGCTTTTTTTTTAAAAACATGAAACAATTTTGTCAACGGTAGTAATAAAGCATATGAGTTATGTAAATTATATCTTACAAGTTGCAAGCCTCATGCATAGTGTACTAATAGTGCCCGCACCTTGTCCTACTTAGCTTGGACTACCGGATCTTTGCAATGCCATGTTTCAACCAAGTGTCACAAAGGGTACCTCCATGCCGCCTGTACAAAGGTCTAAGGAGAAAGCTCGCATTTTGGATTTCTCGCTTTTGATTATTCTCAACTTAGACATCCATACCGGGACAACATGGACAACAGATAATGGACTCCTCTTAAATGCATAAGCATGTAGCAACAATTATTATTCTCATATGAGATTGAGGATATATGTCCAAAATTGAAACTTCAACCATGATTCATGGCTTTAGTTAGCGGCCCAATGTTCTTCTCTAACAATTTTGCATGCTCCAACCACTAAGGTGATAGATCCTTCAGACAAGACGGACATGCATAGCAACTCACATGATATTCAACAATAGTTGATGGCGTTCCCCAGAAGCATGGTTATCGCACAAGCAACTTAATAAAAGATAAAGTGCATAAGTACATATTCAATACTACGATAGTTTTAAGGCTATTTTGTCCCATGAGCTATATATTGCAAAGGTGAATGATGGAATTTTAAAGGTAGCACTCAAGCAATTTACTTTGGAATGGCGGAGAAATACCATGTAGTAGGTAGGTATGGTGGACACAAATGGCATAGTAGTTGGCTCAAGGATTTTGGATGCATGAGAAGTATTCCCTCTCGATACAAGGTTTAGGCTAGCAAGGTTATTTGAAGCAAACTCAAGGATGAACAGGTGCAGCAAAACTCACATAAAAGACATATTGTAAACATTATAAGAGTTTACACCGTCTTCCTTGTTGTTCAAAACTCTATACTAGAAAATTATCTAGACCTTAGAGAGACCAAATATGCAAATCAAATTTTAGCAAGCTCTATGTATTTCTTCATTAATGGGTGCAAAGCATATGATGCAAGAGCTTAAACATGAACACAACAATTGCCAAGTATCACATTATCCAAGACATTTTAGAATTACTACATGTAGCATTTTCCAATTCCAACCATATAACAATTTAACGAAGAAGAAACTTCACCTTGAACATTATGAGTAAAGCCTAAGGACATATTTGTCCATATGCAACAAGCGGAGCGTGTCTCTCTCCACAAAGTGAATGCTAGGATCCATTTTATTCAAACAAAAACAAAAACAAAAACAAACCGACGCTCCAAGTAAAGAACACAAGATGTGATTGAATAAAAATATAGTTTCAGGGGAGGAACCTTGATGATGTTGTCGATGAAGAAGGGGATGCCTTGGGCATCCCCAAGCTTAGACGCTTGAGTCTTCTTAAAATATGCAGGGTGAACCACGGGGGCATCCCCAAGCTTAGAGCTTTCACTCCTCTTGATCATAGTATATCATACTCCTCTCTTGACCCTTGAAAACTTCCTTCACACCAAACTTCAAGCAAACTCATTGGAGGGTTAGTGCATAATCAAAAATTCACATGTTCAGAGGTGACACAATCATTCTAACACTTACTGGACATTGCACAAAACTTCTGAAAGTTAATGGAACAAAGAAACTCATTCAACTTAACAAAAGCGGCAATGCGAAATAAAAGGCAGAATCTGTCAAAAACAGAACAGTCCGTAAAGACGAATTTAAAGCTGGCACCAGACTTGCTCAAATGGAAAAACTCAAAACTAATGAAAGTTGCGTACATATCTGAGGATCACGCTCGTAAATTGGCAGATTTTTTCGAATTTTCTACAGAGGCTGTGCCCAGATTCGTGACAGATAGCAATGCTGTTTCTGCGCAGCGATCCCAAATATAACATCAACTTTAACATAGAAACTTTACTTGGCACAAAAACATGATAAGGAGAGGTTGCTACAGTAGTAAACAACTTCCAAGACACAAATATAAAACAAAGTACTGTAGTAAAAAAAAAACACATGGGTTATCTCCCAAGAAGTTCTTTCTTTATAGCCATTAAGATGGGCTCGGCAGTTTTAATGATGCACTCGCAAGAAATAGAAGTTGAAGCAAAAGAGAGCATCAAGAGGCAAATTCAAAACACATTTAAGTCTAACATGCTTCCTATGCATAGAAATCTTGTAAATAAACAAGTTCATGAAGAGCAAAGTAACAAGCATAGGAAGATAAAACAAGTGTAGCTTCAAAAATTTCAGCACATAGAGAGGTGTTTTAGTAACATGAAAATTTTTACAACCATATTTTCCTCCCTCATAATAACTTTCAGTAGCATCATGAGCAAACTCAACAATATAACTATCACTTAAAGCATTCTTATCATGAGTCTCATGCATAAAATAATTACTACTCCCAACATAAGCATAGTCATTCTTATTAATTGTAGTGGGAGCAAATTCAACAAAGTAGCTATCAAATATAGGAGGTATATTGTAATCATAATCAAATTTATCCTCCATAACAGGTGGTAACAAAAGACTACTATCATTATAATCATCATAAATAGGAGGCAAAGTATCATCAAAGTAAATTTTCTCTCAATGCTTGGGGGACTAAAAATATCATGCTCATCAAAGCCAGCTTCCCCAAGCTTAGAATTTTCCATATCATTAGCAACAATAGTGTTCAAAGCATTCATATTAATATGTTCCATGGGTTTTTAATTTCGCATCAAACCATCCATGTCTTAAATCAGGAAATAGAATAAGAAGCTCATTGTTGTCCATTATGCCTAACTAGTGTAAACAAGAAACCAAATGTCGCAATTGCAGAGTCTAAAAGAAATAGCTTCGAGCACACACACAATGGCGCCAGAAAAGTACTGTTACCTGGAACCGGAGTATGAGTGCCTTTTACCTTTCCTCCCCGGCAACGGCGCCAGAAAAGTGCTTGATGTCTACGGGAGCTTCTATTCTTGTAGACAGTGTTGGGCCTCCAAGAGCAGAGGTTTGTAGAACAGCAGCAAGTTTCCCTTAAGTGGATTACCCAAGGTTTATCGAACTCGGGAGGGAGAGGTCAAAGATATCCCTCTCATGCAACCCTGCAACCACAAAGCAAAGTCTCTTGTGTCCCCAACACACCTAATAGGTGTACTAGTTCAGCGAAGAGATAGTGAAATACAGGTGGTATGAATAAGTATGAGCAGTAGTACGGCGCCAGAAAATAACTTGCTGGCGTGCAGTTGATGGTAGTAATATTGTAGGAAGTAAACATGCGGTAATGCAGCGATAGTAATTCAGTAAAACGATAAACAAGCGCGATAAGCGATATTTAGGAACAAGGCCTAGGGAATAGACTTTCACTAGTGGACACTCTCAACTTTGATCACATAAGAGAATAGATAAATGCATACTCTACACTTTTGTTGGATGATGAACACATTGCGTAGGATTACACGAACCCTCAATGCCGGAGTTAACAAGCTCCACAATTAATGTTCATATTTTAGTAACCTTATAGTGTAAGATAGATCAAAAGACTAAACCAAGTACTAACATAGCATGCACACTGTCACCTTCATGCATATGTAGGAGGAATAGATCACATCAATATATCATAGCAATAGTTAACTTCATAATCTACAAGAGATCACAATCATAGCCTACGCCAAGTACTCACACGGTGCACACACTGTCACCTTTACACACGTGGAGGAGGAATAGAGTACTTTAATAACATCACTAAAGTAGCACATAGATGAATAGTGATACAAAACTCATATGAATCTCAATCATGTAAGGCAGCTCATGAGATCATTGTATTGAAGTACATAGGAGAGAGATTAACCACATAGCTACCGGTACAGCCCCGAGCCTCGATGGAGAACTACTCCCTCCTCATGGGAGCAGCAGCGGTGATGAAGATGGCGGTGGAGATGGCACGGTGTGATGGAGAAGCCTTAGGGGCACTTCCCCGTCCGGGGGTGCCGAAGAGACTCCTGTCCCCGGATCTTGGCTTCGCGATGGCGGCGGCTCGGAAGGTTTCCGTGCGTGGCTTCCTCCGTAAGGGTTTTACGAGGACCTTTAAATAGGCGAAAGGGGAGCCTCGGAGGGCACCAGGGTGCCCTCACCACCAGGTGGCGCGGCCAGGGGCCCGCGCCCGAGTGTGGTGTGGGGCCCCACAGCCCATCTCTGGCCCCTCTTCGGTGATCTGGAAGCTTCCGGGAAAATAGGAACACAGGCGTTGATTTCGTCCAATTCCAGAATATTTCGTTACTAGGATTTCTGAAACCAAAAAAGCAGAACGAGGAACGGCACTTCGGCATCTTGTTAATAGGTTAGTTCCGGAAAATGCGTAAATACGACATATAATGTGCATAAAACATGTAGGTATCATCAATAAAGTAGCATGGAACATAGAAATTATCGATATGTTGGAGACGTATCAGCAGTCCCCAAGTATCAGCTGGCTGAGCCTCTACTAGCAACGGAGAGCATGCAAGAACATAAACACACATATATGATAGATTGATAATCAACTTAACATAATATTCTATATTCATCGGATCCCCAAACACAACATGTAGCATTACAAATAGATGATCTTGATCATGTTAGGCAGCTCACAAGATCTATGACAATGATAGCACAAGCGGAGAAGACAACCATCTAGCTACTGCTATGGACCCATAGTCCAAGGATGAACTACTCACGCATCAATCGGAGGCGGGCATGATGATGTAGAGCCCCTCCGGTGATGATTCCCCTCTCCGGCAGGGTGCCGGAGGCGATCTCCTGAATCCCCCGAGATGGTATTCGCGACGGCGGCGTCTACGGAAGGTTTTCGTATCGTGGCTCTAGGTACAGGGGGTTTCGCGACGAAGGCTATTTGTAGGCGGAAGGGTAGGTCAGGGGGCCACACGAGGGCCCCACACAACAGGGCCGCGCGGCCAGGGCCTGGGCCGCGCCGCCCTGGTGTGGCGGCGCCTCGTGGCCCCTTCCTTTCCCCTCGGTCTTACGGAAGCTTAGGTGTAAATAGGACCACAGGCGTTGATTTCATCCAATTCGAGAATATTTCCTTACTAGGATTTATGAAACCAAAAACACCTAGCACTTGACATCTTGTTAATAGGTTAGTGCCGGAAAATGTATAATAATGCTTAAAGTATGTATAAAACATTCAAGTATTGTCATAAAAGTAGCATGGAACATAAGAAATTATAGATACGTTTGAGACGTATCAAGCATCCCCAAGCTTAGTTCCTACTCGCCCTCGAGTAGGTAAACGATAACACAAATAATTTCTGAAGTGACATGCTACCAACATAATCTTGATCAACATTATTGTAAAGCATATGAGATGAATGGAGTGATCTGAACAAAAGATTGCTAACAAAGATAATGACTAAACAAATGAATCATATAGCAAAACTTTTCATGAATAGTACTTTCAAACAAGTATCAATAAGAGTTGCATAAGAGCTAACTCATAAGCAATAAATTCAAAGTAGAATGCATTGAAGCAACACAAAGGATGATTAAGTTTCAGCGAATGCTTTCAACTTGTAACATGTATATCTCATGGATATCTGTCAACATAGAGTAATATAACAGTGCAATAAGTAAACATGTAAGAATCAATGCACACAATTAACACAAGTGTTTGCTTCCAAGATAGAAAGGAATGGGTAAACTGACTCAACAATAAAGTAAAAGAATGTCCCTTCGCAGAGAGAAGCATTGATTACTATTTTTTGCTAGAGCTTTTGTTTTGAAAACATAGAAACAATTTTGTCAACGGTAGTAATAATTCATATGTGCTATGCATAATACTTCCTACAAGTTGCATGTCTCATGCATAGAGTACTAATAGTGCTCGCACCTTGTCCTACTTAGCTCGGAAAACACGGATTATCGTCGCATATCATATGTTTCAACCAAGTGTCACAAAGGGGTACCTCTATGCCGCCTGTACAAGTGTCTAAGGAGAAAGCACGCATTGGATTTCGCTTTTGATTATTCTCAACTTAGACATCCATACCGGGACAACATAGACAACAGATAATGGACTCCTCTTTCAATGCTTAAGCATTCAACAACAGTTAATATTCTCATAAGAGATTGAGGTTGTATGTCCCTGAAACTTCCACCATGATACATGGCTTTAGTTGGCGCCTAATGTTCTTCTCTAACATATGCATACTCAAACCATTTGATCATGAAAATCGCACTTACTTAGACAAGACGGACATGCATAGCATCTCACATGATATCCAACAAAGATAAAGTTGATGGCGTCCCCAGAAACATGGTTACCGCTCAACAAGCAACTTATAAGAATTAAGACACATAACTACATATTCATCACACAATAGTTTTTAAGCTATTTGTCCCATGAGCTATATATTGTAAAGGTAAAGGAATGAAATTTTAAAGGTAGCACTCAAGTAATTTACTTTGGAATGGCAGAAAAATACCACATAGTAGGTAGATATGGTGGACACAAATGGCATGGGTTTTGGCTCAAGGTGTTTGGATGCGAGAAGCATTTCCTCTCAGTACAAGGTTTGGGCTAGCAAGGTTGTTTGAAGCAAACACAAGTATGAACATGTACAACAAAACTCACACAAGAACATATTGCAAGCATTATAAGACTCTACTACTTGTCTTCCTTGTTGTTCAAACACTTTACCAGAAAATATCTAGACTTAGAGAGACCAATCATGCAAACCAAATTAAACAAGCTCTACGGTAGTTCTTCATTAATAGATTAAACTACATGATGCAAGAACTTAAACATGATCTATGAGAGCTCAAACAATTGCCAAATTGCCAAACCATATGCAGCATTTTCTGATTCCAACCAAATAGCAATTTAACGAAGCAATCAGCCTTCGCCATGAACATTAAAGCACAATTAAGAACACAAGTGTTCCATATGAAAAAGCGGAGCGTAATATCTCCAATATAAGAATGGTGGGATCCAACTTTATTCAAAACAAAAACAAAAATAAAAGCAAACCGACGCTCCAAGTAAAGAACATAGGATGTGATGGAATAAAAATGTAGTTTCACTAGAAGTGAAACTGATAATGTTGTCGATGAAGGGGATGCCTTGGGCATCCCCAAGCTTAGATGCTTGAGTATTCTTAAAATATGCAGGGATGAACCAGGGCATCCCCAACTTAGACCTTTCACTCTTCTTGATCATAGTATATCATCCTCTTCTCTTGACCCTTGAAAACTTCCTTCACACAAACTTCAAGCAAACTCATTAGAGGGTTAGTGCATAACCAAAAATTCACACATTCAGAGGTGACACAATCATTCTTAACACTTCTGGACATTGCATAAAGATTCTGAAAGTTAATGGAACAAAGAAACTCATTCAACATAGCAAAAGCGGCAATGCGAAATAAAGACAGAATCTGTCAAAAACAGAACAGTAGTAAAGATGAATCTATCAGGGGCACTTAACTTTCTCAAATGGAAAAATCAAAACTAATGAAAGTTGCGTACATATATGAGGATCATGCTCGTAAATTTGCAGATTTTTCGATTTTTCTACAGAGACTTCTCACGAGAATTCGTAACAGCAATGCTATTTCTGCGCAGCGATCCAAATATATCATCAGCTTTAACATAGAAACTTTACTTGGCACAAAAACATGATAAGGAGAGGTTGCTACAGTAGTAAACAACTTCCAAGACTCAACAATACAGTAAATAAAATAAAACATGGGTTATCCCTCCAAGAAGTGCTTTTTTAACGCCTCAGCTAGGCGCAGAAAGTGCAAATCAAGTAACATCAAGAGATGAAGCATCAACATTATTACCTTGGGAGTTGGGAGTTTTCTCAACAATGCATTGTATCTGGTCTATATAAGTAACTCCTCTCTCATTGCTCCTAGGCTTACTATTCTCATCAAACAAATTTTCGGGAACAAGCCAAGCATAGTTATTTTCAAAGTAAACTTAGGATGAAGCATGATGGAAATAAGCAAAAGTAAACTAGGCAAATAAAGTAAGACAAGTAACTAATTTTTGTGTTTCGATATAGAGCTAGTAAATAAGACAGTAAATGAAGTAACTAATTTTTTTGTGTTTTTAGATATGAAGCAAACAAGACAGTAAATAAAATAAAGTAAAGCAAGACAAAAACAAAATAAAGAGATTGGAAGTGGAGACTCCCCTTGCAGCGTGTCTTGATATCCCCGGCAATGGCGCCAGAAAAAGTGCTTGACGCGTAGATGTACACGTCCGTTGGGAACCCCAAGAGGAAGGTATGATGCGCACGTAGCAAGTTTCCCTCAGAAAGAAACCAAGGTTATCGAACCAGTAGGAACCAAGAAGCACGTGAAGGTTGTTGGTGGAGGAATGTAGTGCGGCGCAACACCAGTGAAACCAGCGCCAACGTGGAACTTACACAACACGATCAAAGTACTTTGCCCCAACGTAACAGTGAGGTTGTCAATCTCACCGGTTTGCTGAAAACAAAGGATTAAACGTATCGAGTGGAAGATGGTGTTTGTTTGCAAAGAACATTAAAAACAAGATTGCGTAGAATGTATTCAGATGTAAAAGAATGGACCGGGTCCACAATTCACTAGTGGTGTCTCTCCAATAAGATAACTAACATCTTGGGTGAACAAATTACAGTGGGCAATTGAAAAATAAAGATTCAATACATATCAACGATGATTACTATGTGATTTAATCAGGGCATTACGACAAAGTACATAGACCGCTATCCAGCATGCATCTATGCCTAAATAATCCACCTTCAGGTTATCATCCGAACCCCTTCCAGTATTAAGTTGTAAACAACAGATAATTGCATTAAGTATGGTGCGTAATGTAATCAACACAAATATCCTTAGACAAAGCATCGATGTTTTATCTCTAGTAGCAACAACACATCCACAACCTTAGAACTTTTCTCACTGTCCCAGATTCAATGGAGGCATGAACCCACTATCGAGCATAATTACTCCCTCTTGGAGTTACAAGTATCAACTTGGCCAGAGCTCTCTACTAGCAACGGAGAGCATGCAAGAACATAAACAACACATATATGATAGATTGATAATCAACTTAACATAATATTCTATATTCATCGGATCCGCCAAACACAACATGTAGCATTACAAATAGATGATCTTGATCATGTTAGGCAGCTCACAAGATCTATAACAATGATAGCACAAGCGGAGAAGACAACCATCTAGCTGCTATGGACCCATAGTCCAAGGATGAACTACTCACGCATCAATCCGGAGGCGGGCATGATGATGTAGAGCCCCTCTGGTGATGATTCCCCTCTCCGCAGGGTGCCGGAGGCGATCTCCAATCCCCCGAGATGGGATTCGCGACAGGCGCGTCTCTGGAAGGTTTTCCGTATCGTGGCTCTCGGTACGGGGGTTTTCGCGACGAAGGCTATTTGTAGGCGGAAGGGTGGTCGGGGGCCACACAGGGCCCCACACAACGGGCCGCCGCCATGGTGTGGCGGCGCCTGCGTGGCCTTTCCTTTCCCCCTCGGTCTTCTAGAAGCTTCGTGTAAAAATAGGACCCTGGGCGTTGTTTTCGTCCAATTCCGAGAATATTCCTTACTAGGATTTCTGAAACCAAAAGAGCAGAAAACAGCAACTGGCACTTCGGCATCTTGTTAATAGGTTAGTGCCGGAAAATGTATAATAATGATGTAAGTATGTATAAAACATTCAAGTATTGTCATAAAGTAGCATGGAACATAAGAAATTATAGATACGTTTGAGACGTATCGGTATACAAATTGCTTTTAATGAAGCATTGAAGAAAAGCTTGGTAAAATTGATGTTCTTGCTTCTAAAGTTGATAGTCTTGCTCTTGATGTTGATCTTTTAAAACTAAAAGTTATGCCTGAGGAAGTTAAAGATGCTAAGTTTGCTAAAACAAATGCCATCCAAGTTCGCATTAATGATAATATTAGAATGTTAGCTGAATTGCATGCTAGGTGGGATAGAGAAGAAAAAGAAAAACTTGCTAAAGAGAATAATGTAGCTAAAGTTTGGACTATTACCACCACTAGTAATGTTGATTCTTCACATGTTGCTAAACCTCCTACTATCAATGGTAAAATAATTGGTGTTGGCAATGTTTCTACTCCTAGTGCAAAGCGTGCAAACCTGAAACTGCTGAAACTGTTTGTGATAATAGTGCTGAAATTTTTCAGAATGCTGTAGATCATAATGGTTTAGATTTTTATGATTGTCATATTACTGAATTTATAAAGTTCTTACAAAAACTTGCTAGAAGTCCTAATGCTAGTGCTATAAATTTAGCCTTTACAAAACATATTACAAATGCTCTCATTAAAGCTAGGGAAAGAAATTAAAACTTGAAGCTTCTATTCCTAGGAAGTTGGAAGATGGTTGGGAGCCCATCATTAAGATGAAATTCAATGATTTTGAATGTAATGCTTTATGTGATCTTGGTGCAAGTATTTCTGTTATGCCTAAGAAAGTTTATGATATGCTTGACTTGCCACCATTGAAAAATTGTTATTTGGATGTTAATCTTGCCGATAATTCTTAAAGAAACCTTTGGGGAGTATTGATAATGTTCGCATTACGGTTAACAATAACCTTGTCCCCGTTGATTTTGTTGTCTTGGATATTGAATGCAATGCATCTTGTCCTATTGTCTTGGGAAGACCCTTTCTTCGTTGGTGTTGTTATTGATATGAAAGAAGGAAATATTAAGTATCAGTTTCCTCTCAAGAAAGGTATGGAACACTTCCCTAGAAATAGAATGAAGTTGCCTTTTGATTCTATTATTGGAACAAATTATGATGTTGATGCTTCTTCTCTTGATAATACTTGATTTGCACTTTCTGCGCCTAGCTGAAAGGCGTTAAGCACTTCTTGGGAGATAACCAATGTTTTATTTTACTACTATATTGTTGAGTCTTGGAAGTTGTTACTACTGTGGCAACCTCTTCGTATCATGTTTTTGTGCCAAGTATAGTCTCTATGGTAAAGTTGATACTAGATTTGGATTACTGCGCAGAAACAGATTTGCTGTCTGTCACGAATTTCGTAGATCTCTGTAGAAAAAATAAAAAAATCTGCCAATTTACGTGCGTGATCCTCGAGATATGTACGCAACTTATATTGGTTTTGAGTTTTCCCGTCGAGCAAGTTACGTGCCTGGAAAATTCGTCTTTACGGACTTCTTTTGACAGATTCTGCCTTTTTATTTCGCATTGCCTCTTTTGCTATGTTGAATGGATTTCTTTGTTCCATTAACTTTCAGTAGCTTTGTGCAATGTCCAGAAGTGTTAAGAATGATTATGTCACCTATGAATATGTGAATTTTTATTATGCACTAACCCTCTAATGAGTTTGCTTTAAGTTTGGTGTGGAGGAAGTTTTCAAGGGTAAAAGAAGAGGATGATACAATATGATCAAGAAGAGTGAAAAGTCTAAGCTTGGGGATGCCCCCGTGGTTCATCCCTGCATATTTCAAGAAGACTCAAGCATCTAAGCTTGGGGATGCCCAAGGCACCTCCTTCTTCATCGACAACTTATCAGGTAACTTCTAGTGAAACTATATTTTTATTCCATCACATCTTATGTTCTTTACTTGGAGCGTCGTTTTTGCTTTTTATTTTTGTTTTGGTTTGAATAAAGTTGGATCCCACCATCCTTGTATTGGAGATATTACACTCGGCTTTTCATTTGAACACTTGTGTTCTTAGTTTGCTTTAATGTTCATGGCGAAGGCTGAAAATTGTTTCGTTGATTGCTATTTGGTTGGAATCAGAAAATGCTTCATATGGTTTTGAATAACTTGATACTTGGCAATTGTTTTGAGCTCTCATAGATCATGTTTAAGCTCTTGCATCATGTATTTTAATCTATTAGTGGAGAACTACCGTGGAAGCTTGTTGAAATTTGGTTTGCATGATTGGTCTCTCTAAGGTCTAGATATTTTGGTAAAAGTGTTTGAACAACAAGACAGTGTAGAGTCTTATAATGCTTGCAATATGTTATTGTGTAAGTTTTGTTGTACCTGTTCATACTTTTGTTTGCTTCAAACAACCTTGCTATCCAAAAGCCTTGTACTGAGAGGAAATGCTTCTCGTGCATCCAAACACCTTGAACCAAAACCCATGCCATTTGTGTCTACCATATCTACCTACTATGGTATTTTTCTGCCATTCCGTAAATTACTTGAGTGCTACCTTTAAAATTTCATTCCTTTATCTTTGCAATATATAGCTCATGGGAAAATAGCTTAAAAACTATTGTGGTGATGAATATGTAGCTATGTGTTTTAGTTCTTATAAGTTGCTTGTTGACGGTAACCATGTTTTGGGGACGCCATCAACTTTTACACCTTTGTTGAATATCATGTGAGTTGCTATGCATGTTGTCTTGTCTGAAGTAAGGGTGATTTATCATGATAAAATGGTTTGAGTATGCATATGTTAGAGAACAACATTGGGCCGCTAACCAAAGCCATGTATCATGGTGGAAGTTCAGTTTGACATACATCCTCAATCTCTTATGAGAATATTATCTGTTGTTGAATTATGCATTAAAGAGGAGTCCATTATCTGTTTTCTATGTTGTCCCGGTATGGATGTCCTAAGTTGAGATTATTCAAAAACGAGAAATCAAATGCGATTGATCTCCTTGGACCTTTTGCAGGCGGCATAGAGGTACCCTTTGTGACACTTGGTTGAAACATATGTTATGCAATGATAATCCATGTAAATCCAAGCTAATTAGGACAAGGTGTGGGCACTATTGGTATTCGATGCACGAGGCTTGCAACTTGTAGGAAGTATTATGCATAACACATATGAATTATTACTACCATTGACAAAATTGTTTCTATGTTTTCAAAATAAAGCTCTAGCACATAAGCCATGCTTCCCTCTTTGAAGGACCATTCTTTTACTTTTATGTTGGGTCAGTTTTACTACTTCTTTCTATCTTAGAAGCAAACACATGTGTTAACTGTGTGTGCATTGATTCTTACATGATTACTTATTGCACTTTTTATATTACTCTATGTTGACAATTATCCATGAGATATACATGTTACAAGTTGAAAGCAATTGCTGAAACTTAATCATCCTTTGTGTTGCTTCAATGCCTTCTACTTTGAATCTATTGCTTTATGAGTTAGCTCTTATGCAAGTCTTTTTGATACTTGTCTTGGAAGTACTATTCATGAAAAGTTTTGCTATATGATTCAGTTGTTTAGTCATTATCTCTTTGTTAGCAATCTATTGCTTTGAATCACACCATTCATCTCATATGCTTTACAATAATGTTGATCAAGATTATGTTGGTAGCATTTCACTTCAGAATTTATTTGTGTTATCGTTTACCTACTCGAGGCGAGTAGGAACTAAGCTTGGGATGCTTGATACGTCTCCAACGTATGTATAATTTCTTATGTTCCATGCTACTTTTATGACAATACTCACATGTTTTATACATATTTTACATCATTATTATGCATTTTCCGGCACTAACCTATTAACAAGATGCCGAAGCGCCAGTTGCTGTTCTGCTGTTTTTGGTTTCAGAAATTCTACAAAGGAAATATTCTCGGAATCGGACGAAATCAACGCCCAGGGTCTTATTTTTCCACGTAGCTTCCAGAAGACCGAAGAGCATACGAAGTGGGGCCACGAGGGGCCGACACCATAGGGCGGCGCGGCCTGCATGGGGCCGCGCCGGCCTATGGTGTGGGGCCCTGTGCCCCCCCAACGCTGCCCTTCGGCCTACTTATACTCTCCGTCGCGAAACCCTATTGCCGAAGCCACGATACGAAATACTTCCGGGAGAACGCCGCCGCCGCCAATCCCATCTCGGGGGATTCGGGAGATCGCCTCCGGCACCGCCGGAGAGGGGAATCATCACGGAGGGCTCTACATCACCATGCCCGCCTCCGGATTGATGTGTGAGTAGTTCCTTGGACTATGGGTCCATAGCAGTAGCTAGATGGTTGTCTTCTCCTCTTGTGCTATCATGTTTAGATCTTGTGAGCTGCCTAACATGATCAAGATCATCTATTTGTAATGCTACATGTTGTTTTTGGTGGGATCCGATGAATATAGAATACTATGTCAAGTTGATTATCAATCTATCATATATGTGTTGTTTATGTTCTTGCATGCTCTCCGTTGCTAGTAGAGGCTCTGGCCAAGTTGATACTTATAACTCCAAGAGGGAGTATTTATGCTCGATAGTGGGTTCATGCCTCCATTGAATCTGGGCAGTGACAGAAAGTTCTAAGGTTGTGGATGTGCTGTTGCTACTAGGGATAAAACATCGATTCTTTGTCTAAGGATATTTGTGTTGATTACATTACGCACCATACTTAATGCAATTGTCTGTTGTTTGCAACTTAATACTAGAAGGGGTGCGGATGCTAACCTGAAGGTGGACTATTTAGGCATAGATGCATCGTCGGATGGCGGTCTATGTTCTTTGTCGTAATGCCCCGATTAAATCTCATAGTGATCATCATGATATGTATTGAATCTTTATTTGTCAATTGCCCACCTGTAATTTATTCACCCAGCATGCTATTTATCTTATTGGAGAGACACCACTAGTGAACTGTGGACCCCGGTCCATTTATTTTACATCTGAAATACAATCTACTGCAATCACTGTTCTTTGTTGTTCTTCGCAAGCAAACATTATTCTCCACACCATATGTTTAATCCTTTGTTTTCAACAAGCCGGTGAGATTGACAACCACACATTTAAGTTGGGGCAAAGTATTTTGATTGTTGTGCAGGTTCCACGTTGGAGCCGGAATCACTGGTGTTGCGCCGCACTACACTCCTCCACCAACAACCTTCACGTGGCCTTCATCTCCTGGTTCGATAAACCTTGGTTTCTTACGAAACTTACTGTTGTGCTCATCATACCTTCCTCTAGTGGCAACTACTCATGGAGTCTTCCTACGCAACCTGGCACCTAGGAAACCTTAACAAACATAGATAAATCAAGTTTTACCACAAATTGCCACTTCTCAGAATCACTAGTAGCTATGAAGATGCATGGTTTTCCACTCAAACCCCTTTGCAAAACATCTTTCCCAAAAACATAGTTTGTCTAAATGATGCCATAATTGTCACACTCATGTATATTTGAATTGCAAATAATTTGATGTAGCCCAATATGAATTATATTGTACAAAACACACATTTTTCATTTTGTAATTATTTTGTTTGAATCCCTTAGTCTATTTACTATTTACGTGCCCTTGGATTCTTAGTACTACTCAGTTTTGCCCTCAAGTACTGTCACAAATGCTCACAAAGCCCAAACTTATCCAATTGGTTGAGCCGTTGTCACACGGACCGGCTCCACGAACCGTTGATCCACGATCTAAGGCAGTATACCCCTCTCCGTCTCTTCGTGACCACCCTCTCTCTCTCGTGGCCACCCCTCTCTCTATCGGTGGAGAGTGCCACCCCTCTATTTATGTGCAATAACGAGTTTGCCACGTAACTATATTCCCTCTATTTATGCATTATTTTCCACGATCTAAAAATGTTAAACTAAAAAGTGGTATAATTTTGGTGTAAACAAGAGACATACATATTTGCGGATTTCGGTGAATGCATTATTTGTCACCCCTCTAACAATTATCAACTATATTTAGCATTCCTTTTCTTTTAGGGATTATAGATTGGGATATAGTTTTGGGAATTTGAAACGGTCCAAAAGTTGTATAATTTGGTATAAACATGAGGCATACATATTTGCGGATTTCGGTCATTATGGGATATTTTTCACCCCTCTAACAATTGTCAACTGTCTTTAGCATTTCTTTTCTTTTAGGGAATATAGTTTTGGTAATTTTGGTAGAAACATGAGACATACATATTTGGCATATTTGGGGGATTTCGGTGAATGTATTATTTGTCACCCCTCTAACAATTATCAACTTTCTTTAGCATTTCTTTTCTTTTAGGGAGTATAGTTTGGGATATACTTTTTTTGGTAATTTCGGTGAATGCACACACTAACTTTGAAAACAACTACAAGTACATGTAACTGAATAATGGATTTATAAAAAGGTATCTATTGTAACAACTTCTAGCGCCTGGTGAGCAATGATAAGAATCGATCGCAATTATACAACAAAAAAATAACCACCATAGATTAGCTTGCTTCTTTAACTCGATCAGCTGCCTTAACTGCTTGTTCATTTTCTTCATTCTCCCTTCACTTCCACCAGTCCTGCATTGGGAGCATTAGGCATAATCGGAACGGCTCCTCTCTCCGCCGCATTCTCTACAACAAGTCCCCCCTCCCAAATTGCGCTCCCCAATAGCGCCAATTGATTCCTGCAATTGAAGCCTCTGAACGTACACATCGATCCACTCGAAATGCCTGCATTTCTTCAGGATCTGAAAACAACAACGTGAACCCTAAATCCCAAATTCGAGGGAATAACAAGAAAATCGAGAGAAAACAGAGAAATTGGAGCGGAATCTTATCCCCCTCTCTATATGCCAAGCTCTCGCATGCAAGGAACTCACGTCCACGGTTGCTATTGTCATCCGTCTTGGCGGATCGACCCTTGAGGCTCCGGCGTGGGCGTCGGAATCTTGTCAAAGGGACGGGTCCATACGCGGCCATGAAGAACGGGTGGTCAAAGAGAAACTAGACATCACCCGCCTGCCGGAGAAGGGTTGCCGCTGGCGGAGAAGAAGAACAATGGGGCGCGGGGAAAGAAAGGGGAAGCAATGGCACGGGCACGGGCACGGGCGCGGGGCTGGCTCGGGCTCCCATTTTGCAACGGTCACCTGGGTAAGCTGTGGGTCCGGCGCGCTAACGTGGACAAGTTGTGGGTCCCACGATGATCTGGATAAGTGGAGACGTGTCCACTGCGGGGCACCAATAGCGGCCCCACTTGCCAGCACCAACCAACGGTCAACTAAACGGGAATCCTCCCGTCCGAACTCCTTCTGCGGGTTCCAGACAAGGGCTTGGAGAAAACTGAGAAAAACTAAGGAGCTGGGGGAAATTGAGTACAACTAAAGATCCGAGGGGGCACGAAAATAGAAATCCCAAATATATTTGGTCTCATATTCATCACCTTTTTTTAAAGAAGAAGAAGCATAACTACATGTCTACGTGTTTTTAATAGTTATCTTTACGTCAACAATAATTCAAGGCAATGCAACATGTAAATATTATAAGAAAATCTACCTACAAATGCTAACAAAACTATTTCCTCCAACCCTAAATACTTACCACATATTTAGGCAAAATATAACTAAAATATGCAGTGGCGGAGCGTGAACAAAATAGAAGAGGGGGCAAAGTCCATAGAAAGCAACAAATAAGCATAAAAATGGGGCAAGTGATAGAACATATGTAATATACTAGCAGATGGCAATGTCATGACGATATATAGAGCAGTGTATATAGTTGTTCACACAAATACATCATACATAACTAGCTAGAAAATACCTAGACATGGTGGACAAGTAATTTTTTATGTTCCAACACAAAAGACCACATATACTGACCGAAAGAGAAATTTGACCAATAACAAGCTAGAGAAGATTGCATCCGATTTTGTTGTCCATCCTCAACTTCTTCATCTCCTTTTCTTTTTATAAAATATTGCATCTTCTGTTGCTTCCCCATCGCTATATAAGAAATTTTTCACTGAATCAATTTTCATCAAAATAATCAAACAAGTTCAGTGTAATGGACGTCTAAATTTCCAGTAATGGTACTGAAATAACTTAAGAATTTTGATTCAGAACAGTCAAAATTTAGAAATAGGACTGTATTCGTACCCAAATAACCATAATTCACAAAGAGGAGAAGGGGACACTTGATCTTGTGGAAGGGGATTAGCTCAATTTTTCACTGCCTGGTGGCTTGCTGTTGTTCGGTGGAGAAGAAGTTGTTGGCTTGGTGCTCGATCCGGATGGACTGGATTGATAGATCGTCTCGCCGTTTGGAGTGGGGCACCGCGCGCGGGCGGAGCAGGGAAAACGTGGCCGGTCGTGGTGAAGGGGATTGAGGGGAGAAGAGGGAGCAGGTGAGAGTCGGGGCTGAGGATTGAAGCTAATCAAAGTATCAAACCTAGCGATCTACTACCGAAGGCATGAGGCGTAAGGCATGTGTGTGAAGGCACGCCTTCCCTTATACACATCATCTAGAGATGACAATAGATATAAGTCATACAATGTGTTATCTCTTATAGCCTCCCTAGCAATTAATGGTAATCAATTAAAATTGGTAGGAAATTATGTTGCTAAGGGAAGACATGTCGTACAATGGAGAAAATGTCTTCCCTTATTTTCTAAGAGATGATCTCTTAGCTAAGGGAAGACAACCTTCTCTCCCTTCATTCTCTCTCCTCCAACTAAGCAAAAATCTGACGTGGCACCTCTAAGGGAAGGCTGACGTCACCTCATTGTACGTGCCCTAAGCGAGACTGCAGTTCGTGTGTAGTCTGTGCGTGATCGAACTGGGAATAATCTAGATTTATTGGACCCGCGACAAATATTTAGGGCCTAAGGGTGAAAGAACATCTCTCATATTATGTTTTGTGTGTTTGATGTCAATGTATGTGATACACTAATGTTTGTTTAAGTGGTACAGGGATTATATAGATACATTTTTATGTGTGTTGGATGTGGTCAGTTCTGTCAAAAAGATGCAGCAAAAAGATCATCAGGCCGGATAATCCGGGCCGGATATTTCCAAAATATCCGGCCCCCGTTTTTCGGCTAAGGACTTGAGGATTTGCGGCTCAGTATGCTTCTGGATAGAGGCCGGATATTTGGCCGGATATTGTCCCGGTTTTGTCCCAAGGCCGGATTATCCGGGCCGGACATTTCGGAAATACCCCCTCGAAAATGGCTAAGGACCTGAAGAAAAGCAAGTCTGGTTAGAGGCCGGATATTTGGCCGGACATTCTCCCGGTTTTGTACCTGAGGCCGGATTATCCGGGGGGCGGATTATCCGGCCCTTACTTAGGCCGGAATATCCGGCCCCCCGGAAGCCCCAACGGCTGGATTTTGGGGAGGGGTATTTATACCCCTCTTCTTCTTCCTTTCTCCTTTGCTCAATCATTGCAAGAAAAATCTGCCAAGCTTCACCACCATTAGAGCCACCTCAAGAACACAAGATTTGCAAGATCTCCTTCTTCCCCCAACCAAAGCTCTTGATCTTTGGAGATTCGAAGGAGAAGCCACCGATCTACATCCTCACCGAAGCGATTTACATTTCTCCCTCATTTGTTTGAGGGCCCCCTTGCTAGTGTTCCTCTTTGGATCCCTAGTTGATTTGTGTTGATGTATTGTTGTTGATTGTTGTGTTGTTACAGATTTGGGAGCCTCCAATTTGGTTGTGGATGTGTGCCCCAAGAACTTTGTAAAGGCCCGGTTTCCGCCTCGAGGAAATCCCTTAGTGGAAGTGGGCTAGGCCTTCGTGGCGTTGCTCACAGGAGACCGAGTGAAGTCTTCGTGACTGTTGGTCTGGCTTTAGTAGCGACCACACTCATCCGAACGTAGACGTACCTTCTTGCAAAGGAAGGGAACTACGGGAATCAACTCCGTGTCTCCGTGTGCTCCACTCTCGGTTACCTCTATCCTTTATCTCCTCTATATTGTATTGCTATATCTTGCTTAGTCGTTAGCCTTGCCATATAGGGAAATTCACATAGTTGCATATCTAGAGAATTTACCTTTGTGTCAAGCCTAAATTGAAAAAGAACTAAAAATTGGTTAGCACCTATTCACCCCCCCTCTAGGTGCGTATACGATCCTTTCAATTGGTATCAGAGCCTCGGCTCTTATTTCGGGCTTAACCGCCTAAGAGTATGCCGGACGATGCGCCTGCGGAAGGGGCCGCTAAGATGGTCTCCATGGATGACTTCAATTCGTTGAGGTCCTCCATGGAAGCTCAAATGGAAGGCATGAGAAAAATGATTTCCGAGCTTTTGACTCCGGTCCCTCCCATGGCTCCCGCGTAGAGGTAAAGGACACGGGTGTGTTAGAAGAGGGAGGTGCTTCGGCATTACCCTCCTCTACCAAACCCGTGGATGGTGATAACTCAACTTCTATCAAATCTCCCATTGCATCTCCTAGGGGAACTAGTGGAGGTGTAGCTACAATCAAGTGGCTCCGCCTTTCCTATCTCCCGATATCCCGGTTCCCCATCCTCATTTGAACATTCGGGGAGACCCACCTAAGTTTAATATGAAAGATTACGATACATGGCAATTTGAGTTTCGTTCTCATGTTTGTAGTGCCTCCAATGAACTTTGGAGAATCATCGAGGAGGGCTTCAAGCCCTACAACCCCAACAAGTTGACTAGAAGAGAAGCGGTTGATAGTCAACTCAATGTCACGGCCTTGCACATGATCCAAACTAGTGTGGGGACAAAGGATTTGTCTCGTGTTCGGAACTTCACCACCGCCAAGGAAGCTTGGGATGGTTTGGCCGCTAGTTGCATTGGAAGTGAAAGCACGAGAAGAAACAAGTACAATTCTCTTCGGAATAAAGCCGAAGGATTCATGAGGCTACCGGATGAAGATCATGAAGACATGTATGCAAGACTCGTCACCGTTGCCGATGCTTTCCGGAATGTGGGTGCCACCCACATCAATGACTCTTGGATCAAGGATAAGTACATTGATTGCATGATGCCGTTTGAACCCATTGATGTCAAGACTCTTGTTGGGAGAGAATGCTATTCCTCTCTCACGTCTCAACAAGCCGTGCACGAGATGCAAGCCCTCAAGGTGCTCGAGCAAAACTCCCATGATTCTCGCAATCGTGCCATTGGTATGTCAAAAGGGAACAATCTTGCCTTGATGGTCAACTCCGTAGAAGAAGTGCACCCTCAAGAACAATATAGGGCATCTTGGAGTATGACCTATCCGGAAGATTTGAAATGCCACTATCATGATCACATGGCCTTCCATGCAAAGTCCTTTTGGGTTGATCCTTCGAAGGCCAAGGAAGACAACATCAAGAGGAACAACAAAAGTGGGTTCACTAGCTTTGGTCCAAAAACAAGATCATGCTACAACTGTGATGACAAGCGCCATTTCATTGCCGAATGCCCCTATGAGAATAGGGAGAATCATAATGGAAGGCTCATTCCCAAGGACAAGAGCAAAGAATCAAAGGGCAAATATTCAAAAGCCCCCAACAAGAAATTCTACAACAACAAGACCAAGAAGGGCAAGAGGCCCCCAAGAGTTGTGCTAGTGACTAGGGAAGAATATTCCTCCGATGAAGTTGAAAGCTCTAGTGATGAAGAAGAAGAAGAAAGCTCAAAGGAAGTGGCCGCCATTGTCACTACCAACATTCCCTCTTCATCTCTCTTTGAATCCCCCAATAACCCTCATATCAAGAATGCACATTGCTTCATGGCAAGGTCCTCCTTGGACACATCTATTGTGCTATCAACTCAAGAAGAATATACCTCCGGAGATGATGATGTTGATGATGAAGAAGATGCAAATGGATTGGTCGCTCTTGCCTCCCTCTCCACTAACTCTTCATCACCAAGTGAATCCCCCAATGAGATCATTCATGTGGAGGAAGAAAGTTGTCTCATGGCCAAATCCTCCGAGGTATGCCGTCGGAGGTTCAAAATGGGTACTTGATAGTGGATGTACAAGTCATATGACCGGCGGCAAGAACCTCGTCAAGGAGTTGAGGCCCAACATAAATAATATCACCGTCTCCTTTGGCGATAATTCTACATCCGAGGTATTGGGTTTTGGCAAGGTTGTGGTTGCACACAACACCTTGTGGATGTCATGCTTGTCAAAACCCTTGGTTACAATTTGCTTTCTGTTTCCGCCCTTGGCAAGATGGGTTTCGTCGTCTTTATTGATAATGATATTGTGGTCCTCTTGTGGAGCAAGACTCTAAAACGTTGGGTATCGCGAACATAACTTGTATGTGGTGGAATTTTCGGGGACCACCACTTCAAGTGCGATGTGCCTATTCGGAAAGGCGGATGTGGGTTGGTTGTGGCATCGCCGCCTAGCCCATGTCAACATGAGAACTTTGCAAAGTCTTCACAAGGGGAACCATATTGTGGGACTAATGGAAAATGTTTCTTTTGCCAAAGATCGTGTTTGTAGGGCTTGTGTTGAAGGCAAAATGCATGACTCTCCTCACCCAAGCAAGACTATCATCTCTTCCAAGAGGATCTTGGAGCTCCTTCATGTGGATCTCTTTGGTCCTACCACTCATGCAAGCTTTGGTGGGAAGAAATATTGCTTGGTAATTGTTGATGACTATTCAAGATACACTTGGGTCTTCTTTCTCAAAACGAAAGATGAGACTCAACAAATCTTCATTGACTTTGCCACCGAGGTGCAACATCAACACAACCTCCTCATTATGGCAATAAGAAGTGACAACGGCTCCGAGTTCAAGAACTACACACTCAATGATTTTCTTAGTGAAGAGGGGATAAGACATCAATATTCCGCTGCATACACCCCTCAACAAAATGGTGTTGCGGAGAGAAAGAACCGGACTCTCTTGGATATGGCAAGGTCTATGATGGCGGAATACAAATCCCGCTATAACTTTTGGGCCGAAGCTATCTCCACCGCTTGTCATTCTTCTAACCGGCTCTATCTCCGCAAGGGCTTGAACAAGACTCCATATGAAATACTCACCGGCAACAAGCCTAATATCTCATACTTCAAGGTGTTCGGTTGTAAGTGTTTCTATAAAATCAAAGGAGTTCGTTTATCTAAATTTGCTCCTAAAGCTTTGGAGGGTATATTTGTTGGTTACGGTGCCGAATCTCACACTTATAGAGTCTTTGATATATCTTCCAAGATTATCATCGAATCTTGTAGTGTGAAGTTCGAAGAAAAAATGACTCCAAGTGGGGCAAGTTGATGTATGTGTGTGGCCTGCCGAAACACCGGCCCGACAGCGGCAGGCAACACGCAGAAACCGGGAGGCTCAACGAATTCTTGGTGGGCCCTGGTCCCTCGGGCGACGGCCCGCAGTGCTCTGGCACACGTCCTGACGGTCGCAAGGGCGTGCCACCTGACCTATACCTGGTCAGGAAGGTGCTGGATTGCTTCAATGAGTTTCCTGCATGGTAGACACGTAAACATTAAACGAGCCTCGATCGGCTCTCAGGTTACCCTGTGAATCGGCTCAAAGAGCCGATTAACCCATGGTTCATAATGGATATGCAATAACATGGGGTTTCTGCTTCATCAAAGCTAAGCTAAATCGATCTACGACAGTTTAGGGTTTTCACCGCATAACCGGAACATCCTACACGTAGTTGAGCCTGGCAGCTACGAAAGATAACAGCAAACTAACCTAAAACGAGCTAAAAACCAACACGGAGTCGATTCCCGGAACATCCCTTCTTGGATCGGCAAACCATACCTTACGCACCACTGGATCATTCAACCCGTTTGCAAGGCCTAACCATGCAGATATCAAACTAATCCTCGAAGAACAAGGAGCAACTATAACGGATCGAATCTACTAAGCAAAGATAAAGCGGGATGCTTGCCCTTACACCCTAAAATAGGTGTGAGGACAACTAGATGTTGGGGCAGCAGGCCCTACGTAAACGTATCAGAGCATCGATGCAAACCACAAAACATCTATGATAAATAGTGTGCAATCAAAAAGGAACGGTACGCGAGCAACACCCAACAGAATAAACAGATGTTGCCTAGATGGCAAGATGCTGATCTGAGCAGCATAATGCTACAGGAAGAGCCCTCGAAACAAAGGGGTGGCGATGCTTGGTTTGTGTTTGTTGTGAACGTGAGGTAGTCTCCTTTCTCAATAACCCTAGGTACATATTTATAGTCAAGGGGACTTTCTATATCTTTGGAAGTACACCTAACCGTGTACGAGCTAAACCCTATCTCTTAATTCTAAACTAAGATGCAATCTACTATATCTAATATACGGGCAATCTAGCCCAAAATCTTCGTGCAAGGCCGATTCAGAAACACATTACGTGTATATCCTTCAAGCCCATCTCCATCACGGCCCATCTCCTGATTTGGCCAAAATCCGGTGATAACACATGCCCCCTGGTTTTGGCAATAATAATTCCAAAACCACTCTGTTTTTTCTTCACCATGATTTGACATAACAGAGCAAAACTGCATTGCAGAGCCGAACCGCTACAGTGCCCTTTCATCATGATGCCTTGCCTTCTCAACTTCTATAAAATGCTTGCACGATTTGTGATTTTGGCAACGCATCCTCGAAACTGCCACAGCATTGAACCGTTTTCATTATATCCCTTTATTTAAACTCGTCCAGGCAGTTTGCTTCACAGTAGCCATCCTCTTCCCCTGCTCCACAGTAGCCATCGGCAAACAAAAAACCCTTCTCAGCCGCCATGGATTCCTCTTCCTCCTCCATCTCCTCAGGCCTATCCTTCCAGTCTTCCTCCTCCAGCGAGCTCGAGCGGGAGGTCAATCTGATGGCCATCTACGAGGCCCGCGCCCCAGAATATTGGGATTCCTCCATTGAGTCGGAGGAGACGCGAACCCCCTCCTTGCCAGAAGCCAGAGAGGAAGACCTCAGTTCGTCGCGGGGAGTTGGAGGCATCAACGCTGTGACCTCTTCTCATGGGAGGGGAACCTCTCCTCAAGCGAGGAGGAAGAGGGAGGACTCCTCCTCCGAAGAGTACCCACCGGCCAAGCGCTTCCGCGCTGGGTCGGACGACGATGACGACGACGATGAAGAGGAAGATGAAGCCCCTGCCGGCGGCTTCATCAGCAGCGACGAGGACCTCGCCGGAAGCAGCGCCGACGGTAGCTACGACGGCGACGACGAGGGCAGCGATGGCCCGTAGATTAGGGGCTAGAACAGGGCTAGTAATAGTGCATTAGGCACTAGATGATCCTTTTGAGAGCAATCGGCTCTTCGTTGTAAAATCCCCCTTTGAATCAATGAAAATGTTCTTCCAATTTGATTTTCCAATTGTCCGATTTCGAATCTTCCAATGGTCAAAGCAGGTCAACGCCCCAAGAACCGATAGCAGCGTATCGGTCTTTCACCATCAAACGCTCATAAGGCCAACCCGAAAACCAAATTAGACAGGTTTAAGCAGACATTTCCAAAATTCAGATAATAACTTGATGCCTGCTCATAATCTTTTGTTCCTCTATAGTCGATGGCTGCGCATCGGCTGTTTTTATTCTAAAGTCGATGTCTGTGCATCGGCTGTTTTTAATCTAAAGTCGATGTCTGAGCATCGGCTGTTTGCCCAAAAAATTTAAATTTTTTACTGGCCGATTTCATATACCTCACTGCCCATCATCCCACATACTTGGGAAATACTTCTTGAGATGCTGGCCATTGACAGCCACTGGGAACTTCACACCGTTCAGCTCCTCGAGCATGTATGCATTACCCTTTAAAACTTGGTCGACCCTGTACGACCCGTGCCAATTTGGAGACCATTTACCATACACTGCATCCTTCCCAATGGCAATACAGCTTCCCATACCAGATCACCAACGTGGAACTCCTTCGGTCTCACCTTCTTATTATATGCACGAGCTACCTTAGCTTTGTTCTCCTTAATCTTCTCAAGCGACCATAGCCTGAGCTCCGTCACATCCTCAATGCTATCGCTCATCAGGGCTGCATATTCTTCAGATGTTAAATCATTCTGAAACGCAACACGTCTCGATCCAGCCGTGATTTCCCAGGGTAGCACAGCTTCTGTCCATAGACCAGATGATATGGCGAGGTTTTGATCGCTCCATGACACGACATACGGTAAGCCCACAAACTTCTGACAATACCTCGTGCCAACGTCTAGTGCTCGTCGATCTTTCTCTTAATCAGCTTGATAAGGCTCTTGTTGGACGCTTCAGCTTGCCCATTAGCCGCATAATATGGAGACGATCGGATCAACTTAATTCCCATCTCTGTAATTCTACAGCTCATGGGTTCTGAAAATCAGACCTCACCGATTGGGAGTGATAGGGAGTCCGAGATCTGTAGACCAAACATGTTAGCTTCTCGTGATAACATCTTTTTCAGTCTGCCAGAAACCTGTCTTGGGGCGACTCCCACCCATTTGGTAAAGTAATGTAATGTGTCACCCCGCATGGCCTTTGCTCGAAGGAGGATGTATCTTGCAATCATATCCATGCCCCACCCTCAAAGCGACCCACGACTTGATGATAGGATTCTGACTAGATGCTTAAATTTTTTTTTTTATAGAATATGCTTTCAAACTTCGACATGCTTGACACCCTTATAATAGGTAAACAGTCTTCAACATGGTGGGCCAATAAAACACGATACCTTCATCAGCCATTTCATCTTATGAGCCGATTGGTGAGTCCCACAAGCACCTTCATGTGCCCTCATGTAGGCAGGTCAGGCCTGTTGGTCCCCATTCATTTGAGAAGTAAGCCTTCCAAAGTCCTATAGAACATGTCATCCCCAATTAGGACGTACTTCATGGCCTTATATCTTATCCGTTTAGGTGCCCCCCGCCGGATCCTTCAAGTAATTGAAGATATCGGCTCTCCAAATATCAGTTGAAGCACCAGCACTAGGCATTAAGCTCATCTGCTACATCCTTGTATTTGGCGCCATACGTAAAGTCTCGTTTGCCTAAATTACAATGATCTTGGATTATTGGTTATACTTAAGTTGCGCCATCCAGCTCAAGCATGCATCCATCGCAGGAAGGCAGCTTCGCTCTCACACTTGTATTCCTCCGTGAGTTGAGAAATTACCAATTAGCTTCCAATAACAATTCCATTCCCTTGCGTATGGCTTCATACTCGGCAACATTTGGTGCAAGGGGTAGGTAACCTGATGGAGAAGGAGTATGTTGCCCCCAGGAAGCGACAGGTCATCTGCGTGCAGCCATGCATCACAAACCGATCATGAAAACATGACCAGCATGCATTACGAACGTCGCGACTATAACAAAATCGTGATTGATTCAAGCAGCTCAAGATCAGCCAACGTCCACTGAAGAAGCTGCTGCTACATGAAGTGAAGTGAATCCTCGTCGACTCTTAACTATCCATTTACAGATGGCGCACTAATGGAGCGACAGGATGTATACATTATCGATTTGAATAATAAACAATCTCATGATCCACAGAATCTGATAGAAGTTTGATCCGATGCATCGTGAGACACAACTTCTGGTTGGAGTACCTATTTATCATCATATGTGAGGTAACAGCTTTCTCAAGACCATCATAGACTTACACCCTCATGAAGCAACCAAGTATCATCTCAAACAAATAAATGTGAATGGTGATGACCACCTTTAGTCATAAGGGTGTAATGTGTACTTTGATGAAATAGGTGTAAGTTCTGTGGAAGCGAAGATGTTGTGACAAACAGTTTGATGGAAGATTCATTGTCAAGTACTCTGAACAAATATTGAAGTTTGATATTGGATAAATAAAAGTATTCAAAGTCATTAAATCTGAGGAGAAAATAATTACCTTGAAGACAGCTAAATAATACCAGCACAAGAGACAAGCCCGAAGGTTTGTTTACTTATGATGACAACGTTCTGGGACTTATAGGGATTTGAATCTGTGCTTTTGCTTCATGTAGTTTAATAAATCTTATTGTTTTAGATAGTGTTCTGTGGATGAACTATTCAATGCGCATGCTTCTGGACTAATACATGTATATGGTCTTTCACACCACAGAGAAGCATCATGACCTAGAAATATTAAGATCAATCTAACACGATACCAAACAGAGGTCCTGTGCAATCCTCTGCATGAATATACTAGCAGAGGCTTGGTTTACATATCAAAACGACCACAAATTAACGCTTGATATGAGATATACCTGACCCATAAATGGTGAGTATTAGTGTGTTGGCAGTTACATTACTAGAAAGATGACACCACAACAATATCTGTAACATTGAATATTATAAACATAATTACTATAGCATTTAGACCCACATGTTATAAAGACTAAATGAACTATCTGAGACCTTATATGAATACAATCGAGATGATGATGATGAATAACCAATCTGAACACTCACGTATTGAGTTCAATGGTTTCACTCAACCAGCATCTACAAACAATGTAAATCTTGCCGGAGGGAAGTTTCCCTATCGACTCAATCAGATTTAGCTTGGTGCTGTGAGTAGTGAGGTGGCGATGGTGTCTGGGTGTGATGGTAGAATGATGATGATGATGGGGAATGATGTCCATGATGTGAAGTGGCAGTGGCGTCCTGTGATTTCCCCCTCCAGGGGAGGAATTTCCAGCAGATTCACACTTGGGAAGCTCTTTTCTCTACAGTGTTACTCTTCTGCAGGCATTTATGTTTCTCGTGAGATCCCTACAGCAGCAAGTTTTAGGAGACAGAAGAATGTAGAAGAAAAGGAAGGCAAGAAGGGTGGTGGGGGCCCCAGAGCATGGGTGGCAGACTGAGCCTGGTAGCGCAGCCTCTCTGTCCTCAGCCCAGAATAAGCCCCTCCTCTTCTTCTCCAAACCTCATCATCTGGAAAATGATTTTATTGAAGTTATGCCAGATCAGTCTTTTTAAAAATAAACCATTATTGGTGCTTTTTCAGCAAATCTTTGGCTTAGATGCTTGAGTCATCAGTGATGATGAAACATGCAAAAATAGATGAAATAACACAGAAATGTTGTCAATATGAAGTATCAATGAATATAAACAGAGTGTAAAATTGAAAATGGTGATGCAGTGGACATCATCCCCCAGCTTAGAACATAGCAAATACATGCTTTAGAGCTCAGACTCAGCAGACCACATGTTTATGAGATGAAATTAATCAAATAAATCTAGTTAAGTATCTATTCATTTACACAGACAATTACAGTAAACAACTTCTCATGTAACTCATCTGAAACCAATAAAGAAATCCCAAGTAAAGGTACAGAAATCCATATTGGTGATGAATACAACTTTGTTCATGATGGAGAAACGCCAACAGGATTGTACTTCAAACAAAAACATATTGAATCTGCTCATTTGAAGACATTATGTAAACTTTGTAACAATCTCTTATTCATAATCATTGATAACTAAATCATGTTCATTCAGGTCAGAACCAATTTTCAAACAAAAAAGCATAAAGACTGATCAAACTGGATCTTAGCATAAACAGATCAGGATACAAGCACTAAACTCAGATGCATGCAGGATAGAAAATAAGACTGTGGCTCAACATAAAAATAAAGGTCAGGCTATGTGGAGGAAAATGAGGATTAAATCATTGTGTAAAACTTTTCAAGTTTTGAAATCATATAAAAACATAAAAACATCTTTTTAGAAGTGTTGTTAACATCCGTATGAATGTTGTGAGACACTCTTACATACCAGCAGACCTTCAGAAAGCAGCTCTACATGAAGGTGGCATCTATAAATAAGATCAGGTAAATCCCCTTCTCTTTTATTTATATTTTAGTTTTATTGTACAGTGACCTCCCCAATATGACTTTCCTCAATCATAGCTCTTGAATCCCTGGTGTATTGTCCCATATATGGCGATGTCTAATTACAAATTAGGTGCTGAATGATGAAACAACAATGAAAATTGTCATGAAAGATTATTAGTTGGTGGAACACGTTAAAATCTGATATAAGGTTATTAGTTAAGCAAGATGTACATAAATGCGTCAATGAAAATCAACAACAAAGTTTCAAATAACTTACATACTTCTCATGAGCTATAAAACATTATTTAATAGAGATGACTTTCATTTGAATATTAATTTGAAGTACTTATGAAATATTTGTAGATAAACATGTATTAGAGTAGGTATAGTGAACATAAATAACATAAGTTTAGTCCGTTATGGATGTATGGCTTATTCCTCATTTTGAGATCTACTTTGACTAGCAAGTTTGATAGCAAGCATAAAGTTGAGGGGGAAACGAACAAATATACATATGATAGAAACAATCATACATCTTTCTCATAAGCACAAGCAATTTACTTAAGAATACTAAACATAGAGATAATAGAGTAATGTATCTAGTGTATTTCTCTCTTTATTAAACATCAAGATGTTGTTGCTAATGACCAATGCTAAGTCCACAACCAAATAGATTTACTTGATGCTCCCAAGTGATGTCCTCATGTCAGAGTAATCATATAATGGGTGCAACTAAAGCGGAATTGTGCAAAAAGAAGTGACTAATCCAGACTTCTCTTCTAATGTTATATGATAACTCACTGTAGAGTCACTTAGATAACTAACTAGAGGCCTTCACATTGCTACTATTACATATGATAACTTCCCTACTCATGATATAACATACTTGATAGTAAAAGATAAAGGTGGTGGTGATGTGATACCGCGGCACCCCCAAGTTTGGAACAAACCAAGGGGATGTCAATACCGATGATGAATTACTCTGGTGATGGTGGTGATGAATTCCTGACAAGCTTCTCAATAAGCTCTGGAGCTCGTCAATCACAGTATATGAATTCTGAATCATCTACTGCGAGGAATTTGTGCTCAGCATGGATTAAGAGTCCACATCCCGACGGTAGTCCCAACTCTTGAATTATTTCCCCACTCTTGAAGCCTCGGGCTCCTTCTCTGCAGTGTCGAGCGATTTATATCAGGTACTTGTAACACTACCTTGGGGTCCTTTGGGTTTGTGATCGTGATTAGATTGCGGTAAGGGTTGTAATGGCTCGGATAAGATGTCCTTGGAGCCAAGTAGTGACGTGGAACCGCTCCTCCGGTGGCGATTCGTGCACTCCTCTTGATGTTGGATGGACTTGATATCACGCCAATACTTGCGACGGTGGCTTGTTGGCGTTCCTGCGGAGCTTCCTCCACTTCTTCATCCTCTCTTACATCTTCTTTCTTCAGCTCCGGGTCTTGAATATTTTCCTTCAAAGGTTCCTTGTCCTTGTTGTTGGAGACCATGGTGCTTCTAGATCAAAACAAATCTAGCAGAAAACAGACAGCTCGAAACAAAACACGGCGAGAAAACGATATTACGGACCTCCAGGGGTCCGGGGGGATTATATAACAAATATTTTTACGACAAAAGGAAGGTTCAGGCAGCAGTGAAACGGGACAGAGACGCGAGACCATAGGTCGAGGCGCGGCGAGTGGGGCAGCGCCGGCCTATGGTAGCACGCCCTGTTGCGTCTTTTCCCTCCGTTTGATTCCGTAATTTTCATATTTTCTAAAAGCAATATGAAAATAATGTTCGGAAAAGGTAAACGCGGACTTTTTATTACTGTACTGTTACCTATTCAAAGTCCGATTACAAATGGATACATCATTTGTCCTTTGATGAAAGCCTCCGGTGTTTTCACTTGAATAATATCAACATCAACATTATAAGAACCAAGATATAATGCTTGAGTCTTTGTCCATTCACTTGTGTGGCATTGCCTTGAAGCTAATTTTAATTGCTCCCCAGACACCTCCTCAACAACATATGGTCCTTCCCACTTCGAGAGTAATTTCCCTGCAAAGAATCTGAGACGAGACCGATACAACAGAACTTGATCTCCAACATTAAATTCTCTTTTGATGATCCTTCTATCATGCCATTTCTTAACTTTTTCTTTAAAGAGTTTAGCATTTTCATAAGCTTCTCTTCTCCATTCATCTAGAGAACTTAATTGCAACAACCTCTTATTACCAGCTAATTTAGGATCTTTATTTAATTCTCTAACAGCCCAATAAGCTTTGTGCTCTAGTTCTAGAGGTAAATGACAAGCTTTTCCATAAACCATTTTATAAGGTGACATTCCCATAGGATTTTGTAAGCAGTTCTATAAGCCCATAGTGCTTCTTTCAATTTGCTAGGCCAATTCTTTCTAGATTTATTAACGGTCTTACCTAAGATAGCTTTAATCTCTCTGTTTGATAATTCTACTTGACCACTAGGGTGATAAGCCGAAGCAATTCTATGATTAATACCATACTTAGCAAGAGTTTTTCTAAAACCTCCATGAATGAAATGAGAACCTCCATCAGTCATAATATATCCAGGTACTCCAAATCTAGGAAATATAACATCTACAAGCATTTTTATAGAGGTCTCACCATAACGCTTTTTGTAGGTATAGCTTCTACCCATTTAGTAACATAATCAACGACAAGTATATGAGTGTTACATTCTGGAAGAAGGGAAAGGTCCCATGAAGTCGAATCCCCCAGCAATCGAATGGTTCAATAACAAGAGTATAATTCATAGGCATTTCATTGTGTCTAGAGATATTACCAACTCTTTGACATTCATCGCAAGATAAAATAAATTTCCTTGCATCTTTGAAGAGTGTTGGCCAATAAAAACCTGATTGTAGAACCTTCTGCGCGGTTCTATCTCCAGCGTGATGTCCTCCATAAACACTACCATGACATTTATTCAATATCTCTTGTTGTTCATATTCTGGGACACATCTTCGCATAATACCATCTACTCCTTCTTTATATAAGTGTGGGTCATCCCAAAATAATGCCTTAAGTCATAAAAGAATTTCCTCCTTTACTGAGCGAAATTCTGAAAAGGTTGGAGGCAAATACTTCGAAACAATAAAGTTAGCATAATCTGCATACCAAGGGCTCTCTCGCGAGCTCACCTTTAGTACAGCCAATTGTTCATTTGGAAAACTATCATTAACAGGAACAGGATCATAAGCAATATTTTCCAATCTAGACAAATTATCAGCAACAGGATTATCAGCACCTTTCCTATCTATAATATGTAAATCAAATTCTTGCAAAAGAATTACCCATCTAATAAGCCTTGGCTTAGCATCTTTCTTTGTCATAAGGTATCTAATTGCAGCATGATCAGTATGAATTGTAACTTTTGAATCAAATATAAGGTCTAAACTTATCACAAGCAAAGACTACAGCTAACAATTCCTTTTCTGTTGCATAATTTCTTTGAGCAGCATCAAGTCTTACTAGCATAATGAATAACATTTAATTTTTTATCTACCCGCTGTCCAAGCCAGCGCCTACAACAAAATCACTAGCATCACACATAATTTCAAAACCAAATTCCAATCAGGAGGTGGAGCAGTCGTTAAGGCTTTCTTTAGAGTTTCAAAAGCTTCCTTACAATCATCATCAAAAACAAAAGGTACATCTTTTTGAAGAAGATTAGTAAGAGGCTTTGAAATTTTAGAGAAATCTTTAATAAATCTCCTATAAAACCCAACATGACCAAGAACACTACGAATACCTTTAACATCCCTTGGATAGGGCATCTTCTCATTGCTTCAACTTTAGCTCTGTCAACTTCAATACCTCTCTCGGAAATTTTATGTCCCAATACAATTCCTTCATTAACCATAAAGTGGCATTTCTCCCAATTAAGAACAAGGTTAGTTTCTTCACATCTGCAAAACTTTATCGAGGTTTCGCAAGCAATTATCAAAAGAATTCCCATAGACAGAAAAATCATCCATGAACACCTCTACAATACTTCCGCAAAAACCATGAAAAAAAGCAGACATGCATCTTTGAAAAGTAGCAGGAGCATTACATAAACCAAAAGGCATCGCCTATAAGCATAAGTTCCATAAGGACAAGTAAAAGTGGTTTTCTCTTGATCTTTAGCTTTGACAGCAATTTGTGAAAACCCAGAATAACCATCAAGAAAGCAAAAATGAGTATTTTTAGACAACCTCTCTAACATTTGATCAATAAAGGGTAAAGGGTAATGATCTTTCTTAGTAACTTTATTAACTTTTCGAAAATCAATGCACATTCTATAACCTACAACTATTCTTTGAGGAATAAGCTCATCATTATCATTAGCACAACAGTCATTCCTCCTTTCTTAGGAACACAATGAACAAGACTAACCCATCTACTATCAGCAATATATAATACCAGCTTCAAGGAGTTTTAATACCTCGTTTCTTACCACTTCCTTCATCTTCGGAATTAGGCGACGTTGATGTTCAACAACGAGCTTTGCATCTTCTTCCATATTAATAGCATGTTGGCAAATAGAAGGAGAAAATCCCTTTCAAATCATCAAGAGTATAGCCAATAGCTCCTCGGTGTTTCTTCAATATTTCCAATAACCTTTCTTCCTCAATTTACGAAAGCTTAGAACTAATAATATAGGATATATTTTCTTATCAATATGAGCATATTTAAGATTATGGGTAAAGGCTTTAGATCAGCAGGATCTTCCTTTGGTGGCGGTGTTGTACCCAAATCTTCCACCGGTAAATCATGCTTGAGAATAGGTTGGCGACAAAAAATTTCCTCAAGCTCATCTCTTTCTTTCTAAACTTCACTTTCACTATTCTCCAAATGTTCTTGCAAAGAGTTATTAGGAACAAGAACAATAGATGCACACTGCTCCATTTTAAAATCATTACTAGGCAAGTCAGTTTATAAGGAGTTTTGGTAAATTTAGAAAAGTTAAATTCATAAGGTTCACCAGCAAATCTAGTCAAATTTTCTCTTTTTACAATCTATAATAGCTCCACAAGTATTTAGAAAAGGTCTACCAAAAATGATAGGACAATGATCACTAGCAGCAGAACCAAGTACCAAAAGTCATGAGGATATTTAATCTTACCATAGAACTTCCACATCTCGAACAATACCAATTGGAGAAATAGTTTCTCTTAGCCGGATGAATAACCACATCAATATCTTCAAGTTCACAAGAACCAATTTCATGCATAATCTCCGTGTAAAGCTCATAAGGAATAGCACTAACACTTGCACCAATATCACATAAACCATAATAGCAATGATCACCAATTCTAACGGATAGCATAGGAACACTAACTTGTTTGGATTTATTAGGATGTGAAACAATATTAGAAGCATCTTCACAGAAAATAATATGACCATCCTCCACATTTTTAGACGAGATCTTTAACTATTGCATGTGAGTTCAATTTTAATTTGTTCTTCGGGTTCTTTAGGTTTCTTTTCACTTTTATTAACCGCACTAGATATGATAGAGTACTCCTTCTTGCAGGGAAAGGGGTTTTTCAATATAAGCTTCGGGAATAACATTATCAGCAGTTTCAACCACTACACATTTGTTTATAGATGACTCTTTATACGGTTCATGATACTTATCAAAATTCTTCTTAGGCAATAATGAGAGGCAAAAGCTCTATAAAGATTTGCAACAACTTGGGAATCAAGACCATATGTAGCACTCATATTACGAAATTTATCAGTTATCCATAAAAGCTTCAATGCATTTATAATCATAAATTATACCGATTCTCTATCTTTGTCGTTCTCCCATCCTTCAGTATTTTCTTGGATCCGATCAAGAAGGTCCCTTTTAAACTCTTCTTTGTTGTGTGTAAATGATCCAGAAGAAGTATCCAGCAAGGTCTTGTCTTGAAAAGAAAGTCTTGCATAGAAATTATCAATAATAACATTACCAGGGAGCTCATGAATGGGGCATTTGAGCATTAAAGACTTCAATCTCCCCCAGCTTGGGCGATACTCTCTCCATCATGAGGCCAAAATTATATATTGGTTCGATCTTTGTGAATTTCACTTGGGGATAAAATTTGGAATAGAATAAAGGCACAATGTCCTCCCAATCAATAGAATCACCATTCTTCGGCAATTTATACCAGTGCGCCGCTTTACCAGACAGCGATATAGTGAATAGTTTCTTTCTAACTTCATTCATAGAAATACATGCACCTTGAATAAACCGCATAATTCATGCAAAAACATTAAATGATCACCGGATGAATAGTTCCATCCCCTTCATAGCAGTTATCCATAACACGTTCAATAATTTTCATAGGTATTTTATATGGTACTACTTCCTCCCTGGCGCTTCATCCACTACCGTTTAAGTAGTAGTAGATTTCCCAAATAGAAATTGAAGAGAGGATCTCTCCATAATGATTTATAGCAGCAGGCAGAAATAAAATCAGCACAAATAAATTTCCTTACCAATTCCACTTACCAATAGCGCTTCACCCCGGCAACAGCGCCAAAATAGTCTTGATGACCCACAAGTATAGGGGGTGTATCGTAGTACTTTCGATAAATAAGAGTGTCAACGAGGAGCAGAAGGTGTTGACAAGCAGTTTCGATGAAGGATTCACTGTAAATGCTCCAGACAAGTATTCGGGGGTTTTGATATTGCGGATAAATAAAGTACAAGTAAATAAAATACGAGAGAAATAATTGCAGCGAGTGGCCCAATCCTTTAGCACAAAGGACAAGCCGGTTTGTTTACTTATAATGACCAAACGTTCTTGAGGACACATGGGGATTTTAGTCTAGTACTTTCGCTTCATGTGGTTTAATAATCTTCATTGTTTTGATAAGTGTTGTGTGGGTGAACCTATGCTAATGCACCGCCCTTCCTAGGACTAATACATACTTGTGATTATACCCCTTGCAAGCATCCGCAACTACAAGAAAGTAATTAAGATAAATCTAACCACGGCCTTAAACTCGAGATCCCAATCCCTCTTGCATCGTTATACTAACGGGGGCTTAGGTTTACTGTCCTCCGACAACCCCGCAATTAGCAACCGAATACAAGATGCACTCCCCTAGGCCCATAAATGGTGAAGTGTCGTGTAGTACGTTCACACGACACCACTAGAAGAATGACACCACAACTTAAATATCACACATTGAATATTACTCAACCATAATTCACTACTAGCATTTAGACTTCACCCATGTCCTCAAGAACTAAACGAACTACCACGAGACATCATATGGAATACAATCAGAGGTGATATGATGATGAATAACAATCTGAACATAAACCTTGGTTCAATGGTTTCACTCAATAGCATCTACAACAAGTATAGAATAACACCGGGAGAGTTTCCCCTATCAAACAATCAAGATTTAACCCGAATTGCTACAGCGAGGTGGCGGTGGTGATGGCGGTGTAGATGGTGGAGATGATGATGATGATGATGGAGATGATGTCCCGCTCGATGACGATGGCGATGGCGTCGATTTCCCCCTCCGGGAGGGAATTTCCCATGCAGCCTGCGGAGAGCTCTTTTCTCTCTGGTGTTCTCCGCCCCTTGAGGCGGGCTGTATCCCTCTGTGGCTTAGGGTTTCGGGACGAAGGAGTACGCGAAGAAAAGGAGGCGAAAGGGGTCGTGGGCCCCCCAGAGCATAGGGTGGCGCGGCCAGGGCCTGGCCGCGCCCCCATGGTCTGGGCCCACAATGGCCCCTCTCTTCTTCCCCTGCGGCTCCCTCCGTCATCTGGAAAAATAGGAATTTAGTGAAATTCCTTCCACAGTTGATCTTTCGAAATATTGCGTTACGACGGTGCTTTTTCCAGCAGAATCCTGGCTCCGGTGTGATCCTCCAATGATGATGAAACATGCAAAATAGATGAAATAACATAAGTATTGTATCCCAATATGAAATATATCAATGAATAACAGCAAATTATGATACAAAATAGTGATGCAAATTGGACGTATCAAATGGCCTGTCTTGCTGGGGTGGCACTAACACAGGTGGCTTCGTCAGATACTCCTTGATCTTGTCAAACGCTCGCTGTTGTTCTGCCCCCCAGTGGAACTCGTCATCAGATTTAATCTTCACCAGCCCCATGAACGGCTCAATTCGTCCCGACAGGTTGGAGATGAACCTTCTGACGAAGTTGATCTTGCCGATGAGACGCTGGAGTTCTTTCTTTGTGGTAGGCGGCTTCATTGTTCGCACTGCCTCTTGACTTTTCAGGCCGATCTCAATTCCGCGTTCATGAACCAAGAAACCCAAGAATTGACCGGCCGAGACACCAAAGGCACACTTCTTTGGATTCATCCTCAGTCCGAATTTTCTAGTTCGGTCTAGGACGTGTCGCAGATCCTCCAAGTGTCCTTCCACTGAAACAGACTTAACTACCACATCATCGATGTAAATCTCCACCAATTTGCCGATTAGATCATGAAAGATGTAATTCATGGCTCTTTGGTATGTTGCACCGGCATTTCAGGCCAAACGTCATGACTACATATTCAAACAAGCCCACCAATCCTGGCACTCTGAATGCAGTCTTGTGTATATCTTCTGGAGCCATGAAAATCTGGTTGTAACCGGCATTGCCATCCATGAAACTTAAGATCTTATGACCAGCCGCATTGATCAACGTCTCTGCTACTGGCATTGGATACTCATCCTTTGGAGTGGCACTATTGAGATCCGAAAATCTGGCGACACGCCATCGGCCATCCTTTTTCTCCACAGGTACGACATTAGAAATCCATTCAGCATACCTGCATATGAACCCCGCGTTCAACATTTTCTCGATCTCTTTCTTGACTTCTTCTAAAATTTCGGCCTTCATCTATCGTGCTCTCTGCTGGAACGGCCGAAATCCTTTCTTCAGAGGGAGCCGATGCTCGATGATGCTCCGGTCTAACCCGGGCATACGCGTCCCAGACAAAGCAATCTGGGTCTCCTTTAACAAAGCTATCATCGGGCCCCTCAGATGCGGATCTAACTTTCTTTGATAAATGTTGGTCGTGGATTATCCCCGGGACCAATGTCAATCTCTTCTAGCTCATCAGCCGATGTAAACCCATATCCTAGCTTTCCGTCGCCTGCTAGATCGATGCTGAACACATGCAAAACGATATGGAGAGGATTTTGCCGATTGCTGGAATCGGCCTCCTTTGCAATTGCATTGCACAATAAAGGTTTACACCTTATCAGACTCCACGACTACGTGACATACTCGAGGTGAGATCCTTGCTTTTTATTTTTTGGGCCGATCGCAGGGATCGCCTGCCACGTACGTCTGTCGACTCGGTCTTGCTACTCGGTCAGGCCGGTGGATAAGACCAGCCTCGTTTGTCACCTCGATGCGCTCCAGCCGTCCAAGCTAACTCCAGAGATCGGCTCTTGGTCGTTTATGTCCCAAATACTCATGTCAGCTGTTGAGATCTCGATCGAGTCATCCGCATGAACGACCTCCACTTCATCTCCATCCTTGTATCAAGCATTGGTGCATTGTGGATGGAATGCACAGTTGGTGTGAATCCAATCCCTCCTAGCAGGACAGTGTAGGTGCTTTTGCTGTCGACGATGAAGAATGACGTAGGGATGGTTTTTCGGCCTATAGTTAAGTCCACGTTCAGAACGCCTTGTGCTTCTGATACTTGGCCGTTGAAGTCGTTTAATGTGACGTTGGTTTTGATCGAGATCTTGATGAGCGTCCCAAATGCGTAGCATGGGTATGGCATTATGTTGTTTTCCTCCGTGTCAACCAACATCTTGCCGGCAGGCTGCCCGTTGATGTAACCCCTTAGGTACAGGGCCTTCAGATGTTTGTAGCTCCTTTCTTTGGTTTTTCAAAGATGACTGGCCGTGGGCCGCAGTCCAACTGATACGCACTTCTTCGATCCTTGGAGCACAAAACTCCAACGAAGTACGAACACCATGTTTGTGCTGACCGATGCCTTTACGGCTTTGCTGCTGGGCGCCATTCCTTCTTTGGTGGGCGTGTATCGCCTCCAAAGTTTACTGAATTTTCACGGCCGGATCGGGCCGAGCTTTCCCTCAACGTGTACGGTGCGTGCCTCGGCCTCAAACTACGAGCCGTTGCCTGGCTGCGGAGTGGTTGAGTCCATCGGGCACCACCTTGGCCGGTGGTATCTATCTTCTCTTCGTCATCTGATTCCTCGAAATCTTCCCCTTGAGATGACTCAGCTTTTCTGTTCTGGGATGGGAGAGGTCCTAGACGCCTGAATACTGAAACGTCTCCCTTGTCCTTCCTCTGCTGTCTGCATTCCGGGCAGTTGTCGATTGTAGGCAATCGGCTCATTCCTGAATCCCAGCAATGCCTGAAGAACGGACAATCCCAGTGTCTGTCCATGTCTTCTTGCTCCCTTGACCTCCCATTAGCGCGGCGTTCATACCCTTCGTCGTCTCTATCATACCGACGAGATTTTCTGTTGACTGCATCAGACCGACGATATCTTTCGTCATCTGTATCATATCGCCGACGTCGGTCGTACTGATGCTCATACTTGAGGAGGTGCGCGGAAAGTGGTCGTTGGTATCGCACGCTTCTCACTTGTTCCTCGGTGATGTACCGTTTATCTTCATGTCGGCGCCGGTCGCGCGGACCGGCCTCCTCCTTATCCTTGCCACGGGAGTGACCGTTTTCTTCCTTGTCGTTGCCGTGGTGGTGCACAGGCCCTGCCATATTAACGCCGAATGAGAAACCTGGCTGACACTGCCCTGGGTGACCTAGCTCCACCATGTTGACGGTAGGGAACGGGTGCGTGTCCACTTTCATGGCAAACTGACTAAAGATCAAACGGCCCTGTTCTATCGCCAACTGGATCTGTCGACGCAACTCTTTGCAGTCATTCGTGACATGGGTGAACGAATGATGCCACTTGCAGTATGGTCTCCCGTTCATCTCTTGCACCGTAGGAATTTTATGGCCTTCGGGTAACTTCAGATGTTTCTCCTTGAGCAATAAATCGAAAATCTGCTCAACTTTGCTTATATCGAAGTCAAACCCTCTTGCAGGCCTTGTGGCTTCACCCATTTGCAGGACACAGGGACTGCCCCCGAGCCCATTCAGCCACGGCAACTTCCTGGTCTTCAGGGTCCTCAACCTCTGCTGTCTCGACCAGGGTGATCGGGCGCTTGATGAACTTGTCTTGGTACAACTCTGGATGGCGCTGCTCATACAAAGTTAACTTCTGAACCATGTGCGCCAGTGAGTTGTAATCTGCTTGTAAAGCCAGATCCTTGAGCGGCGCGGTGATACGTCTCCAACGTATCGATAATTTCTTATGTTCCATGCTACTTTATTGATGATACCTACATGTTTATGCACATTATATGTCATATTTATGCATTTTCTGGAACTAACCTATTAACAAGATGCGAAGAGCCAGTTTGCTGTTTTCTGCTGTTTTTGGTTTCAGAAATTCTAGTAAAGAAATATTCTCGGAATTGGACGAAACTTTCGCCCGGGGTCCTATTTTTGCGAAGCTTCGGAAGACCGAGAAGAGATAGCAGAAGTGGGGCACGAGGCGGCCGGAGGGCGGCGGCTAGCCACAACACGCGCCGACCCTGCCCCTGGGCCCCTCGTGTGGCCCCTCGCGTTGACCCTCCGCCTTGAAAGCCTCCGTCGCGAAACCCCCGGTACCGAGAGCCACGATACGGAAGGCCTTGCGAGACCGCCGCCGCGGATCCCATCTCGGGGGATTCAGGATCGCCTCCGGCACCCTGCCGGAGGGGAAATTCTCTCCTCCGGGGACGCTACATGGTCGCCGGATGAATGATGAGTAGTTCACCCTGGACCATGGGTGCAATAGCGTAGCTAGTGGGATCTTCTCTTGTGTTGTGCTTCATTGTTGGATCTTGAGGCTGCCTAACATGATCAAGATCATCTATACGTTCTATATGTTGTGGTCGGGAGATGGATAGAGAGTACTATGATTATGGTGATTATCAATCTCTATGTGTTTATGATCTTGTTTATGATCTTGTTATCTCCGTTTGATGTAGACTCGCCAAGGGACTCTTAACTCCGATAGTGGTATCATGCTCGCCATTGAATGTGGGATGCGTGACACAGATGGGTTGAAAGTGTCTTAAGGTTGCCGGATGTCATGAAAACACTGATGATAAAACATTGATACTATTCTCTTGGATGTACGCGTTGATTACTTGGTATGCAATTGTCTTTGCAACAAATTAAGATGGAGCGTTCGGAGTTCTAACTGAAGGTGGACTAGGCATAGATGCGGTTGGATGGCGGTCTATGCTTTGTCGTAATGCCCAATTAAATCTCACTATATTTAATATATCATGTATATGCATTGTTATGCCTTTCTCTCTTTGTCGATTGCCCCATGTAATTTGTCCCAACATGCTTTTATCTTATGGAGGAGAACATGACCTCTAGTATTCTTGTGGACCCATAGCATACTATGAGTGCAATCTATTGTTTATTGTTGTTTTTCTTGCATGCCCGATGAACTCACATCACTCGTTTTATCCTTAATCCTTCGACAAGCCGGTGGATTGACAACCTCAACGTCTGTTGGTTGGCAAGTACTTTGGTTTTGTTTGCACATTTCACGTTGGCGCGGGAATCCCTGGTGTTGCGCCGCGTCATTTTCGACCATCAACCTTCAACGTGCTTCTTGGCTCCTCTGATTCGATTAAACCTTGGTTTCTTTTGAGAAAAACTTTAGCGAACTGTGCTTATCCCTTCCGCTTGGGTTCTACAACAGACAGCACACGGCGTGAACAACCCCATGCTTGCGACCACTTCTTTTCATTCAAACTTGAACCCATGAACTAACATGCGGTTCTACGTCTGACAACCGGCCGGATGCACTCGTACCGTGACGATGTACAATGGTCGGCAGCACCAGCCCCGATATTGCGATAAGTGATATTCTGATCCAGCGTGCCGATGAGCGGCAGCGGTGTGAATCCAAACGTGGTCCAGGTGAGAATCAGTGCTTCTTGTGCATCATCTCAAGTGAATCGGTTTAAATCATGCCAGTTGTGCCGGATATCGTTCACATGCTCAATTGAGCTAGATCCTTCGGACCCACTGAACTTTGAGAAGAGCCGATATTTGGGTGGCATGGAATCAAATCATATTCATTGGGACGGTTTGGAATAGCCGATTGTCCTCCCTCTTTGGGAGGATGCCAAATTGGTCTCTCAAGATGGTACTGATTTGTTCCACTGTTTGTCTGCAGGGCAGAACTCATGACTAGTTAGGTGGCATATTTAGCTAGCACTTTAGTTACGGCACACGCTCGAAACTCCTCTGAAATCCTGTTGCAACCGGTTTGTGCGCGTGAAGTTGTTGCAGTCAGGCACGTATGTGCACACGTATCCATGCGGGATTTCTTTGGCGGCTCAGACAGGAATTGGTAATCCCCAGATCGCCTCCAACCTTGTAGACGACGTATGCCGGTGAAGCCTATTGCTCTGAGGCGGCAAGCGTGAGCGGCAGCTGCGGTGTAGGCGGTGATCTCTCCTGGTGAGTCCCTAGAGTAGGTCCCGAAGGAGAGTACCGATGCTTCATGATTTCCTGAACCAGCGCACCGCAATGCGCTCCAAAGAGTTCAGTGCTCTCAGAAAACGGTGCATAGAATGAGCCACCATGTAATTGACTTCTTGGCGCAGCTGCCGTGCTTCAAGGGAGAGACAGCACCCCTGCCGAGAACGCCTTCGTGAGAACCCTTCCACCTAACGCCATGTGAACGGGTTCTCTCGAAGAGCCGATGAGATCGGCTTCGAACTGAGATTTGATCGCATCATAATTCTTCTTGTGATCCTCGGTGAGCTCTTCGTATGTGACTGGTGCCGGCCATCTCGGTTGCAGATGTTGACGCCGTTGTTGTAGAGTGTCCACCGGCGTGCGAGAATGTGGCCTGCCAAACCCAACGGCGAGCAGCGACGGGCAGCACGTAGAGCCGGGAGCTCCCAGGCTGCCGGTGGGCCCTGGTCCCCTGCGACGGCTCGTAGTGCTCTGGCACACGTCTGACGTCGCAGGCGTGCCACCGACCTATCTGGTCGGGAAGGTGCTGGATTACTTCAATGACTTTCCTGCATGGTCGACACGTAAACATTAAACGAGCCTCGATCGGCTCTCGGTTACTGTGAATCGGCTCAAAGAGCCGATCCACCCATGGTTCATAATGGATATGCAATAACATGGGGTTTCTGCTTCATCAAAGCTAAGCTAAATCGATCTACGACGCTTAGGGTTTTCACCGCATAATCGGAACATCCTACACGTAGTTGAGCCTGGCAGCTACGAAAGATAACAGCAAACTAACCCGAGGCCTAAAAACCAACACGGAGTCGATTCCCGGATCATCCCTTCTTAGATCAGCAAACCGTACCTTACACACTACTGGATCATTCAACCCGTTTGCAAGGTCTAACCATGCATATATCAAACTAATCCTCGAAGAACAAGGAACAACTATAACAGATCGAATCTACTAAACAAAGATAGCGGGTGCTACCCTTACACCTAAAATAGGTGTAAATAACTAGATATTTAGAGCAGCACAGCTACGTAAACGTATCAGAAAAATCGATGCAAACCCTAAAACATCTATGATAAATAGTGTTATCCAAAACTAGACGTCAAACCCAACAAGATAACGAGTTTCTTTTTAGGTCCGCAGTGCTTAACCAAATTACCCGGATTTCAAATAAGCAGTCAGCGATTTCATGTTGTGAATATGGAGAGAATTTTCAATAACCCTAGGTACATATTTATAGTCCGTGGACTTTCTATCTTTGGAAGTACACCTAACCGTGTACGAAACTCTATCTCTTAATTCTAAACTAAGATGCAATCTACTATAATACAGATACACGGGCAATCTAGCCCAAAATCCTCGTACGAGGCTGATACGTCTCCAACGTATCGATAATTTCTTATGTTCCATGCTACTTTATTGATGATACCTACATGTTTTATGCACACTTTATGTCATATTTGCATTTTTGGAACTAACCTATTAACAAGATGCCGAAGTGCCTTCTGTTTCTGCTTTTTGGTTTCAGAAATCTAGTAACGAAATATTCGGAATTGCAGAAACCACGCGGTGTTCCTATTTTTCCGGAACCATCCAGAACACCCGAGAGCCGAGGAGATGGGCCGGGGGCCCCACACCCACACTGCGGCCGGGCCGGGCCGCGCCACCTGGTGGTGAGGCTCAGTGCCCCTCCGAGGCTCCCCTTTCGCCTATTTAAAGGTCCCTGACCTAAAAACCCCGAAAGAAAAACCACGGATACGCGAAACCTTCCAGAGCCGCCGCCATCGCGAAGCCAAGATCCTGGGACAGAGTTCTGTTCCGGCACCCTGCCGAGCGGGGAAGTGCCCGGAAGGCTTCTCCATCGACACCGCCATCTCCACCACCATCTTCATCACCGCTTCTCTGCTCCCATGAGGAGGGAGTAGTTCTCCATTGAGGCTCTGGGCTGTACCGGTAGCTATGTGGTTCATCTCTCTCCTATGTACTTCAATACAATAATCTCATGAGCTCTTACATGATTGAGATTCATATGATGATGCTTGTAATCTAGATGTCATTATGCTAGTCAAGTGAGTTTTACTTATGTGATCTCCGGAGACTCCTTGTCCCACGTGTGTAAAGGTGACAGTGTGTGCACCGTGTGGGTCTCTTAGGCTATATTTCACAGAATACTTATTCACTGTTATGAATGGCGTAGTGAAGTGCTTATTTATATCCCTTTATGATTGCAATGTGTTTTGTATCACTATTTATCTATGTGCTACTCATGTGATGTTATTAAAGTAGTCTATTCCTCCTGCATGGTGTAATGGTGACAGTGTGTGCATCGTGTAGTTCTTGTCGTAGATTATGATCATGATCTCTCGTAGATTGTGGAGTAATTATCATTATGATAGTATTGATGTGATCTATGCCTCCTTCGTAGTGTGATGGTGACAGTGCATGCTATGTTAGTACTTGGTTTATTTTTCAAAGATCTATTATGCTCTAAGGTTACTTAAACATGAATATCGAATGTTGTGGAGCTTGTTAACTCCGGCATTGAGGGTTCGTGTAATCCTACGCAACGAATGGTGTTCATTATCAAACAAGAGTGTATGTAGCACAAATGAGAAAGAACTTATTAATTATGTGATCAATGTTGAGAGTGTCCACTAGTGAAAGTAATCCCTAGGCCTTGTTCCTAAATCAGCTATCGCTGCTTACTATTGTTCTACTGCATGTTTACTTCCTACAATATTACTACCATCAATTGCACGCCAGCAACTCTTCGCCATACTTCGCTCATATTCATTCATACCACTTGTATTTCACTATCTCTTCGCCGAACTAGTGCACCTATTAGGTGTGTTGGGGACACAAGAGACTTCTTGCTTTGTGGTTGGCGGGGTTGCATGAGAGGGATATCTTTGACCTCTTCCTCCCCGAGTTCGATAAACCTTAGGTAATCCACTTAAGGAAACTTGCCGTTTCACAAACTCCTCGCTTTCTTGAGGCCCAACACTGCTCACAAGAATAGAAGCACCCGTAGACATCAAGCACTTTCTGGCGCCGTTGGGAGGAAAGGTAAAAGGCGCTCATACTCCGGCCAGGTAACAGTACTTTTCTCGCGCCATTGTGTGTGTGCTCGAAGCTATTTCTTTAGACTCCTGCAATTGCGACATTTGGTTTCTTGTTTACACTAGTTAGGCATAATGGACAACAATGACCTTTTTATTCTATTTCCTGATTTAAGACATGGATGGTTTGATGCGAAAAATTAAAAACCCATGGAACATATTAATATGAATGCTTTGAACAATATTGTTGTTAATGATATGGAAAATTCTAAGCTTGGGGAAGCTGGTTTTGATGAGCATGATATTTTTAGTCCCCCAAGCATTGAGGAGAAAATTTACTTTGATGATACTTTGCCTCCCATTTATGATGATTATAATGATAGTAGTCTTTTGTTACCACCTGTTATGGAGGATAAATTTGATTATGATTACAATATACCTCCTATATTTGATAGCTACTTTGTTGAATTTGCTCCCACTACAATTAATAAGAATGACTATGCTTATGTTGGGAGTAGTAATTATTTTATGCATGAGACTCATGATAAGAATGCTTTATGTGATAGTTATATTGTTGAGTTTGCTCATGTTGCTACTGAAAGTTATTATGAGAGAGGAAAATATGGTTGTAAAATTTTCATGTTACTAAAACACCTCTCTATGTGCTGAAATTTTTGAAGCTACACTTGTTTTATCTTCCTATGCTTGTTACTTTGCTCTTCATGAACTTGTTTATTTACAAGATTCCTATGCATAGGAAGCATGTTAGACTTAAATGTGTTTTGAATTTGCCTTTTGATGCTCTCTTTTGCTTCAACTCTATTTCTTGCGAGTGCATCATTAAAACTGTTGAGCCCATCTTAACGGCTATAAAGAAAGAACTTCTTGGGAGATAACCCATGTGTTATTTTGCTACAGTACTTTGTTTTATATTTGTGTTTTGGAAGTTGTTTACTACTGTAGCAACCTCTCCTTATCTTAGTTTTGTGATTTGTTGTGCCAAGTGAAGCCTCTAATCGAAGGTTGATACTAGATTTGGATTTCTGCGCAGAAACAGATTTCTATCTGTCACGAATCTGGGCTGTTTTCTCTGTAGGTAACTCAGAAAAATATGCCAATTTACGTGCGTGATCCTCATATATGTACGCAACTTTCATTAGTTTTGAGTTTTTCCGTTTGAGCAAGTCTGGTGCCATTTTAAAATTCGTCTTTACGGACTGTTCTGTTTTTGACAGATTCTGCCTTTTATTTCGCATTGCCTCTTTTGCTATGTTGGATTCATTTCTTTGATCCATTAATGTCCAGTAGCTTTATGCAATGTCCAGAAGTGTAAAGAATGTTTGTGCCACCTCTGAATGTGTGAATTATTAATTGTGCACCAACCCTCTAATGAGTTTGCTTGAAGTTTGGTGTGAAGGAAGTTTTCAAGGGTCAAGAGAAGAGTATGATATACTATGATCAAGAGGAGTGAAAGCTCTAAGCTTGGGGATGCCCCGTGGTTCACCCCTGCATATTTTAAGAAGACTCAAGCTAAAGCTAGGGGATGCCAAGGCATCCCCTTCTTCATCGACAACATCATCGGGTTCCTCCCTGAAACTATATTTTTATTCAATCACATCTTGTGTTCTTTACTTGGAGCGTCCTTGTTTTGTTTTTGTTTGAATAAAATGATCCTAGCATTCACTTTGTGGGAGAGAGACACGCTCCCGCTGTTGCATATGGACAAATATGTCCTTAGGCTTTACTCATAATGTTCATGGCGAAGCTTCTTCTTCGTTATATGGTTGGAATTGGAAAATGCTACATGTAGTAATTCTAAAATGTCTTGGATAATGTGATACTTGGCAATTGTTGTGCTCATGTTTAAGCTCTTGCATCATATGCTTTGCACCCATTAATGAAGAAATACATAGAGCTTGCTAAAATTTGATTTGCATATTTGGTCTCTAAGGTCTAGATAATATCTAGTATTGAGTTTTGAACAACAAGGAAGACGGTGTAGAGTCTTATAATGTTTACAATATGTCTTTTATGTGAGTTTTGCTGCACCGGTTCATCCTTGAGTTTGCTTCAAATAACCTTGCTAGCCTAAACCTTGTATCGAGAGGGAATACTTCTCATGCATCCAAAATCCTTGAGCCAACTACTATGCCATTTGTGTCCACCATACTACATGGTATTTCTCCGCCATTCCAAAGTAAATTGCTTGAGTGCTACCTTTAAAATTCCATCATCCACCTTTGCAATATATAGCTCATGGGACAAAATAGCCTTAAAAACTATCGTAGTATTGAATATGTACTTATGCACTTTATCTTTTATTAAGTTGCTTGTTGTGCGATAACCATGCTTCCGGGAACGCCATCAACTATTGTTGAATATCATGTGAGTTGCTATGCATGTCCGTCTTGTCTGAAAGATCTATCATTTTAGTGGTTGGAGCATGCAAATTGTTAGAGAAGAACATTGGGCCGCTAACTAAAGCCATGAATCATGGTTGAAGTTTCAGTTTTGGACATATATCCTCAATCTCATATGAGAATAATAATCATTGCTACATGCTTATGCATTTAAGAGAGTCCATTATCTGTTGTCCATGTTGTCCCGGTATGGATGTCTAAGTTGAGAATAATCAAAGCGAGAAATCCAAAATGCGAGCATTCTCCTTAGACCTTTGTACAGCGGCATAGAGGTACCCTTTGTGACACTTGGTTGAAACATGGCATGCCAAGATCCGGTAGTCCAAGCTAAGTAGGGGTGGGGCACTATTAGTATACTATGCATGAGGCTTGCAACTTGTAAGATATAATTTACATAACTCATATGCTTTATTACTACCGTTGACAAAATTGTTTCATGTTTTCAAAATAAAAGCTCTAGCACAAATACAACAATCGATGCTTTCCTCTTTGAAGGACCTTTCTTTACTTTTATTGTTGAGTCAGTTTACCTATCTCCCTCCACCTTAAGAAGCAAACACTTGTGTGAACTGTGCATTGATTCCTACATACTTGCATATTGCACTTGTTATATTACTATGTTGACAATTATCCATGAGATATACATGTTATAAGTTGAAAGCAACCGCTGAAACTTAATCTTCCTTTGTGTTGCTTCAATACCTTTACTTTGATTTATTGCTTTATGAGTTAACTCTTATGCAAGACTTGTTGATGCTTGTCTTGAAGTACTATTCATGAAAAGTCTTTGCTTTATGATTCACTTGTTTACTCATGTCATTACCATTGTTTTGATCGCTGCATTCATTACATATGTTTACAAATAGTATGATCAAGATTATGATAGCATGTCACTTCAGAAATTATCTTTGTTATCGTTTACCTGCTCGGCACAGCAACAACGAGGGATCTTTGATACGTCTCCAACGTATCGATAATTTCTTATGTTCCATGCTACTTTATTGATGATACCTACATGTTTTATGCACACTTTATGTCATATTTGCGCATTTTCCGGAACTAACCTATTAACAAGATGCCGAAGTGCGAGTTGCTGTTTTTGGTTTTTGTGAAATCCTAGTAACGAAATATTCTCGGAATTGAATCATCAACGCCCGGGTTCCTATTTTTCCCGGAACCATCCAGAACACCCGAGAGCCGCCAGAGATGGGCTGTGGGGGCCCCACACACACCTGGGCGCGGGCCCGGGCCTGGCAGCGCCACACAGTGGTGAGGGCACCCCCGGTGCCCTCCGAGGCCTCTCGCCTATTTAAAGGTCCTGACCTAAAAACCCCGAAAAGAAAAACCACGGTACGCGAAACCTTCGCAGCCGCCGCCATCGCGAAGCCAAAGATCTGGGGGACAGAGTCTCTGCTCCGGACCTGGAGCGGGAAGTGCCCCCGGAAGGCTTCTCCATCGACACCGCTGCCATCTCCACCACCATCTTCATCACACGCTTGCTCCCATGAGGAGGGAGTAGTTCTCATTGAGGCTCGGGGCTGTACCGGTAGCTATGTGGTTCATCTCTCTCCTATGTACTTCAATACAAACCTCATGAGCTGCCTTACATGATTGAGATTCATATGATGATGCTTGTAATCTAGATGTCATTATGCTAGTCAAGTGAGTTTTACTATGTGATCTCCTGAGACTCCTTGTCCCACGTGTGTAAAGGTGACTGTGTGCACCTGTGGGTCTCTTAGGCTATATTTCAGAAGTACTTATTCACTGTTATGAATGGCGTAGTGAAGTGCTTATTTATATCCCTTTATGATTGCAATGTGTTTTGTATCTATTTATCTATGTGCTACTCATGTGATGTTATTGGTAGTCTATTCCTCCTGCATGGTGTAATGGCAGGACAGGTGCATCGTGTAGTTCTTGTCGTAGATTATGATCATGATCTCTCGTAGATTGTGGAGTTAATTATCATTATGATAGTATTGATGTGATATATGCCTCCTTCGTAGTGTGATGGTGACAGTGTGCATGCTATGTTAGTACTTGGTTTATTTTGCAAAGATCTATTATGCTCTAAGGTTACTTAAACATGAATATCGAATGTTGTGGAGCTTGTTAACTCCGGCATTGAGGGTTCGTGTAATCCTACGCAACTAATGGTGTTCATTATCAAACAAGAGTGTATGTAGCACAAATGAGAAAGAACTTATTAATTATGTGATCAATGTTGAGAGTGTCCACTAGTGAAAGTATAATCCCTAGGCCTTGTTCCTAAATACTGCTATCGCTGCTTCTTTTACTGTTCTACTGCATGTTTACTTCCTACAATATTACTACCATCAACTGCACGCCAGGAAGCTATTTTCTGGCGCCATACTACTGCTCATATTCATTCATACCACTTGTATTTCACTATCTCTTCGCCGAACTAGTGCACCTATTAGGTGTGTTGGGGACACAAGAGACTTCTTGCTTTGTGGTTGCGGGGTTGCATGAGAGGGATATCTTTGACCTCTTCCTCCCTGAACGATAAACCTTGGGTAATCCACTTAGGGAAACTTACTGCTGTTCTACAAACCTCGCTCTTGGAGGCCCAACACCGTCTACAAGAATAGAAGCACCCGTAGACATCAGAGGCCGATTCAGAAACACATTACGTGTATATCCTTCAAGCCCATCTCCATCACGGCCCATCTCCTGATTTGGCCAAAATCCGGTGATAACAATGTGCAAGTGATGAAATACCTCAAGATGCCATAGTAAGAATGGGTGTGGGATTTTTCCGCCCCATTGAGGGACACGGTGTGGCATCTCGAGAAGGACTATGCTCTACCACGGTGGAGCCCTCATCTTCTCAACATCAACAAACCCCATCTCTTGAAGCTAATGATGCACGAACCCAAGAACAAGAAGAAAACCCTCCTCTCATGTACAAGATCAAGGACAAGATCAATCAAGGATTCATGATGGCTCCGATGAGTTTCCATTCGATGTTTGCACTTCACCAAATATTGTCCAAGATCAAGCACATGAGGTTGAGCATTCTCAAGAAATTGAGGAAGCTCCAATTGAAGGTCAAGACGGGACTGATGACCCACAAGTATAGGGGATCGCAACAGTCTTCGAGGGAAGTATTACCCAATTTATTGATTCGACACAAGGGAGACAAAGAATACTTGTAAGCCTTAACGCGGAGTTGTCAATTCAGCCGCACTGAAACAGATTTGCTCGCAAGAGTTTATCGAGTAACAGTTTTATAGCAGTAGGAATAGTGAAATAACAGCGGCGGTGAAATAAAGATAGCATTAGTGATTATAATAAACAGCAGGATTAAAATACTAGGCACGGGGACGGATTAACGGGCGTTGCATGGATGAGAGAAACTCATATAACAATCAAAGCAGGGGCATTTGCAGATAAAACGGTATCCAAGTACTAATCAATCAATAGGCATGTGTTCCATATATAGTCGTACGTGCTCGCAATGAGAAACTTGCACAACATCTTTTGTCCTACCAGCCGGTGGCCGCCGGGCCTCTAGGGAAACTACTGGAAATTAAGGTAATTCCTTTTAATAGAGTACCGAGCAAAGCATTAACACTCCGTGAACACATGTGATCCTCACATCACTACCATTCCCTCCGGTTGTCCCGATTTCTGTCACTTCGGGGCCATTGGTTCCGGACAGCGACATGTGTATACAACTTGCGGGTAAGATCATAAACAACTAATATCTTCATGAATCAATAACATGTTCAGATCTGAGATCATGGCACTCGGGCCCTAGTGACAAGCATTAAGCATAACAAGTTGCAACAATATCATAAAAGTGACATCTACGGATACTAGGCACTATGCCCTAACAATCTTATGACTATTACATGACCAATCTCATCCAATCCCTACCATCCCCTTCAGCCTACAAAGGGGGATTACTCACACATGGATGGGGAAACATGGCTGGTCGATGGAGAGGCGTTGGTGGTGATGGCGGCGATGATCTCCTCCAATTCCCGTCCCGCGGAGTGCTAGAACGGAGACTTCTGCTCCCAGACGGAGTTTCGCGATGGCGCTCTGGAGGGTTTTCGCGATCGACTTCTTCTCGCGTTTTTAGGTCGAGGCGATAAGTAGTCCGAGGGCGTCGGGGCCGCCGAGGCCGCACACACTGGGGCCGCGCGGGCCCCTCCCCGCCGCGCCGGCCTAGTGTGTGGGGCCCTCGTGCCCCCACCGGCTTGCCGGCTCCGTGAGTCTTCTGGGAAAATAGCCTTTCTATAAATTTCGAGGTTTTTCCTGAAAGTTGGATTTCCGCACAAAAACGAGACACCAGAGCGTCCTGAAACAGCATTAGTCCGTGTTAGTTGTATCCAAAATACACAAATTAGAGGCAAAACAATAGCTAAAGTGTTCGGGAAAGTAGATACGTTTTGGATGTATCAGGGACCCAAATGATCAAGTTGATCAAGTGGCACCTCCAAGGCCTAGAAAAACCAAGGAGGAGATCGAGGCCCGTCGTCTAGCAAGAAGAGAAAGGACCCTTGAAATTCGTGGACACACACATGACAAGGTCCTTGGTGATGTTCGAGCAAAGGTCTCCACAAGAAGGCAATTGGCTAACTTTAGCAATCATCATGCTTATATCTCCGTTGTGGAACCCAAGAAAGTATTTGAAGCACTTGAAGATTCGGATTGGGTGGAAGCCATGCACGAGGAACTCAACAACTTCAAGCGCAACAAAGTGTGGACCTTAGTAGAGAATCCAAAGGAGTGCCGCAATGTTATAGGCACTAAATGGATATTCAAGAACAAGCAAGATGAGTTTGGAAATATTGTGAGGAACAAGGCAAGATTGGTGGCTCAAGGTTTCTCTCAAGTTGAAGGAATTGACTTTGGAGAGACCTATGCTCCCGTGGCTCGCCTTGAGTCCATCCGTATCCTTCTTGCTTATGCATCGCATCATAACTTTAAGTTACAACAAATGGATGTGAAAAGTGCTTTTCTTAATGGTCCTTTGCATGAAGAGGTTTATGTTAAGCAACCCCCGGGTTTGAGGATCTCAACTTTCCTAACCATGTCTACAAGCTTGATAAAGGACTTTATGGTCTCAAACAAGCTCCTAGAGCTTGGTATGAGCACCTTAAGGAATTGTTGGTAGACCGTGGGTTTGATGTTGGGCTAATCGATCCCACTCTTTTTACTAAGAGGGTTAATGGGGAGCTTTTCGTTTGCCAATTATATGTTGATGATATTATCTTTGGCTCTACTAACCAAGCTTTCAATGATGAATTTTCAAAGCTTATGACCGATAGGTTTGAGATGTCTATGATGGGAGAGATGAAGTTCTTCCTTGGTTTTGAAATCAAGCAATTGAGAGAAGGAACCTTCATCAATCAAGCAAAATATCTCCAAGACATGCTCAAGAGGTTCAAGATGACCGAGTTAAAGGGTGTAGCCACTCCTATGGTTACTAAATGTCATCTTGCACTTGATCCCAATGGTAAAGAGGTGGATCAAAAGGTATATCGCTCCATGATTGGATCCTTGCTTTACCTTTGTGCATCTAGACCGGACATAGTGTTGAGTGTTGGTGTGTGCAAGGTATCAAGCTTCTCCTAAAGAGAGTCACATGATGGCTCTCAAAAGAACTTTCGATATTTGGTTGATACCCCAAGATATGGTATTTGGTACCCCAAAGGCTCAAGTTTTATTCTCAATGGATACACCGATGCTGATGCGGGGTGGCTTTCGCACACCTCCGCCTCAAGACCGTCAAGTGCAGCCCGCCTATCGTCGATGCTACACCATGGTCAAGGAGTCCCCCAAGTGGACCGACAACACGAACCCACGCTACACGTGACAAGGTGAACTCCTTCCTCTCGATACTCGACCTCAACGCCCACTTGAATGGAATGCTACCTCATGCCAATGTGTTATGTGTCATTAGGTGCAAGTCTCATCAAGGACATGAGGAGGAGGAGGACACACCATTGAAGAGGGAGAAGAAGAAGAAAGAAGAAGAGAAAGAGAGAAGAAGAAAGAAGAAGAAGGGAGGAAAGGAAGAGAAGAGGAGTGGAGGCCGGCACCTCCACCCAATGGTGGCCGGTACCACCTGCATATGGAGGCCGGAGCCTCCACCCTGGCTGCGCGCAACAAGGGGAGACCGGTAGTACCGGCCCCTCCTGGCCGGTACTACCGGCGGGAGCTGGGCGGCACCTCCTGGTCGCCCCACGGAAATGAAGAGGAGGCCGGTACCCTGGCCGGTACTTCCGCCCAATGCATGGCCGGTACCTCCGGCCAAGGTACCGCCCGTGGTACCGCTCGCCATCCAAGTCCCCTGGACTCCAACTTGAAAATAGAGATGTTTTCCGGTACCTTGACCGGTACCTCCGGCCAGAGGTACCGCTCACACCAAAACAGCTCAAATCTGAGCCGTATAACTTAATCTGAACGTCCCTCGTTTATACCTTGTAATGCCTAAAGTACCCCTGCCTAGAATTGAGCCTATATGTGCTCCCGTACCTGCTCATTTGTAGGGTTAGACAAGATTTAGCTTAGAATAGACTTTGAGCTTTGTCTCCCTAGGGTATCATCCCTCTGTAATCAAGGCCACCCTTGTTGTTGATTGGATTTGTGAGTGAGATTCTAGTGTGTGCACTCTCTCTCCCTCACCGATCTCCGTCTCCAACACCGGTCTCTCACCTCGGAATTCTACCGCGGTCTCTTCCGTGGGTGATTCTATTGGCGTGGTCCATCGAGCCACGGGGGTAAGTATCGATTGTATCGGGTTGGTGTGCGTGCGTGTGTCCTCGTGTTCTTCGCGTTCGTTGTGTTCATCGTGTTCTTCGTTTCCCTCTTTTCCCCTTTTGATTTTGGGTCGAATTCGCAAGATTGGGCCACAATCTAGGTCTTAGACCACATCATATGGTATCAGTAGCTCAAGGTTACCGCGAATTTGACCCCCCACCCACCCAATTTCGTCTCAAAAATATTTCCCAAAAAATTCCCCAAAAATAGCCCTAATTTGCCTTTTGATGGATCTGTGATTTTGTTGCGTTTTGAGTGGTTTTGGTCCATTGATTCGGTGTTTCTAGTGTTGATCTACTATTTCCCCCACTTCTTAGCCTCCAATTCCATCAATTTTTGAGATTTGGGTCAATTTGGCTTGCTTGGCTCAAGAACAAGCAAGAACAGGAGAGAGAAAGAGTGGCTCACGCGTGCTCCCAGGAAGAGGACATAGTGGCCGGTACCTCCAGTGGAGGCTCCAGGCAGCCACGAGCGGTACCTCTGGGTGGAGCCTCCACCCGTGCACGAGCGGTACCTCCGGGTGGAGGCTCCACCCTCCACTACCGCCCTTCTCCCCCAAGGCCGGCCACCACCACCATCACCACCCCACCACCGCCGACCACCACCACTCCTCTCCGCAGCCGGCAAGCACCGCCACCCCCTTCATCATCGGCAAACACCGCCACCCCCTTAATCACCGGCAAACACCGCCACCCTCCCAAACCATCGGGAAACACCGCGCGCACCACCACCACCACCGCCGCCACCGCGAGCTCACCGATACCACCATCGGCATACCACCGGCAAGCACCGCCACCCCCCTTCATCACCGGCAAACACCGCCACCCCTCCAAACCATCGGTAAACACCATCGGGGCACCACCACCACCACCGCCGCCACCGCGAGCTCACCGATACCACCACCGGCATACCACCGCCATCGACGCCAAGCTACTTTGACCCGACTTTTCCGCTAACTTGTGTTTGCTTGTTCCGGTTTGAGTGCCTTGTTTGTGAAACTAACCCGCAGCTCCGAAGCAAGCGACAACATCCTCGGCACCCCGGACTTGCAAACGTACTCTTGACACCACCGCCGTCATCGCAAGTTGTGTGTTCATCACCGCCTAACATCTTAGGTATAACTTGCATTACCCTTGTAACCCCTCTTCTTTTGCGATCTATCCTATCGAGCATTGCTTATCGAGTGTTGCGAGACATTGCACGTGGCCCCGATTGTGAGGTGTGTGTGTAGTGTGGAGTCAAGCTTCTAAGCAAAACTCGAGTGGCAAAAGAGCAAAAGCGAGCTAACGCTAACATAGTGCGAGAAAAGACCGCCAAAACAAAGAGTGCAAGTGCCACCATAGAGCAAAAGTGTGCGAGTGCCATCATACATACAAAAACACAAAGGAGTGTACGTGCCACCAAATACAAAAAGAGGAAAAAGCTTTTAAGCAAAAGAGAGAAAAGAGAAGAGAGGCCGCGTGTGAATCTTGTTGTCTCTCATGTTGCAACCAAAGCTTTGCCTCTCCTTGTGTTAGTGTGACACCGAGCAACCTTGCTTTCGGGCTTCATACACTTTTCCGCTCATTCCTTGGTCGCACTAACCCCGCTTATCCCGTGTGTGAGTTCCACATCTTTTCCGTGTTTATAGTGATCATCGCTTTGACATTTGAGTTTTTTGATTTCACCCACCCTTAACAACAAACTTGATTTCGGATTTCATCTTTTGGCATGATGTGGTCTAAGACCTAGATTGTGGCCCAATCTTGCGAATTCGACCCAAAATCAAAAGGGGAAAAGAGGGGAAACGAAGAACACGATGAACACGACGAACGAAGAACACGAGGACACACGCACGCACACCAACCCGATACAATCGATACTTACCCCCGTGGCTCGATGGACCACGCCAATAGAATCACCCACGGAAGAGACCGCGGTAGAATTCCGAGGTGAGAGACCGGTGTTGGAGACGGAGATCGGTGAGGAGAGAGAGTGCACACACTAGAATCTCACTCACAAATCCAATCAACAACAAGGGTGGCCTTGATTACAGAGGGATGATACCCTAGGGAGACAAAGCTCAAAGTCTATTCTAAGCTAAATCTTGTCTAACCCTACAAATGAGCAGGTACGGGAGCACATATAGGCTCAATTCTAGGCAGGGGTACTTTAGGCATTACAAGGTATAAACGAGGGACGTTCAGATTAAGTTATACGGCTCAGATTTGAGCTGTTTTGGTGTGAGCGGTACCTCTGGCCGGAGGTACCGGTCAAGGTACCGGAAAACAGCTCTATTTTCGAGTTGGAGTCCAGGGGACTTGGATGGCGAGCGGTACCACGGGCGGTACCTTGGCCGGAGGTACCGGCCATGCATTGGGCGGAAGTACCGGCCAGGGTACCGGCCTCCTCTTCATTTCCGTGGGGCGACCAGGAGGTGCCGCCAGCCTCCCGTAGTACCCAGGAGGGGCCGGTACCACCGGTCTCCCCTTGTTGCCGCAGCCAGGTGGAGGCTCCCCTCCATATGCAGTGGTACCGGCCACCATTGGGTGGAGGTGCCGGCCTCCACTTCTCTCTTCCTTTCCTTCTTCTTCTTCTTCTCTCTTCTCTCTTTCTTCTTTCTTCTTCTTCTCCCTCTTCAATGGTGTGTCCTCCTCCTCCTCATGTCCTTGATGAGACTTGCACCTAATGACACATAACACATTGGTATGAGGTAGCATTCCATTCAAGTGGGCGTTGAGGTCGAGTATCGAGAGGAAGGAGTTCACCTTGTCACGTGTAGCGTGGGTTCGTGTTGTCGGTCCACTTGGGGACTCCTTGACCATGGTGTAGCATCGACGATAGGCGGGGCTGCACTTGACGGTCTTGAGGCGGAGGTGTGCGAAAGCCACCCCGCATCAGATGCGGATTGGGCGGGGGACAAGGATGATAGGAAATCAACTTCCGGGCTTGCCAATTTCTTGGTAGGTCCTTGGTTTGTTGGTCTTCTAAGAAGAAAAATTGTATATCTCTCTCCACCGCCGAAGCCAAATATGTTGCCGCCGCAAGTGGATGCACTCAATTGTTATGGATGAGGCAAACTTTAAAGGAATACGTGTCATTTGTGACAAAGTGCCTCTATTATGTGACAATGAAAGTGCTATCAAGATTGCCTATAATCCGGTGCAACATTCAAGAACGAAGCATATTGAGATCCGGAATCATTTTATTAGGGATCATGTTGCCCGTGGTGATATTGAGCTTATCTATGTTCCTACCAAAGACCAACTTGCCGATATATTCACGAAGCCTCTTGATGAAGCAAGGTTTTGCTATTTGAGGAATGAGCTAAATATCATTGATTCAAGGAGTATAGCTTGACCATCTTGCAAACACACCTTTGTCTCAAAACTTTATTTGGTTTAGATGTGGGCATGGAGATAGGGGGAGTGCGGTTTAAACTATTGAGCTATCCCTCCCCCCATAATGCCAACATTAAAGAAAATCATTCTCTTTATATCATATAATGATATGTGAGCTTCAATGATGAGTAGTTGTTTTGGGCCCAAGATATATCTTCACGGTGCCATGCCATAACACTCATATATGGTGGCCTAGGCCACCACACTCTTCTTTGAGAAGAGTTGGAGTTATTTGGATCTTATCGCCTTTTATTTGACAACTCCATGTTCTTATGGGAAATCACTCTAGTTTGGCCTTATTTGCTCATATCTTGCAAACTTGAGTGATCATGTACCATTAACAGTTTGTACCCTCTAAACCTAAGCCTACACTCTCCTATAAGCCACTTCCATCTTGCTCATTTGTCATGTTTGGTAAAAACTTGGAGTTTGAGGTTTCTCGGTCGGATGATCTAGGTTGCCCCATCTTATTGGTAAATATGCATCTTATATGTGACGTGATATTTTATTGCACCACATATGGGTTCGCAAATAACCAACTAAAGATAGGAGGATTTCGTGTTCTGAATTTTCCAAACCGGATAATCCGCCGGCACCCCGGAATATCCGGCCTGGCAGATTATCCGCTCACTTTGGGCCGGATTATCCGGCTCTGGGCGATTGCGGGAGAACTAAGGGAGGCCACGGGGAGGTTGCCACTTCAATCAGTTCCCCACACGCCCCTCTTCTCCCTCCAAGCGCCTCCTCCTCCTCGCCGGAGACGCCCCGTCCGCTCCCTCTCGGAGTTTTTGGGTGGATCGGGTGTCTCTCCTCCCTAGCTACCTTCTCCTCCAAGCGGCTTTCGCAATGGATGCGGGTATGACTCACAATCCCTAACCCTAGGTGTTGTGATTTGTATGTGCTATTTTCTTGGTGAAGATGGTGTCTAGTTGTTCCAAATCATGTGTAGTACACTCCTCTTGCATGCTATGAGGCCGATCTGGTCATAGACAAGTGTTTGATTGGAAGAACTGCAAGATTCGCAGGGCCGGATTATCCGGCCCTCGCAAAGGCCGGATTATCCGCCCCCAGGGGACACCGGATTATCCGACCTGGAGCTTCATCGCCACTGCAGTTCTGTTTCAGTCTATCGTGTCTAGATTTGTACCGACTTATAGTATGTTTCTAGAGTACACTACTGTATCATACATGACTTATGAGCATTATCTTCTCTTTGCTATCCGTCTTTGCTATTCACAGGTCGTGTTTCTCGGGGTGCTCGGAGACGCCCAAGGGGTGATTGGTCAAGTGATGAGTTCATGCTCAACGCTCCTCGCAAGTCCTCAGCATCTAGGCAAAAGAACAAGGCTTCAAGGGAAAACTACAAGACCATGGACCCTGTCTCTTATTCCGCTATCCGCATGAAGAACTGGTATGAAGATCTCCCAAGGGATGAAGAGACAGAGGGCAGGAAATTCTGGTGCATGGAGCAGGAGTACATCTACAAGGATATTTATGAGCCCATGCCGAAAGTGCGACCCATGCAAGCAATCAATGTGGAAGACCTTTCTGAAAATAATCATTTTGAGGATGCCACTGGTAGGATGGGCTTGCAGGATCCGATGAAGATTAGGTGTGACTATAGTCCCGAGTTGGTGAAGCAATTCTTTGCCACTTTGGCCATCCGAAAGATGAGGACCGACTATGGAATGGATGACTGGTTCCACTCACTGTAGCGCAACCTTGCGCCGATTTGCTGGTATTCTTGGAGTTCCCGCGGAGGAGGTCGTCGTCTTCATGGACCACAGAAGACAAATAAGAATGTGTTGTTTGATCTCTATACCTCAGCTGGAAAAGTTGGTTCTTCCAAGGGGCTGCTTCCCATCTATAGTCAGTTACTCAGGTTCTTTCGGGCCACCATCTCTCCAAGTGGTGGTAACAATGATGCTCTCCTTGTGGATCTGCACCTGGCTTTAGGTGTGCCCGTGATACTAATGAGGAACGTAACTACACTATTGATGTCATGGACTTCATCTTCAATGAGATTCATGATGCCATGGTATCCCGGACCACCATACCTTATGCACCATATATCCAGCTCCTCATCAACAACTCTGTGGCCTTGGATGGTGAAGACTTGAGCGGGTACCCATTGGTGAAGCATTTTGTCAAGAAGGCTTACAAGCTTAAGCCAGTCTCTTCTGCTGCACCTGCACCTGACTTCTTCATGGGTGATGCTCGTTCTAGTGGTTTTGCTCCTGCTCGCCGTCCTGATCTCCCGGCTATGAAGAAACATGTGAGCAGCTTAGTTGGTTTCAGCCACATCCTTTGCATGAACATTGAGATCCATAAGGAGAACTATGCGGCCACAGAGCGTTCGACATTAAGCATATCGGCGGTTATTCACAAGAAGCTGGGTGAGCAGGACCCCGCGTCACTCCGCTCACCTGTGGTGGCATTCTCACATGTGTTCCGTGGAGTGATCTTGATGATTGCATTCAAAGGTCCAACCTCTCTCGCCTCCGATGCCCCCGAGCACCGATGAAGAAGAAGAAGAAGAGGAGTACCAGTCTGACAATGACGATGGCTCCGAGTGATCTCCATGGGGCGAGTAGCATCGCGCTTATCCCCTTTTCGGCGTCTCGATGCCAAAGGGGGAGAAGTGTTCTACTAGAACTCTCAGGGTTTTGCATGGTTTGGGCACAAGCATATGCGGGGATTTGCATGGTTTGGGCACAAGCATATGCGTTTATCTTTCTTCTATTGCTTGTGTTCCCTCTTATTTGAACTATTTGGTTTTCTTGTGTTCCGTTTAAAACTATGTGCTATGTGGTGTGATACATTGTTATGGTTTTCGGAATTCTATATGTTGAGATCAAGGCTATTATATTATGTGTGATGCTATATCTCCGTATTATATATCTACACATGGGTATGATTTCGAGCATCCTATCTCAACTTCATATATGTCTATGTCTCTTGTTAGAGCTCATGTTGGATACCTCTTGTGTTGAGGCACCTCGGTCCTATGTGTTGTGTATTTGTATTCAAATGCAAATTACTTATATGCACACATGTAGGGGGAGTGCCTCTATGTTTTGCCATCATGCTTGTCTCTATAGTGATTCTCTTGCAAATCCGTATATTGTCATCAAACACCAAAAAGGGGGAGATTGAAAGAACATCTCTCATATTATGTTTTGTGTGTTTGATGTCAATGTATGTGATACACTAATGTTTGTTTAAGTGGTTCAGGGATTATATAGATACATTTTTATGTGTGTTGGATGTGGTCAGTTCTGTCAAAAAGATGCAGCAAAAAGATCATCAGGCCGGATAATCCGGCCGGATATTTCCAAAATATCCGCCCCCAGTTTTCGGCTAAGGACTTGAGGATTTGCGGCTCAGTATGCTTCTGGATATTTGGCCGGATATTGTCCCGGTTTTGTCCCAAGGCCGGATTATCCGGGCCGGACATTTCGGAAATATCCGGCCCTCGAAAATGGCTAAGGACCCGAAGAAAAGCAAGTCCGTTAGAGGTGGATATTTGGCCGGACATTCTCCTGCTTTTCGAGGCCGGATTATCCGGGATTATCTGCCCTTACTTAGGCCGAAATATCCGGCCCCGGAAGCCCCAACAGCTCGATTTTGGGGAGCGGTATTTATACCCCTCTTCTTCTTCCTTTCTCCTTTGCTCAATCATTGCAAGAAAAATCTGCTAAGCTTCACCACCTTTAGAGCCTTCTCAAGAACACAAGATTTGCAAGATCTCCTTCTTCCCCCAACCAAAGCTCTTGATCTTTGGAGATTCGAAGGAGAAGCCACCGATCTACATCCTCACCGAAGCGATTTACATTTCTCCCTCATTTGTTTGAGGGCCCCCTTGCTAGTGTTCCTCTTTGGATCCCTAGTTGATTTGTGTTGATGTATTGTTGTTGATTGTTGTGTTGTACAGATTTGGAGCCTCCAATTCGGTTGTGGATGTGTGCCCCAAGAACTTTGTAAAGGCCCGGTCCCCTCGAGGAAATCCCTTAGTGGAAGTGGGCTAGGCCTGCGCGTTGCTCGTGAGACCTGAGTGAAGTCTTCGTGATGTTGGTCTGGCTTTCATAGCGACCACACTCCTCCGAACGTAGACGTACCTTCTTGCAAAGGAAGGAAACTACGGGAATCAACTCCGTGTCTCCGTGTGCTCCACTCTCGGTTACCTCTATCCTTTATCTCCTCTATATTGTATTGCTATATCTTGCTTAGTCGTTAGCCTTGCCATATAGGGAAATTCACATAGTTGCATATCTAGAGAATTTACCTTTGTGTCAAGCCTAAATTGAAAAAAACTAAAAATTGTTAGAACCTATTGGACCCCCCCCTATTTAGGGCCGAAGGGACCATATATTTTTCCGTGATTCAATTATGTTAGTCCAACATGCTTTGCAATGCACCGTTTAATAGGGAAAACTAATCTTAGAAAAGCTCTAAGCTCCCAGGGTTGCCAGGCCTTACGAGCGATCGGCGGGTCGCTCTCATGGGGCCCACTGCAGGTGAGTTGTCAGTGGAATCGAGCGCCTCTGGTTGGCGGTTCCGTCTTCCGTGTTCTCTTCTTCCCGTTCGCTTGCCTCAACGCCTAGCGTTCCCCCGCCGCTCCCCTTGCCCCGCCTCCATCGTGTCCGTCTTCCCCCATCCACCCACTGCCCCCATAAAAAAGATCCAGTGGCATCCCTCTCTTCTCCATTGTTCCCAGATCCGCGCATTGCCCCCATCCCCTCCAGGCGGTCTCAAGTGGCACTATTGATCTGCTCTGGCGTCTTCGAGTGGTACCATCATACAGAGGAGTGCTATGGCGATCTCGAGCGCGTCCAGTACGAGGAGGATCTGCTCTGGGCCTCTGGCGAGGGGCGATAAGCAACCACTCTAGGGCCTGAGGAACAAGGACAAGGAGGGGACACCTTCTACATCAGTGATCTTGTTGTGTGATCTTGTTGTGTGGCGGCTCCTTATTCTGCTTGATGACAGGATGTGTACCCACCCACGGCAACCTGCAATCATATGGTGATTTCCTCTCTTTCTCTCTCTCGTGCCCCTTTGGTTCCTCTCTTTTTTTACTATCTAATTTGTATGATCAGATTTGTATGTGTTGATTTTGATGACATTAAACTCAAGGTTGACCAGATTGGTAGGATTAAAATCCAAGCTAAGAAAATTTGTTCGATGAAATGCCTTGCCCTGTTTTCTGGCTGATATGGAGAATTCATTTATGATTCTTGCTCTACACATGACTTCTGGTTGCGTGGCTACTAATCCGTAACTCTGTTTCCTGCTAGCCGGTGGCCTTTGTGCACCCTTGTGTGATGCATCTGCAAATGGTTTAGAGTAACTAATCTTGCAGTATATAACATTGTTAAAATCAAGTTTAACTCAGCTTATTCAGCATACTTCACATATCTAGGTTAATATATCCTGCACACCTCCTAGAAACTGAAAAAGAAACTTATTTGAGCGCAATTATGCCGTATATAACAAAGAGAACATACATATGTTGTGATGGTACTTGCATAAGCTCATTTATTATGGTTCATTCAGTTTCATTGCATATGAACCAATTTGTGTGTGCAGCCATGTAGGTATCTGTCAAGTAAGCCAACATTGGAACAACTCAACAATCACCAAGAAGGTGATACGAATTACCAGTTCAACCTCATATCTGATTGGTCATATTTTTAGTTTTGCATAAGAACTTCTGGATCGTGAATATGTCGCTGATGTAAATCTCCATAGGCCTGCCACAATGCTTTCACATCCTTTGTAGTTGTTTCTGCCACTTCTGACTTGATGTAGTCTCATAGATGTGCGATGCTGCAAGCTTCCTTTTCACCAGGATATTCAAGTAGTAATTAACATTGACAACTTATACATGCTTATGTGCGCACATAACCTGATGGTTGCCTCCGCAGCACTCTCCACTGAGGCATACTGTCCGGGCATATGTTTTCTTCTCAGCATGGTGACATTGTGTATGACGACCTGCAAGGCATCAACTGACGTGGGATATAAAGAATCTGTGTGGCCTACAAACCAAGGTTCCTTCTTCAAATCTCTATAAGTATTAGCTTCACATGATTGGAATCAAGAACATATGAGAAAAACTGTACTTAACAATTGTTCACACTGGGGAGAATATCTGATATCGGTCCTCGATCGTACGCATATTAATATTTGTAATTAGTTTCCATGGTCCTAAATGGTTGTAAAAAAATTGGACAGTTGTTTCTTCGATGTGGAATGACTTTGTTAACTGCATTTTTAGTGTTTTGAGCATTTTGTGTGCTACATAAAAAACCATGCTTTGAGTATAGGGCCATTAATTAAAGGCAAGGGCCTTCTTGGTTCATGTAGTTCATGTAGGTTCTTTTTGCGGGAAGATCATATTTTCTGCTAGACTAATATTCAAATAAGGAAACTGACAATGATGGACCCTCGTGGGAATCTTTTGCTTCCTTGCCTTGCCGACTCGGGGGAATTGTTGGCCAGAAGAGCGTGTAAAAGGCGACAACTGAGCTTGTGGTATAGTGGCAAAGGGAAAAGGCAGCGGATGAGAGATGATTTGGTGTCAGGGAAGAGATCGAGTTGTCGTATCACCGGATCCGAGGTTCGAGCCTATGCAGGCATCGCCTCCCTATCTAGGGGTTGAGCTCCAGATCCAGCCAATTCTCTCCCATGTCGTCGTCTTTGCAATAAAGGTATTCCACCTTTATCCTTTCCTCGTGCCTCTTTGCATCTCGCTTTTCCACTCCCATCATCCAATCTTTCAATTTATCTCTACCAGATGTGGAATTCATCTGGCCTAAATAATGCTTGCAGTGTGTTGCCACTTCAAAGATTTGCAGATATGGATTAAATTTCTGAATGTTCGCATTTTAGCTTTCCAAGCATACATCTTGAACAAAAAAAACACAGGTATCCCCGAGATTTTGCCTGGTTTGTTGTTGGATTATACATGATTAATATCAACTTTATAGTTCAGCGCTTGCTTAGCTCTGGAATACAAATTCGTTCAAGTGTTGTAATCTTTAATCTGAAGCTAAACATCATTGGCTTTGGATTTTGATTGACCTAGACTTGAGAGTAAAAGTAAGTTAATTATGTACTGACTAACCTACTTGGATAGGGATGTCCTATCTTATTTGAACTATCGAAGAATACATGAATCTTATTATTGAATTTCTTTTGCATGTTGCACCTGCAGACAATGTTTCTTCTCGGCATGTTCTACCTGCAGATAAGGAGGAGCCAGGGGATGCGCATGCAGTAAGCAAGGTTGGTCCTGCACCTCTCTGACCGAGCACACAGTAAGGCCATTGAAGATGTCGGTACAGTTTTCTGTTTATATGTTTAACGCCTCTTTTTTATGTGGAAAATGACAACTCAAGAAAGCTCCTTAGAGTACCTTTTGTATATTTAACCATTTTATCAAGACAACGTTTCGTATCTTTCACCAATGTCATGTCTATTTTTGTAAAATATGACAACTCAAGAAAGCTCCCTGAAGTACCGTTTATATCTTTATCCCATGTATCTAGATACTATTTCATAGGTTTCATCAATTTCATGTATATATTCTTTGTGGAAAATGACTACTTAAGAGAACTCCATGGAGTACCTTTTGTATCCCAAAATGCGTATCAAGATATTGTTTATTCTGGTTGCACGAGTACATCTTAAACAATCCAAGTAACTAAACCAAAAGGAATGCAATTCTGCTGACAACTGAAGTGACATGGGCAGTAATTTAGGATAATTGTTTCCAAGGATGAACAAACAAGAGGAAATAAATGAAAAATAACCTGTATCACCTTTTTGTGATTACACTTCAAATTTCTTCTTTCACACTGTTTGCTGAAGTTTTTTTTAGTTCCATACCTGCAGAACTATGAGATATATTTCTAATTTTGCAACAATCCTGCTTTTTTTCTGCATCAATGTTAGCATATGGAAGAATTTGGTAAAGGTGTGCCCGAAGCTTAACCTTACAGAGGGAAGCAAAGTAAATAACTACTCTATACAAGAACTTTTTGGAGTAAAGCTAGAAACTGTTTTGATCTTGGCCGGGCCTATGTAGAACTTTAGTTTTATTTGGGTTTGTAGTCTTACGCTGGTAACGCCAACTGCTACACTTATTGCCCTTTGGGCTTTAGAATTGAAAGCTACCATAGCACCTTTTATTTAGATAAAACTGAGGTTCGACACAATTTTGGGTAAGAATATTTCCTTTTGATTTTCCTATCAGAACTTTTGAGTGTTTGTGGAGATGCCTGGTTGTTTCAACATTTTCCGTAGTTCTATTCTACGCTACGTGTTCAGAACTTTTAAGTGTTTGTTTAGCGTTAGCTTATTGCCCTGTTGAATCCCCATCAGGGATTTTGGAAGTCACAACGCAAAGAGAGGAAACGGCGCGGCAGCGCGCGCAGGGTCCTTCTAGTTATAACTAAAAACTAGAAGCCACTTTCAATATGGGATACCAGTACTCTTGGTGCCAAATAGTTTCATTTTTTAAAAGAAAGATCACTAAAAAATCACATATGTAGTAATCTACATATCTGTTTGGATATATATACTTTCATATCTATTTAGCTGAGAAGTTAGCATAAAATATTTTTAAAAATGTTTTCTATGGAAAAAATAAGATGTCCGCGTGTGTTTCTACATTTTCAATTTGCTTTCTTGACGCCTGCCGCCTGTTATTTTTGTACAACATGCAAATATGAATATTAATTTTGAAATCTTTCCAGGTGGTAACAAACATTCAAATTGCATGCATTTTTTTTTGTTATCACTACTTTTTGAAAATATATTCTTGAGAGAATAGAGAAGTATAGATGCGCGTGTACGTACAGTGGCGGAGCTCCTAGTAGGCTAAGGTAGGACGACTGCCCTACTTTAACCTCTGGCAAAACATTTCAGATGGACATGCTATTTTGAATGAATTGGGTGCAGTGGTCTATGTCGAAAATAAACTCTGTATGAAAAAGTTATGCTCGTTTTACTGAACATGCGCAAAACCGAATCTGAACCAGAAACAAGGATTAGGTCTAGTCTAGTAGAAGCCAACTATTTTTTTTTTCAATATCCAATTCTTAATCTGACAAAACTCGGCTCCCAGGAATGCACTAGGTGGGGCATTTAAGGAGGAATTGAGGATATTTTCACCAGCTTATAGGGTGTGACCGAAGTCAACTCCAGGCATGTGGTGAACTATGTTGTATAGTTCAATTTTGGCTTTGTATATTTTTATATCTAAAATTATAATAATTCAATAAATGTTTTTGGTTAAGGATGTGCGGACATGTTTGTTTAATTGGAAGAATGATGGTTGATGAGAGGCCCCTGTATGGACAAATGGTAAAGAAATGGAGAAACTTAAGAAGAGAAGATTATTTTTACAAAGTAAACAGCTTCTATGTTTCTATAGACTCTATTGCTACCGACTTTTACTATTGCTTCAATAAGATATCTTTGGAGTTGCTTTGGAATTTCTACTGTCCAAACTCAAGATACTCATTTTGTAGGTTCAATGTAAATAATTGCTCGTGTTACAAATATTTATCATGTGATCTTATTATGAGCATGCGCATATATAAGATAACCTTAAACTATTCATTATTCATGCACGGAGAAACGAAGTTTAGGGATTGTCTTGGTATTTGAAAAGCAAATCACGGTTCTTGTGGTTTATCGCCTCATTCAGCCGGCGTTGCTTTATCAGTGGCACGACAATAGTTAAAATGGATTTCTCATGAACAAAGATTCTAAATGCAGAGTTACCAACACGATGTCAGCTATGGCATTGGTGACTTGGTTATGTGCTACATCGAGTGAGGGATACTTAAAAGTCTTGATCAACAAATATTACGGAAGATTTTTAGAAAAAAAGGTTTGGCTTTTTCATATATTGCATTAATGTTTTTGTAACTCTTTTGGTTTTCAATCATTTATTTTGACTTCGTCCTATCTCAATTTTTTTCTTTTCGCCACTGCGTATGTGCGTGTAACTCGTACGATGTCTCTATTATTTTTTGAAACGAGGCAAACGAGATAAAAGAACACACTTTATGTCTTGAGATTACGGAAAAACCGCCCCCAGCCCCCTCCCGCGTTGCCCCCGTGAGGCGATGGGGAGGGACCCTATTCCGCGCTGCTGCATGCCCGCTTCCCTCCACCTCCTCCTTCCCCGCCGTGCCAGAGGGTGTGAACGGGCGAATCCGTGTTAGCACCAGCGGCGGCGAGGCCTTCTCGTCCTCTCACATGGGGCGTGGACGCGGGCCCGCCCCTCGGGCCGGAGCTTGGCTCTTCCGTCGGGAGGCATGGCGGCGGTGCTCGACCTCGGTCAGGCAGCGGCGTGAGAATAGGATGGTGGTGCGTGCATGGGCGTCTGGGCAACGCATGCCATGTGCGGTAACGGCGACGGTTCTGGGATGGTGGTGACCTAGGTTTGGTATGGCGGCAATACTGCAACGACGGAGCTTCAGTGGTGACTACAATGGGGCCGGGAGTAGTGTGTGTGTGTGTATGGGGTGGGGGTGTTGGGATTCGTAACATAGAAAACAAAAAATTTCCTACCGCAAGAACGAAAACACAAGCCAAGATCTAATCTAGTAGATGGTAGCAACGAAAAGATCATGAGACTAACCCTCGAAGATTTCCAAAGCCTAACGAGATTAGATCTCGTGGTGGATGTAGTCGATCACTTGCCGCTTGCAAAAGGGCGTAGAAGATCTTGACCGCTTGCAAAAGCGCGTAGAAGAACTTGACGGTGCCACAATCGGGCAGCACCTCGCACTCGGTCACACGTACGGTGTTGATGAAGACGACGTCCTCCTCCCCGTTCCGGGCAGCGGAAGTAGTAGATCCTCCGGAATCCCGGCAAGACGACGGCGTGGTGGTGGAGACCTCCGGAGGCTTCGCCTATGCGCTGCGGGAGTTGAAGGTGGAGGAGAGGTAGCTAGGGTTTGGGGAGAGTGGGGCTTGGGCCGGCCAACTAGGGGCTGCGCCAAGGGTGGTGGTGTGGCCGGCCCCTCCCCTAGGCTCCTCATTATATAGGTGGAAGTCCCCAAGAGTTGTAGTCCAAGTCTTCGAATAAGACCCCAACAACAAACCTCCCAAAAGTGGGAAACCTACTAAAGGGGGAGTCCTACTCAAGGTGGGACTCCCACCTTTCCTTGAGGTGGGGTGGCCGGCCACCCTAGGTGGAGCCCACCTGGGACTCCTCCCCTTAGGGTTTGGCCGACCAAGCTTGTTGAGTCCCTTCCATAGTGCCTTTCTTCCGGACTTTTCAAAAACCTTCCATAAATGCACCGGATCATTTCCAAACTTGGAATATGACTTCCTATATATGAATCTTATTCTCCAGACCATTCCGAACTCCTCGTGATGTCCTGGATCCCATCCGAGACTCCGAACAAAACTTCGAACTCCATTCCATATTCCATATCTACTTAAACGACATCAAACCTTAAGTGTGTCACCCTATGGTTCGTGAACTATGCAGACATGGTTGAGACTTCTCTCCGACCAATAACCAATAGCGGGATCTGGAGATCCATAATGGCTCCCACATATTTGTAATATCCCAGGTTTAGAGGCAATAAAATGAGAGAACACCAAAGTGTGCATTGCATTCATGCATAGAAAATCCGCTTCAAATAAAACTTACCACAGTAACTGAAGTTTCACTTGACTTGCTGGAATTGAAGTAGATCATCAAGTCAAGCGCTATAAACTTCACTGTGATCTTTGCTAAAACCTTGTTTTGGGTAGAGATGATTTGATCTATGGGCTAGATCAAATAGAATTAGTTTATAACAAACAACATCTTAAGTAAGGATCAACTACAAGATCTTATAAAAGATCTCAACATGACATTCCTTACAACAACACATGAATGATTATTCAACCATAAATCAAAGAACATGAATAATTAAGAAACTATTCTTTACTTATCTTTTCCAAGTATTTTACTAAATAAATGTTTCTACCATGATTCTCATGGTGTATCTTCAACTACTTTTGTGTGTAATATAATTCAATTCTAAACTTATTAATAAATAAGGTAAATCACAGGGTCTAAAGTGCATAAAGGCCACACATTCTTATTTAAATCATAACTTATTAAATATATGGAATATCATAAAACTGAATCCATTTACATTACAAATTATAGTTCAAACTATTTGAATAAAACTACTCATGAGTATTTTGAAACTCATATGATCATGCCTTGGTGCAATCAAACACCAACTATTCAAAATTGAGGAATAACCTTCAACCTTGATCTTTTGATCAATATTATAATATAAATCCAATCCAATATGATATAGTGACTCATCCACAAAAATAAAACCATCCACAAGATATTTAGTAACAAATGCCACTTGGCTATCCAAAAATAAATTATATGAGAGGATAATGATCTTTTCACATAGGATGAAAATATCTACATGACTTGCTTTCCAAGCTATGCCACCTCATGCTCAAAGGATTGCTATGGATGAGGGCATGACACCCAAGCACCTTACTCATCAAACCAACACAAGAGTCACCACCTATGTGTCATGATACTAGAGCTTGCCCAAGCCTATAAATAGAACCACACCCTTCATCCATTTGATCACCTTGTAGCATGATACAAGGAAACCAACACATAGAGCCACTCCATACATTAGCTAGGATTAAGATGAAGAAGCTAGGAGGTGGAGGCATACCACAAGATGCAGGTTTATCAGATTCCAGAAGAACAAGCTACATAAGATACCAAGGTAGAATCCTAGGCAAACCATATATTTAGAGGATCATATCATCATCTCCTGAGTAGGACCTTAGGTTATTAAAAGACATTGAGAAGTGAGAGAGATTATAGATGCTAACTATATCCATGTCTATTCTAGAGAATATTAGAGTAGTATTAAATCCTACTTGTTCAAACCAACCTTTAATCTTGGAGGTGAGAGCCATCTTCTATTAGTGAAACATAACTAAAACCTTAGACCATATTTGGATTTCAATCCAAGTACCACTTGGGATTATAAGTAGAACCCTACCATGCCTCATGCCTATTTATACTTCAACTAGTGAAGCATTACCAAAACCCTAAACCTTTTCACATAGGATCCAATCCACATAAAATATTATGTCCTGACTTGTGTACCATGAATCACAAGTATAAGCCAAGCCATACATGCTTTAGAACTAAATGTCATTTGGTGAGTAGAGTGAAGCCAATATCCAAATCATCTTCTTAAAACTTAAGAACTATCATTCACATAAAATCATGAACCAATCCATTTCCTTTACCATTTGTTAAACCCTAGCCATAATTAAATTATATGTGAATGATCACTAAGGTTAAGCACTTGCAAAATAGAATATGTTCACCATTCACATGTTCTCAATTTCAGATCTTTTAAAACAGAATTAATTCCTAAATTTAAAAGGTAATTGAGTTGAACCTAAAATTCATATCTATTTGCATTTTTAACTTGTGCCTCCAAACAACACAAATTGAATCAAATATTAAATGTTTGTTTAGCATGACTATCAAATTGTTTTGATATTCAAATAATTTAGGACCTGCAAAACAAGACAGAATTCAAATTTGAAAGCAAATAGCAAATTTAAATCAGTAAATAAAAACAGGAAATGAAAATTTGAAATAAGAAGTGGAGGGAAACTTACCCTGGTGGCAGCCCATCACCACCACGTCGCAGCCCAGTACCGCACCAGCCGAAGCAGGCCAACACAGCCCAGACGCGGCCCAGCCCAAAGTCACTTACCGTTTTGGTCGCTTTAAAAATCGTGCAGGGGAAAAACGTCGTCGTCTTCTTCTCCGGCGTCGCGCGGCATCGCCAGTAGGCACCGCCCTCGTCGACGATAGGGATACGCGGACGCGCAGAAGGTTCCAGAACCTCACCCTAATCGTTTCGCGTCCGAGTCTATCCGCGAGAGAAAAGATCTTCGCCAGACCACCTTCCAGAGACCGCCACCTCCTGCCCGTCGCCGTCGTCGTGTCGAAGCCTCGAGGGTTCCCTCGGTCTATAAATAGGTGGAGATCATCACCGTACAGTCCTTGTTCTTCGCCGCCCTTCAATTCGCTCTCTAGCCCTCTCTACATCTCACTGGAACCCCGCCATGGCCGGCCAGTTCTCCGGCTAGCCGTCGCCTGGAGCCACCCCGAGGGCTGCCGCTTGGGCGTGGAGGAGCGCATCATCGAGGGGAGCCTCTGGGTGCAAGCAATCGTCAAGGGGAGCTCGGAGCCAGCCGAATTTGATCGTTCCCTTTCCCTCGGGTTCGCCGGGAAAGCATCAATCGCCGTCGTCTCCGTCGACCATCGCCGGAGCCGACCACACCTTGAGCTTCACGGTGAGATTCCGCATCTTTAGAGCCTACTTTCGTTTCCTGGAATCATCTGTAGCTCGCGTTCGATCCTTTGCCGGAGTGCGCCGCCGCAGCACATGGTTGCCGGCGATGCTCCGGCGAGTTTCTCGGAAAACCGCCACCACCATCGTGTTCAGTAGGTCGTGGGGATCCAGAAAATTGTACTCGCGCATCCCGGGAGGCCTTAAATCGGCGTCTCCGTCGTGCCCTGCCTCGCCGGCGTTGAGCCGCCGGTAGGGTGACGTGGAGAGGGACCCACTGGTCGTTGTTGACTGGTCGTTGCCATCGTGGCAGCTGACCCAGTCAATGACCCCACCTGTCAGCCTGTGTGGGTAGAAACGAACCGGTACGTTTAGTATTTAGGTTTAATTTTAAAACCAGTAAATATCTGAAACTTTGCAAAATCATAGAAAATTCATATTAACTCAGAAAATTGTGAATAATATATCAAAATGCTCACAAAAATAAACTCTATGCAAATAAAATATAAAAAAAAATGTGTCTCAAAATAAAAATTCACTTATTTTTATCTTTATTAATTATGTCTTTCTAATTGTTTAAAATACAAATTGAATTCAATAATTAGTAAAGTTTCAAATTTAAATTTTAACTATTCAGTAACTAATTAAAATGTTAAGATTAATTTTCTTTATCATGTTTGCATTAACTTAAATATTAGTGGTAATTCATAAACCCTAAATTGCATGTTACAATTTCCTATTTTCTGTAAATAATAATAACTCAAGAAAATATTATAAGCCAATATTATTTTGGTAATTCAAAACTTATTTACTTAAACATCTTTAGTTAACAAGTCATTATTTTAAAACCTAACAATAATTAGGAAACCCTAATTTCTAATTAAACCCTAACTAGTAATTATTTTAATTCTTCAACCCTTTAAAATAATTAAATGATAAGGCTATTATTAATTTTGTGCAAAGTACTTGATCACATTAATTCTACTACCAAGAATTACTTTAAGAATTGGATCATAATTTAGAAACCCTAGTTTTATTATAAGTTAGAATCTAGATCCCATTATTTTATGTGATCATTTGAAAATGCTTTAACCCTAAAACCCTAGTTGCTTATCACATGTGATCCTGTGAATTTCATCTTACATAGAGAACCTTATGATGTAATCAACAAATACAAATCATGGTCCACCAGAATAGAAACAATTCACATGAAGTCATCATTTCATATCTTCATTTTTGAATAAACCTTGTATGATCCACTAGTGCCACTTAATTACAAACCCTAACTTGCTAATCTCACATTGACACCGTTGATCATTATTCCTATATACCATACCATTAGGATCAACCTCAACCATCAAACCCTAGTAGAACCATAAGATAAACCCTAGTACCAACCTTGTGTAACAATTCATATCACATGCTCCTATTCCACTAAACCTTACTTAGGAAATGATAAACCATCTAGTTTAGAAGCAATTAGGGATTATTTAGTAAAGCTATTGTGAAGCCATAGTAAACCTAATAGAAAACCTATGGAACCATCTTAATAACCATCCTTTAATATGATATATGTGGGAAACCATGGTAATAACCTATCAATACTTACTACATATAAACCTATTCTACTTAAAGAACCCAACTAGTTTCTATTAGAGGACTAAATGAATCTAATAGTAAACCCTAGAAGCATATAGCTCCTATATATCGTAGTTCTTGTTCTTATATAACCTGTTCTTCAAAAGTTATTCTTTTGAAGTACAAATGTTAATCAAACCATAGAAGCCCTAGTTCTTATTTGAAATAATTATTAGTTCTTAATCAACATGTTCTTCAAATGATTATTCTTTTGAAGTATAATATAAGTAATCATCAACCATGTTCTGTAGAACTTAAAATTGACAACTGTTCTTTACCTATTGTTCCACCATTATTCTTTATATGTATGACTGTTATGATGTATTATATCACTTGTAAATGCTAGTCTTATAACCAAACCCTAATAAGAACCTTGTTTGAGAACCATTCTAAAAGTACAACCAACTCTAAAGAAATCTTTACAACTCATACATCCTAAATCATTGAGGTTAGGTTACGCTCGGACGATTGCATCTCATACTATGCATTATAGCATCTTTGCCGTTCTTTAAACATTGTCCTTACCGGACAATGATGGTATTTCAGAATTTGGAGTTCTCACGTATCGAAGCTTTTGTGCATAATCTTGCAGTCAAGAAAGGCAAGTTCATCGCTTGCTCATGTCATTTGATTATTTTTATCAAATTATATGCAAAGTACTATACTTATCACTCTTGCATTGAAAAGCAAATATTATTTTACAATTATGAATATGACTATGTGGTGGGCAATGGAACCATGGTATGTGTTGATTGGTGGAGGTTCCATTGCACGGGTACTATTCATCTAGGACTAAGTACCAATGCCGTCAGTGATTCTAGCGCCGTACATATCGCGTTGACCATAAGATCTATAATGGCTCTGGGGAAGCCAGCTGTATCTTTTCCCTCTCGCATGCCAACGGATTGGTAATAAGGGTTGCCCGGATCAGTCTATCTTTGGTAAAGGTGGGGACATGTGGTCCTGCAGTCTACCATTAGATACAGGAGAGGGTAGACTTATTATCGGTCTATGAAGGATTGTAAGGGTTGTCCGGATCAGTCTATCTATGGTGTATACAGGGCACATAAGTTGTTCGGATCAGTCTACCTTAACGGTATAGGAGAGAACAAGTGCCTGTGTTAGTCTACCCATAGATATAGGAGAGGACAGACTTACAAAAGGGTGGGTCTGCGAGGTCGCGGAGAAGGCGGTGTGGGCTTGGATCTTTATACCGGCCTCACACCAAGGAAGTGTGAACGGGGCAAGTCCCTGCGGATGGCAAAAGGGTGAGATCTCTTATGGGAAAAGTAACGCACCTCTGCAGAGTGTATTAAATTGTGGCTGTCCTCCTGGGAAGGAAGCGAATGAAAGGAACTCCATGAAGTTCTAGTCAACTGTGAAGACTGACGGGCATAGTTTTCAGAATAAAATAAACCTTTTGAAGAAATGTTTACAAAAACTTGCATTGCCTATGACTTTGGTCTATGGCTGTAGCTAGTGCATGATACACCTATTTCCCTAATATGAACTTGTGAGTACGCTCGTACTCATCCCACTCTTAAATCCCTGCTTAGCTATGGAGGCACCGGAGGATAAACTACCGTGGAACTCGAAGACAAAGGAGTCAACTACAACAAGATGAAGAATCCAAGCAAATAAGTCAATGAAGTCAACTGCTGCAACAACTAGAGTGGAAACTTAGACTAGTAATAGAAGGGAGCCATTCCCTAATCCTAGCACCTAAGTAGCTAGATTTCTATAGCAAACCTAGTAGCTCTGAAGCTTAAGTTAGCAATAAGTTAGACTACGAGTCGTTCTTCTGGAGCTTTATTTGAAGTTTTACCTCACTGTAAAGTAGGAGTTGATCTTCTGTAAACAGCTTGTGTATCCTTCTATAGACATACTTTGGACTCGCATATGTTTCTGTTGTACCACTCGAGGGATGTAATATGAGTGGAACGGTGTTTCACTTGTGTTATGTCAACGACTTGTGTACTACACCATGCAGTGGTGGGTCACCACAGTGGTATCAGAGCAAATGCTTTGACCCTAGGATTAAAACCCTTTAAAGGAGACCTATAGGTTTGGTAGTGTCTATAGGAAGTGTATTAGTTAAGTCAACTATGCTAAACCAACTATTCTTATGACTTGAGATGGGTATTCACTTGAGAATAATCCTGACACACTTGAGTCAATCTTTCTTATCTATATTTCTTAAATGAAGTTAGTTAGTTATCTTGCTTCATTCCAAATAACTAGAACATCATTGGAGCTTAAGATAATGGGTGGTAGTAGACCACAGTTGGTATACAATACATGGTAGTCCAAAGAGAGGATACAACCATAAGGAAGATATCCTATTGGAAGAAGTATACCAATATGCAAGTGATAGTTAAGTCAGAGTCGTTTAAAATGTCAAATGACTGGTATAAAATGAGGAAGATAAGTCATACGAGGTAGTTTAGATCTATGATAAGTCAATCATAGGAGGTAAGGAAGAGTGATAGGAGTTATACAAGTCTACTTTTCATGGTAGAGTTGGTAATCATATATGATTCACTTGAGAGTCATGATGTGATGGAGTAGAACATCATGAGTGAGACAACAGGAGTATGATAAGGAGTAGGATTTAAGGAATAGTTCGAAAGCTTAGGCCTTAAAATCCTAATAACGGTACTAAGTATGTTAGAACCATAGTCTTTAATTTAAAGAAGGCTTATTTAGAGCATATCACATAGAAAAATCCTAGAGTTATAGGTGGTATATTCTAAACAATCATGTGTTTAGAGTAGACATGTTAGAACTAATTGTATTACAGGAAGTAGTCCTCAATAGCACATATATATGGTATCCTATTTTGTTAGTACTTCCAAAGAAACTAGGTTAACTTCAACTATCCCAAGCCATTTTGTTTCAAGTTTGTCTCATTGCAAATGTGCAATTAAGATAAATGTTGAGACAAATAGTAGAAATTCACGTATTTGTGCTAAGTATCACAACCTAAACCTATCTTATGTGGTGTTATATACTACACATATAAGCCTGATGTCTAGGGATGTCTTACCCAACTATTATATTCGGGCATATAAAGATGTGTATTATAAACACAAAGCTGGATTTTCTTGGATTTTATTGGATTTTCATTGTTTGACTAGATCCATACATGAAGTTTGACTTTGATATGCAAATGCATGTTGCAATATCAAGATCTTACTTGATGTTATAGGTCTAGAGGGTAAAGGTATTCGTGTGAGGAAGGGACGAACTCTGAAGATTTTGAAGAGAAGATGAAGGTTCACTAGAAGAAGGAAGTAAAGTTGTGGGAAGTAACTACACTACTTCAAAGGAAGGACTAATCAAAACTCACTTTTATCCTCAATTGAGGAGTACTTCAACATGGAAGTACTATGGAAGTGAGAAAAATAGTGAATATGGAGCAGTAGAAGTGGAGCCGTATTCATTATGGAAGAAGGGAATGCTATGAAGTCACTTAAGATACTATTTTCATAGTGTCAACAAGTGGTTTTGTTGCAAAACAAACCCTGGAAAAAGGAAAATAGACAAGTGAAGTCGCAGCTGGTATAATAAGACCGCAGCTGATATAGGATAATCATGAAGAGAAAGTATGTGAAGTGAGGTATATCTTAACTAAAACTATAAAAGTAGCCACAACTGGTAGGTAGATGTTGACTAGAACCATAATATAGCCACAGCTGGTATCCAATAAGCCACATCTTGTGTTAGATAGTCTGCAGCTGGTAACCAATAGTCCACAGCTCAATCGTTCTTTCACTCTAAAGGAAAGAGGGATTCCGTAGCTGGTATTCCGTAGCTAATAAATATTTAGTCGGAGGATTCACATCGGATACCCACAACTGTGTGGATACACCGTAAAGAATTTTCGTGAGACTCTAGAAAAGTACAAACTCTAAACCAGACATAGACCAATTACTTAACCTTGGAGTTTAATGATTAGAAGAAAGTAAGTTTGAAGATCATTAAGTAAACTCCAAGGGGGAGAGGAAGGCTGAAGGAGAAGTATTATGATATGATTTGGAGTATGAAAGACAAAGAAAAAGGCCTGAACTGAGAGGAAATCCGATCTTATTTTCATAAGGTTGTTGAGAAGTATCCATATAATAGTACTCTCAGGAGGATGTCAGACCAGAAGCCGAGGTTCATATCTCGAGGAAGTAAGGGTTATACCTTAACTTGAGTGGGTAATTGATAATTACTCAGAAGCAGAAGAGCTCAAGTAAGTCTAAGCTAATGAAGTTGGATGAAGAAGATGTCGGAGGACAATCAAAGTCTAAGAAAACAAAAGACCGAAGGGTTTGACCATACCAAAACGAATGATTACTAGAAAGATTCCTTTCTTGGAACCTAAAGAAACCAAAAGGAAGATATCTAGTATGAACTAGAAGCCATGATTGGATGGACTAAATGAGTCTAATCCATTCGTAGGACTAAACCATCAGGACCATGCCTATTGTAAATACCTTACTTAGTACCATTATTATAGTTATGGTAGTAAGGGGAAAACAATACCTTACTTTAAACCAATCCTTTAGACTTAAGGTTTGGGCACCGCAGCTGGATTACCGCAGCTGGTAGAACCAAGCTTTGAGTACCCAAATAGGAAGATGTCACCACAACCATTAGTAAAGTACATTAGCATAAGAAGATGTCCTAATCCAAGAATCTTTGGAGAGTAAGCCTATAAGCTTAGAGTGTTGGAAGAAATCATAGAATTGAAGAAAGTATCAGTGCCAGACATCAGAAGACTTCATGAAGGATTGAGACAAGGGATATATTCAATTATATCTAATGAGATCACTAGGGAGTTTGAAAGGATTGGGATGTGTTCAAGTCCGTTCCACATTCCGAAACGTGAGAGCGTTCGAACTTCGGGACGAAGTTCAGTTTAAGGGGGAGAGGCTGTAATATCCCAGGTTTAGAGGCAATAAAATGAGAGAACACCAAAGTGTGCATTGCATTCATGCATAGAAAATCCGGGAATTTTCGCGCTTCAAATAAAACTTACCACAATAACTGAAGTTTCACTTGACTTGTTGGAATTGAAGTAGATCATCAAGTCAAGCGCTATAAACTTCACTGTGATCTTTGCTAAAACCTTGTTTTGGGTAGAGATGATTTGATCTATGGGCTAGATCAAATAGAATTAGTTTATAACAAACAACATCTTAAGTAAGGATCAACTACAAGATCTTATAAAAGATCTCAACATGACATTCCTTACAACAACACATGAATGATTATTCAACCATAAATCAAAGAACATGAATAATTAAGAAACTATTCTTTACTTATCTTTTCCAAGTATTGTACTAAATAAATGTTTCTACCATGATTCTCATGGTGTATCTTCAACTACTTTTGTGTGTAATATAATTCAATTCTAAACTTATTAATAAATAAGGTAAATCACAGGGTCTAAAGTGCATAAAGGCCACACATTCTTATTTAAATCATAACTTATTAAATATATGGAATATCATAAAACTGAATCCATTTACATTACAAATTATAGTTCAAACTATTTGAATAAAACTACTCATGAGTATTTTGAAACTCATATGATCATGCCTTGGTGCAATCAAACACCAACTATTCAAAATTGAGGAATAACCTTCAACCTTGATCTTTTGATCAATATTATAATATAAATCCAATCCAATATGATATAGTGACTCATCCACAAAAATAAAACCATCCACAAGATATTTAGTAACAAATGCCACTTGGCTATCCAAAAATAAATTATATGAGAGGATAATGATCTTGTCACATAGGATGAAAATATCTACATGACTTGCTTTCCAAGCTATGCCACCTCATGCTCAAAGGATTGCTATGGATGAGGGCATGACACCCAAGCACCTTACTCATCAAACCAACACAAGAGTCACCACCTATGTGTCATGATACTAGAGCTTGCCCAAGCCTATAAATAGAACCACACCCTTCATCCATTTGATCACCTTGTAGCATGATACAAGGAAACCAACACATAGAGCCACTCCATACATTAGCTAGGATTAAGATGAAGAAGCTAGGAGGTGGAGGCATACCACAAGATGCAGGTTTATCAGAATTCCAGAAGAACAAGCTACATAAGATACCAAGGTAGAATCCTAGGCAAACCATATATTTAGAGGATCATATCATCATCTCCTGAGTAGGACCTTAGGTTATTAAAAGACATTGAGAAGTGAGAGAGATTATAGATGCTAACTATATCCATGTCTATTCTAGAGAATATTAGAGTAGTATTAAATCCTACTTGTTCAAACCAACCTTTAATCTTGGAGGTGAGAGCCATCTTCTATTAGTGAAACATAACTAAAACCTTAGACCATATTTGGATTTCAATCCAAGTACCACTTGGGATTATAAGTAGAACCCTACCATGCCTCATGCCTATTTATACTTCAACTAGTGAAGCATTACCAAAACCCTAAACCTTTTCACATAGGATCCAATCCACATAAAATATTATGTCCTGACTTGTGTACCATGAATCACAAGTATAAGCCAAGCCATACATGCTTTAGAACTAAATGTCATTTGGTGAGTAGAGTGAAGCCAATATCCAAATCATCTTCTTAAAACTTAAGAACTATCATTCACATAAAATCATGAACCAAATCCATTTCCTTTACCATTTGTTAAACCCTAGCCATAATTAAATTATATGTGAATGATCACTAAGGTTAAGCACTTGCAAAATAGAATATGTTCACCATTCACATGTTCTCAATTTCAGATCTTTTAAAACAGAATTAATTCCTAAATTTAAAAGGTAATTGAGTTGAACCTAAAATTCATATCTATTTGCATTTTTAACTTGTGCCTCCAAACAACACAAATTGAATCAAATATTAAATGTTTGTTTAAACAACAACAGTATACAGTAAGCATGACTATCAAATTGTTTTGATATTCAAATAATTTAGGACCTGCAAAACAAGACAGAATTCAAATTTGAAAGCAAATAGCAAATTTAAATCAGTAAATAAAAACAGGAAATGAAAATTTGAAATAAGAAGTGGAGGGAAACTTACCCTGGTGGCAGCCCATCACCACCACGTCGCAGCCCAGTACCGCACCAGCCGAAGCAGGCCAACACAGCCCAGACGCGGCCCAGCCCAAAGTCACTTACCGTTTTGGTCGCTTTAAAAATCGTGCAAGGGGAAAAACGTCGTCGTCTTCTTCTCCGGCGTCGACAGCGCGGCATCGCCAGTAGGCACCGCCCTCGTCGACGATAGGGATACGCGGACGCGGCAGAAGGTTCCAGAACCTCACCCTAATCGTTTCGCGTCCGAGTCTATCCGCGAGAGAGAAAAGATCTTCGCCAGACCACCTTCCAGAGACCGCCACCTCCTGCCCGTCGCCGTCGTCGTGTCGAAGCCTCGAGGGTTCCCTCGGTCTATAAATAGGTGGAGATCATCACCGTACAGTCCTTGTTCTTCGCCGCCCTTCAATTCGCTCTCTAGCCCTCTCTACATCTCACTGGAACCCCGCCATGGCCGGCCAGTTCTCCGGCTAGCCGTCGCCTGGAGAGGGCTGCCGCTTGGGCGTGGAGGAGCGCATCATCGAGGGGAGCCTCTGGGTGCAAGCAATCGTCAAGGGGAGCTCGGAGCCAGCCGAATTTGATCGTTCCCTTTCCCTCGGGTTCGCCGGGAAAGCATCAATCGCCGTCGTCTCCGTCGACCATCGCCGGAGCCGACCACACCTTGAGCTTCACGGTGAGATTCCGCATCTTTAGAGCCTACTTTCGTTTCCTGGAATCATCTGTAGCTCGCGTTCGATCCTTTGCCGGAGTGCGCCGCCGCAGCACATGGTTGCCGGCGATGCTCCGGCGAGTTTCTCGGAAAACCGCCACCACCATCGTGTTCAGTAGGTCGTGGGGATCCAGAAAATTGTACTCGCGCATCCCGGGAGGCCTTAAATCGGCGTCTCCGTCGTGCCCTGCCTCGCCGGCGTTGAGCCGCCGGTAGGGTGACGTGGAGAGGGACCCACTGGTCGTTGTTGACTGGTCGTTGCCATCGTGGCAGCTGACCCAGTCAATGACCCCACCTGTCAGCCTGTGTGGGTAGAAACGAACCGGTACGTTTAGTATTTAGGTTTAATTTTAAAACCAGTAAATATCTGAAACTTTGCAAAATCATAGAAAATTCATATTAACTCAGAAAATTGTGAATAATATATCAAAATGCTCACAAAAATAAACTCTATGCAAATAAAATATAAAAAAAAATGTGTCTCAAAATAAAAATTCACTTATTTTTATCTTTATTAATTATGTCTTTCTAATTGTTTAAAATACAAATTGAATTCAATAATTAGTAAAGTTTCAAATTTAAATTTTAACTATTCAGTAACTAATTAAAATGTTAAGATTAATTTTCTTTATCATGTTTGCATTAACTTAAATATTAGTGGTAATTCATAAACCCTAAATTGCATGTTACAATTTCCTATTTTCTGTAAATAATAATAACTCAAGAAAATATTATAAGCCAATATTATTTTGGTAATTCAAAACTTATTTACTTAAACATCTTTAGTTAACAAGTCATTATTTTAAAACCTAACAATAATTAGGAAACCCTAATTTCTAATTAAACCCTAACTAGTAATTATTTTAATTCTTCAACCCTTTAAAATAATTAAATGATAAGGCTATTATTAATTTTGTGCAAAGTACTTGATCACATTAATTCTAGTACCAAGAATTACTTTAAGAATTGGATCATAATTTAGAAACCCTAGTTTTATTATAAGTTAGAATCTAGATCCCATTATTTTATGTGATCATTTGAAAATGCTTTAACCCTAAAACCCTAGTTGCTTATCACATGTGATCCTGTGAATTTCATCTTACATAGAGAACCTTATGATGTAATCAACAAATACAAATCATGGTCCACCAGAATAGAAACAATTCACATGAAGTCATCATTTCATATCTTCATTTTTGAATAAACCTTGTATGATCCACTAGTGCCACTTAATTACAAACCCTAACTTGCTAATCTCACATTGACACCGTTGATCATTATTCCTATATACCATACCATTAGGATCAACCTCAACCATCAAACCCTAGTAGAACCATAAGATAAACCCTAGTACCAGCCTTGTGTAACAATTCATATCACATGCTCCTATTCCACTAAACCTTACTTAGGAAATGATAAACCATCTAGTTTAGAAGCAATTAGGGATTATTTAGTAAAGCTATTGTGAAGCCATAGTAAACCTAATAGAAAACCTATGGAACCATCTTAATAACCATCCTTTAATATGATATATGTGGGAAACCATGGTAATAACCTATCAATACTTACTACATATAAACCTATTCTACTTAAAGAACCCAACTAGTTTCTATTAGAGGACTAAATGAATCTAATAGTAAACCCTAGAAGCATATAGCTCCTATATATCGTAGTTCTTGTTCTTATATAACCTGTTCTTCAAAAGTTATTCTTTTGAAGTACAAATGTTAATCAAACCATAGAAGCCCTAGTTCTTATTTGAAATACTTATTAGTTCTTAATCAACATGTTCTTCAAATGATTATTCTTTTGAAGTATAATATAAGTAATCATCAACCATGTTCTGTAGAACTTAAAATTGACAACTGTTCTTTACCTATTGTTCCACCATTATTCTTTATATGTATGACTGTTATGATGTATTATATCACTTGTAAATGCTAGTCTTATAACCAAACCCTAATAAGAACCTTGTTTGAGAACCATTCTAAAAGTACAACCAACTCTAAAGAAATCTTTACAACTCATACATCCTAAATCATTGAGGTTAGGTTACGCTCGGGACGATTGCATCTCATACTATGCATTATAGCATCTTTGCCAGTTCATTGTCCTTACCGGACAATGATGGTATTTCAGAATTTGGAGTTCTCACGTATCGAAGCTTTTGCCTGCATAATCTTGCAGTCAAGAAAGGCAAGTTCATCGCTTGCTCATGTCATTTGATTATTTTTATCAAATTATATGCAAAGTACTATACTTATCACTCTTGCATTGAAAAGCAAATATTATTTTACAATTATGAATATGACTATGTGGTGGGCAATGGAACCATGGTATGTGTTGATTGGTGGAGGTTCCATTGCACGGGTACTATTCATCTAGGACTAAGTACCAATGCCGTCCAGTGATTCTAGCGCCGTACATATCGCGTTGACCATAAAATCTATAATGGCTCTGGGGAAGCCAGCTGTATCTTTCCCTCTCGCATGCCAACGGATTGGTAATAAGGGTTGCCCGGATCAGTCTATCTTTGGTAAAGGTGGGGACATGTGGTCCTGCAGTCTACCATTAGATACAGGAGAGGGTAGACTTATTATCGGTCTATGAAGGATTGTAAGGGTTGTCCGGATCTCTATCTATGGTGTATAGAACAGGCACATAAGTTGTTCGGATCAGTCTACCTTAACGGTATAGGAGAGAACAAGTGCCTGTGTTAGTCTACCCATAGATATAGGAGAGGACAGACTTACAAAAGGGTGGGTGCGAGGTCGCGGAGAAGGCGGTGTGGGCTTGGATCTTTATACCTGGCCTCACACCAAGGAAGTGTGAACGGGGCAAGTCCCTGCGGATGGCAAAAAGGGTAAGATCTCTTATGGGAAAAGTAACGCACTGCAGAGTGTATTAAATTGTGGTGTCACTCCCTGTTCGGGAAGGAAGAACGCTGCAGAAAGGAACTCCATGAAGTTCTAGTCAACTTGTGAAGACTGACGGGCATAGTTTTCAGAATAAAATAAACCTTTTGAAGAAATGTTTACCAAAACTTGCATTGCCTATGACTTTCTGGTCTGGCTGTAGCTAGTGCATGATACACCTATTTCCTAATATGAACTTGCTGAGTACGCTCGTACTCATCCCACTCTTAAATCCCCTGCTTAGCTATGGAGGCACCGGAGGATAAACTACCGTGGAACTCGAAGACAAAGGAGTCAACTACAACAAGATGAAGAATCCAAGCAAAGAAGTCAATGAAGTCAACTGCTGCAGCAACTAGAGTGGAAACTTAGATTAGTAATAGAAGGGAGCCATTCCCTAATCCTAGCACCTAAGTAGCTAGATTTCTATAGCAAACCTAGTAGCTCTGAAGCTTAAGTTAGCAATAAGTTAGACTACGAGTCGTTCTTCTGGAGCTTTATTTGAAGTTTTACCTCACTGTAAAGTAGGAGGCTGTGTTGATCTTCTGTAAACAGCTTGTGTATCATTCTATAGACATACCTTGGACTCGCATATGGTTGTACCACTCTGAGGGATGTAATATGAGTGGAACTGTGTTTCACTTGTGTTATGTCAACGACTTGTGTACTACACCATGCAGTGGTACGCTGGGTCACCACAATATTCAACGATGACTTTAGTGATCGATTGAACCATTTACATACGATACCGATTCCCTTTGTCACGCGATATTTTACTTGTCCGAGGTTTGATCATCGTATCACGATACCTTGTTCAACCTCGTCTCGACAAGTACTCTTTACTCGTACCGTGGTATGTGATCTCTTATGAACCATTCATATGCTTGCAAGCTAATCGATGACATTCCACCGAGAGGGCCAGAGTATATCTATCCGTCATCGGGATGGACAAATCCCACTCTTGATCCATATGCCTCAACTCATACTTTCCGAATACTTAATCCCACCTTTATAACCACCCATTTACGCAGTGGCGTTTGATGTAATCAAAGTACCCTTCCGGTATAAGTGATTTACATGATCTCATGGTCGAAGGACTAGGTAACTATGTATCGAAAGCTTATGGCAAACTGAACTTAATGATGTGATCTTATGCTATGATTATTTGGGTGTATATCCATTACATCATTCATCAATGACATAACCTTGTCATTAATAACATCCAATGTTCATGATCATGAAACCTTGATCATCTATTAATCAACAAGCTAGTTATACAAGAGGCTTACTAGGGACTCCTTGTTGTTTACATAACACACGTGTATCAATGTTTCAGTTAATACAATTATAGCATGGTATGTAAACATTTATCATAAACACAAAGATATATAATAACCATTTTATTATTGCCTCTTGGGCATATCTCCAATAGTCTCCCACTTGCACTAGAGTCAATAATCTAGTTTACATTTGTAAAGATATAACACCTTGGCCTTCTGGTGCTTTATCATGTCATGCTCACGGGAGAGGTTTTAGTCAATGGATCTGACACGCTCAGAAACATATGTATTTTGCAATTCATTTACGTCTCAACGCATCACTCATTTTCCAAATGAGTCGGCATATATGCTTAGTCCTCTGGTGGAACCTTAATTCCGCGGTCTGAAATATGTCACTAATATTGTCATACACAATATAGCTTCAAAGTTCTAACACTATCGGAACTACACCAAGTTCTCAAAGAACTTTTTGACTTAACATCTTTAGTCATTGTTAAAACAATGAAATGCTCTGCCTTCGGTTGTAGAATCCATCACAATATTTAGAACTCTTCTAAATCTAGCATTGTGCTACCTTTTAAACAACACTTAGCCTAATTGAGATTTGAAAATTAATTTTTATGTGTGACCAAACTAATATCGGTGCAACATATTACAGCGATTTGTTTGTCATTTCCCCATACAAAACTATATATATATATCCTTAGTTCTTCTAAAGTACTCAAGGATATTCTTACTGTCGTCCAATGATCATCTCATGAATCATTCTGGTATATGCTCATAACACTTTAGAGCACAGGACATCTGATTGTACATATTATTCGTGATCTATAATCACTCATGTGTTTTTTACTCATTGAGTGTCATATACACTCAATTCTTGTTAAAACTTCACATGAAAAGAACACCTTCCTTATATTTTTATATTGAACTACTTCAATATTCATTCTATTTGACTTAAACTTATTATGTGTTTCAATCTATCTTCATAGATCTTGACACTAAATATGTTTATATCCTTTCATTGAAGCTAATTCTCAATGAAACCTTTTAATCAATTATATAATTACAATATTTATAATCAACGATATGTCAGCTACATAAAGTATTAAAAATATGTCTCGCGCTCCCACTTAATTTCTTGCAAATGCAAGCATCTTCATCGTTCTGATGAAATCAAAAACTCCTTGACTATTTCATCCGGTGAAGATTCCAGCTCCGCAATACTCACTTCATCCAATTGAAGTTCGTATTCCTTTCTAGTATTCTACGGACTGGCAAAACCCTTGGTTGTATCTTGTATACACCTTTAATACACAGTTCTGTTAAGTAATATATTTTGCCTTCCTACTAACATATCTCATAAAAGAAATATGTAGTGATTACTAGAATAATCCACATAGACTATAAGCATTGCTACGGAAGATCTAATCTTATCATAGTCAACTCTTTGAACTTTGTCGTAAACAAATTTTCGACAAGTCTAGCTTCTTCAAGGATATTTCATCCAAGTCCATCATTTTCATAGATTCATTTACTTTCAAAAAGTATTCACCTATTTTGGATTTCATGGCGCATAGCCATTTTAACGGAGTCAAGGACCATCATAACTTCTTTGTATGTAGTTGGTTTATCATTGTTCAAAAACAATATTTTGTTCACAAATCATTTATTTGATCACTAAGTAAACCAAACCTACAAGGTTCAATAGGTACTTCGATCTCCATGGCTAAAACACTTTGTAGTCATGAGAGCCATGATCGTCGTGGCCGCTTCTGGAACCATTTCCGATGTTGCGCTACTCTGATCATTATGCTCAGGTTCATAAACCTTATCAAGTTCTATTGTCATCCCACTCAAATACTTCGCTAGAAAATAATTTCTTGAAAATAAGCAAGTAACTATAACAAACACTTTTGTCTTTTTACTTCATAGTGGAAAGAATTCCCAATCAATTCTCTGGGATAACCAACAAAGACATTCATCCGATTTTGGTTGTAAACTTATTTACATATGCTATGCATATCAAAATTTAAGAAAGGACTATTAGGGTTTATACCCATGCCATAACTCGTATGGTGTCATTTCAACGGATCATGATGACGCTCTATTCAGTGTAAAAGCAGTAGTCACTAAAGCATAATCCATAAAAATATAATGGCTTTATTTCATCATTAATCCAACATGGTTTGGATACATCTCTCGGATACTCCATCATCATTATGATACTCCAAGAAATGTGAGTTGTAGAACAATTTCATAACTCTCTTAGATGTTCGCTAAAACTCGTAATTCAAATATTCCCACCATGATCCAATCATAGATATTTGACTTTTCTATTACGATGATTTCCACTTCATGTTGAAATTTATTTGAATCCATTCAAATGTTTCAAACTTCTTCCTTACCGAATATATCCACATATATACTCAATTCATTGTTGGAAGTTTTCATGAAGTAGAAGAATCTCCCGCACACAACTATGCCCAGTGAACCATAAAAATCATCATTCATGTTTCCACTAAGTTAGTTGCCCGTTCAACTCTTGGCCTATGAACGGTATTTTAGTCATTCTATTTAGAAAAGATTTGCAAGTGCCAAACGATTCAAAAATCAAATGACTCCAAAAATCCATCTGTATGGAGTTTCTTCATGCGTTCCTTTCTAACATGATCTAAATGGCGGTTCCACAAATAAGTAGAATTCAAATCATTTTCCTTATGGCATTTTAGCGTCAGCGTTATGTATGTGTGTTTCACCATTAAGATTTATAATAACTTATCCATCGTACATGGAGTAATGTCATAATTTGAACAATTCATTGTTTTCATTTGACCAGAGCAAAATAACAATTTATTAAGTTCTTTATTATATATTCTAAGGGCTACGTAGAATGCCAACGACAAACATAACAACACTTTATTATGTTCCAGACGTGCATTTTTACCATATTCCTTATCAGTCATTTAGGCCATCGTATTCTTGTATTGCGTTGTATTGTATGACATCTCATACCAACCAATCTGGTACAAATAACCAAGAATTTCATTATGTGACCAAACAAGGAATACATCCATAACATGTATATCATTTATATACACTTGAGCTAGACTTTCTAGTCTTTTCTTTCTTTCTGCCAAAATATCTTTTGTAGTTTCTCTTTTAATTTTCCTCATTCTCAGAAAACACTTCACCTTCAATAACTTCTAGGTTTGTTGGTCAAATACCAATAACCTTGAGGTTCTTACTTTGAAGTTGATCATCATATGACAAGTGTTCCAGATTTCACTATTAGTAACTTGAGAGTGGATTTGGTAACCGCGTGTATACGTGAGCACGCTCTAGCTGCCGTTGGATCAATGTTGAGATTCATTTTTTGGCTCACGGCGTGAGTACCTTTCTCTCACGCAAAACGCTGCTAAACGCTGCCCCACCCACTTGCCTTACCCGGATCCATGCCTCTCTCTCTCCAGGACTGGCATCCGACGCCGCCCCCTGTGGCCCTGTCTCGGCCCGACGAGCTCCACCACCAGCATGGCGCGAACGATACGACGACAGCTGCTCGCGGGGCAGTCAAGGCGATTTACAGACCGGCGATTTCCATAGTACTTTTTTGGGAATCAGTAAATCAGCAAGTTCATCACATATCAATCAGTACCAAAAAAAATTGTGGAAGAATCGTTAGCAATTTTTGGGGAACAACCTGTAACAATTTCCGATCTGAGTACATGCTAAGAAAAGATCGTTGAGGGGTGGAGAACATGCTAAGAAAAGATCGTTGAGCAATTTCCGATCAAGCATAAAAAGTAGTCAACGGAAAAGGAATCAACGCGGGCATTGCCCTATGCGCGCACGCGATCCCCAAACCTCCATTGCATCGAGTCAACGGCTGGATCCTGGCGCTGTTCGTCGGACTGTCCTTCCAGCCAGCAGCACCGCAGACTCCCTCCGCCGGCACGCTCTCGAACTCGCAGAAGACATACACGATTTGCTCGGCTCCCGGCGCCAGGACCAGAGAAACTGCGCTCTGGGAGCGGGCCGCATCTGGCCGCTCCGCTAGCGGAGCTGTCGCGCTCGATCCGTCCGCCGCACCTTGCTGCTCCACCCGCCACCGTCCACTGCTTGGTCAACGGAGCTGCAGCGCCCATGCCGTCTGCCACATCTGGCCGCTCTGCCCGCGCTCGTCCCCCTTGCAGAGCCACGGCCAACTCCTCCCCCGTCGTTTTGCCGGTGCTGGCCTGGGGGACGGCGGCGACGTAGGCCACGTTGGGGACGGGGAGGAGCACGGACATCCCGCTGCGGTGGCGGCGGCGGGGCCTACGGCGAAGCAGCGCAGCGCTTGGGAGCGGGCGGCGCGTGTGGGAGCTCTCCGTGCGGCGCGGTGGAGGACGGGCTTCAGCGTGGCAGCTCTAGCGGCCAAGTCGCTCGGTCGGGTGCGGGCGGAGCAGCGAGGTCCAGCGGGGTGGCTTGGATAAAGATGGTTCTAGTACTATTTGAGATGGAGGAGGAAAGTACAGGTAGAAGGTAGAAGATGACAGAAGGGTGGTCTATTTTACAGACGCGGCCATATGTGCCTTCCCCTATGTTAACGGATTAACGGATGGCGTTAGACACGTGTCGAGCAGGCAACGCGTGCTCACGTATACACCCGGTCACCAGGCTTCATTCGTTAGTAACTTTGTAATATGATGAACAATTTCACTCATAATTTTATCCATCATATCATGACGACTTTCCGAGACGATGTCTGTACATGCTAGGCTCGTAAAGTTTAACCTTAGTATCCGCATGTGCAAATCTGGCTTGCACCCGTTGTATGCACTCGTGGAATCTATAACACCCGATCATCACGAGATGCTTCGAAACGACGAGTCTTAGCAACGGTGCATACTAAGGACGATCACTTCATGGATATGCGAATATCGTTAGTGCCCCAATAGTTGGAGGATTGGGACGCCTGACGTCTTCAACCTTTGTACATTCCCATAAAACTTATGAGTTTATGTAGTCTCACGAGATTATATTCTATCATTTTGCAATAAGGTCTTAGATATCATATATATCTCATACCTCGCTTATTTCAGAAAACAAAATTTCCAGCTCCTTACTTTTCAAACGGATTTGAACTTCAAGTTTCATGGAGACAAGATGATCTTAGGTACTAATTGAAACCATTGTTCTTTGAATCAACAATGTGAGGTTTACAAAAAGTTTGCAATAGGACTTAATCAATTTTTGATTCTTTAACAATACGGTACCAGTCCGTAAAGTTACTTGTCAGATTTAACAATATTTCAATCTCAATTACAAGACTAACGCATGGTAGAAAACGGATGCCAATACTACAAAATTAATTCAAAATACTATTCACACTATGTTCATGATAATTAGTTCAAGTTTTAATCTAATTACTAATGAACTCCCACTTAATACAACATCCCTCATAGTTGTTAAGTGGCACACGATCCACATCCACTACACCAAAACCGATCATCACGTGAGATGATGTAGCTTCAATGGTGAACATCAACATGTTGATCATATCATCCATATGACTCGTGTTCAACCTTTCGGTTTCTGTTGTCCCAAGGCCATGTCTGTACATGCTAGGCTCTTCAAGCAAACCCAAGTATTTCGCGTGTGCAAACATGGCTTACACCCGTTGTATGTGAACGTAGAATCTATCACATCCGATCATCACGAGATGCTTCGAAACGACGAACTGTAGCAACGGTGCATATGAGGGGAGAACACTTTATTATCTTGATATTAATGTGAGGGATCATCTTATAATGCTACCATGATCTAAGCAAAATAAGATGCATAAAGGATTAACATCACATGCAATTCATATGTGATATGATATGGCCCTTTAGTCTTTGCGCCTTTGATCTTCATCTCCAAAGCACGGACATGATCTCCATCATCAACGGGCATGATCTCCATCATCGTCGGCGTAGCGTCAAGGTCCATGGCGCCGTCCTCATGGTTGTTCACCGTGTGTAGCAACTATTACAACTACTTTGAAACAATACTACAACATGAAATATAAAGACAACCATAAGGCTCCTGCCGGTTGCCACAATACAATAATGATCATCTCATACATATTCATCATCACATCATGGCCATATCACATCACCAAACCCTGCAAAAACAAGTTAGACGTCTCTAATTTGGTTTGCATATTTTACGTGGTTTAGGGTTTTCGAGTAAGATCTAATCTACCTACGAACATGAACCACAACGGTGATACTAGTGTTGTCAATAGAAAGAGTAAATTGGATCTTCACTATAGTAGGAGAGACAGACACCCGCAACGCCACTTATGCAATACAAGTTGCATGTCGAACGTGGAGCAAGTCTCATGAACGCGGTCATGTAAAGTTAGCCCGAGCCTCTTCATCCCACTATGCCGCAAGATGCAAAGTACACGAACTAAAGACAACAAAAGCATCAACGCCCACAAAACCATTGTGTACTACTCGTGCAACCAATCTATGCATAGACACGGCTGCCCACTGTTGGGATTCGTAGCATAGAAAACAAAAATTTTCCTACCGCAAGAACGAAAACACAAGCCAAGATCTAATCTAGTAGATGGTAGCAACGAGAAGATCATGAGACTAACCCTCGAAGATTTCCAAAGCCTAACGAGATTAGATCTCGTGGTGGATGTAGTCGATCACTTGCCGCTTGCAAAAGCGCGTAGAAGATCTTGACCGCTTGCAAAAGCGCGTAGAAGAACTTGACGGTGCCACAATCGGGCACCTCCGTACTCGATCACACGTACGGTGTTGATGAATACGACGTCCTCCCCCTGTTCCGGGGCAAGTAGTAGTAGATCCTCCTCGAATCCCAGACGACGGCGTGGTGGCGGTGGTGTTGGAGAACTCCCAGGCTTCGCCTATGCGCTGCGGGAGTTGAAGGTGGAGGAGAGGTAGCTAGGGTTTGGGGAGAGGGGGCTTGGCCGGCCAACTAGGGGCTGCGGCCAAGGGTGGCAAGGTGTGGCCGACCCTCCCCTAGGCTCCTCATTATATAGGTGGAAGTCCCCAAGAGTTGTAGTCCAAGTCTTCGAATAAGACCCCAACAACAAAACCTCCCAAAAGTGGGAAACCTACTAAAGGGGGAGTCCTACTCAAGGTGGGACTCCCACCTTTCCTTGAGGGGTGGCGGCCACCCTAGATGGAGCCCACCTGGGACTCCTCCCCTTAGGGTTTGGCCGCCAAGCTTGTGGAGTCTCCATAGTGCCTTTCTTCCGGACTTTTCTAGAACCTTCCATAAATGCACCAGATCATTTCCAAACTTGGAATATGACTTCCTATATATGAATCTTATTCTCCGACCATTCCGGAACTCCCGTGATGTCCTGGATCCCATCCGAGACTCCGAACAAAACTTCGAACTCCATTCCATATTCCATATCTACTTAAACGACATCAAATCTAGAGGGCCCAGAGTATATCTATCCGTCATCGGGATGGACAAATCCCACTCTTGATCCGTATGCCTCAACTCATACTTTCCGAATACTTAATCCCACCTTTATAACTACCCATTTACGCAGTGGCGTTTGATGTAATCAAAGTACCCTTCCAGTATAAGTGATTTACATGATCTCATGGTCGAAGGACTAGGTAACTATGTATCGAAAGCTTATAGCAAACTGAACTTAATGACTCTTATGCTACGCTTATTTGGGTGTATGTCCATTACATCATTCATCAATGATATAACCTTGTCATTAATAACATCCAATGTTCATGATCATGAAACCTTGATCATCTATTAATCAACAAGCTAGTTATACAGAGGCTTACTAGGGACTCCTTGTTGTTTACATAACACACATGTATCAATGTTTCGGTTAATACAATTATAGCATGGTATGTAAACATTTATCATAAACACAAAGATATATAATAACCATTTTATTATTGCCTCTTGGGCATATCTCCAACAGGGGGGTGTGGCAGTGGGGCGGGAGGTGGACGCCATGGCAGGGTATGCTCGGCCAGATTTGGACCAATGTGGGCTCGATCTAGGATCAATGGGCCTCAGCAGTCAGCCGTGTGTCCGCCTGGATATCTATTGTGGGGTGGTAGTGGTGTCCTTGACGCTGCAACGCGACGACGGAGCTAGCCGTACCTGATCTGAGGCCTGACTGGAACTGTTTTTGCGTCCGGTCAACGGTTGGCTTGGCAGTGGAGTACGAGATCTCATCCTATTGGCGACAGCTACGACCCACGCAGGCCCGGATCTGTCGTTGGCTTACCTTGTCTGGCTAGGTGGTCTCGCGCGGCAACGTTGTTTCTCCCTGAGCTCGTGGTCATGGACGCTAGGGTGACTGCCATGGAAGGTGGATTGCGTGAGCCACTCCCTGACGAGTGACATGGCGGTCTTTACCTTCGGACGTGCGGATGGCGAGGAGCGGACGTCGGCGGTCCAGGTGTTGGTGGCGTTTCGGCAAAGGCAACTCCCAATCGTGGTTTGGTGGCCTGGCTCGGAGGTAGTGAGCAGGACGACATAGCGAACGTGATGTGCAGGTTATTCCGGGAGTAAGCTCAACACTTAGGGCGTGTTCGGCAACTCACTAGCTCCCAGCTTCTCTGAAATTCTCCATGGAGCAGCGCCGAACGTCCTAAATCCGCGAAGCTAGATTCGAGAAGCCAACCAACTTTGCAGTGTAAAACGCGGAGCACCACTTTTGTCGATCCGCGGATCAGTAAAATGGTGGAGCAGCCGGGAATTACGAGAGAATGCCACCGCTGAGTGAAAAACGCTTTGATCCGATCTATTCCTCGCGTGTCTCGCTCGAGTTGACCGAGCAAGCCCACAGCCCCATCCCCGACCTCCTCCAGCTGCAGGCCACCGCAACCCCAACCACCTCTGTAGGCCACCAGCTCCGGCCCGAGCAGCTCCCCCGACCTCCCGTACGAGCTCCCCTACCACCACGCCGAGCTCCGCGCGACCGGCCTCCTCCACCTCCGACCGAATCTCGAGCTCCTCGGCCATCCCCGACCTCCTCCTCGAGCAGCAGCAACGCCCCCGCCTCCATCCGTGGCCGCAGGAGCGACTCCGGCCCGGGATCTCCACCTCGCCGCCGCCAGGATTCTCCACCTCGCCGCTAGGGATCTTCTCTTCAAGGCCGCTCCCAGTTCCCACCGCATCCCGTTCAGCCGCCGCTCGTCTACCACATCTCCGGTACATGCGGCCGCCGCCTCTGCCCGGACCCCCTTCAGTCCATGCTCCGCCCGCCGATGTCAACCTTCCGTTCGTCAAACTGGTCGCAGGATCTTACAGCCTGTTAGGATAAATGGGCTCCCAGCCCAGCAGGAAAGGAGGAGCGGCACCGAACGTTTGTCGCTCCGGCAGCGAAGCTGGAATCGTGTTTTAGAAGCGGGATCGACGGATTTGGTGAAGCGGGACCGTTTCCGAACACGCCCTTACTCGAGGCGTTGTTGTTGTTACCTTCACCACACAAGGGCTCCAAGGAAAAAACCCTTGACCGTGGTCTCAACGACGGCGACACAACACACTGCTATTCTCTTGCGGGTGTCGTCGTGGAGCTTTGGTATCCCTCGGTCATGCTCCATTGCTTTCGGTGGCAAGTTCGGTAATTCTTGTTCTTTCTTATTTTATCTTTAATATGTTTTGGAAGAAATTCTTCTCATCAATTTATACCGATTTGTCCGTATATGACTTCATTTATAAAACGAGACGGAAGTGTTTCGAGGAGTGTCTCGAGATTACACATTTGTACGTGGTACCGAGCGAGTATCATAGTCGTAGGATGGTCGACAATTTCACCGCAAACACGAGTTAGATGCCTTATCGCTGAACAAGCAGACGACCACACGTGCGAAAGACCGGCCGGGCTGCACGCACCACGGCCGGCGGCGCTAACCTCGTAGCTACTCCATTGCTGGGTCGCCGCCAGGCACGTGCTCCATCCCCGAGCTGAGGCGAAACGAGGAAGAGGTCGAGACATGGCCCGAAAAGCTCCATTCCGGTTGGCTAGATTTTCACTTGTCGGTACCTTACACGCTACACCAGAGAAGAAAAAAAAAACGAGCCTGTAATAACGGGCTCAGTCGTCGTCTCCTCCTCTTCTACACCCAGCCTCGCCGCCTCCCACCGTGCTCCGTCCACCCCCTGCTGCCCCCTCCCGCGCCGCTTCCCCATTCCCCGGCGCGCCGCCTCCCTCGCTGCTGATCCTGCCCAACCCCACTGCCCGCCTGCACGTCTCCCGCCGCCCCGCCCGCCGTCAACGGCGACGTCATTGGCGGCAGGACGGTGATCCAGCGGCGGCGGTGACGGCGACGACCCGCATGATCGAGCTGAGATACTGACCAAGACTTCGACTTCACCCATGGTACGTACCTTCTGTTCTGTGCGAGCGGCGATCAGCGAATCAGGGGAGCCAATTCGAGCCCCGATCTGGATCACTCCATCAGGATACGGTGGCCGGGCTTCGACAGTGGTCTCACAACAATCCTCTAACCACGCTTCTACTATGTTTTAAGAGGGAGCATGAACTAACACTAGCACATTTTACTAGTATTATGCATACGTTGGTCAGTCTTCGGTCGTCTGACCATGACAGTAGCTCTTTGGTCTGGTACGGATTTTCTGGGGCGTAGGCTGCAGTATCCCGCGAACGGAGCTAGCGGGTTCGGCGTAGAACCTAAAAAATGCTTGAATCCAATGAGAAATTGCAGTAATGCTCTTGTCTATTCTTCCTTTAGTTTGATCAGACGAGTTACTGAGTACTGACGGCTAAGTTTTGCCCCTGTTGGTGCTGCAAACTCTGCAAACACGTATTTGACGATTGGGATGCGTCTTCATATCCTCACGGTGTACATCGAAGATTTAACGTATCACGGCCCGTGTCAGCTCGAACATCTCCGCATTGCAACAAGCATACATTCCAAGATGCGCCGACCCTAGCCAACATTTTCACGGGCCTCGACCGTCAGCTCAGTGATGCCCATACATGCATCTCAACTGGCCTCCCAACTGCTCCAACTTAAACCATGAGTGCCAAAAAGAGAACCGGTTTTTCGTCAACCTCAACAACCGATGAGTCCCAATAGCTAGTTTCTGCTCCACTTTTGGACAGTTGACTAGTTAAGCCTTACTGCTACCTGTGCACTTGCTGCATTTAGCAGAAATATTCTCTTTAGAACTCTACGTGGGGAACTTGAGCCTAACGACACCGATGCAGGGCCTACATGATATTAGTGAGCTAGCATCACTGGAGAAAATAAGGATTTTTCATACTCTCTTTTATATTCCACATCTTGAATTAATTGGCACATACATAATCGGATGATGTATAATTATGCTCTCTGAAAAAATGTTTTCATTTCCAATTATGTTTTATTCTTTCATGAATGAACATATGTTCTGCATTTGTAATTACTACTTTTCTTATCTTGATTTTTACTAGTTAGCTGTAAAACTAACACAATGGAACTGTAAAACTTGATATTCCAGAATTGCTCAACTATCGGTTTATAAGTGATCCAGCTTCAGGGGTTGTGATTACTACATGTGATTTTGACATATCGTTATTTATTGTTTTTATCCAGTTCTTTTTTGTCTCAATCAGTTAATAATACAACATCTTCATGTGTCATGAATATTTAATTGCAGGCATCCACCGGCCGATTTACAGTGGGTTCTTATGTTTGGGTCGAGGATGCTGATGTGGCTTGGATCGATGGCCTGGTGGAGGAGGTCCATGGGGACGAATTAATTATAAACTGCAGTTCTGGAAAGAAGGTAAATAAAATTTTCCTAGATCATATATTGGATTATTTCTACTCATGCCAATAGGGCTACTACGCCATTTTTTCTTATGAGATATTTTATAAATCTCAGTTAATCATTATTTAGCTTCCAACTGTGAATTTTTTTAGTGCCAGAATCATATGCCTGTAGGTATAGATTGTAAGCTATTGTAGTGAAAAAAATTATGTTCCGTCCGTTCACTAATGTAAGACCTCTTAGCTTTTTTCGTAAATGCATGTACCTAGACGCGTTTTAGTGTGTAGGTTCACTCATTTTAGTTTGTATCTAGTCTGCTTTAAAATATATAAAAGGTCTTGCATTAGTGAATAGAGCAAGTAACTTAAATTTAAAATTGTATGTTTAATTTCAAGTTTATTATCTTATTACAGGTTACTGCCAATGCGTCAAGTGTATATCCAAGGGACGTAGAAGTGACACGCTGTGGTGTTGAGGATATGACAAGGCTAGCTTATCTACACGAACCAGGAGTTCTCAGAAACTTGAAGTCAAGATACGGAATGAATGAAATATATGTGAGTTGAGTAGTGTAGCATATTAGCTCTTCTTATGCTATGTCATTGATGCATTGTTTGAGCCACATCCATCCACAGTTGAAGTTTAGATAGGCCCTACACAATAAAATTTTATTAAAAGATCAATATGTACAACATAAACAAATGTCACGAGAAAGAATGTACACAAGATGGTATGAGAAACCTAAGTGACTGGCTGATAGATAAGCTGATTGAGCAAAGTTCTAAGAAAAAGCTGCAAGCTCCATTGACATTTGCACAATTCACACATGTTCTCTACGCTGATAGTTGATTTTTTAATATTAATTTAGTCCTCTGTACAGTTGTCAATTTTTATGTCTCGTAGCCTACAATATTTCACTTGTGTTTTCCTTTTATTGTTTGTAGTTTCTACATTTCAGGAATTTGGAATTTATCAGCACTAATTAAGTTTTATGTGTTTCTCTAATGTATTAGTTGTTAACTTGGTAACATTCTGTCCTAACTTACTTGATTAACTTTTTCTTCCAGACTTATACCGGGAACATATTAATAGCTGTAAATCCGTTTCAAAGACTTCCTCATCTTTATAATGATCATATGATGGGAATCTACAAGGGAGCTGAATTTGGTGAGCTGAGTCCCCATCCTTTTGCCATGGCTGACCGTGCATATAGGTGTGTTTTCAGCAAAGAAAAATCTTTTGAGTTTTTTGTGCTTGAATTTGTATTTATATATCTTAAATTAAATACCAATGGTGCAGGCTTATGATGAATTATGGTATCAGCCAAGCCATATTGGTGAGTGGCGAAAGTGGAGCTGGTAAGACAGAAAGCACTAAAATGCTTATGCAGTATCTTGCTTTCATGGGTGGCAAAGTTGAATCTGGTGGAAGGTCAGTGCAACAACAAGTGCTGGAGGTGAGTCCCTCATTAGCACTTTTCGTTAACACTTTTGGCGCTCTATATCTCTTAACTAACCTTGAAATAGTGGATATGTGGATTATGAGATATTATTTATTATTATTTTGTAATTAAGCCCTTTCTCAGTAATTAAAAATAATGTTAAATCACTGGCTTATGTTTTCCACCTTATCTGTTTGATTGCACAGTCCAATCCTGTTCTTGAGGCATTTGGAAATGCAAAAACAGTCAGGAATAATAATTCAAGGTAATGAATTTCAATAGAACCATGATTATATTGCTTCACCTTGTTTTTTTCTCATTCAGTAGAGGTTTACATTTTCTTCTCGCAGTATGGCTTGACATATTTCTTTTACCTCATAATGTAGTCGTTTCGGCAAATTTGTTGAACTTCAGTTTGATCAGAATGGGAAGATCTCAGGAGCTGCCATAAGGACTTACCTTTTGGAAAGATCTCGTGTCTGTCAAATATCTGATCCAGAAAGAAACTATCACTGCTTTTACATGCTATGTGCTGCACCACTAGAGGTAACATGCAATCATGATTGAATTCCTGAATATGATATTGTAGCTATATTTTGTCGCATTGCCATCTTTTCTAACTCTCCACATTCCATCAAAAGGCGTGTTCTGAATCGATCAGTTTAAGGTTTATGCCGCAGATTAAGATAAAACTGCTTTAAAATAAAAACTAACCTATCTGAACGAAAACTGCAAACTGGGCATAAACATAGCATTTGTTCAAGTAATCTGTGGACTGAGAGATACCTCGTTATACATTGCTGGGACTGCTTGGTCAGTCGAGAATGCCACATTGTTAAATTAATTTCTCTGTAGGATTTTTTTGCTACCATTACATTCTTGCGGTGTTGAAGGGCAAGCATAAAACATGTAATGCCCTGTTGGTATTGCTTCTTATTTGCATTATTGTTTCAATTAGGTTGCCATTGTAATTTGTGCCCCTAGTTACCACTTATCTTTTTTTGCGAACGACATTAACTCAGCTTCTTATCTGTACTCCAATAATGGTGTTTCAGGACCGTGAGAGGTATAAAGTGGGAGATGCAGCATCATTTCACTATCTCAACCAGTCCAATTGCATTAATCTTGATGCAATGGATGATTCTTCAGAATATGTAGCAACCAGACGAGCAATGGATATTGTAGGCATTAGTTCTGATGAGCAGGTAAGCCCAAGGTTATGTTTGAAACTAGTTTACTTCATAAGAACTTCAGAAGACCATCTTTGCTTAATATTTCTATTACATACCTTTCAGGATGCCATATTCAGAGTTGTTGCTGCTATTCTTCATTTGGGCAATGTGGAATTTTCCGAAGGGAACGAAGCAGATTCTTCTGTACCCAAAGATGAAAAATCCAAGTTCCATCTTAGGACAGCTGCAGAGCTTTTCATGTAATCCTACTGTCCAGGTTCTATCCTCAGTATTTTCCGGTCATCTTTGACATGACATGAATTTGGCAACACTCTGCAGGTGTGACGAAAAGTCCCTCGAGGAATCTTTATGTAAGCGTGTTATGGTAACACGTGGTGAGAGTATTGTAAGAAACTTGGATTTACGAGCAGCAGCTCTTAGTAGAGATGCATTGGCCAGAATCGTTTACTCCCGTTTGTTTGATTGGTAAGTTTAAAGTAAGTGTCATGTTTTCTATCGTGTCACTGGTATTGCACAAAAAATAAATGACGACTGTTGTGTCTTCTGTTCTTTAGGATCGTGAATAAGATCAATACTACAATAGGACAGGATCCCGATTCAAAGCTTTTGATTGGTGTGCTGGACATTTACGGATTTGAAAGTTTCAAAACAAACAGGTACTTGCATGGAATGCTTTTGCATTTGGTCTTGTGTTAGGCTCAGTTTGCGGTTGCTGAACTGTGCTGTACTGAACTTGTTTTTATAATTTTCTGTCAAAAAAAAGCCACAAAAATAGATAAAATTTTGTTAGCAAACATAAAATAGGCAAAAGCTGGTTAGACAAACAGGATTATCGCAACCCACTACAATGCCAAATGCAGCCTTAATCTTAAGTTCCTGTCCACCTGAAATTGAACTTCGATTTCCTTTTTGACGGGCTAGTAGGAAAAGATGAATATGTTGTAAAAATGTAAACTAAAGTATTGCCGAAAAATATATAAAGTATTAAGTTTACTAGTTGAGCTCCTTTCAGCCAGCAGGAACTTGATTGTAAGAATATCTCATTAACTTCCCTGCATAGGTCGCACCTCTGCACAGCCGAAAAACTTGGCTTATTTCACCAAATAAGATATAGCCATTTACATATCCCAACCATGTAGAATCGGAAACCATACATTGAAAATACGTAATTGGCATTGTTGAGAAGAAATATAATTAAGATTCTTGGGAAGATTTTTAATCCTAAAAATTACCCCCAAGAAGAAAAGCTTGATGGAGCAAGCACCCTGTAGCTGACAATCTGATATTAATATGGACATTGTGTGCATGCAATTAGGTTGGAAATCATATGCATTCATTTTTCACATTTACGAAGATGGTGTTTGTATTTCTACAAAGATCTCATCATAATTGTAGCAATAACATAATTGCATGCAGTTGCTAGTTCCTATACAGTCAACTGCTCGATTGCACAAACAACACATACTGCTGCTACGAAGGATTGAGTGTAACTTTGCGATTATGCACTGGCTTGTTAGTATTAGGAAACTAAATTATTTACCTTCAGTTGGTTAGGTTTATTGATGGCGTTTGTTGGGCAAGAGAGAGCTCTCATTTGATGTCTGCAAAAAGTAAAAGATGACTTGCAATTAGTGACAGAGGGAATACAGATAGTGTAAGCTTACTGCTTAGTGCGTGTGTCTCAGGCGAAACTTGTAAAAGCACGTGAACATGGATGGAAATATGTTTTTAGGCATGAAACAATCACTACAATAGTGTAGAACTGAACAGTGGATTCTAATATTTTCAGCTCGATGCTTTTATAAATAAAATCGGAACACTATCTTCTTATGATACGGGTGATGTGATAGCTCTCGTGTGTTGATATTTTGCTATGCTGCAGTTTTGAGCAGTTCTGTATCAACTTAACCAATGAGAAGCTCCAGCAACACTTTAATCAGGTTGGAGGATTGACTTCTAACTGACACAATGTTCTACTTTTTATATTATATTATGGTCAATTAACGTTTACACTAATTCTACAAATTTCCATGAGCAGCATGTTTTTAAGATGGAGCAAGAAGAATATACAAAGGAAGAAATTGATTGGAGTTACATCCAATTTGTGGACAACCAAGAGATTCTTGATCTCATTGAGAAGGTGAACTGTTAAGTATATATTAGATGTAGCTGTGCAGTTTCTCTTGTATATGGTGTTACTTGCTTTTTTTTTTCATATTCTTGTACATGTTTATATCCTGGCCTTTGGCCCAATAGCAATCAAATGTCCAATTGCTACAACATTTGGCGTTTGCTGCAATACCCCTTATTACCCAGACAGCTCTTTTCTATATCGATACAGTCTGTTCTAGGCACACACTAACCTGAAGTCCTCAACATTTTCGTTCAAGTAATTATTACCTTTTTTTTGCTTTTATAGACTCAAGGTAAAACACATAACTGGTCGGGAAATTATCCTTTAGTCAGAATTAGCGAACAGGCTGGACGTTTGAGTTCCATGCATATCTTGTTACTAAATTGAATCCACTGATCAATTCCAATGAGGTTGAGCCATGCTATGGAATCTCATATCTGATTTCTGATTTTGTGCAATGCAGAAACCAGGGGGGATAATTTCTCTACTGGATGAGACTTGGTATGTACAAGCAATAACGTTGGTTCCTTTTGTGTTTGATTATTATTCTGATCCTTACTAACATACCTTATCATATACTTCAGCATGTTACGAAACTCAACCCATGAAATATTCGCTGAAAAGCTCTATCAAAAATATAAGGACAATCCGCACTTCAGTAGGCCAAAATTTTCACGATCTGATTTCACTATTCATCACTATGCGGGAAATGTAAGTGACATACTTCTTAAGTCTGTCTGACTGAATAAATAATTTTGTGTAGAACACATGTTGGCTTTATGCTTTGCTGAATGAAATGCAGCTCTAAATCATTGAAGCTCTGAATAGATGAGAAACAACAACAAAATAAACATACCTTTGTTCTACAATGGGATTATGTATTTGAAACATTGATTAAATGTGAATGTACCAAATTGAACTCAAAAAAGCTTAATGGCTGCTAAAGAAATTTTAGTGTTTTTTCCATAAACTATATATAAAAACGTTGACCAAAGAGGGACAGATCCCTCCCTTGGCTGTCCGTTGTTAGGTAGAAGATGAGACCTCACCAGCAGCGGATTTATACGCTCTAGATAGCACTCCGTTTAATTCGGCCGCACCTGCGACTCGAACCTGGGTGGGCGAGCTCACCGTGAGCTCAAGCCACCAAGCTAGCGCTTGGTTCTCATTAAACTATATATTAAACTACCACTATTGGATTATAAAGCATGGTGAATGGCATGCTAAGCGTATACAGAAAAATCAACACCATGTGTGTTGACCACTTTTTCCAGTAATATGCCACCCTATTTTTGCTTGGACCTCAACTTGAATATAATCAATACTGTTAAGCAATGAACTTTCCGAAACAGTCCTACAGTATACAATCTGTACATCTACACAGGAAGGATTAATCAGTTGAGCAAGCTAGTGCCACCACATCTGGCTCTCTACAACTGAGACTGACACAGTTATGTAATAAGAACTTTCTTCTTTGTAGGTTACATATCAGACGGATCTATTCTTAGATAAAAACATAGATGCTGCTGTAAACGAGCATCAGGATTTGTTACATGCTTCTAGATGTCCATTTGTCTCAAGTCTTTTTCCCCCTTCTGAAGAATCAACTAAATCAACTAAATCCACAAAGTTCACTTCGATAGGTTCGAGCTTCAAGGTAAAAGAAACTTGTTGCTTTGCTTTTCAGCCTGTTCTAGCTTTGTTAACAATTTATATCTTTTTTCCCTGTAATATAACAGCAACAATTACAAGGTCTATTGGAAACTCTCAGTGCAACAGAACCACATTACATGCGCTGCATAAAGCCTAATAATGTTCTCAAGCCAGCAATTTTTGAGAACAGTAATGTTCTTCAGCAACTTCGGTGTGGGGTAAGAAATTGTACCATTCTTATTTTGCTGGAAGTACATACTTGGATTCGTTGTAAGGCAAAGTACGCACTAGGACTAGTACAAGAGAAAATCGAGATATCTGTTTATGTGTGCAAGGAATCCTTACCATCGGTGGACCTAGAAATGTCTCCACTCCACATTGGCACCCCGATCTATCCACTTGATATTTTAGGAAAAGCATTATAGAAAATGCAATATATTATGGATAAATGATAAATCAGACTGACAAATGGTTTGAGTAGTCAGTATATATTTTTTGAAACACACCAACAAGTTCTTGTTCCTTTTGTGTCTCTTGTCCTAGCTCCCAAGTGTGCTCACTTTAGGATACGAGGTGCTTTGGACTGAGCTACAACTGTTTCTTTTATTTCTTTATTTTAGACATTTCAACCACTTCGTCATTGGAAAATAAAAAATGCACAAGCATATGTTGGTCACACAGCCTTACACTTGATTTTATCACCACAAACTTCTTCCTCTGTAAGTCACCATGTAGCGGGTACCATCCATCTTAAGTCCTCTATCTGGTGTAAAAGTATACATAAGGTGTACCTGTTCAGCTGACAAACATAAATACAACATCTACTGGCAACATGAGGAAAGGATGGGGCTGAGAAGAGGCATAGGCACCGATGCTGGAAGGGTTGAAGGAAGGTGCACCTAACTGCCACGCTGAGTGGGGAATGAGAATCGAGGTGTGATGTATCGGGAACGAGAAGAAATGGTACGCTCACTTGTGAGGGTGGCTTCCTGTGGGCCTGCGGGGTTCTGGGCGCTTGGGCTTCACAAAAATGAGCCAACTATGGCAAAATTGCTCTCTACCCCTATTGGGCCAACTATAACCAACTTTGGGATTTATGCATCTAAGAACTAGCTTTGTAGATAGTGACACTGTTATATTGTTTGTACAGGGGGTGCTAGAGGCGATAAGAATAAGCTGTCTTGGATACCCAACAAGGCGGACATTTGAAGAATTTGTTGACCGCTTTGGTGTTTTACTACCAGAAGTTCTCAGCGAAGGGTAATACTAGGGCATTTTGATTCAAGTTCTTGAAATTTTTCTTTGTGTTTAAAGAGGGAGTCTAAACAAATCATTCATTGGCAGTTATGATGAAGTTAATGCCACAAACCTGCTCCTTGAGAAAGTAAATCTCACAGGTTATCAGGTAACTACTAAGTACTGAAATGAGTGGCCGTGATGTGCTTACTTCAATCCATGTTATGTTCCAGCTTTACAAGATTGGTCTTTCTGTGGCTTCTCAAATGTTTTCCTCTAATGTCAAGATGTGTAATTAATTTCCTATTTTCTTTATTGTAAACGTGCCAGTCAGATGAGCAGTTTAAGTTGCATGGTCTGTCCTTATGCGAGATATCCCAAAAGCATAAAACAATAGATAATGGTATATCTTGTAGTCATATTATTTCATCACGGAGTTACTCTTTTGAAGTACTGTTATTCTTAGAGCACTCACAGTGCGGTGCTTATATGCTGATGCCAGGGTAGAATTCCAAGCTGATCGGCAGTTGAGCGATTGATTCCCTGGATCAGGTGTAGCGTCGACGCAAAAAGTTGCATTGGGCGCTTGGTCATCTTTTCCCGCACAACCAAACTAATCGCCTTTCTCTTTCTTTTTTAGTGCCCCAAACTAGCGCTTTGAGTTGCTGTTCGGGACTCTTATTTATAGAATTAACCATATACTTTTTTTAGACTATTCAAGCACCTACATAAGAGTCCACCGTTGTGGATGCTTTTACTTTCTTAGTTTCAATGGAGAACCAGACTTGGCCAAACCCAACATGGACACAGGACCTTGTCTGGTGTGGTACTATGAGAAAAATATTACCAATGTTTTCCAAAAAACCTGAATCACTGAACAGTCTCATCCATATTTTGTCAATAGACCCAAAAGATATATTTTATTTGGAGGAATAGTAAGTTTAATGCGGCATCTCCATCCCTATCTGCACAAGTTATTTCTTCTATAGTTCTAACGCTGATATTGGTTTTCATTCCTTTTGGTTTCTCCTGCGGTCTGATGTCCAATATACAGATAGGGAAAACAAAAGTGTTTCTGCGTGCTGGTCAGATGGCTGAACTAGATGCTCGGAGGACTGAAATCTTGAGCTGTTCTGCTAGTAAAATCCAGAGAAAAGTTCGGTCGTTTCTGGCTCGCAGAAACTTTATTCAGCTGCGAATGTCTTCTGTTCAGCTTCAGGCAATGTGCAGAGGTACATTTTCCCCGTTTTGTATTGGAAAAAGTATCATATTTCAGTCTCTGATTTTTATGTGGAGATAATGAATTAATGACTTCTGAGCTGTGATAACTGAAGGACAAATTGCGAGACATTATTATGAAGATCTCCGTAGGAAAGCCGCTTCATTGAAAATTCAGACCTGCTATCGTATGCACTTTGCAAGGAAACACTACAAAGATCTCTGTTTTGCATCGACTACTGTCCAATCAGGTCTACGTGGTATGGCTGCTCGCAGCGAACTCCATTCCCGTCAGCAAACAAAAGCGGCAGTGATTATTCAGGTGCGTTTTCAGGTCTCATTTTTTGTTTCCATAAAATGCGGGGTAAGATTTGCAGAATAGAATGGTCCAAATTTCAAGTTTGCTATTCAAACTCATGTGATACTCTTTTTGCTAGTAAATGTTTTCGGATGATAATGCTAATACAGCAAAAATACTATGGTGTTGGTTCTAGTATTACCTTAAGTTTTATCGGTGGCACTTGTACTCCCAACAAAACTTGCATACTTCGTTAGTATATGTTAAATGCCATCTTGTATAAACTATAAGTTTGGAAAAATGAAAGTATTTTACACATATTATGATGCAACCACATCTTATTGATGTAAGAATTCAATGTAGTCAGATGAAATAACTGTTAGCTAGTAAAATACATGAATCATTGTTTTTTTATATTTATGTTAAGAAAATCTTGGTGCCATTTGTCATAACTGCCACAACATTGTCCCAATTCCAGTATCTCTACTTCAAGTGTGTAAAAAGTGGGTGTTGGCGTGTTGCACACCCAAGCCTATGCACGTCTATTTCCGTTTCATTACCATTCACTCTTAACCTCATAGATGTTATATTATCTTAACCAAAATCTCAATGATTTTGGCCCACAGAGTTTCTGCCGTAGTGATTTAGCAAGCTCACGGTACATGGGTTTAAAGAAGGCAGCAATCACAACCCAATGTGCTTGGAGAGGAAGGTTGGCTAGAAGAGAACTTAGAAAACTTAAAATGGTAAGAATTGGTGAAAATGTTCTGACCATCTTTTCTCTCTTTGCCCTGTTGTTACAGTATTATTTGATTCACTCTGCCATAAGAGATCAATTATCAACCATGTAATGCAGTTTTAAGTTAACTCTGGCCTTGATTTATGCCTAGCGGCATGCTGTGCTGTCACTGCTCATTACAAATTGGTGTTGGTCTCAGGAATTCAGACTTTTTTTTCTCGCGAAAACGCAAAAGATTTGCGTTTCGATGCATTGATAGATAAAGAAAGTTAGATATGTACATGCCCCTCCGAAGAGGGACAAACACCCCACAGTACAACTCGACCCAAGAGAGGAGACCCTATTCTAGGGGAGTAACTGGCGGACACCCCGGGCTCCCGCGTCCGCCCATTGCCGCGCCTCTGTCCTGATGTCGCTGAATAGGGAGGGCACCGAGGGCTGTGCATTGTCGAAGACCACAGCGTTCCGATGCTTCCAGATCCACCACGCCGTGAGCATGATGAGCGACGAGGTACCCTTGCGCAGCTGGCGGGGGTAGTCCGCACCACCAGCGACCACCACTCCGCGAAGTCGCCCTCAGTAGGAGGTCCCGAAGTGGATCGGATCCACGAAAGGACCTCGAACCAGATCGTCCTGGAGAATGAGCACCCAGTGAGGAGGTGCATCATGGTCTCCACAGACTGATCACAGAGCGGGCATCTGGGCGCATGCGGGAGGCCCCGACACGCCAGCCTCTCACCCGTCCAACACCTGTCCAGACAGGCCAGCCATATGAAGAACTTAACCCTCGGAGGCGCCCAGGACTTCCAGTTTAGCTCCCAAGATGCTGAGGTGATCGCCCCCTGGAAAAGGGCCTCATAGCATGAGTGGGAGGTGTACTGTCCATCTGTCGTCCACAGCCAGGTCATCCTATCTTGTTCCGCCGATAACTGGAACCCTCGTAGCCTGCCCCACAGTTGCACATACTGCCACAATGCGAGGCCGCTTGGTGCTCCAGCTATGTCTGAGATCCAAGTGCGATCAAGCAGCGCCTCGCGCACCGTACGCACCTTCCGGCGTCGCTTAGGTACCAGCGCATACACCTCCGGCGCCATCTCTTTGATGGATCTGCCGTCCACCCACCGGTCCTCCCAGAAGAGGGCGGACTCTCCATTACCCACCACCATCGAGGTGGATGCTGCGAAGATGTCCAGCTCCGCCTTCGAGAACTGCATGTCCAGCCCGCGCCACGGTCTCAGGGGGTCCGTGCGCATCCTCCACAGCCAGCGCACCCTAAGGCTGGTGTTCATAATGTAACAATGCTATTTGAAAGTCTGAAAACCATAACAGTGCCACTGCAACCTATGACTTCGTTAACCAATGTTGATATCGTTGTTAATCTCCTAAAGATGAAAAAAATATGAACATGCTAGCTTCAAAATTGTTCCTAAATTCCGTTACTTGCAAGCTCACTTAATGGCCATAGGTTCACAGCTGTCACATTTCTGGTACTCTGGAAGTCTGGATCATCAGTAAGCATACAGATAAGATCTCAATAACTTTCGTCTATTGACATCCCGCCTTCTTTACTACTGTAGGCTGCAAAAGAAAGTGGTGCTCTGCAGGCTGCCAAGAATAAGTTAGAGAAGCAAGTTGAGGAACTCACTTGGCGTTTGCAACTGGAAAAACGCATGAGGGTAAACTACTGGGTTACTGTACTTTACAGTCTTACCATTTATGTTGACATGCGTATGTGTGATGTAGCATACCCTATTATTTTACATACTAGATATGTATTCTTTCTAATAAGTTATATCAACGTTTCATCTCCACAGGAAACGAAGGAATGCATTTAAATGAGTGTTTTTTGTATTCCGGTCATTCTCATTTTTCTGTTCTGTGAATTGCTAGAGGAATGTAATTCCTTTCCTGCCCATTCTGGAGTCAGCTGCAATTATTCTGTGTACTGACTGTGGTCACTGTTTGCACCTGATGTGGCGATCATGGTGACTGTTAGATTTGATCTTACTTCCAAACTCATAATCATACTATGTCTATCGACTAGTCTATGATAGAAATTATAGTACTACAATATAGCGGAAAACTAAAATTCACACTTTGTCCTGTAAACCTAATAAACACTGGAAATAGACTAACTTGTAACTATGCAAATAGGACATTACTGTTGGCACAACCTAGTTTCCCTTTAAAATCTTTATGTAAGTGCCTTATGCATTTTTCTGGTCTGCAGACTGACATGGAAGAAGCCAAGTCACAGGAAAATAAGAAGTTGCAACAACAGTTGCAGGAACTGCAATTCCAGTCCAAGGAGACAAACGATTTACTAAGAAGGGAACAGGAAAATGCAAAAGCAGCATTGGACAAACCTGTCTCTGTACCAGAGATCCATGTCGATACAACTCTTGTTGATGAGCTTACTGCTGAAAATGCCAAGCTTAAGGTGAACATGATAGAATCATTTTTGTCTGCACTGCAATAGATTCATCGCGTTAGTCAGTCTGTCCACTCTTATGGAGTTGAAGTTTCAGTCTGCAATATTTCACAGCGTAACAGATCACTGAAACTCACAAATATCCCCCCCCCCCCCCCGCCCCCAAGCATGACAATCTTCTAGCTGATAATGGTGCTGCTGCCTTGACCAGCGTACAAACATCATCCCAGTATGGTAATAGTTTCACTTGCTAGGTCCTAACGACATGGGCAAAACTATACTGTTGGAGCTAACAAAACTTTTATCGTTTTTGGGATAAATCAAAATGTATTAGGCTTCAATGTCAATGATGTAAATTAACTTGGTCGCTTCAGTAGTGAAAACGAAAAACTGAGAGTAAATGCACTGTCTAATTTATTTTTGATCCTTTAAAAGCTGTAAACTTGGATTCATTCAAAAAAATAGCCAATCTGCTTGGTGCTTTATGTGAATGAGCATTTCTTCTCCAGGTATCTTTTCTGCCACAGCATGGCTTCATGCCTATATTTTATTTTGACTAACTCAACGCCTGCCAAACTGCTGTAATTTCATCAATAATAAGAAAAGGGCCATGATGAAATACCCATCCTTTTCCTGCACCATCTGCCTGAAGAAAAGCTAACTCAACAAGCGAGTCATGCTGATCAAATGTTTTTTTCAACTTTCTTGTACCTTTTAGTGAACCTAGTGGTATTATCAATTCATTTATCCTATTCATATCTATGTTATGTCATTGCTAGCGAATGACTGAGCAATTTCCTCAAATATTTATAGACACTGGTGGTTTCTCTCGAGATAAAAATTGATGAGACAGAACAGAAATTCGAAGAAATGAAGAAAGCCAGAGAAGAGTTGCTGAAGAAAGCCACAGATGCAGAGTCAAAGATAAATGGACTGACCAACTCAATGCTAAGGTTACCTTGATGTTGATAATTTTTGTAAGTGTGTTCATTTGCTAATTACCTTACATATTTTTATGACTGGCAGTTTTCAAGAAAAGCTTACAAATATGGAAGCTGAAAATCAACTTCTCCGGCAGCAGGGGCTGTTGCACTCACCTATGAGAACAATATCCGAGAGCACATCTCCCAAATCTGTACGTGGTTTCTATATGTCCCGTGCCTCCGTCCACCCTAGCAGTTGTTATTGTCTGCATGCAAGTTTTGAACACAACCTAGGTCTCCATTTTTTTTCTTCATTTGTACGTGTTTCACCTTTTTGTTACTTACAAACTTCTTGTGCCCTTCATCTTTGCAGAATTTGGCTAATGGCAGCCCACGCATCGAGGAACAGATGGTCAGAAGCAATTATCTTATGCAATATGTTAAATCACTTAACTGTTTGTTTTTATGTTTGAATCTAAAGTGGTCATTTCTACCCAGACACCTCATGGCACTCCTCGAGCACCCAAGGATTATGGGAACTTCGGACAGCCTAGGGCATCCTTTTCTGAGAGGCAGCATGTACATTGAATTTATATATTTGAATGTTTAAACAATTTAGCAAAGTTTATAAAAAATGTTCCTTATGATGGTTGGTTTGCCCTTATTATTTCCGCAGGAGAGTGTTGATGCACTTATAAGCTGTGTTACTGATAATATTGGCTTTAGCGAAGGAAAGCCAATTGCTGCAATAACCATATACAAATGTCTTGTCCATTGGAAGATATTTGAAACAGAAAAGACATCTGTTTTTGATAGGCTTATTCAAATATTTGGTTCTGCAATGCAGGTATTCTCTGCTGCCATTGATCCTATTTTTCTACATTGACTTATTTTACATGAATTTTGTTGCTCGTGCATCTATATCAGTTTAATCAATATATTCTTAAAAGGAATGGCATCATGTGTATTTCAGTATCATGATAGCAATGAAGATCTTGCATACTGGCTATCAAACTCATCAACTTTATTGATCATACTACAAAAGAGCCTCAGAGCTGTTGGCTCAACCGGAACGACTCCACAGAAAAGACCACAGACTCAGTCATCGTTCCTTGGGAGGATGGTATGTTCCATTGCTTACTCTAGGAGCTGCAGATCTATCATCTGGGACTAGAAGTCCTTGGAATTTGAAGTAATCTTTGTTCTAAATGATCAATACTAATTCTGTTCACTTTTAAGACATTACTTTTAAGAGACGGTTCTGATCACTTATGTACCTGAATGGTCTCCGGGTAAAATAAAATTAGTACATTTGTTGAGACCACCTTCACAATATTATGTTTGGTGATTTCGTCAACATTATTATTGAAGACAATTATTGAGAGCAGGGTACAGTTAAATTGTGGCTGAAAGGTCCTGTGTGTGATCTTGGCAACAAATAGTTAGACTGCATCTGTGCTTCAGTGAGAGATGTTTTAGATACATGTAGTCAATTTTTTTCAAATTTGACCTCTGAATCTCTGTCATATAAAAAATATCTTGATTTTTGTATGGACAAAGTATCTAAGTTTACCAAATGGATATTGTCATTGGTTCGCTATTAGAGATATTACTGTAGAATTATCTTTGCGATGGTTCTGGGCATAGTAATACACTTGCCAATTAATAATTATATATATTGTTTTCAGTATAGATGAGTTAGACATGTTGTGCCTGGACTGCTTCTACTTCCTGTGATCAGATCATTGATCAGTATTTGATCACAGTTCTGTTCTGTTGGTGTTATGTGGTCAGGTCTTCCGTTCTTCGACCATCACTGTTGATATGGATCTCGTGCGTCAAATTGAGGCCAAGTATCCTGCATTTCTTTTCAAACAGCAACTTACAGCATTTGTGGAAGGCTTATATGCGATGATCCGTGACAATGTGAAGAAAGAACTATCCTCATTGCTCTTGCATGCTATTCAGGTATGTTGTCATGCGATATTTGGTCGGTTAATCTCATATACGAATCAAACAACCAGTGAGAAGATTTGGTATAGGGCATTCATGATGCACATGTTTGTTTCACTAAGTCTCTGTTATTTGCTGACTAGGCTGTCCTTTATTGCATTCAAAGTTTAACTGTTTTGATCCCTTGGCCTGTAAGTGCTTGTTTTGCTGTTTGCCTTTTAGGGTTAATTTTTTGATTATGTTGGAACCGCAGGTCCCAAGAATTATGAAAGCCAGTATGGTAAGAGCGCGTTCATTTGGGGCGTCAAGTTTGAGGGGGCGTTCATTTTCAAATCAAGGTAGCTATTGGCAGGCAATAGTTGACAATTTGACTGAACTCTTGAATATCTTGCGAGACAATTGTGTAAGTGCTTACTACTTACTATGCATACTTTCCTTGCAACAAGTGGATTTTGATCTTAACATCTGTTTAAATTTTAGGTCCCTGCTATTTTTATTCGGAAGATATTTACGCAGATTTTCTCCTTTATCAACGCTCAACTTTTCAATAGGTAATTGTGTGCTGATTCTAGCATTAGCTTTGCCATTTTCTTTTTAAAGCTAAATTGGTTGTTCTGTTATGCACTGTCTCCAGCCTTCTTGTGCGTCATGAGTGCTGCTCTTTTAGCAACGGAGAATATGTAAAACAAGGTTTGGCACAACTGGAGATGTGGTGCGGGGAAGTGAAGCCAGAGGTAATCATATGTGACTGCAGCATATATCTGAGATTCTAGTAAGGTGCCTTATTGGCATTAATCCAGTAGTGTTATTGGTTACAATCATGGAAGCATAAGATGTATTGTCCATTTTTCTTTTCTCTTGCTCCCACCTAACTGTCAAATGCTAACAGTATGCAGGATCTGCATTGGATGAACTCAAGCACATACGGCAAGCTGTCGGTTTCTTGGTATGTTACATAGATACATGCTTTTATTTTAGATCCACTGATTATTTACTTGGCCACTTCCTATCTTTTTGTCTAAAACGCAAAAACCTTTGCATTTCGATGCATTGATAGAAAAGAGAGTTATACAAAGTATGTACAAGCTCGGACCGAGCTAACACCCCACCAAACAACTCAACCCACTAGAACTAGGTAGCAGCAGGGATCAAGGCCCCTAGACCTATCCTCAACTTGTGTATGGTGTTTTCCGTAAGCTGATCTAAAGTTTCCCAAGTAAATAACACTTTTTGAAATCCGTATTGCTACTGGAGCAATGTTTGAAGCTTGTGCAAACCAAACTCAGAATTCTATACTTGGCAGGTCGCCGTAGCCAGCAAACCTAATTGACCATATTATTAGTTTATTTTTATGGATTTCTTAATAAACCTTACATGTCAGCAAATGGTTGCATTTTTTTCATGTTTTATTTGGAGTTTGCGACATGGATAGTAAGTAGTCAATACACATATTTTCGTTGTTATGCAGGTCATATTCAAAAAGTTCAGGATTTCATATGATGAGATAGTCAATGATCTCTGCCCAGTAAGTTATTTCCCTCCCTCTGCATTTGTGTTTTGGGGGGGGGGGGGGGGGTATGTGCATGAACAAATAATTGAACATCACATCTACTCTGGTGTTATGCAGGGGCTAAGTGTCCAGCAGCTCTACAAAATAAGCACGCAGTACTGGGATGACAAATATAACACTGAGAGTGTATCTGAAGAGGTAAGTGGAGAAAGTTTGATACTTTCATATTCAAAAGATAATGACGAAAGCTGGCCTTCTTTGTTTACTAAATGTGTTATGGTTATTTATATGACAAAAAATAGTTCCACTGTTCCTATGTTTATCCAGTTTCTTTTAATCCAATCCTTTACTTTCCAAAACACCCCAAATTGCTAAAATTTCCACCCTGCTACTTAGAATTACATACCGAACTCAGCACAACCTGCACATGCTTTTTTGCTTTGCATGTAGAATTCCATCCAGGTCAAAGTTGCACTTCGCCATGAGCAGCACAGCCCTAGAAACACATTTTATTATCACTCCAAATGCACTTACACATTTTCTTCTTGTTTTCCTGGTTATTTTTTTAATTGACCTTTCATCCATCTGTAAAACATAGGGTAGCAACTAAGACTGGGGACTCATTGGTTTTCTGTAGGTTCTTGATGAGATGAGAACATTGATGACAGAGGAATCGGCCAATAGTACTTCAGAGAGCGCCTTTTTATTGGATGAGGAAATAAGGTACACGCTATTTTACTATGTCCGGCATACTTTGTTTTTACCAATATGCCCGGCATACTTCAAAGTATATGCTAAACACTGTGCTTTTTGGTTATCTTTTTTTTTTTTGCATTACAGTATGCCGATATCACTTGAGGAGATAGCAGATTCCATGGATGTTAAGGAATTTCAGAAGGTGGCCCCACCATCGGAACTCGTCGCAATACCTGCGTTCCAGTTCTTGAAGAGCTGATCGAATCGTCCAAGATGCGGCCTGTTCCTTGTGTTAGCATATTCTGCTGATCTGCGCCAGGAGATCTCTGTATTCTTCCACATCAACGTTGTAAATTCAACCTAGGTTTTCCCTTGTGCTCTCTATCCTTGCAGCCCTGTTGTGCCATGTAAATCATCATTCTTTCCTAGATAGGTTGGTCTTCTCTCCCAATTTTTTGTTGCCTGGGTTGGGAACAATTTCTTTGCCCTCCCAAATGCACGTGATGAGAGAATGAAATTGTTCATTCTTTGTAGGGTGGTATAGGATTGAAGCAGTATGCTGGGACACACATGAACGAGATAACAATGAGCAACACCAACACCATGTATATCTCTCATAGGATGTGAATAACTGTATAGTGAAATATATTTTTCAAAGAAGGCATTGTTGTGTTGTGAATTTGTCTCTGATATACTTTTGTTTAATCGTGGGACTTGGGTCACTTTACTTTTACCCGATCAGTTTTATTACAGGAACCAATGAGTTTGTTTAACATGCATGCACAGTTAGATTACTGGCCACCACAGATAATACAAATGTCAAGGAGCAACCCGTTGTGTCTGTTCATGCCAACATCCACCGAAACTTTTATCGCCTTCATGCAAGCAATGGCCTCAGTGAAGGTCTTACGGCAGGTGTTGGAGATGACCCATACATGCGCCAACAACATCACAGTTTTCATGTCTGATGCAGAAACCCTGCCCCCTCTGAAAGAACCGTCGGTGTTCACTTTCAGAGAGAGGGGCGGTGGCTTTACCCATCTTTCAGTTGATGTTGTGTTTGGCCGAGTGGACCTGTAGAGATTGTTCGTGAATTCTGATGCATGCTGGGAGGGAAATTGAGGAGGCGACAACACTAGGAGTGGGACAACCATCTCCAGTGTTGACTCGCGCATTCCACAGAAAGGTGATGCAGGGCAGAGAAGAACCATTCTCCAGCTTCCGAAGAGCTTCAGTAAGGTGCTAATTTAAGGCATCCAAAATAATTCACTCACCTTGAAAATACACCATATTTTCCCTATATATTCCAATGTGTGTCTGTTGGTGGTGGGCGTTTGCTGTAATCGGGATAGCTGAGAACAAATTCCATCAATATTTGTACTATATCACCTCTTTCGGCTGATCAGTGAAAGACCCCAAATGTTCTTCTATTTTACGTAAAAGAAAAATAAATTGGCTATTACGATCTGTGAAATTAGCCCCGCGATGCGAGGAGGGGCATGACCCATGAGCCGACAAGCGGTTGAAGAAAAAGAAGATTCTCTAATACGCGGGTACACACGATAGATAAACTCCTCGGGTGAGAAGATTTTCCAAGCCCGTACCAGCCCACTTGTCTGGATAGCTACCCTGAAAATTATAACACTACTCTATATTTTGTAAGAAAATCTTAAGGTTCACTAGTTTCAAAATAACTACTTGTGATTTTTAGTGTTTTTCTTTTCTCCTTTGGCTATCGTACTACTCCAGTAATACAATCAGACTCATAACTGAACAAATCCCTAGTGCTAACTGAAACCTGATATAAACATTTTTTTTTGCGGGTAACCTGATATAAACATTAGCACCTGTATATACCGGTTTGCGGTGTACCCCAGAATACCAGCTGACCGAAGTAGACGTTGGGCGTTACAGCTCCACATTGTTAAATTGACAAGATAATTGACCACCTGGAAGCACATTTGAGACGGCACGTCAATATATCAACTCCATCTGAACATAGCAACAAGTTTCCGTATGAAACAATCTTCAGTCCAAGTGCATGCCGTACGCTTTCTTTAAAGGGCTTAGTTTAATCCGTAGTGGTGTTCCGAACTAGTACCAACACAACTACTTAAGCGGATGCACGCACAGCAATCCCCAAAGCAGGCAAGCAACAAAGCTAACCAGTCAACCACATCATCACGAACTAAGCAGAAGAGAGGGAGGAAATAGAACCTAGAATACCTAAGATGGCCACCATCAGAGGTCTAGCCACCATAGCGGTATTCCTCCTGGTCGCACTCTCCACGTCCCACATTGCCTCCTCCCTTCGCCCCGGCACCCTCGGTGTCTGCCGTGCCAGTGGCTATCTTCCGGGCAAGGCAGGCCACTGCGAGAAGAGCAATGATCCAGACTGCTGCGAGGACGGTAAGAGGTACCCGCAGTACCACTGCTCGCCACCAGTCACCGCGACTACAAAGGCTGTGCTAACACTCAACAGCTTCGAGAAAGGTAAGGATGGTGGAGGTCCGTCGGAGTGTGATAACTCCTACCACAGCGACAAGGAACTAGTCGTCGCACTATCCACCGGTTGGTTCGAGAACATGGCACGGTGCGGCCACCGCATCAAGATCACTGCTAACGGCAAGTCTGTGTATGCTAAGGTGGTGGACGAGTGTGACTCCGTGTACGGCTGTGATGACGAGCACAACTATGAGCCGCCATGTGCCAACAACATTGTCGACGCCTCGCCAGCGGTGTGGAATGCCCTCGGGCTCGATCAGAATGTCGGTATGGAGGATATCACCTGGTCACAAGCGTAATATTGTCTGGCATAAAATAATAGTGTGGAGATATATAGCACGCACATATTTTACACTTTGTAACCAACGTTCTTGTCGGTATCCAATTGTCCTTGTCATTTGTATGATGTCGCCTTGCATTTGTATAATTTCTACAAAATAAATTAGAGCTACTTCTTCAAGCACATGCATGGATTGGTATCGTCTTTGGCTTGAAAGCTAAAGGGAAAGTATTGGGCCCATCCAAGGGTCAAATTCTTCCTATGTAGATTGCCAGGATCGCCGTTGAACGGTGGATATACTTGCCTAACGTGGTTTGCAGCATCCCCTAAGGGGCATCCTCTGCGGATCCTTCGCAGATAGAGCACATCCTTATCGGTTGTCCCTATTCGTGAAACACTTGGCACAAGGTCCTTTCCTGCATTCGCTCCCCCATGAGCACTCCTGCAATTGGGGTCAAGTTTGCGGATTGGTGGGACACAACCACCCGTGCTTCCCCAACGGCGGCCGACAAGGGAATTTCATTGGTCATCATTCTCACAACCCGATGGTTATAAAAGAGGTAGTCATCTCCAATGGCACACGACCTCTTCTCGGTGGCTTGCTCGGCACGGTAAATGATGAGGCCAAGTCGTGGGTGACAGCTGGGGCTTTGGTTCTAGCGACATTGCTCCCCCCCCCCGGCGTAGGCATAGAGTGTCACATTGTAATGGGTGTTGCCTCTCTAGGCTTGTGTCAAACTCTCTCTATCAATGGATCCAAACGAGCAAAACTTTTGCGATTTTTGAAAGAAAATTCCAAAGATCTAAACGACTACCGCATAAATTTGCAATAGAAACTTTTGAATAGAGCTAACCTTTTCACATTGATAACTTGGTTATTTGAAACTATGATTTTCCCACTCTTGTTTCTTGAGATCTTGCTAATAAACTTGCTTTGTGCGTTTCAGCTTCAATGAAGCATATGTCATGGTTATATCAACCCTAATTTGACCACTCCAAAAGAAATTCATTGCTTCGTCACTAAAATTAGATATACTTCTCATTTTGAACTAAGGCCCTGCATTTGTACTTCATACTCCACCGAGGAATTATATACCGGTATATCTCTTATTCATCAACCGGTTAATATCGATATTTCCAATTATCGCTCTTATGCAAACTCAGGTGTTGCCTAGATGGTGGGAAGGAGATCCTTTACACTGACGCCTTAAGTATGATATGTGAGATCATTTTCTATATCAGAAAACATGTACAAAAATTCTCAAAAAAGTTTCACAAATACACATACACATCCATATCCATATATATTTAAAACACACGAAATTCATGCTCCGAGATAGACCTACACTTAGAAAACCAAAAAAGAAAGATAGCCTCCGTTCACAAAAATGATGCATTTTCATGTAAATTCGACGTATCTAGGCACTATTTAATTATAGATACATCCAAATTTGAACATCGTTTTTTTGGATGGAGGAACTATACGAATTCCGTCAAATTCTCTCCACCCAAAGCTGACACATACTATTCATGGTTGATTTGTTTTTCTTACTTCCGTAACAGTGCATTGAATTTTGAGCTGATTTTTCTTTCATATTTGTACATAAGGCACGTAGGTCTGTTTTAAAATGTTTTTGAAATTTTAATATAAATTTGAATAGACTTCACCCAGAGACTATTCAAGGTCGATTTTATCTAAAAAACACAGAAGGTAAACCTTTTATTTTGCTAAAACTTGAAATTTTTATGTGCATTTTTCACAAAAATATTACACAATTATAGATATTTAAGAAAAACTTAACCTTTACTAATTTCATAATAATACTTGCCATTTTAATTAAACATATGCTCGTATGTGCATCGGCTGATCTACTTAGACGTTGGGCGTTGCTCACCCAATACAGCTGGATATTGTTAAATTGACAAGATAATTGACCACCTGCAAACCTACTTGAGACGGCACGTCAATATATCAATTCCATCTGAACATAGCAACAAATTGCCGTATGAAACAATCTTCAGTCCAAGTGCATGCCGTATGCTCTACTTAAAAGGCTTAATTTAATTAGCAGTGGTGTTCAGAACTAGTAGCAACCTAACTACAAAAGCGGATGCACGCGCAGCATTCCCCAAAGCAGGCAAGCGAGAAAGCCAAATACATTATCAGCAACTAAGCAGAAGAGAGGGAGAAAATAGAACAAGGATACCTAAGATGGCCACCATCAGAGCTCTAGCCACCATAGCGGTATTCCTCCTGGTCGCACTCTCCACGTCCCACATTGCCTCCTCCCTTCGCCCCGGCGCCCTCGGTGTCTGTCGTGCCAGTGGCTATCTTCCGGGCAAGGCAGGCCACTGCGAGAAGAGCAATGATCCAGACTGCTGCGAGGACGGTAAGAGGTACCCGCAGTACCACTGCTCGCCACCAGTCACCGCGACTACAAAGGCTGTGCTAACACTCAACAGCTTCGAGAAAGGTAAGGATGGTGGAGGTCCGTCGGAGTGTGATAACTCCTACCACAGCGACAAGGAACTAGTCGTCGCGCTATCCACCGGTTGGTTCGAGAACATGGCACGGTGCGGCCACCGCATCAAAATTACCGCCAACGGCAAGTCTGTTTATGCTAAGGTGGTGGACGAGTGTGACTCCGTGTACGGGTGTGACGACGAGCACAACTATGAGCCACCATGTGCCAACAACATCGTTGACGCCTCGCCAGCCGTGTGGAACGCCCTTGGGCTCGACCAGAATATCGGTATGGAGGATATCACCTGGTCGCAAGTGTAAATAAGAGAAATGCATGTCAGGCATACACGAATAGTGCGGAGATATATAGCGTGTTCATATTTTGCACTTTAGTATCGAATTATCCTTGTCACTATGATATCGTCTTGTATATGTATAATTTGTACTACTAAATAAATTAGAGCTACTTCTTCTAGCACGCCCATGGAAAAGAGCGATTGCCCAGTTATATATTGTGCCTCCCTAATTTTCTGGAGTATTGTTCCCCAAAACATTGATGGGATAATATATTACAAGCACGATTACATGCCGCCATGCAATAACATCATCCGCGCTGTAGGGTTCATCCAGAATTTCGGCACAGAGGATATTCCAGGGTCACATGAGTAAACATGAAAACTGTATAGCTTGCCAGGATCGTTGTTGAATGACGGATAGATTTGACCATCGCGGTTTGTAGCATCCTCCGCGATGCGTCCTCTGCCACCACGAGATGGAGGCAATAGAGCACATCCTTGTAGGTTGTCCCTATTCGCGGATCACCTGGCACGAGGTCCTCTCCTGGATTCGCTCAGCCGTGAGCATTCCTGTCGCCAGGGTCAAGTTCGCGGATTGGTGGGATTCGACTGTTAGTTTTCATGCCTGGATCACACACGCACGCTCGCGATCACCTGGTAAACCCACAGGCACACAGCTCTAACCCACGATCACACACACGAGATGAACTTGAGAGAGACACAGGGTACAGAGTTTTGGCGAGCACTCAACTTGCGTCTTTTCTGCCCTTCTTCTTTTTATTCAGAGTCCAGGGAAAGACTCGGCAACAACCCCTGACAACCAGCCATGATCCATCTCGATCGTGCCATCCCAAGTTCTAGAATCACGGCGCGCTAAACCAGTAAAAAATCCCAACGGAATCAATTACTTGATCGCCACGTGAACCAGCACGCTTCTGATCGTTACACACTTAACTGAAACTGGCTACTGAAAAAAATGTGATATGCTGCAGTCAACTGATCTGAAACGCTACAGTTAACTGAATTATTTCTACATCAACAAGAGCTACACTAACAGCAACCACCCGTGCTTCCTCAACATCGACCCGCAAGGGCACTTCCTTGGCGACCATGCTCACGGCCTTTGGGTCTAGCGACATTGCTCCCCCGGCCCAGGGCATAGAGTGTCGCGTTGTAATGGGTGTTGTCTCTCTATGCTTGTATCAAACTCGAATCCAAACGAGCAAAACTTTTGTGTTTTCTCAACAAAAAATCCCAAAGTACCACATAATTTTTTTCGCGAAAACGCAAAAGCCTTGTGTTTCGATGCATTGGTGGATAAAGAAGGTTATATGTACAAGTTCGAGGACGGACGAACACCTTAAAATAGAAACTTTTGAATAGAGCTAACCTTTTCACATTGATAACTTGGTAATTTTAAATTATGATTTTCCCACTCTTCTTTCTTGAGATCTTGCTAATAAACTGAACAAAGGCCCTGCATTTGTACTTCACACTCCACCGAGGAATTATATACATGTGTATCTCGTTGGCCTGCCTCGACAGGTGCTGGACGGGTGAGAGGCTGGCACGGCGGGGGATGCCGCATGCGCCGAGATGCCCGTTATGTGATCAGTCTGCTGAAACCATGAGGCACCTCCTTACAAGATGTTCCTTCTCTAGGACGGTGCGGTTTGAGGTCCTGTCGTGGATCCGATCCACCTCAGGCCCACCCACGGCTGAGGGTGACTTCGCGGAGTGGTGGTCGCTGGTGGTGCGGACCGCCCCTCGCCAGCTGCGCAAGGGCACTTCGTCGGTTATCATGCTCACGGCATGGTGGATTTGGAAGCATCGGAACGCGGTGGTCTTCGACAACGCGCGGCCTTCGGTGACATCCTTGTTCAACGACATCACTGACGCGTGGCTTTGGGCGGACGCGGGAGCCCGGGGTGTGCGCCAGTTACTCCCCTAGTCTAGGTTTTTTCCTTTTTCTTGGGTCGAGTTGTACGGCGTGGTGTGTCCGTCCTCGAACTTGTACATAAACTCTTCTTTATCTATCAATGCATCGAAGCGCAAGGCTTTTGCGTTTTCGCGAAAAATATATACTTGTATATCTCATATTCATCAACTTGCCTAGATGGTGGGAGGGAGATGATGCATTTACACTGACGCTTTAAGTATGATATGTGGGATCATTTTGTATATCAGAAAGAATGTACAAAAATTCTCAGAAAAGTTTGACAAACACACATCCATATATATCCATAAATATGTAAATCACACGAAATTCATGCTGCAAAATCGACCTACACATAGAAAACCAAAAAAAAAAGATACCCACCGTCCACAAAATGATGTCTTTTTGTCTAAATTCGGATGTATCTAGGCACTATTTAGTTATAGATACATCCAAATTTGAACATCCTTTTTGTGGATGGAGGACCTATACGAATTCCGTCAAATTCTCTCCACCCAAAGCAGACACTATTCACGGTTGATTTGTTTTTCTTACTTCCGTAACAGTGCATTGAATTTTGAGCTGATTTTTCTTTCATATTTTTACATAAGGCATGTAGGTCTGTTGTAGAATGTTTTTTTTCAAAATTTAATATAAATTTGAATAGACTTCACCCAGAGACTATTCAAGGTCGATTTTATCTAAAAAAACACAGCAGGCTACAGGTAAACCTTTTATTTTGCTAAAGCTTGAAGTTTTTATGTGCATTTGTCACAAAAATAATTACACAATTCTATATATTTAATAAAACTTAACCTGTACTAGTTTCATAATAATACTTGTGATTTTAATTAAACATATGCTCGAATGCGCATCGGCTGATCTACTTAGACGTTGGGCGTACGTTGCACACCAATACAGCTAGATATTGTTAAATTGACAAGATAATTGACCACCTGAAGCCTACTTGAGACGGGACGTCAATATATCAATTCCATCTGAACATAGCAACAAATTGCCGTGTGAAACAATCTTCAGTTCAAGTGCATGCCGTATGCTTTACTTAAAGGGCTTAGTTTAATCAGCAGTGGTGTTCAGAACTAGTAGCAACCCAACTACAAAAGCGGATGCACGCGCAGCAATCCCCAAAGCAGGCAAGCAACAAACCCAACCACCTTATCAGGAACTAAACAGAAGAGAGGGAGAAAATAGAACCTAGGATACCTAAAGATGGTCAACATCAGAGCTCTAGCCACCATGGCAGTCTTCCTCCTGGTGGTGCTATCCACATCCCACATTGCCTCCTCCCTTCGCCCTGGTCTTGGCGTCTGCCATGCCAGTGGCTATCTCCCGGGAAAGGCAGGCCACTGCGAGAAGAGCAATGATCCAGACTGCTGTGAGGACGGTAAGAGGTACCCGCAGTATCATTGCTCGCCACCGGTCACCACGACCACCAAGGCCGTCCTGACGCTCAACAGCTTCGAGAAAGGTAAGGATGGTGGTGGTCCGTCGGAGTGTGATAACTCCTACCACAGTGACAAAGAACTGGTCGTTGCGCTATCTACCGGTTGGTTCGAGAACATGGCACGGTGCGGCCACCACATCAAGATTACCGCCCATGGCAAGTCTGTTTATGCTAAGGTGGTGGATGAGTGTGACTCCGTGTATGGGTGTGACGACGAGCACAACTATGAGCCACCATGTGCCAACAACATCGTCGACGCCTCGCCAGCGGTGTGGAATGCCCTCGGGCTCGACCAGAATGTCGGTATGGAGGATATCACCTGGTCGCAAGCGTAACTAAGATAAATGCATGTCAGGCATACACGAATAGTGCGGCGATATATAGCGTGTTCATATTTTGCATTTCAGTATCGAATTGTCCTTGTCAATATGATGTCGTTTTGTATATGTATAATGTGTACTAAATAAATTAGAGCTACTTCTTCTAGCACGCCCATGGAAGAGGGCGATTGCCCAGTTATATATTGTGCCTCCCTAATTTTATGGAGTATTGTTCCCTAAAACTATTGACGGGATAATATATTACAAGAACGGTTACAAGCCGCCATGCAATAACATCATCCGCGCAGTAGGGTTCATCCAGAATTTCGGTATAAAGGATATCACAGGGTCACATGAGTAAACATGAAAACTGTATAGCTTGCCATGAATCATGATCATTGTTGAAAGGCGGATAGACTTCACCATCGCGGTTTGTAGCATCCCCCGCTGTGCGTCCTTTGCGACAACGAGATGGAGGCAATAGAGCACATCCCTGTAGGTGTCCCTATTTGCGGATCACCTGGCATGAGGTCCTCTCCTAGATTTGCTCCGCCGTGAGCATTCCTGCCGCTGGGGTCAAGTTCGCGGATTGGTGGTACGCGATCACCCGTGCTTCCTCAACAGCGGCCAGCAAGGGCGCTTCCTTGGTGATCATGCTCACAGCCTGGTGGTTATGGAAGTGACGTCACGTATTCATCTTCGACGGGATGTGGCCTAATCTCAGTGGCTTGCTCGAACGATAAAGGTGGAGGGCAAGTCATGGGTGACAAACGGAGCTTCGGGTATAGCGGTGTTGCTCCCCTAGTTGTACCGGATGTTGCCTCCCTAGATTTGTATCAAACTCTCTCTATCAATGAATCCAAAAGAACAGACCTTTTGCGTTTTCTCAACAAAAAAAAAACTCCCGAAGATCCAAACCCTAAGATCCAAACCCTACCATGTAAATTTACAACAGAAACTTTTGAATAGAGCTTACCTTTTCACTCTGATAACTTGGTAATTTTAAATTATGATTTCCCCACTATTTTTTCTTGAGAATTCGTACTAAACTTGCTTTGGTGCGTTTCACCTTCAATGAAGCGTATGTCATCGTAAGATCAAACCTGATTTTGACCACTCCAGAAGAAATGAATTGTTTCATCACTTAAATTATATATACTTAACTCATTTTGAACAAAGGCCCTGCATCTGTACTTCACACTCAACCAAGGAATTTTATACCGGTACATCTCATATTCGCCAACTGGTTAGTATCGATATTTCTAATTATCTCTCTTATGCAGACTTAGGTGTTGCCTAGATGGTTGGAAGAAGATGATGCCATTTCACTGACGCCTTAAGTATGATATTGAGATTATTTTTCTATAATATAAAACATGTACAAAAACTATCAAAAAAGTTTGACAACACACATCCATATAAAATCCACGAAATTCATGCTCCAAAATCAACCTACATTTAGAAAACCAAAAAAAAAAGATACATATGAATCGAGTCAAATTCTCTTCACCCAAAGCTGACAGTTTTTATGGTTGATTTTTTTTTCTCTTGCTTCCCTAACAGTGCATTGAATTTTGAGCTGATTTTTTGTAAACTGTTTTTCGAAATTTAATATTGATGCGAATAGACTTCACCCAGAGACTATTCAAGGTCGATTTTTTCTTAAAAACACAGCAGACTACAGTTACACCTTTCTTTGTTGCTAAAACTTGAAGTTTTATGTTCATTTGTCCCCAAAATACTACTCCCTCCGTTTCAATCTATAATGCCTATAGATTTTCTGCACGGTAATTAGCGCAAGTCATTTTTAAACACAAAACCCCCTAACGAGTCCAACCACGATCTCAGAAATTGAGAGAAATACGGAAAGTCAAAACAGAATCTCGAAAATCTCTCTGTCGTTAAAGAAAATCTCCCGATGCCTCCATCCCACGTATCCCCGTCATATATTTTTTGCAAATAAACACATATCTACTCTTATATTATGAAACAAATGCAGAAAATCTATAGGCATTATAGATTGAAACGGAGGGAGTAACACAATTCCATATTTTTAAGAAAAACTTAACGTTTACTAGTTTCATAACAATACTTGCGATTTTAATTAAGCATATGCTCGTATGTGTATCGGCTGATCTACTTAGACGTTGTGCGTTGCACTTGCACTCCAATACAGCTGGACTTTTTGTTGTTGTTGAGGAATTACAACAGGAGTCTTCTACTGCTCTTAAATTAAAATAATAATAATGTGGGTACATCATATTAACAAGGTCCTACAACCAGGATCCGACATGAGAATATAAACTATTATTTCTCTTACAAAGGAGTCTATTTTATTAGTGATCTACTTAGAGCAATTCCAATAGTGTAGCCAGCTGCTAGCTATAAGCCAAGTGCCATATCATCTATAGCTAACATAGAGCCAACATATACAATAGTGAGCTATAAAAGTGTAGTACTTTTACAATACATGGCCCACCTTTTAGTCTCACATAGTGCCTAGGAGCACGTGCTAGAGCTGGCTACAAGATAATAGCCCACTTACCTTCTCTCTCCTCTTCTCTTCCCTCCAACTAAGCACAAATACTATATTTAATTTCTTATAGCCCGCTGACTCAGCCTTATTGTACATGCTCTTAGACGTTGGGCGTTGTACTCGAATACAGCTGGACATACTTAAATGGAATAAATTGACAAGATAATTGACCACTTGGAAGCCCACTTGAGACGGCACGTCAATGTATCAACTCCATCTGAACATACCAACAAATTGCCGTACGAAACAATCTAACAGTGTTCAGAACTAGCAGCAATGCAACTATATAAGCGGATGCACGCACAGCAATCCCCAAATCAGGCAAGCAACAAAGCCAACCACATCAGTATCTAAGCAGAAGAGAAGGGGAAATTAGAGCCTAAAATACCTAAGATGGTCACCATCAGATCTCTAGCCACCATGGCGGTATTCCTCCTGGTCATGCTCCGTACATCCCACATTGCCTCCTCCCTTCGCCTCGGGCTTGGCGTATGCCGTGCCAGTGGTTACCTCCCGGGCAAGGCCGGCCATTGTGAGAAGAGCAATGATCCAGACTGCTGCGAGGACGGTAAGAGGTACCCGCAGTACCACTGTTCGCCACCAGTCACTGCGACCACCAAGGCAGTGCTAACGCTCAACAGCTTCGAGAAGGGCAAGGATGGTGGTGGTCCATCAGAGTGTGACAACTCCTACCACAGCGACAAAGAGCTCGTTGTCGCGCTTTCCACTGGTTGGTTCGAGAACATGGCACGGTGCGGCCACCGCATCAAAATCACCGCCAACGGCAAGTCTGTGTATGCTAAAGTCGTGGACGAGTGTGACTCCGTGTACGGCTGTGACGACGAGCACAACTACGAGCCGCCATGCGCCAACAATATCGTCGATGCCTCGCCAGCCGTGTGGAATGCCCTAGGGCTCGACCAAAATGTCGGCATGGAGGATATCACCTGGTCACAGGCGTAAACAAGAGAAATGCATATCAGACATACATGAATAGTTAGTCTGGAGATATATAGCATATACATAATTTGCACTTTGTAACTAATCGTTCTTGTTGTCATCACCTTGCCCTTGTTAATATGAAAATGTTGCTTTGTATATAATTTGCACTAAATCTAGCGCATCCACGGGAAAGACTGATTGCCCAGTTATATATTGTGCCCCCATTTTTTTGATGTATCGTTCCCCAAAATATCTACGGGACTAATATGTGACCAGCATGAGCCGCTATGCAACAGCAACATGGCTGATGCCTTGCAAGTGGTATGGAGCTCCCTAAGGCTCAACTAGAACGCCGGTATGGAGGATATCACCGACTAAGATGATTAAACAGGCGAACTGCATGGCAGCCATACATGAAACCCTGAATAGTTAGGACAGTGAACTATAGCATGTACCTAATTGCCAATTTGTAACCAATGTTTTTGTTGTCATCACATTGTCCCGGTAAATATGATGTCACTTTGTATATAACTAGCGAGGTGGCCTTTTAGTATAGGATATAAAGATGGCAATTGATTAATCTTGTAAAGAAAACTATATAGAAAAAAAAGACAACATTGGTATAAATGATTAATGTAGTAATTTTATTCACTGCAAGACTCTCCTGCAAATACGATAAGCAGTTATGGTATTTGGAAACATCATTGTACTCCCTCCGTCTGATGAAACTTGTCCAAGATTTGACTAAATTCGAATGTATCTACATACTAAATAGTGTCTAGATACATCTAAATTTTGACAAATTTAAGACAATTTTCGTGGGAAGGAGGGAGTATATTTCATAAACATCTATTCAAGGAATACGAGTCGCTGAGTCGCAACTTGTCGCTAGGGTACCGACTCACAGGCTTGTCGTGACTAGTCTCGACTAGTGCTAGACTTGTCGACATGTAGTCAAGCTGTAACTACTAAAAAATAATAAGTAAATAGGCTACTAATAGTAGTATACTACAATATATTTATGGTATAGGGGAATGGAGAGGAACCTGATACTGTGACAATTGCGTCCAGTGGGCAGGGCCTCCACTTCTGTGATGGCATAGGTTTACTTAAAACATTTTTCTTTAGTGATTTCTATGTAAAAAGAAGTTCTTTAAAAAGCACCTCTGTCCCTTCATTCCCAAATTATTACAAATATCAATTAACGGAGCGTTTAGATTCTTGGAGTTATCGTGTCATTAGCCTAGGATTTACCCTTTTAACCATAGGTATTCTTTGTGGAGCAGTATGGGCTAATGACGCGTGGGGATCCTATTGGAATTGGGATCCTAAGGAAACTTGGGCATTTATTACTTGGACCATATTTGCAATTTATTTACATAGTAGAACAAATCTAAATTGGAAGGGTACGAATTCTGCACTTGTAGCTTCGATAGGATTTCTTATAATTTGGATCTGCTATTTTGGTATCAATCTATTAGGAATAGGTTTACATAGTTATGGTTCGTTTATATTAACATCTAAATGATTAGATAAAAGAAAACCCTTTATGAAGGGTTTTCTTTTATGTTTTATTTGAGAACCCCTTGAGCTGGCAGCTGCCAGATGAGAGGTGGCACAAGGGGAAGGGCGGCCAGAGGAAAGGCGGCTAGGTGGGAGGGCTCTGTTTCAATCTGGAGGGGTAGGGTTTCCTGGGCTGGCTTTTTTTGTCTCGGCCCAGAACTAGTCGCTCGACTAAAAAACAGAGACTAGTCATGATTTCTCGTCGACTAGTCAACTTGTCGATTGACAACTTCAACTAGTCGTGCCACTCTACGTTGTCGACAGTGAGGTTGCGACAGCCCGACAAGTCGAGCGCCTCGTAATCCTTGCCTCTATTCCTGAGAGGCTACTGGATAAACTTGCAATAGATATTTTTGCACTCAAATGGTTAAGGGGCTCACTTTTTTCATGTAAAAGAATAGAGCTTACCTTTGCACTCTTAACTTCGTAATTTGAAATTATGACCAGAATAACTTGGTTTCACATACTGATTACCAGTTCAAACCTCGGTCCTTACTTCGTAAAGCGCAATTCAGAGCAGCAAGAGAATGCTAATCACTCATTGAATACCTCATGTACAGGGAAAAACAGGACAACAGATGAATACAAACTATTAGTAGAATGGAAATCAAGCAGTCAGAGGTTCAGACTTATCACCTTACTTGCCAGAGAGGTTTCCCCCTGTTCTATGCGTGCAGATGGGAACCAAGAATCTTTCAGCTTGCATTCCCCTTCCAAAGCACAAAGTAAAGAGAGAAGAACATGTAAGGCTTGAAATAGTGTTACGGAATGATATGGCTGAGATGTTTATATTACACAAGTACAAATTCAAGCCCAATCTAACCAAGCTTGATCTCAGCTCAACTGGGCTTGAGTCAAACTACAATAATCCGTCAACTCGTGTACTTTTGATGCCCTAGCTATAGCAGTATAACCTCAGTGATAAACAACTTAACCTCCTAGTTGAAGAACATTATGGTCGACATGATAAAACTGAATGAAGTATGGGTTACCAGAAATTTTTGCTGTATTATGAACTCCATACTTCCAATCCACGATATGCTTTGCGGATGCAATACGTAAACACCTTGAATAAATCTTCAACAAACTTATCCAAAACTGCAGCCAAAAGTTATTCATACATGTTAGTCACATCTCTAATGGTTTCATTCAATACATAGCATGTCTGTCCAAGTGTCAACCTAAAAGCATGTATAATTCAGTGTAGATTGTCTTCCTTTTGTCAAGCCATATGATTTTTTTCCCAAGAACGCACAGAAGCTTTGCATAGCATTGCATTGATAGAAAGAATAATGGATACTCGACAAAAACTTCTGAATGGCAATCCAACATCTCATCTGGGATCGTCCGAATGTATCTGCTTTTGACTGCTTTGATGCTTATAGAAAATACACTACTTTATCACCAAAAGTCACCACATGAACAACTTCCATTCCTAAAATGATGAAACCGATTTCCATCCCTAATGTCAATATGTCTCTTGATGACATGTGATACAAACTTGATGAAAGTGTGACAGTCACCACATATTCAAAGGTCATTATCTAAATTGGCATGCCCTTGGGTGTAACAAGAAGGCCATACGCAACAGCAAGCTTCTCACTGTGGTAGAGAAGAGAACTCTGCTTCTGCTCTTCATCAATGTCATGGAGCACAAATTCAGTGTCAGGCACATAGCCTGTAGTCCTTAACAAAGTGTACAAATCCTGGAGCGTAGATTTTATCTCTTTGATCTGCTCATGTTGTTTATCTCCAGTGATAAAAGTGTGCACTTTGTTCCTTATCTGCATCCAGCTACAGCCAGGCTCTTTTGTTACACCTTGTTTCATAATTCTACGTACCTCTGCGACTTGCACCCACATACCCAGAGAAGAACATATATTTGATAACATGACGTAGTTGCCAGCATTTGATGGCTCAGTAGCGAAGAGTTTCTCAGCAGCCCTTCTACCAATTACTGCATTCTTGTGAATCTTGCATGCCCCAAGAAGAGCACTCCAAATCACTGAATCTGGCTCAGTAGGCATATCATAAATGAATTGTTCAGCTCCTTGCACATCACCAGTTCACCCAAGTAGATCCACCATGCATGCATAGTGTTCCAGCAAAGGAGTTAGTCTGTAATCCCTGCCCATTGACTTGAAAAATTGCCAACCTTCATCTACCAAACCAGCATGGCTGCATGCATTTAGAAGGCCCACAAAAGTGACCTCACTTGGCAACACCCCTGCGGATTCCATATGTGTATACATATTGATGGCTTGTCTTCCAAGGACATGCTGCGCACAACCTGTAATAATTCCACGAAAATATGTCCCGTTCCTCCATTGAAAACCTTATGAGAATCTGCAGAACCACACTTGAAATACATTGACATGAGAGCATTAGTCACTATAAGTTCTGAATCCATTCCATACTTAATAGCTACTGCGTGGAATTGTTGCCCAAGCTTAGAAGCACCAACACTTCCACAAACACTGAGAAGTATAGTAAATATTTTGGAATTTGGTAGTTCATGCTTATGTAACATTGTTTTGAAAAACTCCACTGCTTCATTTCCCCGTTCAGCCTGTGCATATGCAGATATTATCGTGGTCCAAGAGACAACATCCAGACTGAGCATGTTGTCAAATATATGTCTTGCATAGTCCATCATATTATTGTGTACAAGTGCCGAAATAAAGGAGGTCCATGACACGGTGTCTTTCACTCTCATTCCATTAAAGACTTGTCTCACATACTCCAAGTTGCTGGGCCTACCGTACATAGTAATGAGAGCATTACATACATAGCTATTGAACTGGCAGCCAGCCTTAACAGCAAGTGAAGCACATGTCTTCCTGTCTCAGGAGCTCCAATATTTGAACAAGCGAAGAAGCTACTTGTCAAACTAGATAAGCGAGGTAGGTGCATTCCTATGGAGCGCTTGGAGTAAATCCAAAGCTTCTTCGCTCCTTCCATTCTGTGCATATCCTGCAATTATTCCAGCCCAGGATATTGTGTTCCTAAAAGGCATCCTGTCGAACAGCTCCTTTGCCTCGTCAACCATTCCATTCTGCATATAGCCAGTAATCATGGCGTTCCAGGACACAACACCAGGATCTGGAATCTGCTCAAATAAAACCCTTGCATCAGTAATCCTGCCACATCGAGCTAAGCCTGTGAGCAGTGCGGTTTGACATGGAATGGATTTTACAGGGTCTCTGTCATAGACGGCAATAGCAGCATCAATTCGACCACCATGAGACAGTGCAGCTCAAGTTGGGCTCTGGCATATGTTCAAACAGACGCCATGCATCCACCATCTGCCAGCTGCGGCAGCAACCAGTGAGCATACAGTTCCATGACGCGACATCCCTGCTCAGCATCGAGCCGAACAGACTGCGTGACATGGTGATATCCCCATTCCGTACATAGCAGCTTGCCATGGCGTTCCAAGTCACGGTGTTCCGCTCGAGCATTCCATCAAACACCCTGGAAGCGTCGAGCACGCGGCCGAGGCGGGCCTGGCCTGACAGCAGGATGGTGCCCGTGTGCACATTCCCTCCGGAGATAGCGTCGGCGAGGGCTCTCGCTTCCTCGAGTATTCCGCTGGCGCAGTACGCGGAAATCATGGTGTTCCAGGCGAAGATGCCGCGGTGTGGCATGGCGTCGAACACCTCCCTGGCTTCCCTCGGGCGGCTGAGTCGGGCAAGTTCCTGGATACGGTTGCTGTGCGCGGTCTTGTCGAACACCCGGTGAAACGCGCCTCTCGGGAAACGGCGCCGCCATTGCGGTGGCGCCCGCCGCGGCCGTGAAGTGGCGGCGGAGAAGGCGGCACGACATGGGCGTTGGGGAACACCATAAAGAATGGTAGGGGCTGTTTGGTTGATGATCTGAGAGATTTGCCTCACCGGAGTGAAGCCTGAGACATAGCCTGGACCCTGTTTGGTCGATGATCTGAGACACCTTTCCAACTCAACTTTTATTTTCGAAACATGGTGTGCAAGGCGCATAAATAGTATACATACACATATCTATATAAATACATCTCTATAAAAGTATAAATACATGTACCTACTACCTATTTTTGTGAGCATCTCCGAGATACTAAGACTGAGATCTGATCCAACGGGTCTTGAAATTGATGAAGTTATCACAGACGTCTCGCTGTCAACGGGAACGTCACCTCCCTCATATAGGATTTTTCCTCTATTATAATACAAAAACATGAGTACTTAATTATGACATAGTTAACTCTCCCTTTCTTATTGTTCTGATATGGTGTAGAAAATGAGTAATTATGTGTGATCATTCCTCCCCCATATAGGCAATTTAGGATTGGGAGATGATGTGCTTAAGCCTCTTTGATAGAATCTTTGAACCACTGGGCATAAGCTGATGGACATGGTATCTTTAATTGTATCAGTTTTTCTTCGCGAAAATGCAAAAGCTTGCGTTCTGAAGATTGATATAATTGTATTGATATGCGGTGATTACATTGAGCCTCTTGGGCTATTTATATAGTACTAGAGACTTGGAGGGCAAGAAGCCTAGTAGAGATAGAATTGGAGTACAATCTTAAACTACTAAATATAGCCTAGACGTGATATACTCTAACATCCCCCGCAGTGTCAACGTGGGGCTCAATCACGTTAAGACTGAAACAAATATCTTGAAAGGACTGAGTCGGTAGGCCTTTGGTGAAGATGTCCGCAAACTGTGCTGTAGTCAGGACATGAAGAATTCGAACTTGCCCCAATGCCACTTTCTCCCGAACGAAGTGAATGTCGATCTCAATATGCTTTGTCCTCCGATGCTGGACTGGATTGCTGGACATGTAAACCGCAGAAATATTATCACAATATACAATGGTCGCCTGCTGGAGGGGGCGATGTAGCTCAGCCAAAAGTTGCCGAAGCCAAACTGTCTCCGCAACCGCATGTGCAAAGGCTCGATATATACTCGGCTTCTGCAGATGAGCGGGAGACCGTAACCTGTCGTTTAGAAGACCATGAAAGAAAATTGTTACCCAAAAAAATACAATATCCGGACGTGGATCGCCGAGTATCAGGGCAACCAGCCCAGTCTGCATCTGCATCAGAATAAGCTGTCAAGCTAGTAGGGGAAGAAGTGTTTATGTGTAGGCCATGATTTAAAGTGCCTTTGAGATATCTAAGAGTACGTTTGATGTGGTTATAATAGGGAAGACGAGGATCATGAATATAAAGACAGGCTTGTTGGACAGAATAAGAAATTTCTGGTCGTGTGAGAGTAAGGTATTGGAGTGCACCCGCAATGCTTCGATAGAGTGAAGGATTAGGGAAAGGGTCGCCATCAGAAGAGAGTTTGGCACTAGTGTCTACAGGTGTGCGAGAGGGTTGACAGTCAAGCATACCAGCACGTGTGAGAAGATCTAAAATGTACTGGCGTTGAGAGAGAAAAAGACCATGAGAGTCACGGGTAACAGAGATACCGAGGAAATGATGAAGCACACCTAGATCAGTCATAGAGAATTCGGAATTAAGCAGAGTGATGATGTGGTCGAGAAAAGGCTGAGCGGAAACAGTAAGAATGATGTCATCAACATAAAGAAGAAGATAGGCAGTGTGAGTAGAGGTGTGATAAACAAAGAGAGAAATATCAGTGCGAGATGGTGTGAAACCTATGGTTTGTATGTAGGTGGAGAAACGCTGAAACCAAGCCCTAGGGGCCTGTTTGAGACCGTACAGAGATTTCTGAAGAAGACAGACATGATCAGATGCGGCGGGGTTTTCAAAACCAAGAGGTTGTTGACAATAGACTGTTTTGTGAAGAGAACCATGGAGAAAAGCATTTTTAACATCGAGTTGGTGAATAGGCCAGGTAGAGGATGTGGCTATGCTAAGAACAGTGCGAATGGTGCTAGGTTTGACTATAGGAGAAAAGGTTTCATCATAGTCGATGCCATGCTGCCGAGAGAAACCGCGATAGACCCAGCGAGCTTTGTATCGAGAGAGAGAGTGCCATTAGCAAGGAACTTTTGGCAAAACACCCATTTGCCGGAAACGATGTTAGCACCGACAGGACGAGGAACAAGGCGCCAAGTGTCATTCTGAAGAAGAGCGGAGAACTCATCGCGCATGGCAGCGGCCCAGTTAGGATCAAGAAGTGCACTTTTGTAGGTTTTGGGAAGTGGAGAAATCGAAGAAGTGGTGGCATGAAGGTTGAGACGCATTCTGGGTATATGAAAACCTGTTTTGGCCCGAGTGCGCATGGTGTGAGCATTGGTGGGAGCTTGTGTAGGAACAGTGTGGGGTGGTAAAGGGGGTGTAGGGTGAGCAGCGACATCAGGCGCAGCGGAAGAGACAGACGTCGGAGATGGTGGTGAAGCGGCTGCCGGAGCAGGCGAGTGGGGGGCCGGGGCAGGCGAGAGGGGTGGAGCGGCTGCCGGGGCAGAAGAGTGCGGTGGAGCGGCTGCCGCGGTAGCAGGTGGTTCTATAACGGCGGTGTTGGGTGTTTGGGTGGATGGGATGGGAGCAGTGTATTGGGACGGGAACTTAGTAGGTTGGGCGATAGGATGGTGTGAAAAATCGGAAGAAGGTGGTGGTGATGATGTTCGAGAGGAGAAAGGAAAAATATGGTCGGAGAAAGTGACATGCCTAGAGATGTGAACGCGGCCGGAGACGAGATCCAAACATCGATAACCTTTGTGTTCATCAGAGTAGCCGAGAAACACACAGGGAATAGAGCGAGGAGAGAGTTTGTTGGGGGCGGTGGAAGAGGTGTTGGGAAAACAGAGACAACCGAAAACACGGAGTTCAGAATAGTTAGGATGACAAAGAAAGAGGGAGTAGAAGGGTGTAGAGTTGGTGTTGGATTTGGAGGGTCGAATGTTTAGTAGATAGGTGGTTGTGCGAAAGGCTTCGGCCCAAAACTTAGGTGGCATGGAAGAGTGAATTAAAAGTGTGCGAACTATGTCGTTGAGAGTGCGAAGGGAACGTTCAGCTTTTCCGTTTTGAGGGGAAGTATAGGGGCATGAAAAACGAAGAAGTATGCCGTGTTGGAGAAAGAAGTGCCTGTTTTGAAAGTTGTCAAATTCTTTGCCATTGCCACATTGAATGAATTTAACTGGAAGAAAGAAGTGTGTGCCGACATATTTTTGAAAGTTTAGGAAAATGGTGTGGACATCGAATTTGTTGCGCAAAGGAAAGGTCCATACAAAATGGGTAAAATCATCAAGAACCACAAGATAGTACTTAAAACCAGAGACAGTGGCATGTGGTGATGTCCATAAATCGCAATGCAACAGCTCAAAGGGAAAGGTGCTAACGACACTTGATGAACTAAACGGCAATCTAACATGTTTGCCTTGCTGACACGAGGGACAAAGAGAGGAATTGTGACTATCTCGATTACAACTTATTGAAAACTCGCTAAGTAAAGATGACAGAGTAGCGGTGTGGAGGTGGCCGAGACGATGATGCCAGAGGTCAACGGACACGGTCATGGAGGTGGGTGGATCGGAGGTGGCAGCGCCATGGAGGGTGTAGAGGTCACCGGAGCTATTGAACCGTGCGATCTCCGCTTTGGTCCGGTAGTCCTTCACAGATAAACCAAACGGATCAAATTCCATAGAAACAAGATTGTCACGTGTAAACTGACGAACAAAAATTAGGTTTTCGATTAGTGCGGGTGCAATAAGAACATCTCGTAGACGAAGTTGTTTGGTGGGTGTAGGTATATAGGTTTGGCCGGTGCAGTATATAGGTATGGAAGAACCGTTTCCTAGAATTATCGATGAAAGAGGGGTGGAGGAAAAACTTGACAGCATATTACTAGAAGCAGACATGTGACTAGAGGCGCCAGAGTCGAAAATCCAGTCCATACCTGAGTTCCCCTGGGCAGCAAATTTGTTCATGGCCTGCAAAAACGCAGACTGGTCCCAGCTTGGTGAAGGTGCAGCAGTCGGTGTCGAGGGATGAAGCGGTGCAGTTGGAGGAGGCGCCATGAGCACAGGGGGAGGCTGGTACAGCGGTGGATGCTGATATTGCATGTAAGACATCCCCCTGTCGTGGTAGGCCGGGGTGGCGTAGTAGGCGTTCGGCGGAGCACACGGCGCGAGGAGGTAGGAGCGCCAGTATGGGGGCGAAGTCCGGGCGCCCAGGTGCCGGTGTACGCCGGAGGGGCACCAAGTGGCGAGGGAGCCGACCACGGTATGGGCCACGCCTGAACCATGCCGTTCCACGGGTCATGGGGCGGGCGCCAAGAGGGAGCCACAGGGGGGCCGGAGGCGCAGGCGCAGGTGGTGCTGATGCTGGGGCGGGGCGAGCCGTGTCGATGAAGAGGCTGGCCGTGGCAGCCAGTACATGGGGTTCTTCCCCTTGTAGTTAGGGCTGGGACGCCAACCAGGAGGGGGCTGACCGGCCGAGGCGGGAAACGGGACCGGGGGGCCGGCCGCAGCAGATGGTTGGCCCTGATCTACTCTGATACCATGAAGATTGATATAATTGTATTGATATGCAGTGATTACATTGAGCCTCTTGGGCTGTTTATATAGTACTAGAGACTTGGAGGGCAAGAAGCCTAGTAGAGATAGAATTGGAGTACAATCTTAAACTACTAAATATAGCCTAGACGTGATATACTCTAACACGTTCGATGCAAAAAAAAATTATATGTACAAACCCAAGAGAGGACCAACGCCATGCCGTACAAATAAATCCATAAGACCTAATCCAGGGGAGAAGTTGACGAAGCCCCGGGGCACCCGCGTCCGCCCATTGCCGCGCCGGTCTTGATGTTGCCAAGTAAGGAGGCCATCGAGGGACGCGCGCTGTTGAAGACCACAACGTTCATGTGCTTCCAAATCCACCACGTTGAGAGCATGATGAGTGACGAATTACCTTTGCGCAACTGAGGAGGGGCAGTCCGCACCACCAACGACCACCACTCCACGAAGTCACCCTCAACCGTCGGAGGTCCTGAGGTGGATCGAATCCATGATAGATCCTCAAACCAGATGGTCCTAGAGAAAGAGTAGCCGGTCAGAATGTGTGTCATAATCTCGACTGACTGGTCGCATAGCGGGCATCTTCTCGCGTGAGGTAACCCTCGTCACGGCAGACGCTCACTCGTCCAACACATGTCAAGGCAAACCATCTAGATAAAGAATTTCCTCCTAGGTGTCGCCCAAGATTCCCAGTTGAGTTTCCACGAGCCTGATAAGACCCCCCCCCCCCCCCCCCTGGAAGAGGGCGTCGTAGCAGGAACTGGACGAGTACTAGGCATCCGTCGTCCAACGCCATATCATCATGTCTTGGTCCGGAGATAGCAGCATGCCCCTAAGCCTGGTCCATTATTGAATATACTGCCAGAGGGCCAGGGCACTCGACACACCTACTATGTCCGAAATCCAGCTGCGTTCCACCAGCGCATGCTGCACCGTGCGCCTCTTCCTGCGGCGCTTAGGTATGAGCGTGTAGACCTACGATGCTACCTTCTTGATGGAGTTGCCATCCAACCATCTGTCCTCCCTGAAGAGAGTGGATTCCCCGTTGCCTAGCACCATGGAGGTGGAGGCAGCAAAGGCGTCTAGCTCGACCTTCGAGAATTGCGTATCGAGCCCGCGCCAAGGTCGTTGGAGTCAGTTTGCATCCTCCACAGCCAACGTACCATGAGGCTTATGGCAGTGCAGACGAGATTCGGGATCCCCGGCCAGGCCCCCATATCGCAGCGGATGGCACACCCTGGACAAGTTGACGTGGCCGTGACCGCCATTAGCCTCCGCCCTACCGGTCCACTGGAAGCTCCGCTGGATTTTGTTCACCTGCTTCAATGCCTTCTTGTTGAAGCTGAACACCATGAGCTGGTGCAGCGGAATGGCCGCCAGCACCGACCTGACCAACGGGAAGCGCCCAGCCCGGGGCATCATCGAAGCCTTCCAGGTGGGTAGCTTGTCAGTCAATCGGTTCACCACAGGCAAGAACGCCTCCCCCGGCAACCGTCGGACGGAAAGAGGGATGCCAAGGTATTTGACGGGGAAGGGTGCCAGCTGGCACTCCATAGCCACCGCCGCGGCATTCGCCACCTCCTCCGTGCAGGCAATCAAAGAGACCGAACACTTACCGAAGTTGGTAAGCAGACCCGACGCTTGTCCAAAGAGCTCAAGAATGTCACGGATGGCGGAGAGTTCTGTCTCATCTGGATGGCTGAAGATGACTACGTCGTCCGCATAAAGCGACACCAATGTAGCCAACTCCAGGAGTCCTAAACGCCTAATCGCCTAACGTATACAAGGTGTTGAGAAAAATTAGCTTCCAACTTACAAGGGCCAAGAACAAGAAACAAGCAAACAACAAAAGTAGCTGCTATCTCCTTCCCATTAATCTCAATTGGTGAAAAATATCTTTTTGCTCCGGCCAGTTATTTCTTCTCCCCCTTTGTTTTACTTGCATTTCATTTTCGCCTCACACTTCTTTTTTATTCCCTTCATTTTCTAGCAGCAAAGGATGTATTACAGAGATATGAAATAAATCTAGGCGTGCAAATGCGTGGGTCAACCTTCTAATTCTGGTAAGATGTTGAATATATATAGCAATCAGAAATTCTTCTACGAAATGGTACTATATATTTATTGGGAGATTATGTGTGTAAAGTGCATTTCTGTGTCTGAGATTAAAGAATTTGTACAGCTTCGGTATTCAGAAATCGATAACTGAAACTGGAAACAATATATGAATGTTTATGTAGCAGAGTAGCAGTTGATCTACGCTGCAGTCCAGTTGATAGACAATTAGACAGGCCACAACAAATAAACGTATTTGACCCGTCAGACTGGTTAATTAAAAGGATAACCATTTGGAACAGCAATCAGAGGCCCATTTGAGACCGTACGGTAGGTTAACACGTCCAGCATTCACTAGTTAATTTGAACACAGCAACGAATGGCTGTAGGAAACAACTTATCATACCTAGCAGCAACGCAACTACATAAGCGGATGCACACACACAGCAACTGCAAAGGCAGTCAAGCAACAAAGCCAAACACATCAGGAGTCAGTGGCAGAGGGAGAAGACAAGCTAAGGAAGCTAAAATGGCCACCATCAGAGCTCTAGCCACCATGGTCGTCTTCCTCCTGGTCGTGCTCTCCACGTCTCACATTGCCTCCTCCCTTCGCCCTAGTCTTGGTGTCTGCCGCGCCAGTGGCTATCTCCCTGGCAAGTCTGGCAACTGCGAGAGGAGCAATGATCCGGACTGCTGTGAGGATGGTAAGAGGTACCCACAGTACCACTGCTCGCCGCCGGTCACCGCGACCACCAAGGCCGTCCTGACGCTCAACAGCTTCGAGAAGGGCGAGGATGGTGGCGGTCCATCAGAGTGTGACAACTCCTACCACAGTGACAAGGAGCTAGTCGTCGCGCTCTCCACCGGCTGGTTCGAGAACATGGCACGCTGCGGCCACCGCATCAAAATCACGGCCAATGGCAAGTCTGTGTATGCTAAGGTTGTGGACGAGTGCGACTCTGTGTATGGCTGTGATGACGAGCACAACTACGAGCCGCCGTGCGCCAACAACATCGTCGACGCCTCGCCTGCAGTGTGGAACGCCCTGGGGCTCGACCAGAATGTCGGTATGGAGGATATCACCTGGTCACAGGATTAAACACGATAAGTGCAATAGCAGGCATACAACTGCAGTTAGTACAGAGTTATGACAGGAAGATACATTGTTCTTGTAAATATGACGTCGCTTTAATATATAGTAATATGCACTGAATAACTGATAGCTACTTCTAATACGTCCTCGGAAAGATGGATTACGCAGATACCGTGTCTCCCTTATTCTGGGAAGTACATTTCACCAGAGAATCTACTGGACTACTTTGCAGTGTATGGACTGCAAACTTCCAATGACTTTATCTTAAAATGGAATTAGTTACTCTACACAGGATGTAAATAGCAAGACATCTCCAGACAATACACATGCACTCATAAATGGTCAAAGACTGAAACAATTAAATAAGTTAAGGATCAATGCATGTGATGCTCCTTTGCCTACTCCAGCTTCTATGTATTTGGCACTGGAAATATAGTTATCAAGTACCATGTCTTAAAAGTTGAAAGCAGGTCTCCTACTAATGATGGAAAATATTGTGGCATTGTAGATGAAGATATACTCCGTAACACAAAAGGCTTCAATCTACAACGGCGCAAAGATATTATGTGGAAAAAGAGAAAGATATGCTAAGGGAACTGAAAGAGCTGGGAGGAGAACAAAATAATCAGGTCGATTCTTGTACAAACAAGCGTGCACCAGGAAACCTCAAAAAGTCAGATAATCGAACCATTTCTCCAGTATAATTGTTACAGTCTTCGACAACATCTTGTGCTAGAATACTGGGTAGCATTTAATACATTTATGAACTAAAACAGGACAAACATGTTGCATTTTTATGGCCAAAATACTTTCCTTTGTCATGCACTCAATTTTCTATTTGTTTAATTTTGATCTATTAGGGCATGGCCAATGCTCCACCGTGGACAGCTGCTCCAGCTGCCATGTAGGTTCGGATAGTCCTAATCAGCTCTACCAATCACATGCAGATTAAAGTGGTCTCTTGCAGGAGATCCCACCTCCTCACTGCAAAAAGTTGAAAAAGTGAGAGAGAATGAGGAGAGAGAAGAGAGAGGATGAGCCGGTGAAGTAGAAAAGATGTGGAAAAAAAGTGGGTTGGGTTAAGTTGTGAGAACCATTGCATATGATATTTTGTAGGGTTGTGTCTCATTTTTACCTCTCATTTTTTTCTTCCTTACGTGGAAACCTGGGGCAGCATGTAGGTGCTGCCTCCATTGTACATGCCCTTAGTCTCTGTTAAAAGTTCAGCCTTTTCAATCCCGTCAGAAGTCTCTACTTATTTACAGTACAATTGTAGAGTAGAACAACACCGATTTACAAGAATCATATGATGCTAGTTTCATTAGTAAAATGAGTTACTCGTAATTATTCAACTATCATTCTATCGGAATATTAATCATTAATAACAAAGCTAATAGTGATTAATATTATGATTCACATTATTTCAGTTTCCAACATTCACAGGGAAAAATGTGATGATGATGATGGAACAAGTACACGTCAACTTTCTTGCTCAGAAACTAACCTTGGAATTGACAAACCAGGAAAAGAGACAGTATGTTACATGCCCAGGTAAACCAGTGGTATATTTCACTGACAAAAACGCTCAGTGGCTTAGGAATTGCTGAATTGTTTTTTCCCGGAGCTCTATATCTTGCCTCATGTCATGCCAAATATGTGCAGCCACTGAGCAAGAACTTGTCACCCGTGAAATTGCATGATAATTTCTGATTTCTGAGCTCTATAAAAGGTACCCAACGCATACCACTTAAGAATCCAGCAACAGTTCAATCAAAGGGTGCACAGGCTCGTAAGGTGACGAATAGCCAAACTAAGCATGGCTAACATGAAACTAGTAGCCGTGCTTGCTCTCTTGCAGGTAATCTCTCTTCATATCCATGGCGTCGCAGCGTCCACGGTCAACAAGCACAGGCACAAACGCGTTGGTGGCCGCTGCCATATCAGTGGCTTCCTCTACGGCAGGGCTGGCAAGTGCAACAAAGAGAACGGCTCTGATTGCTGCATTGCTGGTCACCACTACCCGCAGTTCAGGTGCTCGCCCCCAGTGTCCTCCAAGACGGCAGCAACCTTGACACTGAACAGCTTCGCCCGCGGGGGCGATGGTGGTGGGCCGTCCTACTGTGACAACCACTTCCACAAGGACAGCGAGCGGGTGGTGGCGCTGTCTACTGGGTGGTTGCGCCTCGACGGCACACGCCGGTGCAACAAGATGATCCGCATCAGCGGGAATAGGAGGTCTGTCTTGGCCAAGGTTGTGGACGAGTGTGACTCAGCGCATGGCTGTGACAAGGAACACAACTTCGAGCCGCCATGCCGGAACAACATCGTGGACGGGTCACCGGCCGTGTGGAAGGCGCTGGGGCTCAACGAAAACATCGGAGAATTCAAGATCACTTGGTCTGATGTGTGAGCGCATCATGGCATGTCGTGCTACTCTACACTTGGAGGTTTACAGGAAAAAATGTGTGCTCGTCACTTATATAAAGCATATAGTGTGTGTGTGTGTGTGATGCTACTTTCGGTGATGGAGCAGCTGCCCCACACTTGTTTTGTGTGCGTGTGGGTTTGTGTGTGTGTGTGCCGCTACCCTTGGCTGTATTTGCTATTTCAAGCAAAATTATGTATTTGTAATTTCCAAAACTATGGGTGTTATTGTATTCCCATTAAATTATACTTTAAAATAATGCACCAGTATGTGTCTAATGTTACTGTCAGTGATGAGTACCTGCTCATCACGCATATAACGCATAACTAGGCGGGCAGACCGGCGCGTGTGTGCGCCTTTTGGCGATGGAGCAACCGCTAGGTAAGCCATATCTGTTATTTCAGGCAAATTTATGTTCTTGTTATTTTCGCAAAACAAGCAGTTCTACTATATCTATATTACCATTCAGTTACTCAAAATAGTAAACCAGTATTTTGTATGATACCAAGTTGGTGATGCACCAGTATTTTGTATGTTACCAGTTGGTAAAGGCATTGATCTTGTGCGGCGAAACAAGATATTTGAAACAAAAGCTTCGAAGAGAATCACACAACATCAAGTCAAATATCAGGTACTAAAGAAACTTTTACAAAGACAAGATACATCCTTGGACACCTGTCCAAAAAAAATCTTCGTCTAACAAAGACCCGGAGTGGCCAATCGCCTGTACTATCCTCTGTACTTGTATACAACAATTGGTACTTTGGTAGCGGAAATTGGAGAGAAAATATGCATTCAAATGCTGCTGGTATATGTACCAGCACCACTGCACCAGTTAGTATACTCTCATGGCATCAACCAGACAACTATCTGGCATGACATCAGAAGTCATATACCCTATCAGCACATCAAGGTTATCTACATAATCTAAACATCACAGTGAATTGTCGTGGAAAACAACCAAATAATACTATTATAACACTCTGTTAAAAAAAATTATAACACTAAGAAATGTGGCTTCAGAAAAAACTTCAAGCTCCAGTAGGTATTAAGAACAGGTAGTGGACGATAGACTCACTTTTTCTTTTTGTTATCTTCCAGATGGAATACTATGAAGATAATTTCAGCATCTGCTATCTTCTATATTGTATTAAAGAAGAACCGGAATACCATAAAATTAAGTCTTTTTTCCAGCACATTCCAGTTTTTGTTTTCGGAACAAAGGCCTTCACAGTCTGGCTTTTACTAGAAAGCCAAATAGGCAAGAAAAATACGAAGAGTTGTGTATTCCAATTTCCAGAAGGATTTTTACCATGGTTCAAACAGGGGCCCAAACTACTCGCCTGCATCTGTTGAGAAATCTGATAATACGCTTCTCATTTATGCAGTTGCACAATGCCCTCTAACTCGAAGATTATGCTGTAGTATCCTTCCCTAGTGTTATCTAGCCATCTAGAAGACTCATCAGCCAGCAGGCAAGAACAATGCTAACTTTCAGTGCCTCTATCTGATAATGGCATTAGTAGTGAAATCAAATAGAGTGTACCAAAAGCAAGATATCTGGGAATAATCCAGCACTTCAAAATGGACATAGATTGTGGAAAGTAAAGAAATTTTAGAGATCACCTCATGTTTTCGCCGGTAGAACAGCACAAACTTAGCAAACTCATAAGGAGCTCGGTCTAAGTAAAACAAATTGCTTGTCATTTTTCAACTATTATTCTACTTGAAATACGCACCGCTAATATCAAAATCTAGTAGTGGCTAGTGAGTAGCGATGTAATCCACATTATTACAGAATATATTGCAACTTCCATCTCCAACGGATACAGGCAAAAGTGTGATGGCAACGGAACACCATCTCTACGCAAGTACACATGAAATTTCTTGCTAAAGAACAAATCGTTTGGGTTGAGGAACTAAGAAAATGGACGCCACGTTACATGTAAAGTTAAACCGGTGGCGCGGCCACGCCTAGAAGAATCCAGTGCATTGGAATCTCTGAAATATAGTTTCCTTACCTATAGCAGTCTCTAGCTCTATATAGCGCCACGCCAGATATGTGGACAGAATCTGTAGCCTATTAAAGAAACATGGATTCTGCCAAACCAATTAGCAGTGTGCTTAGCAATAGTACTGACGCCGACTGGTACTGCAACAATACGGACTAAGTCGGTGCAGGCAATTCGCATCAGTAAAGGTAGACCATGAAATAGGAGGAAGTAGTGTCGTTTGGGCACACACGGATAGCAATCGAACTCGTAGCACATGAGTAAATCTAGGGTGCGTTTGGCAGTCTACATCCATTCGTGCACCACTGGCGGAATGGAAAGAACCACTGTGCGTTCAAGACGGACTATGAACCAGAAAAATCATGTTGTTTGGTGGCCTGTACAGAGATTTTTTGGCCTCGTGAAATTTAGGCTCTGCCAATACATTAGCAGACCTGACTGTTACTACACAGATACAGACTCCGCTATTCTAGGAAATTCTCTTCCTGGAGATGAAATCTCATCTATGAACCGGACAAGCCACATGCAGGGAAACTTGCACGTGTGGTTCTGGCCAGGGACCCCGGTATACTGTACTAATATGTGTAGGTTCCATTATGGCACCCGGGCAGTACGAGATCAGGGAGCCTCGTAGAACAGCGGTAGCTGAAACTACAAGCCAGGAAAAGACTACCTCTATTTGGTAGGTCGGTTTTCAGGCCTACTAGGAGCCCAGAATGATGTCAGCATTATTTGGTTGCAACCCAAAATCCGCTTCTGGCTACCTCTTCCCTTCAGTGGTGAGGTTACTGGCGATCAACAACACAAGCAAGAACACAATCATAGATGACATAGAACTTAGCACTGATCATAGATGACACAAGTTCACGACACACCATTGACACGATCATAGCTCTGGACACGGCATGCAGGATCATAGTTTAACACACTTGACACAAACAACAACTAGACACGACATGGTACCAGGTTAGCTTCAGACATGATGCTCGGAGACGACACACTTGATGTCATCGCCATGGTACGGGCACCTGCTCACCACCTCAGTGCAGGTATGGTCGAAGATGACCACACTGTACTCGAAGAAGGATACCTTCTTGAAGGTGAGGAACCGGCCTACCTTGAGCTGATGGGCGATGGCGAAGGTCGTCCACCCCTGGTCGATGAATGTGTCATTGCCTTCTCTCCTCGTAGTCATCCTTCAGTTGCATCCAGTGTTGGTGGTGACTGATACGTCCATTTTGCATCACTATTTTATATCATAATTTGCTGTTATTCATTGATATATTTCATATTTAGAGATGATACTTATGTTATTTCACCTATTTTGCATGTTTCATGATCATTGGGGAATTATTCACCGGAGTCAGGATTCTGCTGGAAAAAGCACCGTCAGACACCATATTTCTCAAGATCAACAATTGACGGAAGTTATACGAAAAATCCTATTTTTCAGAAGACGAAGGGAGCCGAAAGGAGGGGCCGAGAGGGCCACCATGGGCCCCAGGCGCGGCCCAGGCCTGGCCGCGCGCCATGTGGGGGGGGGCCCACAACCCCTCCGGCCTCCTCTCCTTCGCGTACTTCTTCACCCGAAAACCTAAGGCACGGAGGGTGACGGAGAATGGACAGAGCCTCTGCGGGGCGGAAAACACCAGAGAGAAAGAGCTCTCCGGCGGGCAGGAATCCGCCGGGGAAATTCCTCCGGAGGGGAAATCGACGCCATCGTCATCGAGCTGGACATCATCTCCATCATCATCACCATCATCTTCATCATCATCACTGTCATCTCCACCGCTGCATCTCGTCACCGCTGTAACAATTAGGGTTGGATCTTGATTGTTTGATAGGGGAAACTCTCCCGGTATTGATTTCTACTTGTTATTGATGCTATTGAGTGAAACCATTGAACCAAGGTTTATGTTCAGATTGTTATTCATCATCATATCACCTCTGATCATGTTCCATATGATGTCTCGTGAGTAGTTCGTTTAGTTCTTGAGGACATGGGTGAAGTCTAAATGTTAGTAGTGAATTATTGTTGAGTAGTATTCAATGTTATGATATTTAAGTTGTGGTGTTACTCTTTTAGTGGTGTCATGTGAACGTCGACTACATGATACTTCACCTTTATGGGCCTAGGGGAGTACATCTTGTATTCGTTTGCTAATTGTGGGGTTGCCGGAGTGACAGCAACCTAAACCCCCGTTAGTATATCGGGATAGCAGATCAGTTTCAGGTGGTTAGATTTATCTTAATTACTTTTCTTAATGCTTGCAAGGGGTATAATCACAAGTATGTATTAGTCCTAGGAAGGGCGGTGCATTAGCATAGGTTCACCCACACAACACTTATCAAAACAATGAAGATTAATCAGCCGTATGAAGCGAAAGCACTAGACTAAAATCCCCGTGTGTCCTCAAGAACGTTTGGTTATTATAAGTAAACAAACCGGCTTGTCCTTTGTGCTAAAAAGGATTGGGCCACTCGCTGCAATTATTTCTCTCGCATTTTATTTACTTGTACTTTATTTATCTGCTATATCAAAACCCCTAAATACTTGTCTGTGAGCATTTACGTGAATCCTTCATCGAAACTGCTTGTCAACACCTTCTGCTCCTCGTTGGGTTCGACACTCTTATTTATCGAAAGTACTACGATACACCCCCTATACTTGTGGGTCATCAGTGACGATGATGTTGGAAGGAATTTCTCCGAACCACTTGACCAAAACTTTAAGGATCATGAGCCGGCCGAAGGTGGGCTTGAAGAAGATGCGGAGGAAATGGTCCGGCCCTGCGTCCTCGTGGAAGTGGCCGACCTTAGCCGGCCTTCCATGATGCTTCTTCGCCAATCCCTCGTCGGGAACCTCAACAGGTGACCCAAGCATGATCTTCTAAGCCTGCCAGAAGAAACACATGCCATTAGAGGTGTGTCTGCTCACAAGTAGTTCAAATGAAAACGGACATTGATAGCATTAGTAAGGCCTCATACATTTGCTCACACGGTAGGTATAGGGAGTGGCCACAAACTAAGTGTAGTGTGCAACGACTGTGGCACACATGACTAAGTTTGAGGCCACCGGCCTTCCATTGTGCCTTTGTTGAATCATTGGCCAACGCAAATGAGGCCTCATACATTTAGTCACATGGCAGGCAGAGGGATTGTCCCCAAACTAAGTCTAGTGTGCAACGAATATGGCACACATGCCTAAGTTTGAAGGCAGCATTTTGCCTTCCGTTGTGCCACTGTTCAATCATTGGCCAATGCAGAACTGAAGAAGCAGAAACATGCAAAGCAGGGTATCAGAGACCTCATACTATGAGGACGTATGGAGGAGATGTTTGATTAGAACCAATGACATGGTCATGTTTAGTCATGGCATAGGTTCTCATCAATCATCTCCTCACACTATGATCCCCGGTTATAATCATCGGCCTAGTTTAATCAAAAACAACACAAGTAGCAGTTCAAATTGAGTACATTACGAGTGGTACTCAGGGTACGTTACAAATTCTACTTAGGCCACATTACAAATTCTTACAGTACATGTAGAACACATTCATCACTCGTCACAAGTAGTTTTGATCCTCTTGAGCTTATCCTTGATTGCAAAGTTCACTTGAAGCAGATCGTATATGTCATACTCTAGATTTGTCTTCTCAGCCTCCAAAGCTTTTTTTCTGCCTGTCATTCCTGTTTCTTAGCCCTCATCACTTGTGCTTGTGTTCTCTGCAGATTCTTGAGCATAGCAACTTCATTCTTCAAGTCCTCCCACTCCTCTTGCGTCTGAACAAACTAGCGCGACTCAACATAATATTTCGCACAACAATCACAACATGCTAAACCCCAACACACACAAAACTTTCCCTCTCTACATGCACAATAAAATCTAACAGTTTCACCAACCGACGGCCCGGTCTAAGATGGATCTACCGCGATTGAAGATTAGAGTAACAGATCTACGCAAATCGAGACCATGAACAACAAGAACTGGACAAGAATAGCAAGCAATGGCGAGGAACACCTTGCAAACATCAATATGAACCCTATCTTAATGGAAACCCTAGCAAATCTAATGTGCATGTCGTCGCAAATGCCCGAGCATGGCCTATTATGGCACAACGAGTAAGAGGGTGAGAAACAGAGGTCGTTACCGCCATTGTTCTAGCCGAGGAGGAGGTCGAGTTCGCGGCCGAGTTCGAGATGCCGACAAAGACTGCCGAGCAGGTTCACGCTGATGTCACGGTGCTGCTCGCTGACTCCTCCTCCTCCGGTACCGGTGCTCCTCTGTAATGTCCCAGGTTTAGAGACGATCGAGGGGTAGATTTTAGAAAGGGATGTGCATTGCATTGTAAATTCTGGGGAAATTTCGCGCTTTTTAACAAAAAACTGCATCAAAGGGGGGACAAGTTTCTCTCTCGACACCTTGGTTAGGGTTTCGAGAGTGCGACATACTTGTATCTCACCTAACTAGATTAGGGTTTTTGAGATGAGAGGGAAGAGTTTGCATCACAAAGTCAAGTTACATGATTGAAATCAACTCAAAGATGAATTTGAATCTCAAATACAAACATCAAACAAATATCTCATTATTTAATTGAAAGGAAATTCACTAAGTAAATAATTTAAACACAAATAATAAATAATGCACTTAATAAATAAAGCTCATTAGAGAAACCTTGAGCTTTATTGATCAACACACAAATTACATTGTCTTTACAATATTCACAAGTAAATAAATGAATACTACAACATAATACAAGAATTGCTTGAATAATAAAGGATAAAGAAAATTACAAGTAATGAAAATAAATCCTAAACTACAATGTGATCCTTCACTTGTTGATCTTCATGTCCATGTTGATCAATTGTTGTTTCCCTGCACAAACAAAGCAAGACAAGTAGTTATGCCAAGTGGCAAAGCCACTTGGCAGATTAGAAATCAAATAAAATTAGGAAGGAGCAGATATGATCAAAGTGGCCGAGCTGATCCATGCCACAGCCAAGATTCAGGTCCAGGTGCATAGCATAGGGACACACACACACACAGCCTGCTCACAGGGTGGTGTGCATGCAGCACACATACTCTGTGAGTCACCAAAGTGACAAGCTGGAGCTGTCGACCAGGGATGCTAGGGAGCACCACATATAAGCTTTTCACAGCCAAACCCTAAGCCATATCCATCGGCAGGCTTCACTGGTAAGAACACAAGAACTCAAGAACACATGAACAGCCACTGCTGTTCAATCTGCTCACTCACAACAACACTGAATCAAGCCTCACAAGATCACCAGGAGGAGCAGGGCAAGAAAATCAACCACAAGAACAACACAGAAGCAATCCTCTACACCAACACTCATTTTCTAGGAGCTGGAGTGAGGTATACATAAAAGAACCTGAGCAAAACTCTGTTTTGTTCATAAATAAGCATACACTTGCATCACAGAAGCAAAGTGGGTATGAAACCCAGTTTGTATCATCATCTGGCTACTAAGCCTTTTGGTGCAAGCAAACTAGAGAACAGACAGAGAGAGATTCCAAGGGGAACATTGGCATGTCAACAAAGTGACATACCAGAGAAATCCAACCTGGATTAATCCCTAACTAGCCATTCCAAAATCATCCAGCACCTAAAGCCATGCAAGCCATCAGATATTAGACAGATCCTGTCTATTTCTGTTGTCAACAGTAAAGGTACTGGAAAACCAACATGGTTACTTCCAGTGAGAGATCCACCAAATCACAGCCAACCAACAAACAGGGGAGCTACCCTAGGGCAGCACAAGTTTACTGCCAGGGTCACCTCACACCCTAGAATAGCCAAACCAACAAGCCAGATACATATATCATCACCCTGGTGGGGTTCAAATGAGGGCTGGGGTTCCCAACCACTGTGGGCATCCATCTAGTCTAAACCAACCTAGTGTGATGATCATCACTGTATCACAGTTCACATCAATTATCCACTCCATCAATTAAGACAACACAGATAATTGATGTTAACAAGCAAACCTTGGAGTAAATCATTGCTAATGAACCAGTAGATCACTGCAAGCATCAGCTAATGCTTGATCTTGCACCAGCACTGATCTGTGCCACACACATACACATAAGAAGGGTAACAGTAATGCACAGGCACAGGAAAGTAAACCAAATCATCAGTTATTGATGATCACATGATCATCAGAGCTGGTCATAGCATGCTAGAACATCACTAAGCAACAGAGCATAAACCAAGCAGTTAACTGGCCACAGATAATCAACAAGTGCTTCACAGGCAACCAAATAGATAATTAAATGAATATATCCAGAAGCACACCCAAGGCAGCATGAACCTCTAGATCAAGGTAAATAAGCACAGCACTTGGTGCTCATCACTGAAACATGCAGTTAACCAGCAGTAATGCCCAACCAAGCTTACACATGAAATTGAGCACAAGGGACAGCATCTCAGTGCCCTGGAACTTGCAAATTGCAAGGATTACACTTGGTAATCAAGCCAGGGCAGTCAAATTGAATACACATGAATTTCTAGCCAGAACAGTAAATAGAACAGAGGCACAGGGAAGGTTCCAAGCCAGATATGCAAGATTCAGCAAGCATATGGCTCGGGAACATGCACAGAACTGTGCACAATCATGATAACAAGATTTAATCTCAGCTACTAGACAGAATAGAGCAGCACCGTAGCTAGGAATCATAGCAGTAGCTCTAGCAGCAGCAGCACACACCACACAGCAAGCCAGGCGCAACCGAGCAGCAGCAACAGCACGACAGGCCCTCCATTGGGAGGAAAGCATTGGCTAGAGTTGCTGAGAGAGGAAGAAGAGAGGCACACAGGGGAGAAGAAGAGTTGGGGGACGTACCAGGGTCGAGCTGGTCAACCACCATGGCGGCCACGGCGGCACACGCCAGGGCGCGGCGGCGCCAAGCCAAGCCAGGCGGCGGCGCCACAGCATCACCCCATCGTGGCGGCCACAACACCATCTCGCCCGGGGCTTGGGGAAACCACGGGATCAAGCGGATCCCGAACCCTAGGCATGGCGGCGAGGGTCGATGGCGAGTGAGGGACGGCGTCAGCTTCAAATCGACGCGGAGAGAACGAATCGCCGTCGACTGGCGGTTCGATTGCGCCCCATGGCGTAGGCCATGGCGGCCAGTGACCGCCGGAATCGGCCGGCGACGGTGCGGGCGACGAAGATCGCCAGTGAGAGCGGAGGGGATTAGGGTTAGGACGAGCGGCGCGTGGTGAGGGAGTGAGCGACCGACCGCTCGGGTCGGTTGGACCCGAGCTGGTCTAGCCAAACCACTGGGCTCCACTGACAGGTGGGCCCAGGGGCAAAACAGACTTTTCCAAATTTCATTAAAAACCAGGAAATTGGAAATTCAATAGAAAATTCATATAAGCTCTAAAAAAATAATTAAAAATATGAAAATTGATCAGCATAAAATTCCCTATCTAAATAAAATATGAAAGAGGATTTTTGAAGATAATCAAGAATAAGTCTTAATATGATGATTTAAATAATCATTTAAATCACACATATTATTTTCTATAATAAAAATTAAGTCCATTAATAAATTTGGACTTTAAAAACACCTTGACAACATTTCAAGGTTGTATTTTTTCCTAAACAAATATCCCCAAATTATTCTTAGTATTAACCTTCTATCTAAAAATAATAAACACCGAGAAAGAGGGGAACAAACCCTAAAACTGGAATCATGCATAATTGCTTCTTTAACCATTGCCCTTATCGGACAATGATGCTATTTTTCAGAAACAGAGGACAAGGGTCAGTCCACACCATCCAACTGCAACACTTTGCAGTATTCGGCAAGTTCATCGCTTGCTCATGTCATTTGAGTATTTTTACCAAATTACTTGCAAAGTACTATGTTTATCATTATTGCATAAAAAGCAAAACCACTATTTTCATAACTATGAATATGACTATGTGGTGGGCAATGGAACCATGGATTGTGTTGATATGGTGGAGGTTCCATTGCAAGGGTTTATATCCATCTAGGATTAAACAACAAATGTCGTCCAGTGATTCTTGTGCCGTAAAACCCGTGTTAACCATAAGATCCTGGAATGGGACGGAGTAGTCAAAAGTGTTTCCACCTCTCGTTCATCAACGGATGCGCTTACCGTAGACGGTTGTATCTTGCGGAGCAATTGGTGGGTGGGGAGCCCCTTCTAAATTCTATATGCTGTTACCGTAGAAGCTGTTTGCGGAACAATTGGTGGGTGGGGATCCCTTCTAATTCCCCACGGTAATGTGGTCTATGATGGGTTGCAGCTACCGGCGAAGGAGTTTGGTTCGATCCCAAACTGTCGTGGTCGGGGTCCACCCTGAAATTACGGGAATAATGGGACCGGCGAGGACCCAGGGTCGGGGCATGCAACAAAGGGTGGGTGTTCGAGGTAGCGGAGGAACATGATTGACTAGGACCTTATACCGGGCCTCACACCAAAGGAAGTGTGGACGGAAAGCTGCCCGGTTGGCACCAAGGTTAAGATCTCTTATGGGTAAAGAAACACACCTCTCAGAGTGTAACGAATCGTGACCAGTCACTCCTTGTTCCGGGATTTGAAACGCGAACGCTGCCGGAAAGGAACTCCATGAAGTTCTAGTCAACCGGTGAAGGCTGACGGACATAGTTCTTCCGAATAAAAACAACCTTTTGAAGAAATGGTTATCAAAACTTGCATGGTATCGACTTTCTGGTCTGGTGTCGTAGTTAGAGCATTAAACACCTCTTTCCTAATATGAACTTGTTGAGTACGCTCGTACTCATACCACTCTTAAATCCCCGCTTAGACTGTCTGAATCATCGGAGGAGGACAACAACAACCCTGAAGAAGCCGACCTCATCGGCTATGAAGAACCAGACCTCTCTGGAGGTATTGAAGGCGTAGACTACCTCATAGTCTACGGAACCGGGGAGGCTTCCGGAGGAGAACAAGCCTAGAAGTACCCAGTATTAGTAGTAGAAGCCGAGCAGCGCGAACTCTTAATACTTAGCTGCTCGAGAGAATAAATGTTAAGTCTAGTGAAACTCCTATATTGTAAGCTAAGTTGGGTTCACCTCGAACCCAGGAGTAAACTCTTTGGACCCAGGAGGAGCTCCAAGATGATATGTACATATGGTTTGTAATAATGTATGGATGAGTTTGGACCTGCTATGTTCTGTTGTACTACTCTGAGGGATGTAATATTTGCGGATTGGTACTTCGCGAATGTTATATCAACGACTGGCATACTACAACATGCAGTGGTATGCAGGGTCACCACAGTTGGTATCAGAGCCAAAGCTTTGACTTAGGTTGGAACCTAGTAAATGGGACAAAAACGTTAGGAGTCAAATAGGACTAGTAAAGAATTCTCTAAAAATATGGTGTATATTCACTTGAGAATACAACAATCATATGTTTTAGTGCGATAATTCTTTATTATCTCTATTATGATGCATTATAACTAATCTTATATTCTCTCTATTTCTACAGCCAACAATGGCAAGTTCACGCCCGGGACGTAATGTGAAAGTGAAGACTTCAAACTTGAGTGAATACGAAGGAGGACTTGCAGACATCCTACGTGCCATGTTACTTGAATTGGGGTGCGATCCCCAAATTCAAGCGACGAAATACTGGTACTATGATGGACCAGTTGGCAAAGTGTAGAGTAGGGCTACGACTTCCCGAATCTTTGGGAATGAGCGTAGTTATGCCAGCAGGAGAAGCCCGAACCATCAACACAGCCTATCATATAGCTGTTATGAGAGCCATAACAGACATCCGGGAACATAAGACGAAAGAGCTTATGGGTTCCGAATTCACCCACATTCCTCACCTGGAGGAAGAGGAAGACCTCATGCTGGACCATTTTAAATACGCCAGACGCAAACCAGCCGAAGCTGCAAAATATATGGACAATAGCCGTAACTTGCTATCATTGTTATTTCAGTTGAACCGTCATTTGACGGGAGCAATTGATACAATGCTAGAAGAGTTCACTGAACCCAAGGAGGACAGTAGGGGGAAAGAACCTATGGAGAATGTGGTGCAGACACCAGTTTATTCAGCTGGTGACTACATCAGTATTGATCCACTTGCACGTGAAACTACACCTGCTACACCTGGGAACTACCTGGGTAGTTCCTATGGGGGATACGAGGGCGGAGAGGAATCCGGAAACATGCAGCGTTCCGAGACTCCTATCGAGAATTCCAGGGGTTGGCGTTGGGGATGTGATACTGGAACCCATAGTACTACTGATTATTATGATGGGGAGATGAATGATGACGCAACAACCCAGAACCAGAGCTATCCTAGTAATGAAGGAGTGGATGGAGGATATCCGACACAAGTTGAGTCGGGTATGAGCTTTGGTAACCCTTATGGTGTGGCTACAGGAGAGTACACCCGATGGGTGGACTATGATGCACTCAATGATCAGTTTGTGAACACTGATTTCTCCTTAGGATCATCATCGGATTCGGATTACAAGCCAACGGGGAGACCTTATGTTCCAGGGTCTATCAGGAGGACGACACGTTCGACCGGATGGAAGCCTGGGATGTACCGGGAGTGAAGCACGACTAGAGTCCACCAAGGGAGGCGAGGCTATAATACACCAGTACCATGTGTATTATAGTTTGTAATATTTGTATAAATTTGTACATATACTTTAATAAGTGAGTTTGCATACTCACATCGCTACTGAGTATTGTAATAAGACCACTTATGTATGTATATACAGGGTATATGTTTTGTATGATTTGCATTTGCTTCTTGATTTCCATTGCGTGACTAGTTCTGTGCACAAAGTTGAGCTCAGAAAACTTGCGCATGGAGTAACTATGAGTACCGCTTTGTGTTGCAAAACTAGGGGGATATGTCGGGAACGCCGAGTGAGGAGAGTGAAGAGCAGCGCATCGAGCGCGAGGCCAGACAGAAGGCTGAAGCTGATGAAGCAGCCGAACTCAGTTTCCACCACCACCACCACCCATGACGCAGCAGAACTTTGTCCAGTACATGCAGATGATGGATGAAAGACAGCGTGTGACGCTGGAGCAGCAAAATAGATTCTTCCAAGAGCTGCTGCAAAGAACAGAGTTGAGAGGCATGAGAATCAGGGAGTCACTTTGGCAGACTTCCAGAACACAAAGCCAATATCTTTTGCTTACGCGCCCGAGCCAATGGACGCGGAAGACTGGCTTATGGACACCGAGCGAAAGCTCAATACCGTTGGTTGCAACGATCTGGAGAAGGTCCGTTATGCTACGCACTTGCTGTGTGGACTGCCGCATCATGGTGGGACAATATAGTAGCCGTGTATCCGGCAGAGAAGGTATTTACCTGGGAAGAGTTCAAGAGGAAGTTCAGGGAGTCCAATGTCCCTGAAAGCATTGTGGAGTTAAAGCGTCGAAAATTTGAGAGTCTTGAGCAGAAAGACAATGCTATTCTGACTTATGTCAGAGAGTTCTCGAAGCTGTCTCGGTATGCCGTTGAGGAGGTCAATACTGAGGATAAAAAGAAGAAGAGGTTCTTGCGGGGATTAAGTCCCCAGTTTAAGGTACAACTCAGAATGATGAGAGCAACAGAGTTCCAGGAATTGGTGGATGCAGCCATCACCCTGGAAGATGACTTCAAGCAACTGCAGGAAGAGAAGCGGAAGAAGGCCAAATATGAGCCTAAGAGGTATTTCAACAACAAGCCAAACATGAGTTTGAGCTTTAAACCCAGATACAACAACAACAGCAGCAACAACAACAGTAACTACTACGGTAGTAGGAGGAACCAAGCGTTTCAGACTGCAAACCAGATGGTCTGTCGCGTTTGTGGATTCCGAGGTCATACCTCGAAGGATTGCAGGAAGCCCAAGATAATATGCTTTGGTTGTCGCCAGGAGGGACATATGCTGAAGACTGTCCCAAGAGGAATTCCGGAGGAGGTCAATCTGGAGGAGGAGGAAATCGAGGAAACACCGGAGGGAGCTGGAAGAATAAGAAGCCCTTCGGCAAGCTGAACTGCACCATCTGGAGGAGGTGGTCAACTCTGACCAGGCGGTGATAGGTACGCTCCAGATACTCACTCATCCTGGCAAAGTACTTTTTGATATGGTGCAACTACATCCTTCATTTCCCAGCAATTCATCATCAAACATGGGATTAGATGCAATAAACTAGATAAACCAATCACCATACTTTCTGCGGGGGGAACGATATTAGTAACCCATACTAAACCTGGACAAGTCATCATGATCAATAAGTGTGCGTTTGACGCAGACCTGTTCATTTTACCGATGAAGGACATTGATGTCATTCTTGGTATGAATTGGTTAGAGGAAAATGGCGCACTTATAGATTGTACCCACAAAACAGTATCCTTGAAAAGCCCAGGTGGAGATAGAATCATTTACCAAGGAGATAAGCATACTCAGATTGAAGTGGAGTTAAAGCTGAACAGCATGAAGGAGGTGAAGTTAGAAGATATTCCAGTAGTCAATGAATTCCAAGATGTATTCCCTAAGGAATTACCTGGAATGCCACCAGATAGGGAGATAGAATTTACTATCGACCTAATTCCAGGAACAGCTCCGATTGCTAAAGCACCATACAAGATGGGGCCTAAAGACTTGAAGGAACTCAAGGAACAATTGGATGACCTAGAACAGAAAGGATTCATACAGGAGAGTATCTCACCATGGGGATCACCTGTGATATTTGTGGATAAAAGAGATGGAGGTCGACGGATGTGCGGAGACTACAGGAATTTGAACAATGTTACAATCAAGAACAAGTACCCACTTCCTAGAATCCAAGATCTTTTTGATCAAGTTAGAGGCGCGGGAGTCTTTTCCAAGATTGATCTAAGATCCGGTTATCACCAGATAAAGATCAAGAAGGAAGACGTTCCGAAAACAGCCTTTGTCTCGAGATACGGACATCATGAGTATCTCGTAGTACCTTTTGGACTAACCAATGCCCCAGCAATATTCATGAATCTCATGAATAAGATCTTCATGCCATGTCTCGACAAGTTTGTCATCGTATTCATCGATGATATCTTGATATATTCCAAGGACAAAGCTGAACATGCTGAACACCTTAGGATAGTATTGCAAACACTAAGGGAACACCAACTGTACGCCAAGTTCAGTAAGTGTGAGTTTTGGCTTGATCAAGTAGAATTTCTTGGTCATGTCATTAGCAAGGATGGGATAGCAGTAAACCCAAGCAAAGTAGCCTCAGTTTTGGACTGGGAAGCACCCAAGAATGTTAAGGAAATCCGAGGATTCTTGGGAATGGCAGGATACTATCGGAGATTCATTGAAGGATTCTCCAAGATAGCAGGACCCATGACCAAGTTGCTAAGGAAGAACACACCTTTCGTGTGGTCTGATGAGTGTGAGAAAAGTTTTCAAACTCTGAAAGAAAAACTCACCACAGCACCGGTGTTAGCAGTTCCGGAAGATGGCAAGGATTACACCGTGTACTGCGATGCATCCAAACATGGATTGGGATGTGTACTAATGCAAGATCGGAAAGTAATATCTTATGGATCAAGGCAACTCAGACCTCATGAAGTAAATTATCCAACTCATGATTTAGAATTAGCAGCAGTTGTTTTTGCACTTAAGACTTGGAGACATTTTCTCTATGGAGCCAAGTGTGAGCTCTATACTGATCATAAGAGTCTCAAGTACTTCTTCACTCAAAAGGAACTCAATATGAGGCAGAAAAGATGGCTTGAGCTGATCAAGGACTATGATCTGACCATCAACTATACTCCAGGAAAGGCTAATGTTGTAGCAGATGCCTTGAGCAGGAAGAGTACTGGCGGAATAGAACCAGAAATTTCACCAGAGTTGAAGAAGGAAATAAGTCAAGCCCAAATCCAACTTTGGGAGAAAGAAGCTCACGAAGGATTATCCGCTTTACAAGTAGCTGATGAGATGAATGTCAACCTCAAGAATGAAATAATCATGGGCCAACTAGATGATCCATTCATCGTAGAAGAGATGAGGAGGATTGACGAAGGAAGACCATCAGAATTTCACCGTGGAGAGATGGGATCATTATGGTTCCAGAAGAGGATTTGTGTTCCGGATATTGCTGAGATAAAGGAAGTAATACTCCGGGAAGCCCATCAAACACCATACTCCATCCATCCGGGAAGTACGAAGATGTACATGGATCTAAAGGAGCTATTCTGGTGGAACAACATGAAGAGAGAAATAGCACAGTATGTGGCGGAATGCCATACATGCCAAAGAGTGAAGGCCGAACACCAGAGTCCGGCAGGAAAGTTACAACCTTTACCCATTCCAGAATGGAAATGGGAGGAGATAGGAATGGATTTCATCACCGGGCTACCCATGACCAATAAAAAGAAGGACATGATATGGGTAATCGTGGACCGGTTGACGAAAAGTGCACACTTCTTAGCGGTAAATCAGCAAGACAAAGGAGAGAAACTCATCGATCTTTACATCAAAGAGATCGTGAGTAAACATGGAGTGCCCAAGAAGATCGTGTCGGATCGAGGATCCGTGTTCACATCAGCATTCTGGAAGCAACTACATGAAGCTTTAGGATCCAAGCTAGACTATAGTACCGCCTATCATCCCCAGACAGGTGGACAAACCGAGAGAACTAACCAGATCCTAGAGGACATGCTTAGGGCTTGTGCCCTAGATTTCGGAGGATCATGGGAAGAACACTTACCATTAGCAGAATTTTCATACAACAATAGCTATCAAAGTAGTATCAAGATGGCACCATTCGAAGCTCTGTATGGAAGAAAGTGTAGATCACCGATATGCTGGTACGAAGCTGGATCAAGCAAGGAGTTCAACCCAGATTATGTCAAAGAAAAGCAACACATCATTGACATCATAAGAGATAGACTGAAGATAGCCCAAAGTCGACAGAAGAGCTATGCAGACCAAAAGAGAAGGACTTGGGAGCCACAAGTTGGAGACATTGTTTATCTTAAGGTAAGCCCGATGAAAGGACTCCAAAGGTTTGGAGTAAAAGGGAAACTCAGTCCTAGGTATATAGGACCTTTCAAGATACTGAGTCAGAACCGAGGTTTAGCTTTTGAATTGGATCTACCGGGAAGGCTAGCTCAAGTTCACAATGTATTCCATGTATCACAACTCAGAAAATGCTTAAAGACCCCATGAGCCAGTATCACATGCTGAGCTCGAGTTACAACCAGATCTGACATATATCGAGAAGCCAGCCAAGATTCTCGAGGAGAGCTGGAAACAACTCAGAAATAAAGCTATCAAGTATTGTAAGATACAATGGAAGCATCACCCCGAGAGGGAAGCCACCTGGGAAAAGGAAGAAGACTTGAGGGAAACATACCCCGAACTGTTCAGGTATTACAACCACAACTTCGGGACGAAGTTTTCTTTAAGGGGGAAAGGCTGTAATGTCCCAGGTTTAGAGACGATCGAGGGGTAGATTTTAGAAAGGGATGTGCATTGCATTGTAAATTCTGGGGAAATTTCGCGCTTTTTAACAAAAACTGCATCAAAGGGGGACAAGTTTCTCTCTCGACACCTTACAGGGTTAGGGTTTCGAGAGTGCGACAGACTTGTATCTCACCTAACTAGATTAGGGTTTTTGAGATGAGAGGGAAGAGTTTGCATCACAAAGTCAAGTTACATGATTGAAATCAACTCAAAGATGAATTTGAATCTCAAATACAAACATCAAACAAATATCTCATTATTTAATTGAAAGGAAATTCACTAAGTAAATAATTTAAACACAAATAATAAATAATGCACTTAATAAATAAAGCTCATTAGAGAAACCTTGAGCTTTATTGATCAACACACAAATTACATTGTCTTTACAATATTCACAAGTAAATAAATGAATACTACAACATAATACAAGAATTGCTTGAATAATAAAGGATAAAGAAAATTACAAGTAATGAAAATAAATCCTAAACTACAATGTGATCCTTCACTTGTTGATCTTCATGTCCATGTTGATCAATTGTTGTTTCCCTGCACAAACAAAGCAAGACAAGTAGTTATGCCAAGTGGCAAAGCCACTTGGCAGATTAGAAATCAAATAAAATTAGGAAGGAGCAGATATGATCAAAGTGGCCGAGCTGATCCATGCCACAGCCAAGATTCAGGTCCAGGTGCATAGCATAGGGACACACACACACACAGCCTGCTCACAGGGTGGTGTGCATGCAGCACACATACTCTGTGAGTCACCAAAGTGACAAGCTGGAGCTGTCGACCAGGGATGCTAGGGGAGCACCACATATAAGCTTTTCACAGCCAAACCCTAAGCCATATCCATCGGCAGGCTTCACTGGTAAGAACACAAGAACTCAAGAACACATGAACAGCCACTGCTGTTCAATCTGCTCACTCACAACAACACTGAATCAAGCCTCACAAGATCACCAGGAGGAGCAGGGCAAGTAAATCAACCACAAGAACAACACAGAAGCAATCCTCTACACCAACACTCATTTTCTAGGAGCTGGAGTGAGGTATACATAAAAGAACCTGAGCAAAACTCTGTTTTGTTCATAAATAAGCATACACTTGCATCACAGAAGCAAAGTGGGTATGAAACCCAGTTTGTATCATCATCTGGCTACTAAGCCTTTTGGTGCAAGCAAACTAGAGAACAGACAGAGAGAGATTCCAAGGGGAACATTGGCATGTCAACAAAGTGACATACCAGAGAAATCCAACCTGGATTAATCCCTAACTAGCCATTCCAAAATCATCCAGCACCTAAAGCCAAGCAAGCCATCAGATATTAGACAGATCCTGTCTATTTCTGTTGTCAACAGTAAAGGTACTGGAAAACCAACATGGTTACTTCCAGTGAGAGATCCACCAAATCACAGCCAACCAACAAACAGGGGAGCTACCCTAGGGCAGCACAAGTTTACTGCCAGGGTCACCTCACACCCTAGAATAGCCAAACCAACAAGCCAGATACATATATCATCACCCTGGTGGGGTTCAAATGAGGGCTGGGGTTCCCAACCACTGTGGGCATCCATCTAGTCTAAACCAACCTAGTGTGTTGATCATCACTGTATCACAGTTCACATCAATTATCCACTCCATCAATTAAGACAACACAGATAATTGATGTTAACAAGCAAACCTTGGAGTAAATCATTGCTAATGAACCAGTAGATCACTGCAAGCATCAGCTAATGCTTGATCTTGCACCAGCACTGATCTGTGCCACACACATACACATAAGAAGGGTAACAGTAATGCACAGGCACAGGAAAGTAAACCAAATCATCAGTTATTGATGATCACATGATCATCAGAGCTGGTCATAGCATGCTAGAACATCACTAAGCAACAGAGCATAAACCAAGCAGTTAACTGGCCACAGATAATCAACAAGTGCTTCACAGGCAACCAAATAGATAATTAAATGAATATATCCAGAAGCACACCCAAGGCAGCATGAACCTCTAGATCAAGGTAAATAAGCACAGCACTTGGTGCTCATCACTGAAACATGCAGTTAACCAGCAGTAATGCCCAACCAAGCTTACACATGAAATTGAGCACAAGGGACAGCATCTCAGTGCCCTGGAACTTGCAAATTGCAAGGATTACACTTGGTAATCAAGCCAGGGCAGTCAAATTGAATACACATGAATTTCTAGCCAGAACAGTAAATAGAACAGAGGCACAGGGAAGGTTCCAAGCCAGATATGCAAGATTCAGCAAGCATATGGCTCGGGAACATGCACAGAACTGTGCACAATCATGATAACAAGATTTAAGCTCAGCTACTAGACAGAATAGAGCAGCACCGTAGCTAGGAATCATAGCAGTAGCTCTAGCAGCAGCAGCACACACCACACAGCAAGCCAGGCGCAACAGAGCAGCAGCAACAGCACGACAGGCCCTCCATTGGGAGGAAAGCATTGGCTAGAGTTGCTGAGAGAGGAAGAAGAGAGGCACACAGGGGAGAAGAAGAGTTGGGGGACGTACCAGGGTCGAGCTGGTCAACCACCATGGCGGCCACGGCGGCACACGCCAGGGCGCGGCGGCGCCAGGCCAAGCCAGGCCATGGCGGCGCCACAGCATCACCCCATCGTGGCGGCCACAGCACCATCTCGCCCGGGGCTTGGGGAAACCACGGGATCAAGCGGATCCCGAACCCTAGGCATGGCGGCGAGGGTCGATGGCGAGTGAGGGACGGCGTCAGCTTCAAATCGACGCGGAGAGAACGAATCGCCGTCGACTGGCGGTTCGATTGCGCCCCATGGCGTAGGCCATGGCGGCCAGTGACCGCCGGAATCGGCCGGCGACGGTGCGGGCGACGAAGATCGCCAGTGAGAGAGGAGGGGATTAGGGTTAGGACGAGCGGCGCGTGGTGAGGGAGTGAGCGACCGACCGCTCGGGTCGGTTGGACCCGAGCTGGTCTAGCCAAACCACTGGGCTCCACTGACAGGTGGGCCCAGGGGCAAAACAGACTTTTCCAAATTTCATTAAAAACCAGGAAATTGGAAATTCAATAGAAAATTCATAAAAGCTCTAAAAAAATAATTAAAAATATGAAAATTGATCAGCATAAAATTCCCTATCTAAATAAAATATGAAAGAGGATTTTTGAAGATAATCAAGAATAAGTCTTAATATGATGATTTAAATAATCATTTAAATCACACATATTATTTTCTATAATAAAAATTAAGTCCATTAATAAATTTGGACTTTAAAAACACCTTGACAACATTTCAAGGTTGTATTTTTCCCTAAACAAATATCCCCAAATTATTCTTAGTATTAACCTTCTATCTAAAAATAATAAACACCGGGAAAGGGGGGAACAAACCCTAAAACTGGAATCATGCATAATTGCTTCTTTAACCATTGCCCTTATCGGACAATGATGCTATTTTTCAGAAACAGAGGACAAGGGTCAGTCCACACCATCCAACTGCAACACTTTGCAGTATTCAGGCAAGTTCATCGCTTGCTTATGTCATTTGAGTATTTTTACCAAATTACTTGCAAAGTACTATGTTTATCATTATTGCATAAAAAGCAAAACCACTATTTTCATAACTATGAATATGACTATGTGGTGGGCAATGGAACCATGGATTGTGTTGATATGGTGGAGGTTCCATTGCAAGGGTTTATATCCATCTAGGATTAAACAACAAATGTCGTCCAGTGATTCTTGTGCCGTAAAACCCATGTTAACCATAAGATCTGGAATGGGACGGAGTAGTCAAAAGTGTTTCCACCTCTCGTTCATCAACGGATGCGCTTACCGTAGACGGTTGTATCTTGCGGAGCAATTGGTGGGTGGGGAGCCCCTTCTAATTCCCCACGGTATAGTGTTGCTTACCGTAGACGCTTGCGGAACAATTGGTGGGTGGGGATCCCCTTCTAATTCCCCACGGTAATGTGGTCTATGATGGGTTGCAGCTACCGGCGAAGGAGTTTGGTTCGATCCCAAACTGTCGTCGTGGTCGGGGTCCACCCTGAAATTACGGGAATAATGGGACCGGCGAGGACCCGGTCGGGCATGCAACAAAGGGTGGGTGTTCGAGGTAGCGGAGGAACATGATTGACTAGGACCTTATACCGGGCCTCACACCAAAGGAAGTGTGGACGGGAAAGCTGCCGGTTGGCACCAAGGTTAAGATCTCTTATGGGTAAAGAAACACACCTCTGCAGAGTGTAACGAATCATGACCAGTCACTCCCTGTTCCGGGATTTGGAACTGCGAACGCTGCCGGAAAGAAACTCCATGAAGTTCTAGTCAACCGGTGAAGGCTGACGGACATAGTTCTTCTGAATAAAACAACCTTTTGAAGAAATGGTTATCAAAACTTGCATGGTATCAGACTTTCTGGTCTGGTGCCGTAGTTAGAGCATTAAACACCTCTTTCCTAATATGAACTTGTTGAGTACGCTCGTACTCATACCACTCTTAAATCCCCGCTTAGACTGTCTGAATCATCTGGAGGAGGACAACAACAACCCTGAAGAAGCCGACCTCATCGGCTATGAAGAACCAGACCTCTCTGGAGGTATTGAAGGCGTAGACTACCTCATAGTCTACGGAACCGGGGAGGCTTCCGGAGGAGAACAAGCCTAGAAGTACCCAGTATTAGTAGTAGAAGCCGAGCAGCGCGAACTCTTAATACTTAGCTGCTCGAGAGAATAAATGTTAAGTCTAGTGAAACTCCTATATTGTAAGCTAAGTTGGGTTCACCTCGAACCCAGGAGTAAACCTCTTTGGACCCAGGAGGAGCTCCAAGATGATATGTACATATGGTTTGTAATAATGTATGGATGAGTTTGGACCTGCTATGTTCTGTTGTACTACTCTGAGGGATGTAATATTTGCGGATTGGTACTTCGCGAATGTTATATCAACGGGCATACTACAACATGCAGTGGTATGGGTCACCACAGTTGGTATCAGAGCAAAAGCTTTGACTTAGGTTGGAACCTAGTAAATGGGACGAACGTTAGGAGTCAAATAGGACTAGTAAAGAATTCTCTAAAAATATGGTGTATATTCACTTGAGAATACAACAATCATATGTTTTAGTGCGATAATTCTTTATTATCTCTATTATGATGCATTATAACTAATCTTATATTCTCTCTATTTCTACAGCCAACAATGGCAAGTTCACGCCCGGGACGTAATGTGAAAGTGAAGACTTCAAACTTGAGTGAATACGAAGGAGGACTTGCAGACATCCTACGTGCCATGTTACTTGAACTGGGGTGCGATCCCCAAATTCAAGCGACGAAATACTGGTACTATGATGGACCAGTATTGGCAAAGTGTAGAGTAGGGCTACGACTTCCCGAATCTTTGGGAATGAGCGTAGTTATGCCAGCAGGAGAAGCCCGAACCATCAACACAGCCTATCATATAGCTGTTATGAGAGCCATAACAGACATCCGGGAACATAAGACGAAAGAGCTTATGGGTTCCGAATTCACCCACATTCCTCACCTGGAGGAAGAGGAAGACCTCATGCTGGACCATTTTAAATACGCCAGACGCAAACCAGCCGAAGCTGCAAAATATATGGACAATAGCCGTAACTTGCTATCATTGTTATTTCAGTTGAACCGTCATTTGACGGGAGCAATTGATACAATGCTAGAAGAGTTCACTGAACCCAAGGAGGACAGTAGGGGGAAAGAACCTATGGAGAATGTGGTGCAGACACCAGTTTATTCAGCTGGTGACTACATCAGTATTGATCCACTTGCACGTGAAACTACACCTGCTACACCTGGGAACTACCTGGGTAGTTCCTATGGGGGATACGAGGGCGGAGAGGAATCCGGAAACATGCAGCGTTCCGAGACTCCTATCGAGAATTCCAGGGGTTGGCGTTGGGGATGTGATACTGGAACCCATAGTACTACTGAGTATTATGATGGGGAGATGAATGATGACGCAACAACCCAGAACCAGAGCTATCCTAGTAATGAAGGAGTGGATGGAGGATATCCGACACAAGTTGAGTCGGGTATGAGCTTTGGTAACCCTTATGGTGTGGCTACAGGAGAGTACACCCGATGGGTGGACTATGATGCACTCAATGATCAGTTTGTGAACACTGATTTCTCCTTAGGATCATCATCGGATTCGGATTACAAGCCAACGGGGAGACCTTATGTTCCAGGGTCTATCAGGAGGACGACACGTTCGACCGGATGGAAGCCTGGGATGTACCGGGAGTGAAGCACGACTAGAGTCCACCAAGGGAGGCGAGGCTATAATACACCAGTACCATGTGTATTATAGTTTGTAATATTTGTATAAATTTGTACATATACTTTAATAAGTGAGTTTGCATACTCACATCGCTACTGAGTATTGTAATAAGACCACTTATGTATGTATATACAGGGTATATGTTTTGTATGATTTGCATTTGCTTCTTGATTTCCATTGCGTGACTAGTTCTGTGCACAAAGTTGAGCTCAGAAAACTTGCGCATGGAGTAACTATGAGTACCGCTTTGTGTTGCAGAACTAGGGGGATATGTCAGGAGTGAGGAGAGTGAGGAGAGTGAAGCGCAGAAGGCCGATGAAGCAGCCAGGACTCAGTTTCCACCACCACCACCACCCATGACGCAGCAGAACTTTGTCCAGTACATGCAGATGATGGATGAAAGACAGCGTGTGACGCTGGAGCAGCAAAATAGATTCTTCCAAGAGCTGCTGCAACAGAACAGAGTTGAGAGGCATGAGAATCAGGGAGTCACTTTGGCAGACTTCCAGAACACAAAGCCAATATCTTTTGCTTACGCGCCCGAGCCAATGGACGCGGAAGACTGGCTTATGGACACCGAGCGAAAGCTCAATACTGTTGGTTGCAACGATCTGGAGAAGGTCCGTTATGCTACGCACTTGCTGTGTGGACCTGCCGCATCATGGTGGGACAATATAGTAGCCGTGTATCCGGCAGAGAAGGTATTTACCTGGGAAGAGTTCAAGAGGAAGTTCAGGGAGTCCAATGTCCCTGAAAGCATTGTGGAGTTAAAGCGTCGAGAATTTGAGAGTCTTGAGCAGAAAGACAATGCTATTCTGACTTATGTCAGAGAGTTCTCGAAGCTGTCTCGGTATGCCGTTGAGGAGGTCAATACGAGGATAAAAAGAAGAAGAGGTTCTTGCGGGGATTAAGTCCCCAGTTTAAGGTACAACTCAGAATGATGAGAGCAACAGAGTTCCAGGAATTGGTGGATGCAGCCATCACCCTGGAAGATGACTTCAAGCAACTGCAGGAAGAGAAGCGGAAGAAGGCCAAATATGAGCCTAAGAGGTATTTCAACAACAAGCCAAACATGAGTTTGAGCTTTAAACCCAGATACAACAACAACAACAGCAACAACAACAGCAACTACTACGGTAGTAGGAGGAACCAAGCGTTTCAGACTGCAAACCAGATGGTCTGTCGCGTTTGTGGATTCCGAGGTCATACCTCGAAGGATTGCAGGAAGCCCAAGATAATATGCTTTGGTTGTCGCCAGGAGGGACATATGTGAAAGACTGTCCCAAGAGGAAGGAGGGGGTCAATCTGGAGGAGGAGGAAATCGAGGAAACACCGGAGGGAGCTGGAAGAATAAGAAGCCCTTCGGCAAGCTGAACTGTACCAGTCTGGAGGAGGTGGTCAACTCCGACCAGGCGGTGATAGGTACGCTCCAGATACTCACTCATCCTGGCAAAGTACTTTTTGATACTGGTGCAACTACATCCTTCATTTCCCAGCAATTCATCATCAAACATGGGATTAGATGCAATAAACTAGATAAACCAATCACCATACTTTCTGCGGGGGGAACGATATTAGTAACCCATACTAAACCTGGACAAGTCATCATGATCAATAAGTGTGCGTTTGACGCAGACCTGTTCATTTTACCGATGAAGGACATTGATGTCATTCTTGGTATGAATTGGTTAGAGGAAAATGGCGCACTTATAGATTGTACCCACAAAACAGTATCCTTGAAAAGCCCAGGTGGAGATAGAATCATTTACCAAGGAGATAAGCATACTCAGATTGAAGTGGAGTTAAAGCTGAACAGCATGAAGGAGGTGAAGTTAGAAGATATTCCAGTAGTCAATGAATTCCAAGATGTATTCCCTAAGGAATTACCTGGAATGCCACCAGATAGGGAGATAGAATTTACTATCGACCTAATTCCAGGAACAGCTCCGATTGCTAAAGCACCATACAAGATGGGGCCTAAAGAGTTGAAGGAACTCAAGGAACAATTGGATGACCTAGAACAGAAAGGATTCATACAGGAGAGTATCTCACCATGGGGATCACCTGTGATATTTGTGGATAAAAGAGATGGAGGTCGACGGATGTGCGGAGACTACAGGAATTTGAACAATGTTACAATCAAGAACAAGTACCCACTTCCTAGAATCCAAGATCTTTTTGATCAAGTTAGAGGCGCGGGAGTCTTTTCCAAGATTGATCTAAGATCCGGTTATCACCAGATAAAGATCAAGAAGGAAGACGTTCCGAAAACAGCCTTTGTCTCGAGATACGGACATCATGAGTATCTCGTAGTACCTTTTGGACTAACCAATGCCCCAGCAATATTCATGAATCTCATGAATAAGATCTTCATGCCATGTCTCGACAAGTTTGTCATCGTATTCATCGATGATATCTTGATATATTCCAAGGACAAAGCTGAACATGCTGAACACCTTAGGATAGTATTGCAAACACTAAGGGAACACCAACTGTACGCCAAGTTCAGTAAGTGTGAGTTTTGGCTTGATCAAGTAGAATTTCTTGGTCATGTCATTAGCAAGGATGGGATAGCAGTAAACCCAAGCAAAGTAGCCTCAGTTTTGGACTGGGAAGCACCCAAGAATGTTAAGGAAATCCGAGGATTCTTGGGAATGGCAGGATACTATCGGAGATTCATTGAAGGATTCTCCAAGATAGCAGGACCCATGACCAAGTTGCTAAGGAAGAACACACCTTTCGTGTGGTCTGATGAGTGTGAGAAAAGTTTTCAAACTCTAAAAGAAAAACTCACCACAGCACCGGTGTTAGCAGTTCCGGAAGATGGCAAGGATTACACCGTGTACTGCGATGCATCCAAACATGGATTGGGATGTGTACTAATGCAAGATCGGAAAGTAATATCTTATGGATCAAGGCAACTCAGACCTCATGAAGTAAATTATCCAACTCATGATTTAGAATTAGCAGCAGTTGTTTTTGCACTTAAGACTTGGAGACATTTTCTCTATGGAGCCAAGTGTGAGCTCTATACTGATCATAAGAGTCTCAAGTAAGAAGTGAGCCTAGCTCACTTGGTTAGGGAAGTGGATGTACAACCCAGCCACCTAGGTTCAAGTCCCCAGGGACGCGAATTTGGGTTCTTATTATTTAAAAATAAAATCACTGTAGGGGCTTCCCCTACCGTATTCCTTTCAAAAAAATAAGAGTATCAAGTACTTCTTCACTCAAAAGGAACTCAATATGAGGCAGAAAAGATGGCTTGAGCTGATCAAGGACTATGATCTGACCATCAACTATACTCCAGGAAAGGCTAATGTTGTAGCAGATGCCTTGAGCAGGAAGAGTACTGGCGGAATAGAACCAGAAATTTCACCAGAGTTGAAGAAGGAAATAAGTCAAGCCCAAATCCAACTTTGGGAGAAAGAAGCTCACGAAGGATTATCCGCTTTACAAGTAGCTGATGAGATGAATGTCAACCTCAAGAATGAAATAATCATGGGCCAACTAGATGATCCATTCATCGTAGAAGAGATGAGGAGGATTGACGAAGGAAGACCATCAGAATTTCACCGTGGAGAGATGGGATCATTATGGTTCCAGAAGAGGATTTGTGTTCCGGATATTGCTGAGATAAAGGAAGTAATACTCCGGGAAGCCCATCAAACACCATACTCCATCCATCCGGGAAGTACGAAGATGTACATGGATCTAAAGGAGCTATTCTGGTGGAACAACATGAAGAGAGAAATAGCACAATATGTGGCGGAATGCCATACATGCCAAAGAGTGAAGGCCGAACACCAGAGTCCGGCAGGAAAGTTACAACCTTTACCCATTCCAGAATGGAAATGGGAGGAGATAGGAATGGATTTCATCACCGGGCTACCCATGACCAATAAAAAGAAGGACATGATATGGGTAATCGTGGACCGGTTGACGAAAAGTGCACACTTCTTAGCGGTAAATCAGCAAGACAAAGGAGAGAAACTCATCGATCTTTACATCAAAGAGATCGTGAGTAAACATGGAGTGCCCAAGAAGATCGTGTCGGATCGAGGATCCGTGTTCACATCAGCATTCTGGAAGCAACTACATGAAGCTTTAGGATCCAAGCTAGACTATAGTACCGCCTATCATCCCCAGACAGGTGGACAAACCGAGAGAACTAACCAGATCCTAGAGGACATGCTTAGGGCTTGTGCCCTAGATTTCGGAGGATCATGGGAAGAACACTTACCATTAGCAGAATTTTCATACAACAATAGCTATCAAAGTAGTATCAAGATGGCACCATTCGAAGCTCTGTATGGAAGAAAGTGTAGATCACCGATATGCTGGTACGAAGCTGGATCAAGCAAGGAGTTCAACCCAGATTATGTCAAAGAAAAGCAACACATCATTGACATCATAAGAGATAGACTGAAGATAGCCCAAAGTCGACAGAAGAGCTATGCAGACCAAAAGAGAAGGACTTGGGAGCCACAAGTTGGAGACATGGTTTATCTTAAGGTAAGCCCGATGAAAGGACTCCAAAGGTTTGGAGTAAAAGGGAAACTCAGTCCTAGGTATATAGGACCTTTCAAGATACTGAGTCAGAACCGAGGTTTAGCTTTTGAATTGGATCTACCAGGAAGGCTAGCTCAAGTTCACAATGTATTCCATGTATCACAACTCAGAAAATGCTTAAAGACCCCGGATGAGCCAGTATCACATGCTGAGCTCGAGTTACAACCAGATCTGACATATATCGAGAAGCCAGCCAAGATTCTCGAGGAGAGCTGGAAACAACTCAGAAATAAAGCTATCAAGTACTGTAAGATACAATGGAAGCATCACCCCGAGAGGGAAGCCACCTGGGAAAAGGAAGAAGACTTGAGGAAACATACCCCGAACTCGTATTACAACCACAACTTCGGGACGAAGTTTTCTTTAAGGGGGAAAGGCTGTAATGTCCCAGGTTTAGAGACGATCGAGGGGTAGATTTTAGAAAGGGATGTGCATTGCATTGTAAATTCTGGGGAAATTTCGCGCTTTTTAACAAAAAACTGCATCAAAGGGGGGACAAGTTTCTCTCTCGACACCTTACAGGGTTAGGGTTTCGAGAGTGCGACAGACTTGTATCTCACCTAACTAGATTAGGGTTTTTGAGATGAGAGGGAAGAGTTTGCATCACAAAGTCAAGTTACATGATTGAAATCAACTCAAAGATGAATTTGAATCTCAAATACAAACATCAAACAAATATCTCATTATTTAATTGAAAGGAAATTCACTAAGTAAATAATTTAAACACAAATAATAAATAATGCACTTAATAAATAAAGCTCATTAGAGAAACCTTGAGCTTTATTGATCAACACACAAATTACATTGTCTTTACAATATTCACAAGTAAATAAATGAATACTACAACATAATACAAGAATTGCTTGAATAATAAAGGATAAAGAAAATTACAAGTAATGAAAATAAATCCTAAACTACAATGTGATCCTTCACTTGTTGATCTTCATGTCCATGTTGATCAATTGTTGTTTCCCTGCACAAACAAAGCAAGACAAGTAGTTATGCCAAGTGGCAAAGCCACTTGGCAGATTAGAAATCAAATAAAATTAGGAAGGAGCAGATATGATCAAAGTGGCCGAGCTGATCCATGCCACAGCCAAGATTCAGGTCCAGGTGCATAGCATAGGGACACACACACACACAGCCTGCTCACAGGGTGGTGTGCATGCAGCACACATACTCTGTGAGTCACCAAAGTGACAAGCTGGAGCTGTCGACCAGGGATGCTAGGGGAGCACCACATATAAGCTTTTCACAGCCAAACCCTAAGCCATATCCATCGGCAGGCTTCACTGGTAAGAACACAAGAACTCAAGAACACATGAACAGCCACTGCTGTTCAATCTGCTCACTCACAACAACACTGAATCAAGCCTCACAAGATCACCAGGAGGAGCAGGGCAAGTAAATCAACCACAAGAACAACACAGAAGCAATCCTCTACACCAACACTCATTTTCTAGGAGCTGGAGTGAGGTATACATAAAAGAACCTGAGCAAAACTCTGTTTTGTTCATAAATAAGCATACACTTGCATCACAGAAGCAAAGTGGGTATGAAACCCAGTTTGTATCATCATCTGGCTACTAAGCCTTTTGGTGCAAGCAAACTAGAGAACAGACAGAGAGAGATTCCAAGGGGAACATTGGCATGTCAACAAAGTGACATACCAGAGAAATCCAACCTGGATTAATCCCTAACTAGCCATTCCAAAATCATCCAGCACCTAAAGCCAAGCAAGCCATCAGATATTAGACAGATCCTGTCTATTTCTGTTGTCAACAGTAAAGGTACTGGAAAACCAACATGGTTACTTCCAGTGAGAGATCCACCAAATCACAGCCAACCAACAAACAGGGGAGCTACCCTAGGGCAGCACAAGTTTACTGCCAGGGTCACCTCACACCCTAGAATAGCCAAACCAACAAGCCAGATACATATATCATCACCCTGGTGGGGTTCAAATGAGGGCTGGGGTTCCCAACCACTGTGGGCATCCATCTAGTCTAAACCAACCTAGTGTGTTGATCATCACTGTATCACAGTTCACATCAATTATCCACTCCATCAATTAAGACAACACAGATAATTGATGTTAACAAGCAAACCTTGGAGTAAATCATTGCTAATGAACCAGTAGATCACTGCAAGCATCAGCTGATGCTTGATCTTGCACCAGCACTGATCTGTGCCACACACATACACATAAAAAGGGTAACAGTAATGCACAGGCACAGGAAAGTAAACCAAATCATCAGTTATTGATGATCACATGATCATCAGAGCTGGTCATAGCATGCTAGAACATCACTAAGCAACAGAGCATAAACCAAGCAGTTAACTGGCCACAGATAATCAACAAGTGCTTCACAGGCAACCAAATAGATAATTAAATGAATATATCCAGAAGCACACCCAAGGCAGCATGAACCTCTAGATCAAGGTAAATAAGCACAGCACTTGGTGCTCATCACTGAAACATGCAGTTAACCAGCAGTAATGCCCAACCAAGCTTACACATGAAATTGAGCACAAGGGACAGCATCTCAGTGCCCTGGAACTTGCAAATTGCAAGGATTACACTTGGTAATCAAGCCAGGGCAGTCAAATTGAATACACATGAATTTCTAGCCAGAACAGTAAATAGAACAGAGGCACAGGGAAGGTTCCAAGCCAGATATGCAAGATTCAGCAAGCATATGGCTCGGGAACATGCACAGAACTATGCACAATCATGATAACAAGATTTAATCTCAGCTACTAGACAGAATAGAGCAGCACCGTAGCTAGGAATCATAGCAGTAGCTCTAGCAGCAGCAGCACACACCACACAGCAAGCCAGGCGCAACAGAGCAGCAGCAACAGCACGACAGGCCCTCCATTGGGAGGAAAGCATTGGCTAGAGTTGCTGAGAGAGGAAGAAGAGAGGCACACAGGGGAGAAGAAGAGTTGGGGGACGTACCAGGGTCGAGCTGGTCAACCACCATGGCGGCCACGGCGGCACACGCCAGGGCGCGGCGGCGCCAGGCCAAGCCAGGCCGGCGGCGCCACAGCATCACCCCATCGTGGCGGCCACAGCACCATCTCGCCCGGGGCTTGGGGAAACCACGGGATCAAGCGGATCCCGAACCCTAGGCATGGCGGCGAGGGTCGATGGCGAGTGAGGGACGGCGTCAGCTTCAAATCGACGCGGAGAGAACGAATCGCCGTCGACTGGCGGTTCGATTGCGCCCCATGGCGTAGGCCATGACGGCCAGTGACCGCCGGAATCGGCCGACGACGGTGCGGGCGACGAAGATCGCCAGTGAGAGAGGAGGGGATTAGGGTTAGGACGAGCGGCGCGTGGTGAGGGAGTGAGCGACCGACCGCTCGGGTCGGTTGGACCCGAGCTGGTCTAGCCAAACCACTGGGCTCCACTGACAGGTGGGCCCAGGGGCAAAACAGACTTTTCCAAATTTCATTAAAAACCAGGAAATTGGAAATTCAATAGAAAATTCATATAAGCTCTAAAAAAATAATTAAAAATATGAAAATTGATCAGCATAAAATTCCCTATCTAAATAAAATATGAAAGAGGATTTTTGAAGATAATCAAAAATAAGTCTTAATATGATGATTTAAATAATCATTTAAATCACACATATTATTTTCTATAATAAAAATTAAGTCCATTAATAAATTTGGACTTTAAAAACACCTTGACAACATTTCAAGGTTGTATTTTTTCCTAAACAAATATCCCCAAATTATTCTTAGTATTAACCTTCTATCTAAAAATAATAAACACCGGGAAAGAGGGGAACAAACCCTAAAACTGGAATCATGCATAATTGCTTCTTTAACCATTGCCCTTATCGGACAATGATGCTATTTTTTCAGAAACAGAGGACAAGGGTCAGTCCACACCATCCAACTGCAACACTTTGCAGTATGCAAGTTCATCGCTTGCTCATGTCATTTGAGTATTTTTACCAAATTACTTGCAAAGTACTATGTTTATCATTATTGCATAAAAAGCAAAACCACTATTTTCATAACTATGAATATGACTATGTGGTGGGCAATGGAACCATGGATTGTGTTGATATGGTGGAGGTTCCATTGCAAGGGTTTATATCCATCTAGGATTAAACAACAAATGTCGTCCAGTGATTCTTGTGCCGTAAAACCCGTGTTAACCATAAGATCTGGAATGGGACGGAGTAGTCAAAAGTGTTTCCACCTCTCGTTCATCAACGGATGCGCTTACCGTAGACGGTTGTATCTTGCGGAGCAATTGGTGGGTGGGGAGCCCCTTCTAATTCCCCACGGTATAGCTGTTGCTTACCGTAGACGGTTGCTGCTTGCGGAACAATTGGTGGGTGGGGATCCCCTTCTAATTCCCCACGGTAATGTGGTCTATGATGGGTTGCAGCTACCGGCGAAGGAGTTTGGTTCGATCCCAAACTGTCGTCGTGGTCGGGGTCCACCCTGAAATTACGGGAATAATGGGACCGGCGAGGACCCAGGGTCGGGGCATGCAACAAAGGGTGGGTGTTCGAGGTAGCGGAGGAACATGATTGACTAGGACCTTATACCGGGCCTCACACCAAAGGAAGTGTGGACGGGAAAGCTGCCCGGTTGGCACCAAGGTTAAGATCTCTTATGGGTAAAGAAACACACCTCTGCAGAGTGTAACGAATCGTGACCAGTCACTCCTTGTTCCGGGATTTGGAACTGCGAACGCTGCCGGAAAGGAACTCCATGAAGTTCTAGTCAACCGGTGAAGGCTGACGGACATAGTTCTTCTGAATAAAAACAACCTTTTGAAGAAATGGTTATCAAAACTTGCATGGTATCAGACTTTCTGGTCTGGTGCCGTAGTTAGAGCATTAAACACCTCTTTCCTAATATGAACTTGTTGAGTACGCTCGTACTCATACCACTCTTAAATCCCCTGCTTAGACTGTCTGAATCATCTGGAGGAGGACAACAACAACCCTGAAGAAGCCGACCTCATCGGCTATGAAGAACCAGACCTCTCTGGAGGTATTGAAGGCGTAGACTACCTCATAGTCTACGGAACCGGGGAGGCTTCCGGAGGAGAACAAGCCTAGAAGTACCCAGTATTAGTAGTAGAAGCCGAGCAGCGCGAACTCTTAATACTTAGCTGCTCGAGAGAATAAATGTTAAGTCTAGTGAAACTCCTATATTGTAAGCTAAGTTGGGTTCACCTCGAACCCAGGAGTAAACCTCTTTGGACCCAGGAGGAGCTCCAAGATGATATGTACATATGGTTTGTAATAATGTATGGATGAGTTTGGACCTGCTATGTTCTGTTGTACTACTCTGAGGGATGTAATATTTGCGGATTGGTACTTCGCGAATGTTATATCAACGACTGGCATACTACAACATGCAGTGGTATGCAGGGTCACCACATCCTCCTTGCGACGGTGCGGCAGATTGGTCGCCGGGAGGGGAACCGCCTGGTGGGTGGTGAGAGTGAAGTCGCGGTGAGACGAATGAGAGGGGAGCGGTGAGGCTAATTATAACACGTGTTCCTGAAGGGATGCGATGTTTCAGTCTCCCTTCCCCACGCGTGCAGCCTTCTGGCCGCAACGGGCCTAGCTCCAGAGAAACTGCCATTCTGGGCGTTCCTCCAGGGCCTATACCAGGGGTGTTTTGAGACCCGGTTCATGCAACAACGCGGCGGCCTGCAGGCAACCAAACGGGCCGAAATTTGTTGGACCGATGCGACCCAAGGTCCATCCAAGCTACGAAACGCGACCCTAGCGCACACACAGAATGTGTACTCGCCTCTAGGCAGGGCCAGCGCCCATCGAGCAAGCGCCGATGATGTCGTAGGGGCGTCAGTAGGACGGCGGCGCCGCTGCAATATCATGTGACTTAGGTCGCCGCCGTCCTGCAGATCTCAAGAACAGGTTAGGTTTCAGTTAGCAAAAGTACTAACCATACATTTCAGTTAATTCAGTTAAAAACCAAAACACCACCGATTAACGGAAGAAAACCGAATAGCCCAACACAACAAAAAAAATTGCTTTATAAGCCCATCCCAAATTCACGTTAGCCTTTTATATAGATTCATCAGTTAAAAAGTTGCTTCCTAAAAAACTCGTTTGGTTTAGATTCTGCAGTTGGAAACGTGAAGTTGGCTCTAAAAGTCCAACCAAACACACCCTTAGAGTGCATAACACACCAAAAAAGCTTTTTTTTTAACACACAAGAAAGCTACTCTAGCTTTTGTGATATGTACGTTTGAGTATATGCATATGTTGACAGGTTGTGAGTAAGTCCCTAAAATTGCTCCAATTTTTTATTTAAACGTACGTATTTACCGAACTGAACGCGCACCCGAAGGCCTATCGCATGGGTAAACATGGTTGGTTGTTTTGCCACGAAATAAACCTACGATGCGGAAGGAGCCGGCTGATCCATCAGCCGGTAGTCGATTAGACTTTTCCATTTCGGAATATGAACAAAAATAAATGACGGACCTGGTTTTCAGCGATTTGAGCCGATTATGGGCGAGTGGTTTTTCTAACTAGAACGACGTGTGGACGAAGCAAGTCGATCGGGCGTGATTTCTAGTTTGTTTGACGGATGAAGTTGGGATGATACCTACCAACGCAACCTATCCTCGTATTGTAAAAAAGAAGATTGTATCATAAATCTGAATGTTTCGTCCATTAATTGATAGAGGACCTCTTTTCCAAAAGAAAAAAAAATACACTGAAAAAGAAAAGAAACATCGTGACTTTCGCTGAATGTAGCCGACTTTTTTTTACAAAAAAAAAGAGAGATGAGGAATCAAGAACAATCAGCTTGGCGCAATGGTGCCTATCTTCGTGCATCTAACGCTTGGACGTATTCATCTAGTTTAGCCTTGTGATGAGCTATGTCTGGATCCGTCGTCAAGTTCACGAGGCTAATAATCCGATCAAGCGAGGAGTTGAGTCTGCAAAATCAAGACGAAAGTTGAGTAAAATACACTATAGTAGGACATGCACGTGATGTGATGGTGTCGAGTGTAATTGTGTGCTTACTCATGTAAAATTTCGGAGGGCGGTCTCGCTCAGATCCGGATCTAGGCGGTAGACGCGACGAGGAGGTCCTTTCGCCCGGCGGAGTAGCTTTCCCAGGTACGAAATCGACATGACCGATCGACCTTTTCTTCTATGGCAAAGACGGCGTCGTCTCTTCTCTCTCAAGAACTTTGCTTTGCCCTTGCCCTGAGATTGCAAATCGATGTGCGCGTAAATAGACGTGGTGGCGGGGAGAACTATAGTCGGCGTCGGACTCGTCTTCGACACGGACCCCCCGCTCGTATAACGGACTGGACAAGATTAGATGTCGTATGGGGTTTGACGACTTGCGTTGGATCGAAGTCCGCAAATCAGCAATTAAGACGACTTGCGTGTTGGATCGATGGCTAGGACTAGGAGTGCGCCGAAGAGGGCGCCAGCCTGCAGTGAGGAGGAAGGCTGAGCCGAGCGAGAGCAGCGTGATCCCGGCCACGGGCGGCGGCCGGAGCGTGGTGCTCGAGGGAGTGGCCTTCCAGCGAGGCGCAAAAGTACTCAGACGCGGTGTCGCCGAGGAGGTAGAAGAGCAGGAGCAGCCAGAGCCAACATCATCCAAGGAATCGTCCGGTAGAGTGCAGTGGTCGAAATGATAAACCTTGTTTTTTCCAAATCAACTTTGCAAACAGTTTTCACTTATATCCCTGCTAAAAATAAGTAAAGTGCAAAAGCAACAGCATGTCAAACAAACAAGAGCCTTTACAAAAACCCAACAAACAAAAACTAATTCAGTTAACTAGTCCTGCCAAAGTGAAGTGAACAAAAGTGTCCCAAGTAAGGAGGCATCGTCAGCAGCGCCCTCCTAGACCAGTTACGGTATCTACCAAGCTACTACGAGCAATGGACTTGGCTTCAGAAAAAAAGCCCCGTAGGAGCTGAAGTGCTCCTTCACCTTAATGGCTACACCTCTACCCAAAACGAATCTATGAATTAAAGCACGCCTCTCCGGCCTCCCTGCTCCGGCCGCGAGGGGAGAGTCACAGAGCAGGGTCGTGGGCGGCCGTGCTCGGAAAATAGGAAAACGAGAGACAAGGGATTCTCGTATGGGCCGGAAGAGAAATGGCCGGGAAGTCTCACAGAAAAGATAACCATCAAAATGCGTACTCACCGGACTAGCGGCTCAGCTGTTATCATATCTTGGCCCATGTAATATGAAACATGTCATTTTCTAGCATTTTGACGTGATAGAAATCATTTTTGCACTTAGTTATGCACTTGGGTGAAAGGACAATGCAAGGATAACTTCCAGAAGCTTTAACCGGCATCGGTACGGGCAAGGCCCGCCTGTACCACCCTCCATAAGTACCGCCTCGTTAAATACTTTCACCTCCCGTAGACGGATCAGAGACGAGACAAGCAGAACTTCGCAAAACAGAGAAACACCGCCCCAGATCAGATCTCAAGAAGGAACTTTGGAGAACACAATATCCGGGCTGTTACGTTGATCCTCGGAGGACAAGGCATCATCCCCTTCATCATCATCAATCGTATCACCATCACCATCATCATCATTATCCAACCATAGTTGTAATCTTGATTGCTATTGTGGATTTGTATTCGAAATCATTCCATACCTTTTAATCCCCTCCATAAGATTATGATGATGTTCTTGATTGTCTCCATGTGTGACTACTCCTTTTAGTTCTTGGGGAGATGGAGAAACCCTAGCATGAATATCAGATGAATCTAAGACGATCTATGGTTTTAATTATTAATGTGTGTTAGTTCTCTCTCTATATTATGTGTTGTGCACCATCTAATATATGCCTTATGGTCTTGAGATGGAACTACTCTTTGAAGTGTGGCAAAGTGAACGGCGGGAAGTGACATTACCGTATCGGCGCTTTGACACGTGAATAAGGGGGATAAGAGGGATTCACAAAGCTCATATCGATAACCACGGGGTAAACACCTTAATAGCAATAGTCAATATGTGGCTTGTAGAAGACTGGCTGTTGTGGTTATTTAGAGATGCGATGACCGATGGCTTTCTGGGCACATGTTATTATGGAGCTCTCCCACACACAATATGCTTAAAAGCATACTTTATCTTGATTACCATGAATCCTAGTGCTAGAGGTGGATCCAATAATCCCTGAGAACACTTTGTCTTATTAAGTTTCAACCCATTTCTTATAACGTTATTTACTTTATTTGCAACCATTTAGAACACCCCTGACGTGGGCATTACCCTTCGGTTAACCAATATTGCTCTACCCTATACGGTCCAGATGGAGGCCCATGAAGGTACCCGAAGGGAAGGTGGGCCACTAGGACGGTGCGGCGGAAGATTACTTGAAGTACAAGATACGGAAGAAGCCAAACAAGGAAAGATTAAGAGATAGATCTACTGTAAGCCTACTCGTACTCGATTAGACCTCTCGGGACCTGGCCACCTATATAAAGGCCAGGAGAGGGGCTATCGAGGAACAGGACCAATCTTAGCAATACTAGCCAACAGAAGCTTAGAACTAGGTTACCCTAGCAACTAACATCTCGACGAGAACACAGCCGAACGATTCGGCACCCCATTGTAATCAAAGAACAGACAGGCAGGACGTAAGGGTTTTACCTCATCGAGGGCCCCGAACCTGGGTAAATCGCTCTCCCCGCTTGTCTGTGTACCGATGTCTCGTGTCAGCTTGCAGGATTCCATCAACCCTAAGCCCCTAACAGGGCATTGCCGAGGAGCACCCCGGCAATTGGCGCCGTGGGAACTGTCGCGGCACAAGGCAGGGCATCGGCAGTACCAGTCACGTCCGCAGCGTTCGTGCTCGAGTCTCCAACACCTCCAGGACCAAAAGATCCGATCTACTGTGGGCCCTTCGAATTCGTACCACACTGATGCGCGTAAATGTACACGTCCGTTGGGAACCCCAAGAGGAAGGTATGATGCGCACAGTGGCAAGTTTTCCCTCAGAAAGAAACCAAGGTTTAATCGAACCAGGAGGAGCCAAGAAGCACGTTGAAGGTTGATGGTGGAGAAATGTGATGCGGCGCAACAACAGGGATTCCGGCGCCAACGTGGAACCTGCACAACACAACCCAAGTACTTTGCCCCAACGAAACAGTGAGGTTGTCAATCTCACCGGCTTGCTGTAACAAAGGATTAACCATTGTGTGGAAGATGATTGTTTGCAAGAAAACAGTAAAACAAGTATTGCAGTAGATTGTATGCTATGTAAAGAATAGGACCGGGGTCCACAGTTCACTAGAGGTGTCTCTCCCATAAGATAAAAGCATGTTGGGTGAACAAATTACAGTCGGGCAATTGACAAATAGAAAAGGGCATAACAATGCATATACATGATATGATAAATATAGTGAGATTTAATCCGGGCATTACGACAAAGTACATAGACCGCCATCCAACTGCATCTATGCCTAAAAAGTCCACCTTGTTATCATCCGAACCCCATTCGTATTAAGTTGCAAAGCAACAGACAATTGCATTAAGTATGGTGCGTAATGTAATTGACAACTACATCCTTAGACATAGAATCAATGTTTTATCCCTAGTGGCAACAACACATCACAACCTTAGAACTTTCTGTCACTGTCCCAGGTGTCAATGAAGGCATGAACCCACTATCGAGCATAAATACTCCCTCTTTGATATTGCACAGGCTGTTGCTACCTTTGGTCAGTATCACTCTTGGAACAACAATGATCCTGTCTTGGATAGGGTATTGGTTTATGCTTCCTTTCCTTCACCTCAGTTGGTTCCACGTGATGTGGTGTTTGGGAAATTTGCTACAGTGGGAGGAGCAAAGGAATCATGGACGGCTCCAGTATATATCCTCACAGCAGAGTTTGCTGAAGCCTTGCCAGCTGATGAGGATCAGATGCCTCCAGATGGTAATCCTCACCCCTTTCCAGGGGAGCTTCAGGCCAACAATAATTTCTTTGTTAATCCTCAGTTTCCAGAGATTGGGTTGGATGCTGTGCAAGATGTTGGCCAGGATCAGCAAGGAAACCAGGGAGGCCCACATGGGCAACATGGTAATTGGGGTGTGGGGAACAATGTGCAACATGAGGGCTGGGGTCTGATGAACAATGAGCAACCAGGTGCTTGGGAGCAAGGTGAAGTGATAATCCATGATATTCAGGAGTCTATGGTGATCAACATGTCTGACAGCTCAGGATCTTCAGTTAACATGATGGAAGTGCAGCAACAGCAACAGGTGGAGGGCTTGCAGATGTTGCGCAATGTGCTCAACATTGGGATGGTTCATACAGTTATTGGGCCTGCATTGCCACCTGAGATGTTATATGCACAAGCTTTGCAATTAGCTCTTCCTTCATGGTTCAGTATGCATGTGCCTAAGGGACTTTCTGTTCCTTTTGGTTTGCTGAAGAAAGTCATTGGGGCTGGGTCAGTGTTGGATTTGCAAAAGGGGGCACAGCACTTTGAAAGCTTCATGTATTCTGATTGGCTGCAGGTGCCTGTAATTGGTGGTGGTAGTGTCAGTAGTGTGGACAACAGACATGATCTGCAGGAAGTCTTGCAGCAGGAGATTTCTATGCCCAGAACCAAGAAAAGGAGAGCAAAGACCACTGCAACTCTAGTGCAATCTGCAGAAAGGAGGTTTACCAGAAGCTGCCTCAAGATGGATGGGTATAGGCCAGCACCTGTGTTGGCAGTGCAGCCTAAGATTAGGAAGAAGGTGAGAGCTAAGAACTTGCTGATGACAATGGAACAGGAGGCAGTGGAGCAGGAGAAGGGTCAGGAGGAGGAGCAGAGGAATGAGGAACAAGCAACACCTGTGCCACCTATTCCTTTGGCTCTGTTGCAGAGGGTGGGTCACTCTTTGGGGATAGCACCTGATAGATTGAGCAAGGAGCAGCTTGAGGCTGGTCCTGATGGTGAGCAAGGAAAGGAGTCACCCAGTGAATAGGTTGCAGATGTTAGTCAGTTCATGGCAGTACTACTGCTGCTGGTGGGATGCTTTTGGTGTGTGGGTGTCATGTGTTATGTTTGTGTGGGTGCTATGGAGTTTTGGAAGTGAAGCTACTGTTCTTATCAGTACTATGGCTGTGGTGTATGAACTATTAAAGTACTCTTATATTATGGGTTATGTTGGCATTGTGTGTCAGCTTGGTGAAGTATTTTATTTTGTTCTTCATGACTGTGGTGTATAAGAGAAAATGGCGTGTGTTTTGTTGGAATGTTCGTGGTTTAAACTATGATAACAGACAAAGGGAAGTGAGATCCAAGATAGAGGAAAGTGAATGTGATGTGATTTGCCTACAAGAAACTAAATGTGAATCTTTTGACTGGTCCCTTATTCGAAAATTTTGTCCCAAGAGGTTTGATAACTTTGCTTATTCCCCATCTGTGGGGGCTTCTGGGGGTATAATTGTCATTTGGAATTCCTCTGTGTTCACTGGTATGTTGGTGCAATCTGTCAAGTATGGGGTGCAAGTGGAATTTACTTCTGTGCATAATAATGAGTCTTGGAATTTGATTTGTGTTTATGGGCCCTGCCAAGGGGAAGAAAGGGATAACTTTGTGTCTTGGCTTTATAATATACAAATTCCAGCTGAGGAGAACTGGATTATTTTGGGGGATTTTAATTTTGTGAGATCACAAGATAATAGGAACAGGCCTGGAGATGATATTAATGATATGTTTCTGTTTAATGAAATTATTGGTCATTTGGGGCTGCTTGAATTACCTATTAAAGGCAGAGCTTATACTTGGTCTAATATGCAGAAGGAGCCATTATTAGAGCAGTTAGATTGGTTCTTTACCAGTGCTAACTGGATAACAGATTATCCTAATACCATGGTGTTTCCCCTAGCAAAAATTGGTTCTGACCATGTGCCCTGTGTTTTGAATGTGGATACCAATATACCCAAAGCATCACTGTTCAGGTTTGATAACTATTGGGTTAATATGCCAGGGTTTTTGGAATGTGTTAAGAGTTCATGGGATAAGGGATCTAAAAAGACTTATAGCTCAGCTATTTTGGCTGACAAATTAAAGACTTTAAGACATGAATTGAAGAAGTGGCATGTTAGTATGGCTAAATTGAAACAGATGATCAAGAATTGCAACTCAGTGATTTTATCAATGGATTCTTTGGAGGAACAGAGGCCTTTGTATGTTGTTGAATTTAATTTCAGGAGAATTGTTAAGGAGCATTTGGATAGCTTACTTCTGGCTGAATGTAATTACTGGAGGAAACGTTGCACTATTAGGTGGATTCAACTTGGGGAGGATAACACAAAATTTTTCCATGCCATGGCTACTGAAAGATATAGGAGGAATGCTATAGCTATGCTTAGAGATGTAGATGGGAATGAAGTAACTGATCATGATAGTATGGCAGGATTGTTTTGGAGGGAGTATAAGGAAAGGATGGGCAGATCTGAGTCCATCTCCATGCAATTTGATTTGGATAGAATCTTGCATAGAGTGGATGGTTTGCAGGAATTGACTAGACCCTTTGAAGAGGCAGAGATGGATGAAATAATTAAGCACATGCCAGCAGATAGGGCTCCTGGGCCTGATGGTTTTAATGGTTTGTTCTTAAAGAAATGTTGGCCTATAGTGAAGCAAGACTTTTACAAGCTAGCTGCTGATTTTTATGATGAGACTATTCAGCTAAAGAATATTAATGGCTCTTTCATCACCTTGGTACCTAAGAAGCCTGTCCCAGTACAGGTCAATGATTTCAGACCTATCTCCTTGACTAGTGTGTGTGTGAAATTTCTTACAAAGCTAGCTGCAAATAGACTTCAAGATAAAATCCTTTCTTGTATACATAAGAATCAATATGGCTTCTTGAGGGGTAGGTCCATTCAAGATTGTTTGGCTTGGTCTTTTGAGTATCTCTTTTTATGTCATGCCTCTAAGAAACCAATCATATTGCTCAAGTTGGATTTTGCTAAAGCTTTTGATACTATTGAGCATGAGGCTATTCTGCAAGTTATGAGGTATAAAGGTTTTAATGATAAATGGATAAATTGGGCTAGAATCATCTTATCCACTGGTACATCTTCTATCCTATTGAATGGTATACCTGGGAAACAGTTTGAGTGCAAAAGGGGAGTCAGGCAGGGGGATCCAATATCACCTTTGTTTTATCTCTTTGGTTCTGATCTATTGCAGTCTGTGCTGAATGACTTGGTACAGCAAGGGTTATTATCACTGCCTATCTCTACAAATGACCCAGACTTCCCTATTGTTCAATATGCTGATGACACTTTGCTTGTCTTGCCTGCTGATAAGGATCAGCTGTTGCTCATAAAGGATACTTTGAGAAAGTTCTCATTATCAACTGGGTTGAAGATCAATTTTGACAAGTCTCAGATGCTACCAATTAATGTTCCAGAGGATTTACTCCAAGAACTGGTGGATGTTTTTCAATGTCAGGTGGGTAAAATGCCTTTTACTTACTTGGGCTTACCTGTTGGCACTACTAGACCAACAATCACTGAATTGTCACCTTTGGTGTGTCGTCTGGAGAGGAAGTTAACATCTAGCTCTAGTTTTTTATCTCAAGGGGCACGTTTGCAGCTGATCAACTCTGCTTTGTCTTCTATGCCATTGCACTTCCTGTGCTCTTTGCAGCTGCCTATTGGGCTGACTAATCAATTGGATAGAATTTTAAGACAGTGTCTGTGGAGAGACAAGGATGGTATGCCAAAACAGTCTTTGGCTGCATGGGAATTGGTATGTAAACCTAAATTAAAAGGAGGTTTGGGATTGTCAACTTCCAAAAGCAGAATGCTGCACTACTCATTAAATTCTTGGATAAGTTCTATAATAGGAAGGAATTGCCTTGGGTTGAGCTGGTATGGTTTGCACATTATCAAGGTAAGGTGCCCCATGAGGAAAAATTGTGTGGTTCTTTTTGGTGGAGAGATGTCATGAAGCAGGTTGATAATTTTAGAGGAGTAGCAGCTATTATTCATGGTAAAGGTGATACTTTACTGTTCTGGTCTGATAATTGGAGGGTTAATGGTTCATCCTTGCCTTTGTGCCAAAGATATCCCAGACTGTTCTCTTATGCCCTCTCCCCAATGCCTCTTTGGTGGATATGTATCATGAGGAGGATTTGGAGTCAAGGTTCTACTGGCCTTTGTCTATCCAAGCTTACCAGGAGTTGGGGGAGGTCAAGCAAATTTTGCAGGATAATCCTTTGACACAACACAATGATCAGTGGGTTTATATTTGGGGAGAGCACTATGCTTCGGCTAGATTCTATCAGCACATTCATGATCACATACAGGTGCCTAGTGTTTATAAATGGCTTTGGAAATCATGTTGTATCATGAAGCACAAGGTGTTTGCCTGGCTGCTGCTATCAGATAGGTTAAATACAAGGGACTTGTTAAAGAGAAGGCATTGGCATGTCACTGAGGATGAGCATTGTGTGCTCTGTCCAGGTAGGAATTATGAAGATCGTATCCACCTGTTCTTTGAGTGTAACTTCAGCAGAAGAATATGGAGCTATCTGCAGATTGAGTGGGTGGGTACTGATGACATGCAGCAGGTCCTGAATGGTGCAAGGAAGAGTTTTGCTAAGCCTTTTTTCATGGAAGTAGTCATATTGACTTGTTGGCACATCTGGTTACTTAGAAATGGGAAGATCTTCAGTGCTGAGGTTCACTCTTTCACTAAGTGGAAGGGGAAGTTTATTCATGACATCTCTTTGTTGCAATATCGGATTAAAAAGAAGCATAAGGATAGATTGTTAGATTGGATTAGGTCTCTGTCTTAGAGCCTTTCTTCCACTGTTGTACATAGTTTTTAGTTTTTGGTTTGTTTGTGTATGTACATAACTTTCTTTATTTTGGAGTAATAAATTGCTGTGGGGCTGTTGCCTCACAGTCTTGGGTTTCAAAAAAAACCTCTTGGAGTTAAGAGCAAAAACTTGGCCAGAGCCTCTACTAATAACGGAGAGCATGCAAGATCATAAACAACACATAAACAATAGATTGATAATCACCATAACATAGTATTCTCTATCCATCGGATCCCGACAAACACAACATATAGTATTACAGATAGATGATCTTGATCATGTTAGGCAGCTCACAAGATCCAACAATGAAGCACAATTAGGAGAAGACGACCATCTAGCTACTGCTATGGACCCATAGTCCAGGGGTGAACTACTCACTCATCACTCCGAGGCGATCATGGCGATGAAGAGTCCTCCGAGATGAATCCCCTCTCCGGCAGGGTGAGGCGATCTCCGAATCCCCCGAGATGGGATTCGGCGGCCTTCCATCGTGGTCTCATCGGTCCGCGCGACGGAGGCTATAAGTAGGCGAAAGGGCAGGTCAAGAGGCGCGACCCAGACAGTGGGCCGCCAGGGCAGGCCGCGCCGCTGTCACCCGGCCACCCGTGGCCCCACTTCGACTCCCCTTCGGTCTTCTGGAAGCTTCGTGCAAAAATAGGACCCTGGGCGGTGATTTCGTCCAATTCCGAGAATATTTCCTTACTAGGATTTCTGAAACCAAAAACAGCAGAAAACATCAACTGGCTCTTCGGCATCTTGTTAATAGGTTAGTTCCAAAATACGTAAATACGACATATAATGTATAAAACATGTAGGTATCATCAATAAAGTAGCATGGAACATAAGAAATTATCGATACGTTGGAGACGTATCAGCATCCCTTAGTTCTGTCGTCCAGCAGGTAAAACGATAACAAAGATAATTTCTGAAGTGACATGCCATCATAGTCTTGATCATACTATTTGTAAACATATGTAATGAATGCAGCGATCAAAACAATGATTATGACATGAGTAAACAACTGAATCATAAAGCAAAAACTTTCATGAATAGTACTTCAAGACAAGCATAAATAAGTCTTGCATAAGAGTTAACTCATAAAGCAATAAATCAAAGTAAAGGTATTGAAGCAACACAAAGGAAGATTAAGTTTCAGCGGTTGCTTTCAACTTATAACATGTATATCTCATGGATATTGTCAACATAAAGTAATATAACAAGTGCAATATGCAAGTATGTAGGAATCAATGCACAGTTCACACAAGTGTTTGCTTCTTAAGGTGGAGGGAGATAGGTAAACTGACTCAACAATAAAAGTAAAAGAAAGGTCCTTCAAAGAGGAAAGCATCGATTGCTGTATTTGTGCTAGAGCTTTTATTTTGAAAACATGAAACAATTTTGTCAACGGTAGTAATAAAGCATATGAGTTATGTAAATTATATCTTACAAGTTGCAAGCCTCATGCATAGTATACTAATAGTGCCCGCACCTTGTCCTACTTAGCTTGGACTACCGGATCTTCGCAATGCCATGTTTCAACCAAGTGTCACAAAGGGGTACCTCCATGCCGCCTGTACAAAGGTCTAAGGAGAAAGCTCGCATTTTGGATTTCTCGCTTTTGATTATTCTCAACTTAGACATCCATACCGGGACAACATGGACAACAGATAATGGACTCCTCTTTAATGCATAAGCATGTAGCAACAATTATTATTCTCATATGAGATTGAGGATATATGTCCAAAACTGAAACTTCAACCATGATTCATGGCTTTAGTTAGCGGCCCAATGTTCTTCTCTAACAATTTGCATGCTCCAATCATTAAGGTGATAGATCCTTCAGACAAGACGGACATGCATAGCAACTCACATGATATTCAACAAAGAATAGTTGATGGCGTTCCCCAGAAGCATGGTTATCGCACAACAAGCAACTTAATAAAAGATAAAGTGCATAAGTACATATTCAATACTACGATAGTTTTTAAGGCTATTTTGTCCCATGAGCTATATATTGCAAAGGTGAATGATGGAATTTTAAAGGTAGCACTCAAGCAATTTACTTTGGAATGGCGGAGAAATACCATGTAGTAGGTAGGTATGGTGGACACAAATGGCATAGTGGTTGGCTCAAGGATTTGGATGCATGAGAAGTATTCCCTCTCGATACAAGGTTTAGGCTAGCAAGGTTATTTGAAGCAAACTCAAGGATGAACCGGTGCAGCAAAACTCACATAAAAGACATATTGTAACCATTATAAGACTCTACACCGTCTTCCTTGTTGTTCAAAAACTCAATACTAGATATTATCTAGACCTTAGAGAGACCAAATATGCAAATAAAATTTTAGCAAGCTCTATGTATTTCTTCATTAATGGGGGCAAAGCATATGATGCAAGAGCTTAAACATGAGCACAACAATTGCCAAGTATCACATTATCCAAGACATTTTAGAATTACTACATGTAGCATTTTCCAATTCCAACCATATATACAATTTAACGAAGAAGAAACTTCGCCTTGAACATTATGAGTAAAGCCTAAGGACATATTTGTCCATATGCAACAACGGAGCGTGTCTCTCTCCCACAAAGTGAATGCTAGGATCCATTTTATTCAAACAAAAACAAAAACAAACCGACGCTCCAAGTAAAGAACACAAGATGTGATTGAATAAAAATATAGTTTCAGGGGAGGAACCTGATGATGTTGTCGATGAAGAAGGGGATGCCTTGGGCATCCCCAAGCTTAGACGCTTGAGTCTTCTTAGAATATGCAGGGGTGAACCACGGAGGCATCCCCAAGCTTAGAGCTTTCACTCCTCTTGATCATAGTATATCATACTCCTCTCTTGACCCTTGAAAACTTCCTTCACACTAAACTTCAAGCAAACTCATTAGAGGGTTAGTGCACAATTAATAATTCACACATTCAGAGGTGACACAAACATTCTTTACACTTCTGGACATTGCACAAAGCTACTGGACATTAATGGATCAAAGAAATTCATCCAATATAGCAAATATGGCAATGCGAAATAAAAGGCAGAATCTGTCAAAAACAGAACAGTTCGTAAAGACGAATTTTAAAGTGGCACCAGACTTTCTCAAATGGAAATACTCAAAACTAATGAAAGTTGCGTACATATCTGAGGATCACGTAAATTGGCAGATTTTTTCGAATTTTCTACAGAGACTTGTGCCCAGATTCGTGACAGACAGCAATGCTGTTTCTGCGCAGCGATCCCAAATATAACATCAACTTTGACATAGAAACTTTACTTGGCACAAAAACATGATAAGGAGAGGTTGCTACAATAGTAAACAACTTCCAAGACTCAAATATAAAACAAAGTACTGTAGTAAAAATATGGGTTGTCTCCCATAAGCGCTTTTCTTTAACGCCTTTCAGCTAGGCGCAGAAAGTGCAAATCAAGTAACATCAAGAGTAGAAGCATCAACATCATAACTTGTTCTAATAATAGAATCAAAAGGCAACTTCATTCTCTTTCTAGGAAGTGTTCCATACCTTTCTTGAGAGGAAATTGGTATTTAATATTACCTTCCCTCATATCAATAACAGCACCAACGGTTCGAAGAAAAGGTCTTCCCAACACAATAGGACAAGATGCATTGCATTCGATATCCAAGACAACAAAATCAACGGGGACAAGATTATTGTTAACCGTAATGCGCACATTATCAATCCTCCCCAAAGGTTGCTTTTTAACATTATCGGCAAGATTAACATCCAAATAACAATTCTTCAATGGTGGCAAGTCAAGCATATCATAAATCTTTTTAGGCATAACAGAAATACTTGCACCAAGATCACATAAAGCATTACATTCAAAGTCATTGAATTTCATTTTAATGATGGGCTCCCAACCATCTTCTAACTTTCTAGGAATAGAAGTTTCAAGTTTTAGTTTCTCTTCTCTAGCTTTTATGAGAGCATTTGTAATATGTTTTGTAAAGGCTAAATTTATAGCACTAGCATTAGGACTTTTAGCAAGTTTTTGTAAGAACTTTATAACTTCAGAGATGTGGCAATCATCAAAATCTAAATCATTATGAGCTACAGCAATAGGATCATTGTTCCCAAGGTTGAAAAAATTTCAGTTTTATCACAAGCAGTTTCAGCAGTTTTAGCAATTTCAGGCAGTTTTGTACGCTTTGCACTAGGAGTAGAAACATTGCCAACACCAATTATCTTACCATTGATAGTAGGAGGTGCAGCAACATGTGAAGAATTAGCATTACTAGTGGTGGTAATAGTCCAAACTTTAGCTACATTATTCTCTTTAGCTAGTTTTTCATTTTCTTCTCTATCCCACCTAGCACGCAATTCAGCCATTAATCTTATATTCTCATTAATTCTAACTTGGATGGCATTTGCTGTAGTAGTAATCTTATTATCAATATCATTATTAGGCATAACTTTCAATTTTAAAAGATTTACGTCAGAGGCAAGTCTATCAACTCTAGAAGCAATACTATCAATTTTATCAAGCTTTTCCTCAACAGATTTGTTAAAAGCAGTTTGTGTACTAATAAATTCTTTAAGCATAGCTTCAAGACCAGAGGGTACACTCCTATTATTGTTGTAAGAATTCCCATAAGAATTACCATAACCATTACCATTAGCTGAAGGATATGGCCTATAGTTATTACCAGAGTTGTTCCTATAAGCATTGTTGTTGAAATTATTATTTTTAATGAAATTCACATCAACATTTTCTTCTTGAGCAACCAATGAAGCTAAAGGAACATTATTTGGATCAACATTAGATCTACCATTCACAAGCATAGACATAATCACATCAATCTTATCACTCAAGGAAGAGGTTTCTTCAACAGAATTTACCTTCTTACCTTGTGGAGCTCTTTCCGTGTGCCATTCAGAGTAATTTATCATCATATCATCAAGAAGCTTTGTAGCGCCCCCAAAGTGATGGACATAAAGGTACCTCCAGCAGCTGAATCCAATAAATTCCGCGAAGAAAAATTTAGTCCTGCATAGAAGGTTTGGATAATCATCCAAGTAGTCAGTCCATGGGTTGGGCAATTCTTTACCAAAGTTTTCATTCTCTCCCATGCTTGAGCAACATGTTCAGTATCTAATTGCTTAAAATTCATTATGCTACTTCTCAAAGATATAATTTTAGCGGGAGGATAATATCTACCAATAAAAGCATCCTTACATTTAGTCCATGAATCAATACTATTCTTAGGCAAAGATAGCAACCAATCTTTAGCTCTTCCTCTTAATGAGAAAGGAAACACTTTCAATTTAATAATATCACTATCTACATCCTTATACTTTTGCATTTCACAAAGTTCAACAAAATTATTAAGATGGGCAGCAGCATCATCAGAACTAACACCAGAAAATTGGTCTCTCATAACCAGGTTCAGTAAAGCAGGTTTAATTTCAAAGAATTCTGCTGTAGTAGCAGGTGGAGCAATAGGTGTGCATAGGAAATCATTATTATTTGCGTTTGTGAAGTCACACAACTTAGTATTTTCAGGGGTATTCATTTTAGCAACGGTAAATAAAACAAACTAGATAAAGTAAATGCAAGTAACTAATTTTTTTGTGTGTTTTGATATAGAGAGCAAGACAGTAAATAAAGTAAAACTAGCAACTAATTTTTTGTGTTTTGTTTAGGTGCAGCAAACAAAGTAGTAAATAAAATAAAGCAAGACAAAAACAAAGTTAAGAGATTGAGAAGTGGAGACTCCCTTGCAGCGTGTCTTGATCTCCCCGGCAAAGGCGCCAGAAAACAGGCTTGATGCGCGTAAATGTACACGTCCGTTGGGAACCCCAAGAGGAAGGTATGATGCGCACAGTGGCAAGTTTTCCCTCAGAAAGAAACCAAGGTTTAATCGAACCAGGAGGAGCCAAGAAGCACGTTGAAGGTTGATGGTGGCGAAATGTGATGCGGCGCAACAACAGGGATTCCGGCGCCAACGTGGAACCTGCACAACACAACCAAGTACTTTGCCCCAACGAAACAGTGAGGTTGTCAATCTCACCGCTTGTTGTAACAAAGGATTAACCGTATTGTGTGGAAGATGATTGTTTGCAAGAAAACAGTAAAACAAGTATTGCAGATTGTATGCTATGTAAAGAATATGACCGGGGTCCACAGTTCACTAGAGGTGTCTCTCCCATAAGATAAAAGCATGTTGGGTGAACAAATTACAGTCGGGCAATTGACAAATAGAAAAGGGCATAACAATGCATATACATGATATGATAAATATAGTGAGATTTAATCCGGGCATTACGACAAAGTACATAGACCGCCATCCAACTGCATCTATGCCTAAAAAGTCCACCTTCAGGTTATCATCCGAACCCCATTCAGTATTAAGTTGCAAAGCAACAGACAATTGCATTAAGTATGGTGCGTAATGTAATTGACAACTACATCCTTAGACATAGAATCAATGTTTTATCCCTAGTGGCAACAGCACATCACAACCTTAGAACTTTCTGTCACGTCCCTGTGTCAATGAAGGCATGAACCCACTATCGAGCATAAATACTCCCTCTTGGAGTTAAGAGCAAAAACTTGGCCAGAGCCTCTACTAATGAGAGCATGCAAGATCATAAACAACACATAAACAATAGATTGATAATCACCATAACATAGTATTCTCTATCCATCGGATCCCGACAAACACAACATATAGTATTACAGATAGATGATCTTGATCATGCTAGGCAGCTCACAAGATCCAACAATGAAGCACAATTAGGAGAAGACGACCATCTAGCTACTGCTATGGACCCATAGTCCAGGGGTGAACTACTCACTCATCACTCCGGAGGCGATCATGGCGATGAAGAGTCCTCCGGAGATGAATCCCCTCTCCGGCAGGGTGCCGGAGGCGATCTCCTGAATCCCCGAGATGGGATTCGCGGCGGCGGCGTCTCTGGAAGGTTTTCCGTATCGTGGCTCTCGGTACCGGGGTTTCGCGACGGAGGCTATAAGTAGGCGAAAGGGCAGGTCAAGAGGCGGCACGAGGGCCCAGGGGACGGGCCGCGCGGCCAGGGCCTGGGCCGCGCCGCCTGTCACCTGGCCACCTCGTGGCCCCACTTCGACTCCCTTCGGTCTTCGGAAGCTTCGTGCAAAAATAGGACCTGGGCGGTGATTTCGTCCAATTCCGAGAATATTTCCTTACTAGGATTTCTGAAACCAAAAACAGCAAAACAACAACTGGCTCTTCGGCATCTTGTTAATAGGTTAGTTCCAGAAAATGCGTAAATACGACATATAATGTGCATAAAACATGTAGGTATCATCAATAAAGTAGCATGGAACATAAGAAATTATCGATACGTTGGAGACGTATCACACCTCAAGCCGTCGCACCCGACCCCTTCAGAATCGAGTGATGACATGACCACCACCTTTGGAGGCGTCCACTTCATCATCGACTCCGGAGGCTTTCTTCGCCTCCCAAGGACAGATACGTCCGGTTTGGGCCCCTCGGTCTCAACAGAAGATACCCGGGCAGCAACCTTGGAAATTCCGCCCAGAAGCATGCATGGAGGCAACCGAGGGAGCCTCGATCACGCAACAGGGAGAAAGAAAAGGCGAAGGGAATCATACTATGGAGAACGGGAACAGGAGGGCATGCAATCGATCCATGGCCGCGCTCGTTCACCGCACCTATCAGCCACGGAGCAACTCGATGCGCCATGCTACCTCCACTCCTATATCGACCCAAAGGACGGTCGAGAAAAATCCAGTCACCTATTAAGGAATTGCCGACACTTCTTGGAAATTCGACAGTTCTGTGATGACCTCAGGAGTGAAGCTATGTCGAGAGTTCACATAATGGAGAAAAAGGCAAGATCTTACAGCTATCGGGCGGAGCCATATATCCCGGAACCGTACGAACCAATGGAGAAGGATGAGTACGTGCCAGCCGAGGTATTCCCAGAACCGCGCGGGCAGGTCGGCATGATCCATAAAAACAGCTTCTCAAAAAGGGAAATCAAGAAATACTCACGAGAAGTGAAGTACGCAGAAGTCGCTATGGTCGATACACCTGAATTCATCGACTGGTCAGAGCAAAGTATCTCCTTCGACAGGTCAGATCACCCGAAAGCTGTCCCTAGACCAGGCCACGCAGCTCTAGTCCTCGAGGCGCAGATCGGAGGGTACAACATGAGTAAAGTATTCATGGACGGAGGAAGCGGCTTAAACCTACTGTTCGCCAACACAATGAAAGCTATGGGTTTAACAGTCGATATGCTGAAGGAATCCGACACAGGATTCCACGGCATTATACCGACTCGACCCGCTTACTCTCTTGGAAAAACGTCATTGGATGTGGTCTTCGGCACGCCCACCAATTTCAGAAGAGAAAAGATCGAGTTCGAAGTTGTCGACTGGGAGTCTCAGTATCATGCCATCCTCGGCAGGCCGGCGTTCGCCAAGTTTATGGCCATACCTCATTATGCATACCTAAAACTGAAGATGCCAGGCAACAACGGAACCCCAATAACCATTCACGGGAGTTTTGCTCGGTCAGACACCTGTGACAGGGAGTTCCAGAAGATCGCTTCAAAATTCGGCGCTAAGGAGGAGCTCAATGCGATCGACGCAGCCGTGGATCATACGCAGCCGCCAGCCGACAACCGAAACGTAAGATCCGACGAGTTTGACGCTGCAAAGGAAGCCAAGAAGCTGCAGGTGCACCCCACTGACCCGAAGAAAACGGTCAATATATCGGCTGACCTTACGGCCGCATAGGAAGGCGCGCTCATCGAGTTCCTCCGTGAGCGCTGGGAGATATTTGCATGGGAACCATCCGACATGCCAGGTATCCCCAGGGAACTCGCTGAGCACGCCCTTAATGTTGACCCGACAGCCAAAAGTGCAGCAGTCGATGCGTCGATCTCAGAACCCAAGAGGAGAGCAATCGGTGAGGAAATCAATCGACTTCGTAAAGCAGGATTCATCCGAGAGCTCAAGGAATCAGAGTGGGTGGCTAACCCTGTCATGGTACCCAAGAAGGACACCACAGCTCTGCGCATGTGTATCGATTACACCGGCCTCAACAAACACTGTCCGAAAGACCATTTCCCGCTGCCTAGAATTGACCAGATAGTTGATTCCACAGCCGGATGCGACCGCCTCTCCTTTCTCGATGCTTACTCTGGGTATAATCAGATCAAATTGAAGAAGGAAGATCAGGAGCTAACCGCGTTCATCACCCCACACGGCGTTTTCTGCTACAACGTCATGACCTTCGGGTTGAAAAATGCGGGAGCAACTTACCAACGTGCATGCAAGCTTGCCTTGGAGAGCAGATCGGACGAAACATCGAGGTCTACATCGACGATATCGTGGTAAAAACAAAGCACACTGCCACCCTCGTCGACGATCTGCGGGAAACCTTCGATAACCTAGACAGGTATAAGATCAAGTTAAACCCCAAAAAGTGCTTCTTCGGAGTACCAGGGGGGCAAGTACTAGGATACTTCATCTCGGCCAGGGGAATCGAAGCCAACCCTTTGAAAATCAAAGCTATTCTCGACATGGAGCCGCCAAAGAATCTGCACCAAGTGCAGCAGTTGGCAGGACGCTTAGCAGCACTCAGCAGGTTCATTGCCAAGCTGGGAGAAAAAGCTTTGCCTTTCTACAATCTGATGAAAAAATCGGAAAAATTCGAGTGGACAAAGGAGGCGCAGGAATCCTTCGACAATCTAAAGAAGATCTTGTCGACATCTCCAGTCCTTGTAACCCCCCGTGAGAAGGAAACGCTGCTCATGTACATAGCTGCGACAGCCCAAGTCTTCAGCAGCGTCTTGGTTGTTGAACGAGAAGAAGCAGGGAGAGTTCACGGCGTGCAGAGGCCCGTTTACTACCTCAGTGAAGTACTCACACCTGCAAGACAAAGGTACCCCCATCATCAGAAGCTGGCGTATGCAGTATGGAGATCAGCCCGCAAGCTACGGCACTATTTCACCGAGCATCCGATTGTCGTCGTGAGCGAGGCGCCGTTGAAAAATATAATGACCAATCCAGAGGCCACAGGTCGAGTGTCCCAATGGGCTATCGAGATAGCACCTCACGACATAACTTACGTCAATCGAACAGCCATAAAATCCCAAATCCTCCCAGACTTTGTGGCGGACTGGATTCAATCCCAGACACCGGTGGCACCCGACATGTCGGGATCCTGGATAATGTATTTCGACGGGTCGAAACGAAGCACGGGCGCAGCAGCAGGAGTGGTGCTGATATCACCACAAGGAGATAAGATGAAGTATATACTACGTATGAACTTCTCTCTGCCGACAAACAATGAAGCAGAATACGAAGCACTGCTGCATGGAATGAAGATGGCAAAGGCATGTGGGGCGACTCGCCTGGAAATCTATGGAGACTCAAACTTGGTAGTACAACAGTCGATGAATCTGTGCGACGCAGTTAGCGACAACATGATTGCCTACCGACAGCTGTATCAAAATATGGAAGCCAAATTTGAGGGGTGTGAGCTTAAACATATCGGCAGAGCCAGCAATGAGGAAGCCGACACCTTAGCAAACATCGGCTCCATGTGCTCTCCCATCCCAGATGGAGTATTTTACGAGGTGATCACTCAGCGATCAATAAAAGAGAAAGCGTGGCACCTCCAAAACCGACGGCCGAGGAAGCAGAGGCAAACCCACAGCAAGCTGCCGATGAAACCCCAACTCCAGCCGAACAGGTCCTCCTCCTTGAGCCACTGTGGACTAAACCGTTCCTGGCGTACCTAACAAAGCAGGAACTACCGGCGGATTCAGTAGAAGCAAAACGAATCGTCAGGCGATCGAAAGCTTTCACCATAGTAAACGGTGAACTCTACAAGCGCAGCATTTCCGGTATCTTCCAAAGATGCATTGCCATCGACGATGGAAGGGCATTGCTGCGTGAGATACACGAGGGAACTTGTGGGCATCATGGGAAGTAGGGCTCTTGTAGCAAAAGCCTTCCGGGCAGGATTTTACTGGCCAACGGCAGCGTCGGATGCTCGAGATCTGGTCATGAAGTGCGACCCTTGCCAACGGTTTTCCCCAAAACCGCACGCCCCTGCAACAGACCTAATGACGATACCCTTGGCATGGCCGTTCGCCCAATGGGGACTCGATCAAGTTGGACCACTGCCGAGATCATCGCCTGGAGGACACACGTACTTATTAGTCGCAGTCGACAAATTCACAAAGTGGATCGAGGCAGTACCAGTACGAAACCAGAAGGCAAAAACAGCAGTCCAATTCTTCAAAGAAATAACATGTCGATTTGGCGTGCCTCACAGCATCGTCACGGATAATGGAACTAACTTTGATTCCAAAGAATTCCGAGAGTTTCGTGATGACAGGGGAATAAAACTGAAATTTGCATCAGTGGCTCACCCGCAAACAAACGGACAGGTGGAAAGGATCAACGGTCTAATAGGGGACGGCCTCAAGAAACGCCTTACAGGCGCAGAGGGAGCTTGGGTCGAAGAGTTACCATCAGTACTGTGGAGTTTGCGTACCACGCCTAACAGGTCGACGCAGTACACCCCATTTTTTCTGGTACATGGAGCCGAAGCAGTCCTACCAGCTGATGTTCGATTCGAAGCACCTCGAGTGACGGCATACACAGAACCTTCCTCCAACATCGCACTGCAAGATGCTGTAGACCTACTAGATGAAGCTCGAGACATTGCTTTAGCCAGGACCACGGTATACCAGCAGGCGCTGAGGAACTACCACAGTCGACGAATACGCAATCGATGCTTCAGCGTTGGAGATATGGTACTGCGGCTGAAACAAAAAAGACCCTCGAAACTCGAGTCTCCATGGGAAGGACCTTACGTCGTCACCGAAGTGATACCAGGAGGAGCGTACAGGCTCAAAAATCCAACTTCGGGAAAAGATGTCGAAAACCCATGGAATATCGCACACCTGCGACGGTTCTATACATAGGGCGCGATTGTTTTTATTATTTCAATAGCCTTTAAGGTTGATTTTTCTTTATGAATAAAGTTTTAATCAGGTTCTCTGCCTCCTTTTCTTCAATTTAGGCCCTACCACCTGAACAGGTCGACTACGGCCCCTACCTTCGGCTCTTACTCCCATCGGGAGCGCTGGCCTAGAAAACACGCAGTGTCATTAATTAAATACTCTCAACGGGAGCTAAGATTAATGACACACAAAAAGAAAACAACCAATCCAAGCCTCGAGAAAATACGCGAGTGCTGCAGTCGATGGTTACATTACCACAAAATAAGGCTCAAACCGGTGCACCGTGTGACGATGCCAAGCGTCTAATTCCCTCGACTAAGTCGACGGGTCTCGCTCTTACAAAACTTACACAAAGGCTTCGCAATAACATTGCATAATTCAACGAAGTCGTCGGGAGAGCAGGTTGAACTGATCACTCAGCCGGCCCCGGCAAATGAAATATCAATCGAATTAACATAGCGTACAACGTACGCGATAAATTTATACAAAATAATCTTATGCAGGAATTAAAGCTATCACATTCATAGTCGAGCTCCTTGGTCCCAATGGGCCTTCAGATCCTTCTCGAGGCACGACTCCATTCGGGAAACAATGGTGTATGCAGGACCTCTGGCGGCATCATAATATTGGCCCAAGTTCTTCTCAGTATTTGCTACGGCTTCCAAGTCTAGAGACGGGTAACATGCCAATGTCGAAGCAAAAGCAAGCTCCGCACCCGCCAAGAGTTCCTTCCGCACCAACTGCCGAATCCTTTCGGGGGACTTGAATCGGGTGAACAAAGCAGATAAGGTTTCAGGTGCTTGGTCTAGGGGAAACAAGGTGTTCCAAACCATCGTGAGATGAGCGTGGAACTTATCAAAGTAATAATGCGCCTTCCCCACCCGATACTTGAACTTCGCCATGACGACAGCCTTCGGACGATGCAGCCACAAGCCATGATTCGGGTGCGCAACGTCAGTCATTGCTTCAACCTCTTCGTGGATCTTTTTGTTCTCCTCAGCCGCATCTGAAGCTACAACTGGAAAGGAATAAGAACCAGTTAAGGGAATATTCGAAACTGTTGCAGAAAGCAGAAACATGGGTTAATACTTACAGCCCAAACTTTCGGTAGCAATATGGAGACCATCAAGAGCATACTGTTCGATAGCTGTCGCCATCTCCCCTTTTTTCTTCACCAAGGCCGCCATCGCACGAAGAGAAGTAATATCTCTGTCTAAACTAGACACCTGGTCACGCAAGCGGCGAACGAGGCTTGATTCATCATTACTTGAAGGATTCGGAAAAAGCCCAGCACGAGAAGAAGACGGAGGAATCTGCAGTGCAATCTTTAATTCAGACTAAGTATCAAAGTAAAACTCCCATCGGGAGCGCTGGGTATATGTGATACATTCAAAAGCATGTTCAAATTGGCAACAGAGCCGAAATAAAGTTGAACTACAACGAAGTTACGACTAGTCTTATTTACAACAAGTCAAATAAAAAGTTCAAGGGTCCGCTGATGACGAGCCAGGGGCGGATTCGGGAGCAGGCTTGGCTTGAGCTTCATCCACCAGCTTCAGAAGTCGGTTCGCACAAGTAACTGCTGATCGCTTGTAAGGTTCAAGATCGATTAAGTTATGGTCGTCATCGACAGGTGATACGTCCAATTTGCATCACTATTTTGTATCATAATTTGCTGTTATTCATTGATATATTTCATATTGGGACACAATACTTATGTTATTTCATCTATTTTGCATGTTTCATCATCATGGGAGGATCAAGCACCGGAGCCAGGATTCTGCTGGAAAAAGCACCGTCAGACGCAATATTTCGGAAGATCAACTGTGGAAGGGAATTTCACGTAAATTCCTATTTTTCCGATGACGGAGGGAGCGAAGGGGGAGCAGAGAGGAGCCATCGCCTGTGGACCCAGGCGGCGCGGCCCAGGCCCGGCCGCGCCACCCCGTGGTCCGGGGGCCCCACAGCCCTCTCGCCTCCTTTTCTTCGCGTACTCCTTCGTCCCGAAAACCTAAGCCAGAGAGAGGACCTCACGAAGGGTTACAGCCGCCTCGCGGGGCGGAGAACACCAGAGAAAGAGCTCTCCGGCGGGCAGGAATCCGCCGGGAAATTCCCTCCGGAGGGGGAAATCGACGCCATCGCCATCGTCATCGAGCTGGACATCATCTCCATCATCATCATCATCATCTCCACCATCTACACCGCCATCACCACCGCTGCACCTCGTCATCGCTGTAGCAATTCGGGTTAAATCTTGATTGTTTGATAGGGGAAACTCTCCCGGTGTTATTCTATACTTGTTGTAGATGCTATTGAGTGAAACCATTGAATCAAGGTTTATGTTCAGATTGTTATTCATCATCATATCACCTCTGATTGTATTCCATATGATGTCTCGTGAGTAGTTCGTTTAGTTCTTGAGGACATGGGTGAAGTCTAAATGCTAGTAGTGAATTATGGTTGAGTAATATTCAATGTTATGATATTTAAGTTGTGGTGTCATTCTTCTAGTGGTGTCGTGTGAACGTCGACTACACGACACTTCACCATTTATGGGCCTAGGGGAGTGCATCTTGTATTCGGTTGCTAATTGCGGGGTTGCCGGAGTGACAGAAACCTGAGCCCCGTTAGTATATCGATGGAGGGATCGCAGGATCTCGAGTTTAAGGCTGTGGTTAGATTTATCTTAATTACTTTCTTGTAGTTGCGGATGCTTGCAAGGGGTATAATCACAAGTATGTATTAGTCCTAGGAAGGGCGGTGCATTAGCATAGGTTCACCCACACAACACTTATCAAAACAATGAAGATTATTAAACCACTTGAAGCGAAAGCACTAGACTAAAATCCCCGTGTGTCCTCGGAACGTTTGGTCATTATAAGTAAACAAACCGGCTTGTCCTTTGTGCTAAAAAGGATTGGGCCACTCGCTGCAATTATTTCTCTCGCATTTTACTTACTTGTACTTTATTCATCTGTTACATCAAAACCCCTTGAATACTTGTTTGTGAGCATTTACAGTGAATCCTTCATCGAAACTGCTGCCAACACCTTCTGCTCCTCGTTGGGATCGACATTCTTACTTATCGAAGATACTACGATACACCCCCTATACTTGTGGGTCATCAAGACTATTTTCTGGCGCCGTTGCCGGGGAGTGAAGCGCTATTGGTAAGCGGAATTGGTAAGGAAATTTACTGTTTGTGCTGATTTTATTTCTGCCTGCTGCTATAAATCATTATGGAGAGATCTTCTCTTCAATTTCTATTTGGGAAATCTACTACTACTGCAACGGTAGTGGATGAAGCGCCAGGTGAGGAAGTAGTACCATATAAGATACCTATGAAAATTATTGAACGTGTCATGGATAACCGCTATGAAGGGGATGGAACTGTCCATCCTGGTGATCATTTATTGTTTTTGCATGAATTATGCGGGTTATTCAAATGTGCAGGTATTTCTATGAATGAAGTTAGAAAGAAACTATTCACTATATCGCTGTCTGGTAAAGCGGCGCACTGGTATAAATTGCTGAAGAATGGTGATTCTATTGATTGGGAGGACATTGTGCCTTTATTTTATTCCAAATTTTATCCTCCAAGTGAAATTCACAAAGATCGGAACCGCATATATAATTTCTGGCCTCATGATGGAGAGAGTATTGCCCAAGCTTGGGGGAGATTGAAGTCTTTAATGCTCAAATGCCCCATTCATGAGCTTCCTGGTAATGTTATTATTGATAATTTCTATGCAAGACTTTCTTTTCAAGACAAGACCTTGCTGGATACTTCTTGTTCTGGATCATTTACACGCAAGAATGAAGAGTTTAAAAGGGACCTTCTTGATCGGATCCAAGAAAATACTGAAGGATGGGAGAACGACAAAGATAGAGAATCAGGTATAATTTATGATTATAAATGCATTGAAGCTTTTATGGATACTGATAAATTTCGTAATATGAGTGCTACATATGGTCTTGATTCCCAAGTTGTTGCAAATCTTTATAAAGCTTTTGCCTCTCATTATGAACTGCCTAAGAAGAATTTTGATAAGTATCATGAACCGTATAAAGATAAAGTGGATTCATCTGTAAACAAATGTGTAGTGATTGAAACTGTTGATAATGTTATTCCTGAAGCTTATATTGAAAAACTCCTTTCCCTGCTAAAATGAAGGAGTACTCTGTCATATCTAGTGCGGTTAATAAAAGTGAAAAGAAACCTAAAGAACCTGAAGAACAAATTAAAATTGAACCTGCTGTTGCAATAGTTAAAGATCTTGTGACTGAAAATGTGGAGGATGGTCATATTATTTTCTGTGAAGATGCCTCTAATATTGTTTCACATCCTAATAAACCCAAACAAGTTAGTGTTCCTATGCTATCTGTTAGAATTGGTGATCATTGCTATTATGGTTTATGTGATATTGGTGCAAGTGTTAGTGCTATTCCTTATGAGCTTTACACGGAGATTATGCACGAAATTGGTTCTTGTGAACTTGAAGATATTGATGTGGTTATTCATCTGGCCAATAGAGAAACTATTTCTCCAATTGGTATTGTTCGAGATGTGGAAGTTCTATGTGGTAAGATTAAATATCCTGCTGACTTTTTGGTACTTGGTTCTGCTGCTAGTGATCATTGTCCTATCATTTTTGGTAGACCTTTTCTAAATACTTGTGGAGCCATTATAGATTGTAAGAAAGAGAAAATTTTGACTAGATTTGCTGGTGAACCTTATGAATTTAACTTTTCTAAATTTACCAAAACTCCTTATAAAGCTGACTTGCCTAGTAATGATTTTAAAATGGAGCAGTGTGCATCTATTGTTCTTGTTCCTAATAATCCTTTGCAGCAACATTTGGAGAATAGTGAAAGTGAAGCTTTTAGGAAAGAAAGAGATGAGCTTGAGGAAATTTTTCTTCGCCAACCTATTCTCAAGCATGATTTACCGGTGGAAGATTTGGGTACAACACCGCCACCAAAGGAAGATCCTGTTTTTGATTTAAAGCCTTTACCTGATAATCTTAAATATGCTCATATTGATGATAAGAAAATATATCCTGTTATTATTAGTTCTAAGCTTTCAGAGATTGAGGAAGAAAGGTTATTGGAAATATTGAAGAAACACCGAGGAGCTATTGGCTATACTCTTGATGATTTGAAAGGGATTTCTCCTTCTATTTGCCAACATGCTATTAATATGGAAGATGATGCAAAGCCTGTTGTTGAACATCAACGTCGTCTAATTCCGAAGATGAAAGAAGTGGTAAGGAACGAGGTATTAAAACTTCTTGAAGCTGGTATTATATATCCTATTGCTGATAGTAGATGGGTTAGTCCTGTGCATTGTGTTCCTAAGAAAGGAGGAATGACTGTTGTGCCTAATGATAATGATGAGCTTATCCCTCAAAGAATAGTTGTAGGTTATAGAATGTGCATTGATTTTCGAAAAGTTAATAAAGTTACTAAGAAAGATCATTACCCTTTACCCTTTATTGATCAAATGCTAGAAAGGTTATCTAAAAATACTCATTTTTGCTTTCTTGATGGTTATTCTGGGTTTTCACAAATTGCTGTTAAAGCTAAAGATCAAGAGAAAACCACATTTACTTGTCCTTATGGAACTTATGCTTATAGGCGTATGCCTTTTGGTTTATGTAATGCTCCTGCTACTTTTCAAAGATGCATGTCTGCTATTTTTCATGGTTTTTGCGAAAGTATTGTAGAAGTGTTCATGGATGATTTTTCTGTCTATGGGAATTCTTTTGATAATTGCCTGCGAAACCTCGATAAAGTTTTGCAGAGATGTGAAGAAACTAACCTTGTTCTTAATTGGGAGAAATGCCACTTTATGGTTAATGAAGGAATTGTATTGGGACATAAAATTTCCGAGAGAGGTATTGAAGTTGATAGAGCTAAAGTTGAAGCAATTGAGAAGATGCCCTATCCGAGGGATGTTAAAGGTATTCGTAGTGTTCTTGGTCATGCTGGGTTTTATAGGAGATTTATTAAAGATTTCTCTAAAATTTCAAAGCCTCTTACTAATCTTCTTCAAAAAGATGTACCTTTTGTTTTTGATGATGATTGTAAGGAAGCTTTTGAAACTCTAAAGAAAGCCTTAACAACTGCTCCTGTAGTTGAACCTCCTGATTGGAATTTGCCTTTTGAAATTATGTGTGATGCTAGTGATTTTGCTGTAGGCGCTGTTCTTGGACAGCGGGTAGATAAAAAATTAAATGTTATTCATTATGCTAGTAAGACTCTTGATGCTGCTCAAAGAAATTATGCTACAACTGAAAAGGAATTGTTAGCTGTAGTCTTTGCTTGTGATAAGTTTAGACCCTATATTGTTGATTCGAAAGTTACAATTCATACTGATCATGCTGCAATTAGATACCTTATGACAAAGAAAGATGCTAAGCCAAGGCTTATTAGATGGGTACTTCTGTTGCAAGAATTTGATTTACATATTATAGATAGGAAAGGTGCTGATAATCCTGTTGCTGATAATTTGTCTAGATTGGAAAATATTGCTTATGATCCTGTTCCTGTTAATGATAGTTTTCCAAATGAACAATTGGCTGTAATAAAGGTGAGCTCGCGAGAGAGCCCTTGGTATGCAGATTATGCTAACTTTATTGTTTCGAAGTATTTGCCTCCAACTTTTTCAGCTCAGCAAAGGAGGAAATTCTTTTATGACTTGAGGCATTATTTTTGGGATGACCCACACTTATATAAAGAAGGAGTAGATGGTATTATGCGAAGATGTGTTCCTGAATATGAACAACAGGAGATATTGAGTAAATGTCATGGTAGTGTTTATGGAGGACATCACGCTGGAGATAGAACCGCGCAAAAGGTTCTACAATCAGGTTTTTATTGGCCAACACTCTTCAAAGATGCAAGGAAATTTATTTTATCTTGTGATGAATGTCAAAGAGTTGGTAATATCTCCAGACGCAATGAAATGCCTATGAATTATACTCTTGTTATTGAACCATTCGATTGTTGGGGATTCGACTTCATGGGTCCTTTCCCTTCTTCAGACGGTAACACTCATATACTTGTCGCTATTGATTATGTTACTAAATGGGTAGAAGCTATACCTACAAGGAGTGCTGATGGTGAGACCTCTATAAAAATGCTTGTAGATGTTATATTTCCTAGATTTGGAGTACCTAGATATATTATGACTGATGGAGGTTCTCATTTTATTCATGGAGGTTTTAGAAAAACTCTTGCTAAGTATGGTATTAATCATAGAATTGCTTCCGCTTATCACCCTCAAACTAGTGGTCAAGTAGAATTATCAAATAGAGAGATTAAAGCTATCTTAGGAAAGACTGTTAATAAATCTAGGAAGAATTGGGCTAGCAAATTGAAAGAAGCATTATGGGCTTATAGAACTGCTTATAAAAATCCTATGGGAATGTCACCTTATAAAATGGTTTATGGAAAAGCTTGTCATTTACCTTTAGAACTAGAGCACAAAGCTTATTGGGCTGTTAGAGAACTAAATAAAGATCCTAAATTAGCCGGTAATAAGAGGTTGTTGCAATTAAGTTCTCTAGATGAATGGAGAAGTGAAGCTTATGAAAATGCTAAACTCTTTAAAGAAAAAGTTAAGAAGTGGCATGATAGAAGGATCATTAAAAGAGAATTTAATGTTGGAGATCAAGTTCTATTGTATCGGTCTCGTCTCAGATTCTTTGCAGGGAAATTACTCTCGAAGTGGGAAGGGCCATATGTTGTTGAGGAGGTGTATCGTTCAGGAGCAATTAAAATTAGCTCTCTCCAAGGCAATGCCACACAAGTGGTGAATGGACAAAGACTCAAGCATTATATCTCGGGTGATTCTTATAATGTTGATATTGATATTATTCAAGTGGAAACACCGGAGGCTTTCATCAAAGGACAAATTGACAGTCCGCCAGAACTGGACTTTGAATAGGTAACAGTACAGGTAATAAAAAGTCCGCGTTTACCTTTCCGAACATTATTTCTGCTGTTTTTAGAAAATATGAAAAATTACGGAATCGAAACGGAGTGGAAAAGACGCGCGAGGGCCCGCACCACAGGCCGGCGCGGGCCCCACCCTGGCCGCGCCGACCTATGGTGACAGCCCCTCGGCGTCCCGTTTCACTTGTTTTCGGCCTGGAACCTTCCTTTTGTCGTAAAAATATTTTCTATATAATCCCCCGGACCCCTGGAGGTCCGTAATATCGTTTTCTCGTCGTGTTTTGTTTCGAGCTGTTTTCTGCCAGATTTGTTTTGATCTAGAAGCACCATGGTCTCCAACAACAAGGACAAGGAACCTTTGAAGGAAAATATTCAAGACCCGGAGCTGAAGAAAGAAGATGCAAGAGAGGATGAGGAAGAAGTGGAGGAAGCTCCGCAGGAACACCAACAAGCCACCGTCGCAAGTATTGGCGTGATATCAAATCCATCCAACATCAAGAGGAGTGCACGAATCGCTACCGGAGGAGCGGTTCCACGTCATTACTTGGCTCCAAGGACATCTTCTCCGAGCAATTACAACCCTTACCGCAATCTAATCTACGATCGTCAAACTGAAAGGACCCCCAAGGTAGTGTTGCCAAGTAATTGGGATATAAATCGTTCTGACAATGCAGGAGAGATGAAATCTGAAGCTGAAGGATGGGGAAACAATTCTAAGAGTTGGGATTCACCACCGGACATGATTATGAGCCGCGTTGAGCACAACTCGGAGATGATTCGCAACCTCACCTATGAGATTGAAGGTTTACAGGAGCTTGTCAGGAAGCTTGTCGAGAAGAATCCATCACCATCATCACCGAAGGAGTAATTCATCATCGGTATTGGCATCCCCTTGGTTTGTTCCAAGCTTGGGGGAGTGCCGCGGTATCACATCATCATTACCTTTATCTTTTACTATCAAGTAGTGTCATATCATGAGTAGGGAAGTTATCATATGGAATAGTATGCAATGTGGAAGTATCTCTCTTAGTTAGTTATCTATGTATCCGTTGGTGTGAGTTATCGTTATGGAATATTAATGAGAAGTTTTATCATTTACTTTTTGCACACCTTATTTTAGTTTGCAATCTCCATTATATGATTACTCTTGACATGAGTATTGATATCACTTTGGGAGCATCAAGTAAATCTATTTGGTTTTGGCAAACTTAGCATTGGTCAATAGCAACAACATCCTGATGTTTAATAAAAGAGAGAAATACACTTAGATACATTACTCTATTATCTCTATGCTTAGTATTCTAAAGTTAAAATTGCTTGTGCTTATGAGAAAGATGCATGATTGTTTTTATCATATGTATATTTGTTTGTTTCCCTCAACCTTTATGCTTGCTATCAAACCTTGCTAGCCAAAGACCTGTATCGAGAGGAGATGCTTCTCATACATCCATAACCTTAGACCAAACCTATGCCATTTGTGTCCACCATACCTACCTACTACATGGTATTTTCTGCCATTCCAAGTAAATACTTCATGTGCTACCTTTAAATTATTCAAACTACTACTCCTTATTTGTGTCAATGTTTTATAGCTCATGAGGAAGTATGTGGTGTTTTATCTTTCAATCTTGTTGGGCGGACTTTCACCAATGGACTAGCGGCACATCCGCTTATCCAATAACTTTGCAATAAGAGCTGGCAACGGGGTTCCCAGCCCCAATTAATAACTTTCATTAATAATTCTCTTCACATGTTTTGCTCTGACTTATCAGTAAGCAACTTAATTTTGCAATAGACACTCCTCCATGGTATGTGAATGTTGGAAGGCACCCGAGGATTCGGTTAGCCATGGATTGAGAAAGCCAAGGTTGGGGGGAGTGTCATCTTTAATAAAACTAAAATACATGTGTAAACAAAAGAGAAGGGGGATGATCTACCTTGCTGGTAGAGATGCCGTCCCTCATGGGAGCCGCTCTTTGAAGGTTCGTTTGGCAAGGGGGTTAGAGTGCCCGCTACCATTCGTTGACAACAACAAACACCGCTCAAAATCTTACTTTTATGCTCTTTATATGATTTCAAAACTTGAAAAGCTCTAGCACATGATTTAATCCCTGCTTCCCTCTGCGAAGGGCCTATCTTTTACTTTTATGTTGAGTCAGTAAACCTATTTCTCTATCTCAAGCAAGCAATTGAGTTGTTGTGAACCAATCATTTATGCTATGATTCAGTTAATCATGTCTTTTATACTTTCTTGTTTAGTACCAATTTTATCTGAATGAATATGACTTTGAAGTTATCAATGATTATGAAGAGATTGTTATGCTTGAATATGAAAGCTCAGCTATAAAATCTAATATGAAAGCTTTGCTTAGAAGTACAATCCGTTAGCAGTTCTCTGACCAAGAACAAAGTTTGCCATCACCACTATGATTTCTTATGCACCTTTACTTGTGATTTCTCTTTACCTATTTCAAGATGAGTTATATGAGGAAGTTGTTTACTAGAATGTCTTGTGTGAATGAATATGATGCTTCTTGTCCGTATTTTATTTATCGACTCTTCACTCCATAAACATGTGGTCTTGTTTATCGAGCTCAGTTTCGCTTGGGGACAAGCGAGGTCTAAGCTTGGGGGGAGTTGATACGTCCAATTTTCATCACTATTTTGTATCATAATTTTCTGTTATTCATTGATATATTTCATATTGGGACACAATACTTATGTTATTTCATCTATTTTGCATGTTTCATCATCATGGGAGGATCAAGCACCGGAGCCAGGATTCTGCTGGAAAAAGCACCGTCAGAACGCAATATTTCGGAAGATCAACTGGAAGGGAATTTCACGTAAATTCCTATTTTTCCAGATGACGGAGGGAGCCGAAGGGGGAGCAGAGAGGAGCCACTGTGGGCCAGACCTAGGGCGGCGCGGCCCAGGGCCTGGCGCGCCACCCGTGGTCTGGGGGCCCCACACCCTCTCGCCTCCTTTTCTTCGCGTACTCCTTCGTCCCGAAAACCTAAGCCACAGAGAGGACCTCACGAAGGGTTACAGCCGCCTCTGCGGGGCGGAGAACACCAGAGAGAAAGAGCTCTCCGGCAGGCATCCGCCGGGGAAATTCCCTCCCGGAGGGGGAAATCGACGCCATCGCCATCGTCATCGAGCTGGACATCATCTCCATCATCATCATCATCATCATCTCCACCATCTACACCGCCATCACCACCGCTGCACCTCGTCATCGCTGTAGCAATTCGGGTTAAATCTTGATTGTTTGATAGGGGAAACTCTCCCGGTGTTATTCTATACTTGTTGTAGATGCTATTGAGTGAAACCATTGAATCAAGGTTTATGTTCAGATTGTTATTCATCATCATATCACCTCTGATTGTATTCCATATGATGTCTCGTGAGTAGTTCGTTTAGTTCTTGAGGACATGGGTGAAGTCTAAATGCTAGTAGTGAATTATGGTTGAGTAATATTCAATGTTATGATATTTAAGTTGTGGTGTCATTCTTCTAGTGGTGTCGTGTGAACGTCGACTACACGACACTTCACCATTTATGGGCCTAGGGGAGTGCATCTTGTATTCGGTTGCTAATTGCGGGGTTGCCGGAGTGACAGAAACCTGAGCCCCCGTTAGTATATCGATGCAGGAGGGATCGCAGATCTCAGAGTTTAAGGCTGTGGTTAGATTTATCTTAATTACTTTCTTGTAGTTGCGGATGCTTGCAAGGGGTATAATCACAAGTATGTATTAGTCCTAGGAAGGGCGGTGCATTAGCATAGGTTCACCCACACAACACTTATCAAAACAATGAAGATTATTAAACCACTTGAAGCGAAAGCACTAGACTAAAATCCCCGTGTGTCCTCAGGAACGTTTGGTCATTATAAGTAAACAAACCGGCTTGTCCTTTGTGCTAAAAAGGATTGGGCCACTCGCTGCAATTATTTCTCTCGCATTTTACTTACTTGTACTTTATTCATCTGTTACATCAAACCCCTTGAATACTTGTTTGTGAGCATTTACAGTGAATCCTTCATCGAAACTGCTGCCAACACCTTCTGCTCCTCGTTGGGATCGACATTCTTACTTATCGAAGATACTACGATACACCCCCTATACTTGTGGGTCATCAACAGGCAACGTTTTGGACAACTCCTCCAAATCTGATCCCATCCCATTACCCATGAGCAATTGAAAAGTGAGAACCGCCCCAAATAAACGGCTGCGGCGTTTCAATACCTCCACAGGCTCGGAAGGATCAACAAGGAAAGAAGCCGCCATATCGTCAAGAGTCTTGTCCTCCTTCATCTTCGGGAAGATCATCGAGTATAACCTCGACAGCGCCCCTTTGGCCTTTTTCAAAAGACCAAGCACTTGGATGTTAGACTCGGCAGCAAGCGACAAGGCGTCGGCTATAGAATCCTCTCGAAGCTGATGACGACGGGTGACGGTTAAGTCGGCAGCATCTGAGAAAAAGACAGATCAGTAATCAATAACAGAAACACCAAGACAGAAAACGGCGAATTACGGATTTTACCTAATAAATCCTTGATGGACTCGCGAAGGGCGCCTTCCTTTTTGTCGATTACAGCCGCTGCTGCGTGCTTGGCATCTTGCTCATCCTTCAGCCGCTGCTTCAACTTCTTCACCTCCTCCTTCAGCAAGACGTTCTCGTTCTTGGCATCGGTGGCAAGCCTGTTGGCTTCCAGCACCTGATCAGCCGAAGACCTAACAGTCTTTCGAAGTTGGGAGTTTTCAATCTCTAGTCGGGTGAACTCTTCGGCGAACTCCACTACAGCGTCGACTGTGGCATAGATCGGCTGCGACAAGATAAGATCATAAGGATCCAACCGATAAAAGGGAATCCAGCGAAATGAAGCAAGTTAAATACTTACATGATCGCGACCAGCCGATGAAGCAGGAACGTCGCCAGGAGGGATAACTGTCGACACTGGAACCTTCTCTACGGCCGTTCGCGAAGGAGGCGTCGATTTTGCGGGTGAAGGATTAGATTCTTTTGCCGATACGGCTCTCTCAGAGACAAATTTCGCCCTCTTCGCAAGAGGGACTTCATCATCATCGTCATCAGAGCTACTTAAAAACAGTGCGCAGTTAGCATACGAGATGACAAGGAATAAATCAAGGAGGGAGCAAGAAACACTCACAGGTCAAGGTCATCTTCGCCTGCGAAGATGCTTGTTGAGCTCTTCTTGGCAGGAGGAGGCGCGGCAGCGTCATCGGCATCATTATCGCCTCCATGCACCATGATACGTCCAATTTGCATCACTATTTTGTATCATAATTTGCTGTTATTCATTGATATATTTCATATTGGGACACAATACTTATGTTATTTCATCTATTTTGCATGTTTCATCATTATTGGAGGATCAAGCACCGGAGCCAGGATTCTGCTGGAAAAAGCACCGTCAGAACGCAATATTTCGGAAGATCAACTGTGGAAGGAAATTACACGTAAATTCCTATTTTTCCAGATGACGGAGGGAGCTAGAAGGGGGAGAAGAGGGGACCCAAGGTGGGCCCAGGCCGGCGCGGCCCATGGCCTGGCGCGCCACCGTGGTGTGGGGGCCCCACACCCTTTCGCCTCCTTTTCTTCGCGTACTCCTCGTCCCGAAAACCTAAGCCACAGAGGGAACCTCACGAAGAGTTACAGCCGCCTCTGCGGGGCGGAGAACACCAGAGAGAAAAGAGCTCTCCGGCGGGCGGGGAAATTCCCGGAGGGGGAAATCGACGCCATCGCCATCGTCATCGAGCTGGACATCATCTCCATCATCATCATCATCATCTCCACCATCTACACCGCCATCACCACCGCTGCACCTCGTCACCGCTGTAACAATTTGGGTTGGATCTTGATTGTTTGATAGGGGAAACTCTCCCGGCATTATTCTCTACTTGTTATTGATGCTATTGAGTGAAACCATTGAACCAAGGTTTATGTTCAGATTGTTATTCATCATCATATCACCTCTGATTGTATTCCATATGATGTCTCGTGAGTAGTTCGTTTAGTTCTTGAGGACATGGGTGAAGTCTAAATGCTAGTAGTGAATTATGGTTGAGTAATATTCAATGTTATGATATTTAAGTTGTGGTGTCATTCTTCTAGTGGTGTCGTGTGAACGTCGACTACACGACACTTCACCATTTATGGGCCTAGGGGAGTGCATCTTGTATTCGGTTGCTAATTGCGGAGTTGCCGGAGTGACAGAAACCTGAGCTCCCGTTAGTATATCGATGCAAGAGGGATCGCAGGATCTCAGAGTTTAAGGTTGTGGTTAGATTTATCTTAATTACTTTCTTGTAGTTGCGGATGCTTGCAAGGGGTATAATCACAAGTATGTATTAGTCCTAGGAAGGGCGGTGCATTAGCATAGGTTCACCCACACAACACTTATCAAAACAATGAAGATTATTTAGCCACATGAAGCGAAAGCACTAGACTAAAATCCCCGTGTGTCCTCAAGAACGTTTGGTCATTATAAGTAAACAAACCGGCTTGTCCTTTGTGCTAAAAAGGATTGGGCCACTCGCTGCAATTATTTCTCTCGCATTTTACTTACTCGTACTTTATTCATCTATTACATCAAAACCCCTTGAATACTTGTCGTGAGCATTTACAGTGAATCCTTCATCGAAACTGCTGTCAACACCTTCTGCTCCTCGTTGGGATCGACATTCTTACTTATCGAAGATACTACGATACACCCCTATACTTGTGGGTCATCAAGACTATTTTCTGGCGCCGTTGCCGGGGAGTGAAGCGCTATTGGTAAGTGGAATTGGTAAGGAAAACCTTTACTGTTTGTGCTGATTTTATTTCTACCTGCTGCTATAAGTTATTGATGCGCGTAGATGTACACGTCCGTTGGGAACCCCAAGAGGAAGGTATGATGCGCACAGTGGCAAGAGAAACCAAGGTTTAATCGGACCAGTAGGAGCCAAGAAGCACGTTGAAGGTTGATGGTGGCGAAATGTGATGCGGCGCAACAACAGGGATTCCGGCGCCAATGTGGAACCTGCACAACACAACCAAAGTACTTTGCCCCAACGGAACAGCGAGGTTGTCAATCTCACCGGCTTGCTGTAACAAAGGATTAACCGTATTGTGTGGAAGATGATTGTTTGCAAGAAAACAGTAAAAACAAGTATTGCAGTAGATTGTATGCTATGTAAAGAATAGGACCGGGTCCACAGTTCACTAGAGGTGTCTCTCCCATAAGATAAAGCATGTTGGGTGAACAAATTACAGTCGGGCAATTGACAAATAGAGAAGGGCATAACAATGCATGTACATGATATGATAAATATAGTGAGATTTAATCCGGGCATTACGACAAAGTACATAGACCGCCATCCAACTGCATCTATGCCTAAAAAGTCCACCTTCAGGTTATCATCCGAACCCCATTCAGTATTAAGTTGCAAAGCAAAGACAATTGCATTAAGTATGGTGCGTAATGTAATCAACAACTACATCCTTAGACATAGCATCAATGTTTTATCCCTAGTGGCAACAGCACATCACAACCTTAGAACCTTCTGTCACGATCCCAGGTGTCAATGAAGGCATGAACCCACTATCGAGCATAAATACTCCCTCTTGGAGTTAAGAGCAAAAACTTGGCCAGAGCCTCTACTAATAACGGAGAGCATGCAAGATCATAAACAACACATAAACAATAGATTGATAATCACCATAACATAGTATTCTCTATCCATCGGATCCCGACAAACACAACATATAGTATTACAGATAGATGATCTTGATCATGTTAGGCAGCTCACAAGATCCAACAATGAAGCACAATTAGGAGAAGACGACCATCTAGCTACTGCTATGGACCCATAGTCCAGGGGTGAACTACTCACTCATCACTCCGGAGGCGATCATGGCGATGAAGAGTCCTCCGGGAGATGAATCCCCTCTCCGGCAGGGTGCCGGAGGCGATCTCCGAATCCCCCGAGATGGGAGGCGGCGCGGCGCCTCCGGAAGGTTTTCCGTCGTGGGCTCTGTGACTGGGGGTTTCGACGGAGGCTATAAGTAGGCGAAAGGGTAGGTCGGGGCTGACGAGGGGCCCACACCATAGGGCGGCGCGCTCCCTCTCGGCCGCGCGCCCTGTGGTGGGGCGCTCGTCGCCCACTTCGTTATCCCTTCGGTCTCTGGAAGCGTGCAAAATAGGACCCCGGGCGTTGATTTCGTCCAATTCGAGAATATTTCGTTACTAGGATTTCTGAAACCAAAAACAGCAGAAAACAGAACTGGCTCTTCGGCATCTTGTTAATAGGTTAGTTCCGTAAAATGCGTAAATACGACATATAATATGCATAAAACATGTAGGTATCATCAATAAAGTAGCATGGAATATAAGAAATTATCGATACGTTGGAGACGTATCAGCATCCCCAAGCTTAGTTCTGCTCGTCCCGAGCAGGTAAAACGATAACAAAGATAATTTCTTAAGTGACATGCCATCATAATCTTGATCATACTATTTGTAAACATATGTAATGAATGCAGCGATCAAAACAATGGTAATGACATGAGTAAACAACTGAATCATAAAGCAAAGACTTTTCATGAATAGTACTTCAAGACAAGCATCAATAAGTCTTGCATAAGAGTTAACTCATAAAGCAATAAATCAAAGTAAAGGTGTTGAAGCAACACAAAGGAAGATTAAGTTTCAGCGGTTGCTTTCAACTTATAACATGTATATCTCATGGATATTGTCAACATAAAGTAATATAACAAGTGCAATATGCAAGTATGTAGGAATCATGCACAGTTCACACAAGTGTTTGCTTCTTAAGGTGGAGGGAGATAGGTAAACTGACTCAACAATAAAAGTAAAAGAATGGTCCTTCAAAGAGGAAAGCATCGATTGCTGTATTTGTGCTAGAGCTTTTATTTTGAAAACATGAAACAATTTTGTCAACGGTAGTAATAAAGCATATGAGTTATGTAAATTATATCTTACAAGTTGCAAGCCTCATGCATAGTATACTAATAGTGCCCGCACCTTGTCCTACTTAGCTTGGACTACCGGATCTTTGCAATGCCATGTTTCAACCAAGTGTCACAAAGGGGTACCTCCATGCCGCCTGTACAAAGGTCTAAGGAGAAACTCGCATTTTGGATTTCTCGCTTTTGATTATTCTCAACTTAGACATCCATACCGGGACAACATGGACAACAGATAATGGACTCCTCTTAAATGCATAAGCATGTAGCAACAATTATTATTCTCATATGAGATTGAGGATATATGTCCAAAACTGAAACTTCAACCATGATTCATGGCTTTAGTTAGCGGCCCAATGTTCTTCTCTAACAATTTGCATGCTCCAATCATTAAGGTGATAGATCCTTCAGACAAGACGGACATGCATAGCAACTCACATGATATTCAACAATGAATAGTTGATGGCGTTCCCCAGAAGCATGGTTATCGCACAACAAGCAACTTAATAAAAGATAAAGTGCATAAGTACATATTCAATACTACGATAGTTTTTAAGGCTATTTTGTCCCATGAGCTATATATTGAAAGGTGAATGATGGAATTTTTAAAGGTAGCACTCAAGCAATTTACTTTGGAATGGCGGAGAAATACCATGTAGTAGGTAGGTATGGTGGACACAAATGGCATAGTAGTTGGCTCAAGGATTTTGGATGCATGAGAAGTATTCCCTCTCGATACAAGGTTTAGGCTAGCAAGGTTATTTGAAGCAAACTCAAGGATGAACCGGTGCAGCAAAACTCACATAAAAGACATATTGTAAACATTATAAGACTCTACACCGTCTTCCTTGTTGTTCAAAACTCAATACTAGATATTATCTAGACCTTAGAGAGACCAAATATGCAAATCAAATTTTAGCAAGCTCTATGTATTTCTTCATTAATGGGTGCAAAGCATATGATGCAAGAGCTTAAACATGAGCACAACAATTTCAAGTATCACATTATCCAAGATATTTTAGAATTACTACATGTAGCATTTTCCAATTCCAACCATATAACAATTTAACGAAGAAGAAACTTCGCCTTGAACATTATGAGTAAAGCCTAAGGACATATTTGTCCATATGCAACAGCGGAGCGTGTCTCTCTCCCACAAAGTGAATGCTAGGATCCATTTTATTCAAACAAAAACAAAAACAAAAACAAACCGACGCTCCAAGTAAAGAACACAAGATGTGACTGAATAAAAATATAGTTTCAGGGGAGGAACCTGATGATGTTGTCGATGAAGAAGGGGATGCCTTGGGCATCCCCAAGCTTAGACGCTTGAGTCTTCTTAGAATATGCAGGGGTGAACCACGGGGCATCCCCAAGCTTAGAGCTTTCACTCCTCTTGATCATAGTATATCATACTCCTCTCTTGACCCTTGAAAACTTCCTTCACACCAAACTTCAAGCAAACTCATTAGAGGGTTAGTGCATAATTAATAATTCACACATTCAGAGGTGACACAATCATTCTTTACACTTCTGGACATTGCACAAAGCTACTGGACATTAATGGATCAAAGAAATTCATCCAACATAGCAAATATGGCAATGCGAAATAAAAGGCAGAATCTGTCAAAACAGAACAGTCCGTAAAGACGAATTTAAAATGGCACCAGACTTGCTCAAATGGAAAAACTCAAAACTAATGAAAGTTACGTACAGATCTGAGGATCACGCTCGTAAATTTTCAGATTTTTTCGAATTTTCTACAGAGACTTGTGCCCAGATTCGTGACAGACAGCAATGCTGTTTCTGCGCAGCGATCCCAAATATAACATCAACTTTAACATAGAAACTTTACTTGGCACAAAAACATGATAAGGAGAGGTTGCTACAGTAGTAAACAACTTCCAAGACTCAAATATAAAACAAAGTACTGTAGTAAAAACATGGGTTGTCTCCCATAAGCGCTTTTCTTTAACGCCTTTCAGCTAGGCGCAGAAAGTGCAAATCAAGTAACATCGAGAGATGAAGCATCAACATCATAACTTGTTCTAATAATAGAATCAAAAGGCAACTTCATTCTCTTTCTAGGGAAGTGTTCCATACCTTTCTTGAGAGGAAATTTATATTTAATATTACCTTCCCTCATATCAATAACAACACCAACAGTTCGAAGAAAAGGTCTTCCCAACACAATAGGACAAGATGCATTGCATTCGATATCCAAGACAACAAAATCAACGGGGACAAGGTTATTGTTAACCGTAATGCGCACATTATCAATCCTCCCCAAAGGTTTCTTTTTAACATTATCGGCAAGATTAACATCCAAATAACAATTCTTCAATGGTGGCAAGTCAAGCATATCATAAATCTTTTTAGGCATAACAGAAATACTTGCACCAAGATCACATAGAGCATTACATTCAAAGTCATTGAATTTCATTTTAATGATGGGCTCCCAACCATCCTCTAACTTTCTAGGAATAGAAGTTTCAAGTTTTAGTTTCTCTTCTCTAGCTTTTATGAGAGCATTTGTAATATGTTTTGTAAAGGCTAAATTTATAGCACTAGCATTAGGACTTTTAGCAAGTTTTTGTAAGAACTTTATAACTTCAGAGATGTGGCAATCATCAAAATCTAAATCATTATGAGCTACAGCAATGGGATCATTGTTCCCAAGGTTGGAAAAAATTTCAGCAGTTTTATCACAAGCAGTTTCAGCAGTTTTAGCAATTTCAGGCAGTTTTGTTCGCTTTGCACTAGAAGTAGAAACATTGCCAACACCAATTATTTTACCATTGATAGTAGGAGGTGCAGCAACATGTGAAGAATTAACATTACTAGTGGTGGTAATAGTCCAAACTTTAGCTACATTATTCTCTTTAGCTAGTTTTTCATTTTCTTCTCTATCCCACCTAGCACGCAATTCAGCCATTAATCTTATATTCTCATTAATTCTAACTTGGATGGCATTTGCTGTAGTAGTAATCTTATTATCAATATCATTATTAGGCATAACTTTCAATTTTAAAAGATTAACATCGGGCAAGTCTATCAACTCTAGAAGCAATAATATCAATTTTATCAAGCTTTTCCTCAACAGATTTGTTAAAAGCAGTTTGTGTACTAATAAATTCTTTAAGCATAGCTTCAAGACCAGAGGGTACACTCCTATTATTATTGTAAGAATTCCCATAAGAATTACCATAACCATTACCATTAGCAGAAGGATATGTCCTATAGTTATTACCAGAGTTGTTCCTATAAGCATTGTTGTTGAAATTATTATTTTTAATGAAATTCACATCAACATTTTCTTCTTGAGCAACCAATGAAGCTAAAGGAACATTATTTGGATCAACATTAGATCTACCATTCACAAGCATAGACATAATCACATCAATCTTATCACTCAAGGAAGAGGTTTCTTCAACAGAATTTACCTTCTTACCTTGTGGAGCTCTTTCCGTGTGCCATTCAGAGTAATTTATCATCATATCATCAAGAAGTTTTGTAGCCGCCCCCAAAGTGATGGACATAAAGGTACCTCCAGCAGCTGAATCCAATAAATTCCGCGAAGAAAAATTTAGTCCTGCATAGAAGGTTTGGATGATCATCCAAGTAGTCAGTCCATGGGTTGGGCAATTCTTTACCAAAGTTTTCATTCTCTCCCATGCTTGAGCAACATGTTCAGTATCTAATTGCTTAAAATTCATTATGCTACTTCTCAAAGATATAATTTTAGCGGGAGGATAATATCTACCAATAAAAGCATCCTTACATTTAGTCCATGAATCAATACTATTCTTAGGTAAAGATAGCAACCAATCTTTAGCTCTTCCTCTTAATGAGAAAGGAAACACTTTCAATTTAATAATATCACCATCTACATCCTTATACTTTTGCATTTCACAAAGTTCAACAAAATTATTGAGATGGGCAGCAGCATCATCAGAACTAACACCAGAAAATTGATCTCTCATAACCAGGTTCAGTAAAGCAGGTTTAATTTCAAAGAATTCTGCTGTAGTAGCAGGTGGAGCAATAGGTGTGCATAGGAAATCATTATTATTTGCATTTGTGAAGTCACACAACTTAGTATTTTCAGGGGTATTCATTTTAGCAACAGTAAATAAAGCAAACTAGATAAAGTAAATGCAAGTAACTAATTTTTTGTGTTTTTGATATAGAGAGCAAGACAGTAAATAAAGTAAAACTAGCAACTAATTTTGTGTGTGTTTTGTTTAGGTGCAGCAAACAAAGTAGTAAATAAAATAAAGCAAGACAAAAACAATGTAAAGAGATTGAGAAGTGGAGACTCCCTTGCAGCGTGTCTTGATCTCCCGGCAACGGCGCCAAAAGTGCTTGATGCCGTAGATGTACACGTCCGTTGGGAACCCCAAGAGGAAGGTATGATGCGGCAAGTTTTCCCTCAGAAAGAAACCAAGGTTTAATCGGACCAGTAGGAGCCAAGAAGCACGTTGAAGGTTGATGGTGGCGAAATGTGATGCGGCGCAACAACATGGATTCGCGCCAACGTGGAACCCGCACAACACAACCAAAGTACTTCCCGGAACAGTTGAGGTTGTCAATCTCACCAGCTTGTTAACAAAGGATTAACCGTATTGTGTGGAAGATGATTGTTTGCAGAAAACAGTAAAAACAAGTATTGCAGTAGATTGTATGCTATGTAAAGAATAGGACCGGGTCCACAGTTCACTAGAGGTGTCTCTCCCATAAGATAAAGCATGTTGGGTGAACAAATTACAGTCGGGCAATTGACAAATAGAGAAGGGCATAACAATGCATATACATGATATGATAAATATAGTGAGATTTAATCCGGGCATTACGACAAAGTACATAGACCGCCATCCAACTGCATCTATGCCTAAAAAGTCCACCTTCAGGTTATCATCCGAACCCCTCCAGTATTAAGTTGCAAAGCAACAGACAATTGCATTAAGTATGGTGCGTAATGTAATCAACAACTACATCCTTAGACATAGCATCAATGTTTTATCCCTAGTGGCAACAGCACATCACAACCTTAGAACCTACTGTCACGATCCCAGGTGTCAATGAAGGCATGAACCCACTATCGAGCATAAATACTCCCTCTTGGAGTTAAGAGCAAAAACTTGGCCAGAGCCTCTACTAATAACGGAGAGCATGCAAGATCATAAACAACACATAAACAATAGATTGATAATCACCATAACATAGTATTCTCTATCCATCGGATCCCGACAAACACAACATATAGTATTACAGATAGATGATCTTGATCATGTTAGGCAGCTCACAAGATCCAACAATGAAGCACAATTAGGAGAAGACGACCATCTAGCTACTGCTATGGACCCATAGTCCAGGGGTGAACTACTCACTCATCACTCCGGAGGCGATCATGGCGATGAAGAGTCCTCCGGGAGATGAATCCCTCTCTGCGTGGTACTGGAGGCGATCTCCGAATCCCCGAGATGGGACGCGGCGGCGGCGTCTCCGGAAGGTTTTCCGTATCGTGCTCTCGGACCGGGGTTTCGCGACGGAGGCTAAGTAGGCCAAAGGGTGGTCTGACGAGGGGCCCACACCATAGGGTGGTGCGGGCCCCCTCGCGCGCCCTATGGTGGCGGCGCTCTCGCCCACTTCGTTATCCCTTCGGTCTCTCGGGAAGGTGCAAAAATAGGGACCCGGGCGTTGATTTCGTCCAATTCGAGAATATTTCGTTACTAGGATTTCTGAAACCAAAAACAATAAATAAAGAACTGCTCTTCGGCATCTTGTTAATAGGTTAGTTCCAAAAATGCGTAAATACGACATATAATGTGCATAAAACATGTAGGTATCATCAATAAAGTAGCATGGAACATAAGAAATTATCGATACGTTGGAGACGTATCAGCATATGGAGAGATCTTCTCTTCAATTTCTATTTGGGAAATCTACTACTACTGCAACGGTAGTGGATGAAGCGCCAGGTGAGGAAGTGATACCATATAAAATACCTATGAAAATTATTGAACGTGTTATGGATAACCGCTATGAAGGGGATGGAACTGTCCATCCTGGTGATCATTTACTGTTTTTGCATGAATTATGCGGGTTATTCAAATGTGCAGGTATTGCTATGAATGAAGTTAGAAAGAAACTATTCACTATATCGCTGTCTGGTAAAGCGGCGCACTGGTATAAATTGCTGAAGAATGGTGATTCTATTGATTGGGAGGACATTGTGCCTTTATTTTATTCCAAATTTTATCCTCCAAGTGAAATTCACAAAGATCGGAACCGCATATATAATTTCTGGCCTCATGATGGAGAAAGTATTGCCCAAGCTTGGGGGAGATTGAAGTCTTTAATGCTCAAATGCCCCATTCATGAGCTTCCTGGTAATGTTATTATTGATAATTTCTATGCAAGACTTTCTTTTCAAGACAAGACCTTGCTGGATACTTCTTGTTCTGGATCATTTACACGCAACAAAGAAGAGTTTAAAAGGGACCTTCTTGATCGGATCCAAGAAAATACTGAAGGATGGGAGAACGACAAAGATAGAGAATCAGGTATAATTTATGATTATAAATGCATTGAAGCTTTTATGGATACTGATAAATTTCGTAATATGAGTGCTACATATGGTCTTGATTCCCAAGTTGTTGCAAATATTTATAAAGCTTTTGCCTCTCATTATGAATTGCCTAAGAAGAATTTTGATAAGTATCATGAACCGTATAAAGATAAAGTTGATTCATCTGTAAACAAATGTGTAGTGATTGAAACTGTTGATAATGTTATTCCTGAAGTTTATATTGAAAAAACTCCTTTCCCTGCTAAAATGAAGGAGTACTCTGTCATATCTAGTGTTAATAAAAGTGAAAAGAAACCTAAAGAACCTGAAGAACAAATTAAAATTGAACCTGCTGTTGCAATAGTTAAAGATCTTGTGACTGAAAATTTGGAGGATGGTCATATTATTTTCTGTGAAGATGCTTCTAATATTGTTTCACATCCTAATAAACCCAAACAAGTTAGTGTTCCTATGTTATCTGTTAGAATTGGTGATCATTGCTATTATGGTTTATGTGATATTGGTGCAAGCGTTAGTGCTATTCCTTATGAGCTTTATACGGAGATTATGCACGAAATTGATTCTTGTGAACTTGAAGATATTGATGTGGTTATTCAGCTGGCTAATAGAGAAACTATTTCTCCAATTGGTATTGTTCGAGATGTGGAAGTTCTATGTGGTAAGATTAAATATCCTGCTGACTTTTTGGTACTTGGTTCTGCTGCTAGTGATCATTGTCCTATCATTTTTGGTAGACCTTTTCTAAATACTTGTGGAGCTATTATAGATTGCAAGAAAGAGAAAATTTTGACTAGATTTGCTGGTGAACCTTATGAATTTAACTTTTCTAAATTTACTAAAACTCCTTATAAAGCTGACTTGCCTAGTAATGATTTTAAAATGGAGCAATGTGCATCTATTGTTCTTGTTCCTAATAATCCTTTGCAGCAACATTTGGAGAATAGCGAAAGTGAAGCTTTTAGGAAAGAAAGAGATGAGCTTGAGGAAATTTTTCTTCGCCAACCTATTCTCAAGCATGATTTACCGGTGGAAGATTTGGGTACAACACCGCCACCAAAGGAAGATCCTGTTTTCGATTTAAAGCCTTTACCTGATAATCTTAAATATGCTCATATTGATGATAAGAAAATATATCCTGTTATTATTAGTTCTAAGCTTTCAGAGATTGAGGAAGAAAGGTTATTGGAAATATTGAAGAAACACCGAGGAGATATTGGCTATACTCTTGATGATTTGAAAGGGATTTCTCCTTCTATTTGCCAACATGCTATCAATATGGAAGATGATGCAAAGCCTGTTGTTGAACATCAACGTCGTCTAATTCCGAAGATGAAAGAGGTGGTAAGGAACGAGGTATTAAAACTTCTTGAAGCTGGTATTATATATCCTATTGCTGATAGTAGATGGGTTAGTCCTGTGCATTGTGTTCCTAAGAAAGGAGGAATGACTGTTGTGCCTAATGATAATGATGAGCTTATTCCTCAAAGAATAGTTGTAGGGTATAGAATGTGCATTGATTTTCGAAAAGTTAATAAAGTTACTAAGAAAGATCATTACCCTTTACCCTTTATTGATCAAATGCTAGAAAGGTTATCTAAAAATACTCATTTTTGCTTTCTTGATGGTTATTCTGGGTTTTCACAAATTGCTGTTAAAGCTAAAGATCAAGAGAAAACCACTTTACTTGTCCTTATGGAACTTATGCTTATAGGCGTATGCCTTTTGGTTTATGTAATGCTCCTGCTACTTTTCAAAGATGCATGTCTGCTATTTTTCATGGCTTTTGCGAAAGTATTGTAGAGGTGTTCATGGATGATTTTTCTGTCTATGGGAATTCTTTTGATAATTGCTTGCGAAACCTCGATAAAGTTTTGCAGAGATGTGAAGAAACTAACCTTGTTCTTAATTGGGAGAAATGCCACTTTATGGTTAATGAAGGAATTGTATTGGGACATAAAATTTCCGAGAGAGGTATTGAAGTTGATAGAGCTAAAGTTGAAGCAATTGAGAAGATGCCCTATCCGAGGGATGTTAAAGGTATTCGTAGTGTTCTTGGTCATGCTGGGTTTTATAGGAGATTTATTAAAGATTTCTCTAAAATTTCAAAGCCTCTTACTAATCTTCTTCAAAAAGATGTACCTTTTGTTTTTGATGATGATTGTAAGGAAGCTTTTGAAACTCTAAAGAAAGCCTTAACAACTGCTCCTGTAGTCGAACCTCCTGATTGGAATTTGCCTTTTGAAATTATGTGTGATGCTAGTGATTTTGCTGTAGGCGCTGTTCTTGGACAGCGAGTAGATAAAAAATTAAATGTTATTCATTATGCTAGTAAGACTCTTGATGCTGCTCAAAGAAATTATGCTACAACTGAAAAGGAATTGTTAGCTGTAGTCTTTGCTTGTGACAAGTTTAGACCTTATATTGTTGATTCAAAAGTCACGATTCATACTGATCATGCTGCAATTAGATACCTTATGACAAAGAAAGATGCTAAGCCAAGGCTTATTAGATGGGTACTTCTTTTGCAAGAATTTGATTTACATATTATAGATAGGAAAGGTGCTGATAATCCTGTTGCTGATAATTTGTCTAGATTGGAAAATATTGCTTATGATCCTGTTCCTGTTAATGATAGTTTTCCAAATGAACAATTGGCTGTAATAAAGGTGAGCTCACGAGAGAGCCCTTGGTATGCCGATTATGCTAACTTTATTGTTTCGAAGTATTTGCCTCCAACCTTTTCAGCTCAGCAAAGGAGGAAATTCTTTTATGACTTGAGGCATTATTTTTGGGATGACCCACACTTATATAAAGAAGGAGTAGACGGTATTATGCGAAGATGTGTTCCTGAATATGAACAACAGGAGATATTGAGTAAATGTCATGGTAGTGTTTATGGAGGACATCACGCTGGAGATAGAACCGCGCAAAAGGTTCTACAATCAGGTTTTTATTGGCCAACACTTTTCAAAGATGCAAGGAAATTTATTTTATCTTTTTTTTATGGAGGACATCACGCTGGAGATATTGAGGCTTTCATCAAAGGACAAATTGACAGTCCGCCAGAACTTGACTTTGAATAGGTAACAGTACAGGTAATAAAAAGTCCGCGTTTACCTTTCCGAACAATATTTTTGCTGTTTTTGGAAAATATGAAAAATTACGGAATCGAAACGGAGTGGAAAAGACGCGCGAGGGCCCGTCACCATAGGCCGGCGCGGGCCCCACCCGCCGCGCCGACCTATGGGACAGCCCCTCGTCGTCCCTTTCCACTCGTTTTCGGCCTGGAACCTTCCTTTTATCGTAAAAATATTTGCTATATAATCCCCCGGACCCCTGGAGGTCCGTATATCGTTTTCTCGTCGTGTTTTGTTTCGAGCTGTTTTCTGCCAGATTTGTTTTGATCTAGAAGCACCATGGTCTCCAACAACAAGGACAAGGGACCTTTGGAGGAAGATATTCAAGACCCGGAACTGAAGGAAGAAGACAAGTGAGGATGAGGAAGAAGTGGAGGAAGTCCGCGAGTACACCAGCGTGCCACCATTGCAAGCATTGGCGTGATATCAAATCCATCCAACACCAAGAGGAGTGCACGAATCGCTACCGGAGGAGCAGTTCCACGTCGCTTCTTAGCTCCAAGGACATCTTCTCCAGCAATTACAACCCTTACCGCAATCTAATCTACGATCGTCAAACTGAAAGGACCCCCAAGGTAGTGTTGCCAAGTGGTTGGGATATAGATCGTTCTAACATTGCAGGAGAGATGAAATCTGAAGCTGAAGGATGGGGAAACAACTCTAGGAGTTGGGACTCGCCACCTGACATGATTATGAGCCGCGTTGAGCACAACTCGGAACTGATTCGCAACCTCACCTATGAGATTGAAGATTTAAAGGAGCTTGTTAAGAAGCTTGTCGAGAAGAATCCATCACCATCATCACCGAAGGAGTAATTCATCATCGGTATTGGCATCCCCTTGGTTTGTTCCAAGCTTGGGGGAGTGCCGCGGTATCACATTATCACTACCTTTATCTTTTATTATCAAGTAGTGTCATATCATGAGTAGGGAAGTTATCATATGGAATAGTATGCAATGTGGAAGTATCTCTCTTAGTTGGTTATCTATGTATCCGTTGGTGTGAGTTATCGTTATGGAATATTAATGAGAAGTCTTATCATTTACTTTTTGCACACCTTATTTTAGTTTGCAATCCCATTATATGATTACTCTTGACATGAGTATTGACATCACTTTGGGAGCATCAAGTAAATCTATTTGGTTTTGGCAAACTTAGCATTGGTCAATAGCAACAACACCCTGATGTTTAAATAGAAGAGAGAAATACACTTAGATATATTACTATTATCTCTATGCTTAGTATTCTGAAGTTAAAATTGCTTGTGCTTATGAGAAAGATGCATGATTGTTTCTATCATATGTATATTTGTTTGTTTCCCTCAACCTTTATGCTTGCTATCAAACCTTGCTAGCCAAAGACCTGTATCGAGAGGGAATGCTTCTCATACATCCATAACCTTAGACCAAACCTATGCCATTTGTGTCCACCATACCTACCTACTACATGGTATTTTCTGCCATTCCAAGTAAATACTTCATGTGCTACCTTTAAATAATTCAAACTATTACTCCTTATTTGTGTCAATGTTTTATAGCTCATGAGGAAGTATGTGGTGTTTTATCTTTCAATCTTGTTGGGCGAACTTTCACCAATGGACTAGTGGCACATCCGCTTATCCAATAATTTTGCAATAAGAGCTGGACGGGGTTCCCAGCCCCAATTAATAACTTTCATTAATAATTCTCTTCACATGTTTTGCCCTGATTTATGTAAGCAACTTAATTTTGCAATAGACACTCCTCCATGGTATGTGAATGTTGGAAGGCACCCGAGGATTCTGTTAGCCATGGCTTGTGTAAGCAAAGTTTGGGGGAGTGTCATCCATAATAAAACTAAAATACATGTGTAAACAAAAGAGAAGGGGATGATCTACCTTGCTGGTAGAGATGCCGTCCCTCATGGGAGCCGCTTGGAAGGTCTTGCTGGGGGTTAGAGTGCCCGCTACCATTCGTTGACAACAACAAACACCGCTCAAAATCTTACTTTTATGCCTTTATATGATTTAAAAACTTGAAAAGCTCTAGCACATGATTTAATCCCTGCTTCCCTCTGCGAATGGCCTATCTTTTACTTTTATGTTGAGTCAGTAAACCTATTTCCCTCTATCTCAAGCAAGCAATTGAGTTGTTGTGAACCAACCATTTATGCTATGATTCAGTTAATCATGTTTTTATACTTTCTTGTTTAGTACAAATTTTATCTGAATGAATATGACTTTGAAGTTATCAATGATTATGAGGAGATTGTTATGCTTGAATATGAAAGCTCAGCTATAAATTCTAATATGAAAGCTTTGCTTAGAAGTACAATCCGTTAGTAGTTCTCTGACCAAGAACAAAGTTTGCCATCACCAACTATGATTTCTCATGCACCTTTACTTGTGATTTCTCTTTACTTATTTCAAGATGAGTTATATGAGGAAGTTGTTTACTAGAATGTCTTGTGTGAATGAATATGATGCTTCTTGTCCGTATTTTATTTATCGACTCTTCACTCCATAAACATGTGGTCTTGTTTATCGAGCTCAGTTTCGCTTGGGGACAAGCGAGGTCTAAGCTTGGGGGGAGTTGATACGTCCAATTTGCATCACTATTTTGTATCATAATTTGCTGTTATTCATTGATATATTTCATATTGGGACACAATACTTATGTTATTTCATCTATTTTGTATGTTTCATCATTATTGGAGGATCAAGCACCGGAGCCAGGATTCGCTGGAAAAAGCACCGTCAGAACGCAATATTTCGGAAGATCAACTGTGGAAGGAAATTACACCAAAATTCCTATTTTTCCGGATGACGGAGGGAGCCAGAAGGGGGAGAAGAGGGGACCGAGCACAGGCCGGCGCGGCCCATGGCCTGGCCGCGCCACCCTGTGGTGTGGGGGCCCCACAGCCCCTTTCGCCTCCTTTTCTTCGCGCATCCTTCGTACCGAAACCTAAGCTACGTAGGGAACCTCACGAGAGTTACAGCCGCCTGCGGGGCGGAGGACACCAGAGATAAGAGCTCTCCGGCGGGCAGGAACTGGGAAATTCCTCCCGGAGGGGGAAATCGACGCCATCGCCATCGTCATCGAGCTGGACATCATCATCATCATCATCATCTCCACCATCTACACCGCCATCACCACCGCTTCCTCGTCACCGCTGTAACAATTTGGGTTGGATCTTGATTGTTTGATAGGGGAAACTCTCCCGGTGTTATTCTTTACTTGTTATTAATGCTATTGAGTGAAACCATTGAACCAAGGTTTATGTTCAGATTGTTATTCATCATCATATCACCTCTGATTGTATTCCATATGATGTCTCTGTGAGTAGTTCGTTAGTTCTTGAGGACATGGGTGAAGTCTAAATGCTAGTAGTGAATTATGGTTGAGTATATTCAATGTTATGATATTTAAGTTGTGGTGTCATTCTTCTAGTGGTGTCGTGTGAACGTCGACTACACGACACTTCACCATTTATGGGCCTAGGGGAGTGCATCTTGTATTCGTTTGCTAATTGTGGGGTTGCTCGAGCATTTAAACCGAGCCTGCTAGTATATCGATGCAAGAGGATCGCAGGATCTCGTAGTTTAAGGTCAGGTTAGATTTATTCCAATTACTTTCTTGTGGTTATGATGCTTCTGTATGTATAATCATATATGTATTAGTCCTAGGAAGGCCGTGTATTAGCATAGGTTCACCCACACAACACTTATCAAAACAATGAAGATTATTTAGCTACATAAGAAGCGAAAGCACTAGACTAAAATCCCTGTGTGTCCTCAAGAACGCTTGGTCATTATAAGTAAACAAACCTGCTTGTCCTTTGTGCTGAAAAGGATTGGGCCACTCGCGGCAATTATTTCTCTCGCATTTACTTACTCGGTACTTTATTCATCTATTACATCAAAACCTCTTGAATACTTGTTTGTGAGCACTTACAGTGAATCCTTCATCATCGGCATCATTATCGCCTCCGTGAGGACTTGATTCAGCCGAAGCGATAAGATCATCGTGTACCTGCTTCCGACGCCTACCCCTGATGAAGGCGTCATCTTCAGTAGCCTCTTCCCCTTGGACATCGCTGTCCTCAAGGACATGAGGGGCATCCTCGGTTCCATCGGAATCTTCGTCATCATCCTCTAATACCACACCGCTTTCGGGTGTAGGAGGATAGCATCGGGCAGCTGCAAGCGCCTTTCAAAGAAAAAGAGATTGATGAGATACAACAGAAAAAGGGATGGCGGCCGTAAAAATAAACGAAGGATTACCTCGGTTGGAGGATGGTCGGCATCATAAGGAGGACGAGCTGATATCAGGACGATATTGTCATTCTTACTAAGGCACGTCAAGCGGCGGACTTCGTCTCGGAGATCATCAGCCGAAAGATCGGCAGAGCTAACCCTGGACTCATCATCCTTGCCCGAATAAAGCCACAGTTGATGGGGGCGAGACATTAACGGTTGCACTCGACGTTGTAGGAACACTGAGACAACCTCAGTGCCGCACATTGTCAAGCCTCCCGTGTTTTTCAGAGTGACTATTTGATCGAACAGCCTGTCGGCTGTCAATCTTTCGTCGGGAGAAAGGGTGTTTTGCCAGGATTTCTTCGGCTTAGCAATCAGTTTGTCCTCAAAGGGAGGAAGGTTTGAGCATCGCCCAGATACTGAAGGATCTCGTAGATAAAACCATTTGTTGCGCCAGCCCTGGACAGACTCCTTCATTGGGTAATCAAAGTAGTCGACCTCCTTCCTGACAACAAAGCCGACGCCACCGACGACGGGGGGGCCGTTGCTGTCCTTCACATAGAAGATCTTCCTCCAAAGACCCCAGTGAGGGTCAATGCCGAGGAAGGCTTCGCAGACAGTGACAAAGATGGATAGGTGGAGGATAGAGTTCGGGGTCAGCTGCCAGAGCTGGATCCCATAGAAGTAAAGAAGAGAGCGAAGGAACTCGTGCGCCGGAAGGGAGAGGCCACGGAACAGAAAGGCAGAAAACATAACAGTAAAGCCCTTCGGGGGCTTTGGGCGAGAAACCGCACCTGGAAGACGGATATCATCCTCAGATGCAGAGATGAATCCAAGGGCTCGCAGCTTATTGATGTCGCGGTTGGAAATGGCGGAGGCACACCAATCGCGGCTAACTTTGGCCGCGCCCGAAGTGCTAGTACCCTTCTTTTTACCCATGGCGCTTGAAGCTCCTGAGAGAACGATGCGGGAAGAAGGAGAGGATGGGTGGGGAAGATGAGTAGCAGGAGTGTGTGCAAAAATGAGGAAGCCTCTAGTTTATACCAGCCATGATTGACATCGTATCGTAAGCGATAACTCCTGCATGGGAGGTGGAGCTGATCCAGTCATACACGGAACTAGAAATGTGATCGAACCGCGGCCCATTATTCTAATGCTGCCGCTGGAAATCGAGGAAACGCTCTGAGCCACATGCCATAATCGGGTCAAAACAGAACCGTGATGAGAACTAGGGTGGGGCCCGAGGGTCAAGTCTTGTCAATCAGGTCACAACAAAGCAGCGTGTCATCGTTGACGCCATGGGCATTGTTGGTTGCATGTTTAAGAGATAAGAACGTGGTCGGTGACGATTTCTGAGCCTATGCCGATTGCAGCATCCGCACTCCAGGCTCAAGTTATCACATCGGAAGGCCGGGCCACAGACCATAGAATGAGGACTCAAGGAAATATGTGACTCGAAACCGCACTCGTGCAAGAAAACGCCTGCCCAGACTGGTTACTCTCCATCGAGCGACGCCGCGACCTCGGCGAACTTTTCGCACTCCGTGACTGCCCGACTTGATTCGTAGGGTAACGTTGTTTTGCCATCGGTAGTTAACCAACAAAAGTTGGGCACATTACTCACTTGCATAAAGAAAATATATCGGATGGTCTACAAAGACTTGCAGGAAAAACTTCTGTTTAAGAAGATGTTCGGTATAACCTGAGTTCACGCACGGATTAAAGCATCTGCATCTGCACTCGGGTGCTACTCCACTTCCGAGGATACTTCGATTGGTGATCTCGATATATGGTAGTTACGGTTGAAAGAAGGAATGATCAAGGAGAAGGACTTCGGAAGAAGACATGCTTCAGTCTCTACCCGAACTATGTTCGGCTAGACACTCGGGGGCTACGATATGGGCATTACCCTTCGGGTAACCAATATTGCTCTACCCTATACGGTCCCGATGGAGTCTCCATGAAGGTACCCGAAGGGGAAGGTGGCCACCAGGGACGGCATGGCGGAAGATTACTTGGGCGCACAGATAATGCAGAAGAAGCAAACAAGAAAGATTAAGAGATAGATCTACCAGAAACACTGTACTCGGGACAGGACTCGGACCCGGCCACCCATAAAGTGCTGTGAGAGGGGCTATCGAGGAACACGACTCAATCTTAGGAATACTAGCCAATGTAGCTTAGAACTGGTTGCCATCTAGCAACCAACATCTCGACGTAGAACAGCAGCTCAACGATTCGGCACCCCATTGTAACCTGTTTTCATCATAATCAAAGAACAGACAGCAGACGTGGTTTAATTTCATCGAGGGCCCCTAACTCGGTAACCGCTTCCCGTTTGTCTCGTGTACCGATATCTCGAACCCATTTCCTATAACGCTTTTACTGCTTTATTTACTTTTCCTGCAACCATTTACAACACCCCCTTTAAACATTTTGAGATTAGAAAATAATTATTAAGTAATCTTTAGTAGAAAGTAGCAAGGGGCATTAAGACCCTAACTAGTAGCTCCTCGTGGTTCGATACTCTTATTTCGAAACTAGTTACAATTGATATGTGTTCTTGCAGTTATCACGGACAAATTTGAGAAGAGAGATTGGCCAAATTGTGGCTTATGCCCTTTGTGCAAAAGAACCACGGAATCGGAAATCACTTCGGAATGTGCAAACAAAGGAATTATTAAGACATAAAGTCCAACCATCACTGTAAGTTTAAAGGTCCCCATAGTTATACCCCCTATTTGATTAACCATGAATTAATACAACATGCATCTAAGAATTGGGACATGTTTATGTCGCCCAAATGTCCCTCATCCTATCAACATGCAACAGTGACAACCTTATGCATCCCCCAACATATGTGTGCACTCATATATCAATACAAAAGATCATCATAGAAGATAACAAATACTTATATGCAACCATCACAAAGTATCTCACAATTTTGCCAAGAACAAGTCACTACTCAAACAAAAGACATAGGATAAAGACAATACATCACGGATAGATTGCCCCACACATCATGTTTCTCTGCTAAGAGATTGCTGGGTAGATGAATACAGCAAGGCCTAGTGGCAGATGAAGATGGTGAAGATGGTGATGATGCCCACATGGAAGGGGGTGGAGTCCAATCTAGGCTATCTCACAAGCCTCTCCGATCTCCACCGACGATCATTTATGGGCTTGATCTCCGCTGCTGTAGCCTCGATGAAACTCTGGTGTTCGTATATATAGTAATTTTTAGGTCAGAAGAAGTCGGTTTGCTAAAGAATGAGGCGAAACAGACGCTCGAGGCAAGAATTAGGCTGTGGCGCACTGCAGTGGGGAAAGTGGCCACTAGGACTACTCCAACCGCGTTAACCTCATGGTGTCTTGGTTCAATCCATCTTGTTCATCTCAAAAATTTCAAAGCGTGGCCCCGACCTGCCTGACCCGTAGCTCCTGTAAAGTCAAAAACACTAAAAAGAGGTGTTTTCTGCCAAATAGAATTAGAACCGGAGGAGAGGGGATTGTTTATAAAATTTCCTAAAACATCATAAAACATGGGAATAACATTATATAAGATACAAATATGTGGTAATATGTTGCAATAAAGTGCAAAGTGCATGTATGCATTTTACATGCATCAACATCCCCAAGTTTAACTCTATGCTCCTCGAGCATAAAGGTGATAAAGCTAACATGGACTTTGGAGTTTATTGCATCTCTTCTATGTAATCATGCAAAACTTTTTGTCTATGCATGCATAACAATTTAATATGGCCAATATATGAAACATAGCTTAATTAATGAAATAGCAAAGTGCTAATAAAAATCCACTTTGTTGGTGTGCTGCTATCTATACATGGTACAAAATATATAATATATGTAAGTAACGCCATTTGGACAAATTAATTGATAGTAAAGTAATGATAGAGTTCTAACATTGCATTTGATTGAATCATAAGCAAGGTTTTTTAGACCTTTGATTTCTTCAATTGTTGACTAGTAATTCATCATGGTTGTATTGCAAACCAAATAATGGGAGGATGCCGTGATCCTCTGGCATTTAAACATTCAAATCCTCATAGAAGAATCATACATGAGTAAGTAGCTACTATCTTTGTTGACCATAAAGTGGAAACGGGTCTGGTGTTTGCTTCTTAGCTTTTCACCTTATGAGTGGCAGGGGTTCTTCCCCTTGATATAAAAAGGGCGATCTTAAATTCTAACTCTTCTTGTCTTTTTCCTCTTTTTTATTCTTTTCCTTCTCTTTTCTTTTTTTCTTTTCTTTTCTTTTCTATTTTTTTCTTTTTTCCTTTTCTTTCTAAGTGGTGGCTCATTGGTTCAAAGGCTAGCAAGAGGTTGGCTGGTCAACCAAAGATAATATCAATCGACTTATATATGTTTCAACGATAGGTCTACTGATTTGTAGGACAATAGGTTCTACCATTTGATATGAAGTTCACCATTTGCTGTGTTGGGCTAACAAGAGGTTGGTTGGTCAACCAAAGATACTATCAACTGACACACAAACGTCAACCTTCATATTTTAAAGACACATTGGAATATAATTCATCATTGTTTTCTTATTAAATTAATTCTTTTGATATAATAATTATTTATCATTGAACATAAAAGGTCCTAATAATGTACATAATGGGATGCATATAATTTTATTCAAAGCTACTATCTCTCAATCAAGTATAAGTAATGTTCCTCAATAATATCTCATTTGCATCATATATAGCAAGGAGAACACAAAGATAGTAAATATCTAATATCACTTCCCCAAGTATTGATGAAACTATGCACAAGTACTTGCTATTGTTAAAGTGCACACATAAATATAGCAAAGGTGTCATACTTTTTATTTTATCAATTCCCTACAAGGCAAATTATTTTCATTGAGATCTTTAAGAATAGGATATCTTACTAAAGATCTCCATTATAAACACTCAATATGATGGTCCTCTCATAAAACAAAACAAAACTAGACACAAAACTAATAAAGGACGCTCCAAGTTTTAGCGAGAATTCTATGTTGCTCAAAAAACAAAGTTTAGAAGTGTGCAAACCGAGAGTTTTAATTTGAGTCCAGTGGGGTTCCTTGGGAATACCCAAGCTTATGGTCTTCACCATTCTTGGATTGCTCTTGGTGTGGGTTTCTTCCATTCCCTGTGAAGAAACTTCAACACAAAACTTTCTTCCCATTCTTTTCTATGGAATGACATTAGTGGTAAAATGATATCATGCTTGCTACTATTTTCTTCATAAATAAAATTATATCTTTATGAACTAGATATCACATAATGTTCTACTCATTCTAGCATATAAAAATTTCCAAGCAAAAATTATTTTGATACTCAAAAGAATGGATCTAACCTTGAAAGGCAGAATCTGTCCAGAATTTTTGCTGCAGCAAAACTGAATTTTTAATACCACGTTGATACGTCAGGAATTTTAGCTAGTTTTTGTGCATATATAGGTTAAAAAGTTACAGCTACTATGAATTTATCAATATTTTAGGAGTTACCAGAAAAAATCAGAAAAATTGTGCACTAAAAAGTGCAGCGCAGGAATCAGCAACTCCATATTTTGTTTGCAACTTTTATCATCCAAATGGGTAAAAACTTGGTACTTTATTTAGAAACCAGAGAGTAAACTAAAAGAAAACTAACATTCCATAGCAAGCATGTAGAAAGAAAATAAAAATAAAAAACATAAATAAAAAACATGGTCCCCGCAAATATTAAATAGGATCATAAAGATAAAACTAGAACATGAGTTTGAAACGATTTACTTGAGATAGTTGAAAGAAGAGGTGGATGCATGGGCATCCCCAAGATTATGATATTGTGCTATCTATGGTACTCTACTTCTTCCTCTTCATATCATGTTACTCATCTCAAACAAAGAAATATTCTCATCTCCATGATACTCCAATGTCTACAAGATGGTTAGTTCTCCAAAAAAATGATATGGTAATTTCTACCAAGATGGATACTATGGGAATCATTGGTAAACCATTTTATTCAAGAAGTTAACATATATAAAGAAAGGAAACACTCTTTTTATTTTGTTTTACTGTAGGAAGAGTTTTAGCAATATAGACTTTGCAATGGTTCCATTGGCATGAACAACACATGCTCAAGGTCGACCCCAATTTCTCCATGGCTCATCTTTATCATTTACTCTTCAATATTTTTTTAACTTTTATTAAGATTTATAAACTAATTAATATGTAATAAGAAGTAAAGTTATTTCACAAGGACATAAAGGTGTGCTCAAATTAAAAGTTACTTGAAAGCATGGCAGCGACAACCTCCTTGCGCGGAGGTGCTCGGACAGGTGGCAACTTGTTGTGGCGGATCTCGGGATCCCACACGTAGTCTCAAACGCAAGTGAAGGAGGCACTTCAGGTGAAAATCGTCTAACGACTCCGGTCATGGCGAGCGATGGAGGTGTTTATGCGTCATTACCTTGTTGTTACCTCTATCGTTGCAACTCTCTATCTACTGGCCAGGTGTTGTCATTTCTCATGGAGAAACCCTAGATCTGGCTATCCCTAATTGGACAATGGTGGTGCTTTTGGTGTCACTCTCCCTCTTGGGGCATTATTTTTGGAGCACATGATATAAGGAGGAAGCACCACGTGGAGCGAGGTTGTATCTACTGCATCAACAACAATGAGTCTAGCTTGCATAAGTACAACCAGCATCGTGACAAACGTGTCATGATGAACTGGATGGGGGCGACAGCGATCGGATGGCATCGACGACAAGGATCAAGCAAGACTACGCGAATCTTTGCCCTGAAGATTGCTCAGGGGTTTTGTCGATGGTGATGCCTTATTGGATGTGTGCAGGAGATGCTTGCTAAGAGTCTGCTAAACTGGATGATCACCCTCATTTAGCCCATGCCTAGAGGCTATCTCGAAGTATGCAATGTTCTCGGTTTCATATCAAGAGCCAGCCCAAACGGTGGTATTCAAAACCGGGCCTAACAAAGTTCACGCAAAAAAATCTGTAGACCCATGTTCGGACCTTTGCAATAGGGCCTCCTTAACTAGGGCCCAAGCTCGATCCATCACTACAAAAGCCCATCGGGCCTTGAGCCAGGCCTCTTCCCTATATTTCACACAATTCTCAAGCCTAGGCCTGATCCGCAGTCATGCTTAGAGTAGCCACAATGAAAGTATCATAGGTAGTATCATGCATGCCATGTAGACAAAAATCTGATGTGGCACATCAATTAATGATGAGAGAGATAAGAGTAGTATCATAGGAAGATACGCTATCATAGCACGTAAAATTAGAAATTTTAGTGGCAAACACATTACGTACAATATTTGCATTCACTAGTGGAAAACATGGCTTTCGTGGGAGCCTTTGTCGCTGGCGCGGCTGCACCCGCGACAAATGGCCTGGCCACGTCGCCCAGAAACCATGTGGAGCGGGCAGGGCCTTTTGTCGCGCCCTTTTGTCGCGGGCCGTATCTCGACCCGCGACAAAAGGTGTCTGAGTGCTGGGGCTTCCTGTCGGCACCCCTTTTGTCGCGGGTCGTAATACGGCCCGCGACCAAAGGGCCATGGCTATATATAGACACGCAGCCAGCCCCCCCCCCCCACCTTATTTTTTCCTTGGTGGTGAAGGTGGAGGTGTATGCTAGCTCATTTTTTCTACATGTGCACAAGAGGTGTTTGATGGAATGCTTGTAAGAGGGATGCCACTTGATTTTATTTGATAAGATTTCTCCTCTTTTTGATCCTAAAAGGTTAGCCACTATTTTCTCGTATATATATACATAGTCCGTACAATACTAATTTTAGAAAGGTGATTGCATCTGATACATATATAATTGTACTTATGATGCAGATGAGTCATCCATGGATGTATGGTAACCGATGTGCTCCCGCTTTCAGAGAGGGCGTGAATTCTTTCCTGCTTGTGGCCGAGGCCAACAAGTCGAAGCAAGGTTTTATGTGTTGTCCATGTCTAAAATGTAAGAACGAGAAGGATTACTCTTGCTCAAGAGACATTAAGAGCCACCTGCTTCGGTTTGGATTCATGTCCAGCTATAATGTTTGGACCAAGCATGGAGAAGAAGGGGTTATGATGGAAGACGGCGATGAAGAAGAAGATAATGATGACCAGTACCGATCTATGTTCTCTGAATGCAATGATACCGCAATGGACGACAATGAAGAAGAAGGAGGTGAAGAACATGCATCAGATGATCCTGTTGATGATGATCTTCGTCGGGCCATTTCTGATGCAAGAAGAGACTGTGACACGGATAAGGAGAGGTTGCAGTTTGACAAGATGTTAGAGGACCACCACAAATTGTTGTACCCAGGTTGTGAAGATGGGCAGAGAAAGTTGGGTAGCATATTGGAATTGCTGAAATGGAAGGCAGAGGCCGGTGTGACTGACTCGGGATTTGAGAAATTGATGATAATATTAAAGAAGCTGTTTCCAAGAAATAATGAATTGCCCGTCAGTACATATGAAGCAAAGAAGCTTGTCCCTCTAGGATTAGATGTGCAGAAGATACATGCATGCATTAATGATTGTATCCTCTACCGCGGTGAGAAGTACGAGAATTTGAATAAATGTCCGATATCTGGTGCATTGCGGTATAAGATCAGAAAAGATGATACGTCTCCAACGTATCGATAATTTCTTGTGTTCCATGCTACTTTATTGATGATACCTACATGTTTTATGCACATTATATGTCATATTTATGCATTTTCCTGAACTAACCTATTAACAAGATGCCGAAGTGTCAGTTCCTGTTTTCTGCTGTTTTTTTGTTTCAGAAATCCTAGTAACGAAATATTCTCGAATCGGACGAAATCAACGCCTGTGTTCATTTTTGCCCTAAGCATCCAACACACGCAGAACCGCCGAGAGGGGTACAGTCTACTCAAAACCACAGGCCGGCGCGGCCAGGGGGGGCCCGCGCCACCCTATGGTGTGGGCACCCCTTCGACCCTCCTGCGTCGCCTCTTCGCCTATTTAAAGCCCCCGCATCGAAAACTCCATGTAGGAAGCCACGCACAGCGAAACCTTCCGTGAGCCGCCAGCCATCGCGGGCCAAGATCCGGGGGACAGAGTCTCCGTTCCGGCACTTGCCGACGGGGAAGTGCCCCCTAAGGCTTCACCATCACACCGCTGCCATCTCACCGCCATCTTCATCACTCGCCGCTCCCATGAGGAGGGAGGTTCTCCATCGAGGCTCGGGCCTGTACCGGTAGCTATGTGCTCTCCTATGTACTTCAATCCAATGATCTCATGAGCTGCCTTACATGATTGAGATTCATATGAGTTTTTGTATCACTATTCATCTATGTGCTACTCTAGTGATGTTATTAAAGTACTTATTCCTCCCCATGTGTGTGTGTGGGGGAAGGTGACAGACAGTGTGTGCACCGTGTGGTTCTTGTCGTGGGCTATGATCATGATCTCTTGTAGATTGCGTGGGTTAACTATTGCTAAGGGATAGTACGAGGGTGTATTATTCCTCCTACATAAGCATGAAGGTGACAGTGCATGTTATGCTAGTACTTGGTTTAGTCGTATCGATCTTTCTTACACTCTAAGGTTATTTAAATATGAACATCTAATTGTGGAGCTTGTTAACTCCGGCATTGAGGTTCATGTAATCCTACGCAATGTGTTCATCATCCAACAAAAGTGTAGAGTATGCATTTATCTATTCTGTTATGTGATCAATGTTGAGAGTGTCCACTAGTGAAAGTCTAATCCCTAGGCCTTGTTCCTAAATATCGCTATCGCTGCTTAGCCAATGCTTTACCGAGTTACTACGCTGCGTTACTACCGCATGTTTACTTCACAATATTACTACCATCAACTGCATGCCAGCTAATTCACGCCGTACTACTGCTCATATTCATTCATACCACTTGTATTTCACTATCTCTTCGCCAAACTAGTGCACCTATTAGGTGTGTTGGGGACACAAGAGACTTCTTGCTTTGTGGTTGCAGGGTTGCATGAGAGGGATATCTTTGACCTCTTCCTCCCCGAGTTCGATAAACCTTGGGTAATCCACTTAAGGGAAACTTGCTGTTGTTCTACAAACCTCTGCTCTTGGAGGCCCAACACCTGTCTACAAGAATAGAAGCTCCCGTAGACATCAAGCACTTTTCTGCGCCGTTGCCGGGAGGAAAGGTAAAGGCTCTCTGCTCGGTCCTGGTATCGTATTTTCCGCCATTGTGTGTGTCTGCTTTTTCCTTTAGATTCGCAATTGTGACATTTGGTTTCTTGTTTACACTAGTTTGGCATAATGGACAACAATGACCTTTTTATTCTATTTCCTGATTTAAGACATGGATGGTTTGATGCGAAAATTAAAAACCCATGGAACATATTAATATGAATGCTTTGAACACTATTGTTGCTAATGCTATGGAAAATTCTAAGCTTGGGGAAGCTGGCTTTGATGAGCATGATATTTTTAGTCCCCAAGCATTGAGGAGAAAATTTTCTTTGATGATACTTTGCCTCCTATTTATGATGATTATAATGATAGTAGTCTTTTGTTACCACCTGTTATGGAGGATAAATTTGATTATGATTACAATATACCTCCTATATTTGATAGCTACTTTGTTGAATTTGCTCCCACTACAATTAATAAGAATGACTATGCTTATGTTGGGAGTAGTAATTATTTTATGCATGAGACTCATGATAAGAATGCTTTATGTGATAGTTATATTGTTGAGTTTGCTCATGTTGCTACTGAAAGTTATTATGAGAGAGGAAAATATGGTTGTAAAATTTTCATGTTACTAAAACACCTCTCTATGTGCTGAAATTTTTGAAGCTACACTTGTTTTATCTTCCTATGCTTGTTACTTTGCTCTTCATGAACTTGTTTATTTACAAGATTCTATGCATAGGAAGCATGTTAGACTTAAATGTGTTTTGAATTTGCCTCTTGATGCTCTCTTTTTGCTTCAACTTCTATTTCTTGCGAGTGCATCATTAAAACTGCTGAGCCCATCTTAATGGCTATAAAGAAAGAACTTCTTGGGAGATAACCCATGTTTTTTTTACTACAGTACTTTGTTTTATATTTGAGTCTTGGAAGTTATTTACTACTGTAGCAACCTCTCCTTATCATGTTTTTGTGCCAAGTAAAGTTTCTATGTTGTTGATGTTATATTTGGGATTTGCGCAGAAACAGCATTGCTGTCTGTCACGAATCTAGGCACAGGCCAATGTAGAAAATTCGAAAAAATCTGCCAATTTGAGCGTGATCCTCCGATATGTACGCAACTTTCATTAGTTTTGAGTTTTCCATTTGAGCAAGTCTGGTGCCATCTTTAAATTCGTCTTTACGGACTGTTCTGTTTTTGACAGATTCTGCCTTTTATTTTGCATTGCCTCTTTTGCTATGTTGGATTCATTTCTTTGATCCATTAATGTCCAGTAGCTTTATGCAATGTCCAGAAGTGTAAAGAATGATTGTGTCACCTCTGAACATGTGAATTTTTGATTATGCACTAACCCTCTAATGAGTTTGCTTGAAGTTTGGTGTGAAGGAAGTTTTCATGGCAAGAGAGAGGATGATATACTACGATCAAGAAGAATGAAAAGTCTAAGCTTGGGGATGCCCGGTGGTTCATCCCTGCATATTTCAAGAAGACAAGCATCGGCTTGGGATGCCCAAGCATCCCCTTCTTCATCGACAAAGTATCAGGTTCCTTCTCTTGAAACTATATTTTTATTCGGTCACATCTTATGTACTTTACTTGGAGCGTCTCTTGTGTGCTTTATTTTTGTTTTGTTATTTTCATTCTCTGAATAAGTTCATCCTTGTGTGGGAGAGAACGCTCCGCTGGTTCGTATGAACACATGTGTTCTTAGCTCATAATATTCATGGCGAAGTTTCCTCTTCGTTAAATTGTTATATGGTTGGAATTGGAAAATGCTACATGTAGTAATTGGTAAAATGTCTTGGATAATGTGATACTTGGCAATTGTTGTGCTCATGATTAAGCTCTTGCATCATATATGCACCCATTAATGAAGAAATACATAGAGCTTGCTAAAATTTGGTTTGCATATTTGGTCTCTCTAAAGTCTAGATAATTTCTAGTATTGAGTTTTGAACAACAAGGAAGACGGTGTAGAGTCTTATAATGTTTACAATATGTCTTTTATGTGAGTTTTTCTGCACCGGTTCATCCTTGTGTTTGTTTCAAATAACCTTGCTAGCCTAAACCTTGTATCGAGAGGAATACTTCTCATGCATCCAAAATCCTTGAGCCAACCACTATGCCATTTGTGTCCACCATACCTACCTACTACATGGTATTTCTCATTCCAAAGTAAATTGCTTGAGTGCTACCTTTAAACAATTCAAAAGTTATCACCTCTTATTTGTGTCAATGTTTTATAGCTCATGAGGAAGTATGTGGTGTTTTATCTTTCGATCTTGTCATTTACTTTGACAGACTTTCACAATGGACTAGTGGCACATCCGCTTATCCAATAATTTTGCAAAAAGAGCTGGCAATGGGGTTCCCAGCCCCAATTAATTAACTTTCATTAATAATTCTCTTCACATGTTTTGCTCTGATTCATCAGTAAGCAACTTAATTTTGCAAATAGACACTCCTCCATGGTATGTGAATGTTGGAAGGCACCCGATTCGGTTAGCCATGGCTTGTGTAAGCAAAGGTTGGGAGGAGTGTCATCCATAAATAAAGAAAAACTAAACTAAAGTACATGTAAACAAAAGAGAAGAGGGATGATCTACCTTGCTGGTAGAGATAACGTCCTTCATGGGAGCCGCTCTTGAAAGTCTGGTTGATGAGGTAGTTAGACCCGCTACCATTCGTTGACAACAACAAACACCTCTCAAAACTTTATTTTTATGCTCTCTATATGTTTTCAAAATCAAAGCTCTAGCACAAATATAGCAATCGATGCTTTCCTCTTTGAAGGACCATTCTTTTACTTTTTTGTTGAGTCAGTTTACCTATCTCTCCTTCCACCTTAAGAAGCAAACACTTGTGTGAACTGTGCATTGATTCCTACATACTTGCATATTGCACTTATTATATTGCTTTGCATTGACAACTATCCATGAGATATACATGTTACAAGTTGAAAGCAACCGCTGAAACTTAATCTTCCATTATGTTGCTTCAATGTCTATACTTTAAATTATTGCTTTATGAGTTAACTCTTATGCAAGACTTATTGATGCCTGTCTTGAAAGTGCTATTCATGAAAAGTCATTGCTTTATGATTCAGTTGTTTACTCATGTCATTACCATTGTTTTGATCGCTGCATTCATTACATATGTTTACAATATGATCAAGATTATGATGGCATGTCACTTAGAAATTATCTTTGTTATCGTTTTACCCTCGGGACCAGCAGAACTAAGCGGGGATGCTGTCTCAACGTATCGATAATTTCTTATGTTCCATGCTACTTTATTGATGATACCTACATGTTTTATGCACATTATATGTCATATTTATGCATTTTCTGGAACTAACCTATTAACAAGATGCCATAGTGCCTGCTGTTTTTGGTTTCAGAAATCCTAGTAACGAAATATTCTCGGAATCGGACGAATCAACGCCCAGGTTCCTATTTTGCCGGAAGCATCCAACACACGAGAACCGCCAGAGAGGGGGCACAGGCCACCAAACCCAGGCCGGCGCGCCAGGGGCCGCGCCACCCTATGGTGTGGGCACCCCTTCGACCCTCCTGCGCCGCCTCTTCGCCTATTTAAAGCCCCTGCATCGAAAACCCTTACGAGGAAGCCACTACGCGAAACCTTCCAGAGCCGCCGCCATCGCGAAGCCAAGATCCGGGGGACAGGAGTCTCTGTTCCGGCACCCTGCCGGACGGGGAAGTGCCCCCGGAAGGCTTCTCCATCGACACCATGCCATCTCCACCGCCATCTTCATCACCGCTGCGCTCCCATGAGGAGGGAGTAGTTCTCCATCGAGGCTCGGGGCTATACCGGTAGCTATGTGGATAATCTCTCTCATGTACTTCAATACAATGATCTCATGAGCTGCCTTACATGATTGAGATTCATATGAGTTTTGTATCACTATTCATCTATGTGCTACTCTAGTGATGTTATTAAAGTACTATATTCCTCCTCCACGTGTGTAAAGGTGACAGTGTGTGCACCGTGTGAGTACTTGGCGTAGGCTATGATCATGATCTCTTGTAGATTGCGAAGTTAACTATTGCTATGATAGTATTGATGTGTATTATTCCTCCTACATAAGCATGAAGGTGACAGTGTGCATGCTATGCTAGTACTTGGTTTAGTCGTATCGATCTTTCTTACACTCTAAGGTTATTTAAATATGAACATCTAATTGTGGAGCTTGTTAACTCCGGCATTGAGGGTTCATGTAATCCTACGCAATGTGTTCATCATCCAACAAAAGTGTAGAGTATGCATTTATCTATTCTGTTATGTGATCAATGTTGAGAGTGTCCACTAGTGAAAGTCTAATCCCTAGGCCTTGCCTAAATCGCTATCGCTGCTTGTTAATGTTTAATGAGTTACTACTGTCGCGTTATGTTTACTTCCCGCAATATTACTACCATCAACGACGCCAGCAAGCACTTTCTGGCGCGTCGTACTACTACTCATATTCATTCATACCACTTGTATTTCACTATCTCTTCGCCGAACTAGTGCACCTATTAGGTGTCAGACACAGAGATGCTTGCTTTGCTTTGAAGGGTTGCATGAGAGGGACATCTTGACCCTTCCTCCCTGAGTTCGCTAAACCGCAATCCACTTAAGGGAAACTTGCTGCTGCTCTAAAACTCTGCTCTTGGAGGCCCAACACTTACGGTATAAGATCAGAAAAGATGACCCTGGTGATGTTGAGGGCGAGCCACCCAGGAAGAGGGTTCCTGCGAAGGTGATGTGGTATGCTCCAATAATACCACGGTTGAAACGTTTGTTCAGAAACAAAGAGCATGCCCAGTTGTTGCGATGGCACATGGAAGAACGTAAGAAAGACGCGATGTTGAGGCACCCCGCTGATGGTCGGCAGTGGAGAAACATCGGGAGAGAGTTCCCGGATTTTGCAGGTGAGGCAAGGAACTTATACTTTGGTCTAAGTACAGATGGCATGAATCCTTTTGGGGAGCAGAGCTGCAGTCACAGCACCTGGCCCGTGACTCTATGTATCTACAACCTTCCTCCTTGGTTGTGCATGAAGCGGAAGTTCATTATGATGCCAGTGCTTATCCAAGGCCCAAAGCAACCGGGCAACGACATTGACGTGTACCTAAGGCCATTAGTGATGAACTTTTGGAGTTGTGGGCCAAACCAGGTGTACGTGTGTGGGATGAGCACACCGAGCAAGAATTTGACCTACGAGCGTTGCTATTCGTAACCATCAATGATTGGCCTGCTCTCAGTAACATTTCAGGACAGACGAACAAAGGATACAATGCATGCACACACTGTTTAGATGAGACTGAAAGTAAATATTTGGAAAAAAGCAGAAAAGTTGTGTACCCGTTCAATCGTCGTTTCCTTCCGCGCAAGCATCCCTTAAGGAAAAAAGGCAAGCATTTCGATGGCGAGGCAGACCGCCGTCCGAAGCCTGTCCCCCGTAGTGGTGCTGATATATTTGACATGGTCAAGGATTTAAATGTTATCTTTGGAAAGGGTCCAGGCAGTCGACCTGTTCCGAAAGACGCTGACGGACACGCGCCCATGTGGAAGAAGAAATCTATTTTTTGGGAGCTAGAATATTGGAAAGCCCTGGAAGTCCGCTCTGCAATCGACGTGATGCACCTGACCAAGAATCTTTGTGTGAATATTCTAGGTTTTCTGGGCGTGTATGGGAAGTCAAAAGATACAACAGAAGCACGTGAGGACCAGAAACATCATAAAGGACGAGACGGCAAGCATCCAGGGAAGTTTGAAGGGCCTGCCAGCTACGCTCTTACCAAACAAGAGAAGGAGATCTTTTTTGAAGCCCTATTCAGTATCAAGGTTCCGTCTGGTTTCTCGTCGAATATAAAGGGGATAGTAAATATGAAGGAGAAAAAATTCCAGAACCTGAAGTCCCATGACTGTCACGTGCTTATGACACAATTGCTTCCGGTTGCATTGAGGGGACTTCTACCAGAAAATGTTCGACTAGCCATTGTGAAGATATGTGCATTCCTCAACGCAATTTCTCAGAAATCATGGTGTGGACAAGATTTCTTCAATCAAGCACACTACACAGTTCTATACAATTCCATCTTGGTGGCTCCGTACATCGAGAAACATAAGAATGCTTTACGAGAAATAAACCCGGGCCAGCCCGAGTCCTTGATTACACGTGAACACATGAATACCTTCGGCAGTTGGTTGCAAAGACATCTCATTAATGACCCATCTGCTGTGGAGCAGCTGTACTTGTTGGCCAGGTTACCATCTTCAAACATATGTACATTCCAAGGGTACGAGATAAATGGGAATACATTTTACACGATCGACCAAGATAAAAAGAGCACCAACCAAAACAGCGGTGTCCGCTTCGATGCAAAAGACGAGAATGGGCAGACCACCACATATTATGGATACATAGAGGAGATATGGGAACTTGACTATGGTCCCACTTTTAAGGTCCCTTTGTTTCGGTGCAAATGGGTGAAGCTCAGCGGTATACATATTGACGATAAGTACGGTATGATAACAGTGGATCCCAACAATCTTGCGTACCTGGACGAGCCATTTGTCCTAGCCAGCGAGGTGGCTCAAGTTTTCTACGTGAAGGACATGTCTAGCAAATCAAGAAAAAGAAATCAACAAAAGAATACATCAACCGAGGAGCCAAAGCGCCACATAGTTCTTTCGGGGAAAAGAAACATCGTGGGAGTGGATGACAAGACAGACATGTCAGAAGATTATAATAAGTTTAAAGAAATTCCGCCCTTCACGGTGAAAATTGACCCAAGCATCTTACTAAATGATGAAGATTCTCCATGGCTACGGCGTAGAAGATCACAACACTAGATGGCGATGTAATAATGTATTCTTCATATATAGTTCCCAAGACAATCTCTACATTTATGTAATAATGAGAACCCTTTCCCCAACACTGTTAGAGGAGACGGAGTCTTTCACGGGCTTGCAGGGAAATTTTTCCGAGGAGCAGCTTCCGAAGATGCCGTAGGGCGTGTGCACCAACGACATCTTCGAGAAGCTGCGCCACGGGAGATTTCCCAACCCTTTCCTTCATCCATGGGAATGAAACTGTGCTTGGCTTGTTGATCTGCTTGGCAAGGCGTATCGATGCTCCTTTTATAGGCACGGCACCGCTTCTACTTTGTCTTGTTCCTTCGACAGGGCGTCGTGCGCTACATGCTTTATCTCATCGAGCAGTGCGTCCACCCACGCGTCCTTATCCTGCCGACAGCTTTAGTCCCGGTTGCAGCCACCAACCGTGACAAAAGGTTACCGACACATCCTTATCCTGCCGACAGCTTTAGTCCCGGTTGCAGCCACCAACCGTGACAAAAGGTTACCCGCACATCATCCCCCCAGATAAGGCCCTCCTAGATAAGCCTCCCCCAGTCTTTTGTCCCGGTTTGAGCCTCCACCCGGGATGAAAGTTTCGCGCGCCACTTCGTTCCCGCCTATTTTCTTCCCGCATTCCCGCCATTTTTCCACTATATATATGTAGGCTTGGACTCATATCTGCAAACCTCATCACTCTCTCCCATGGCTTCCATCGTATGTCTAACACCCCGGGAGGCGGAGGCGCTTTGCGCCTCGAACTACCCCTGCCCGCCCGGCTACCGCGTCCCGACCGGCTGGTTGCTGAGCGTCGGAGGCGTACCGGTCCCTCCTATCCCTGTAGGTGTGCCACGCGAGATGGCCATCACGAACCACTACTATTTCGAGCTCACGCCTGAGCAGCGGAGGAATCCCCAGTGGCATCCCGACTACAGCCCGACTTGGGAAAGCTTCTTCATCAATCGGCGTGAGAGGGCGGTTGCCAGGTACGAGGAGGACGGCCCGCCTCCTTCGAACTTCAACGAGGCCGGCCGTCGGATGTGGTGGCGCGGCCGGACTCTCCAGAGCGTCATGGCCTATCGTGGCCCCCGCCTGCGCTACCCTCAATCCCAGCCCACGCGTGGTCATCCGCCGAGGTTCGACAACCGCGACCCCGATGCTAGCGACGATGACGTCGGCGACTATGATGACTACAGTGGCGACTATTATAGGGCTAGGTGATACGTCGCAAACGTATCTATAATTTCTTATGTTCCATGCTACTTTTATTACAATACTTGAGTGTTTTATACATACTTTACAGCGTTATTTTACATTTTCCGGCACTAACCTATTAACAAGATGCCGAAGTGCCAGTTGCTGTTTTCTGTTTTTGGTTTCAGAAATCCTAGTAAGGAAATATTCTCGGAATTGGACGAAATCAACGCCCAGGGTCCTATTTTTGCACGAAGCTTCCAGAAGTCCGAAGAGGAGACGAAGTGGGGCCACGAGGTGGGGACACACCAAGGCGGCGCGGCCCAAGCCCTGGCCGCGCCGCCCTAGTGTGTGGGCCCCCCGGACGCCCTTTGACCTACCCTTCCGCCTACTTAAAGCCTCCGTCGCGAAACCCCCTGTACCGAGAGCCACGATACGGGAAACATTGAGGCGCTGCCGCCAATCCCATCTCGGGGATTCAGAGGATTGCCTCCCACCCTGCCCGGAGAGGGAATCATCACCGGAGGGGCTCTACATCATCATGCCCGCCTCCGGATTGATGCGTGAGTAGTTCATCCTTGGACTATGGGTCCATAGCAGTAGCTAGATGGTTGTCTTCTCCGCTTGTGCTTTCATTGTTATAGATCTTGTGAGCTGCCTAACATGATCAAGATCATCTATTTGTAATACTACATGTTGTGTTTGGTGAGATCCAATGAATAGAGAATACTATGTTAAGTTGATTATCAATCTATCATATATGTGTTGTTTATGTTCTTGCATGCTCTCCGTTGCTAGTAGAGGCTTGGCCAAGTTGATACTTGTAACTCCAAGAGGGGGTAATTATGCTCGATAGTGGGTTCATGCCTCCATTAAATCTGGGACAGTGACAGAAAGTTCTAAGGTTGTGGATGTGCTGTTGCTACTAGGGATAAAACATTGATGCTTTGTCTAAGGATATTTGTGTTGATTACATTACGCACCATACTTAATGCAATTATCTGTTGTTTGCAACTTAATACTGGAAGGGGTTCGGATGATAACCTGAAGGTGGATTATTTAGGCATAGATGCATGCTGGATAGCGGTCTATGTACTTTGTCGTAATGCCCTGATTAAATCACATAGTAATCATTGTTGATATGTATTGAATCTTTATTTGTCAATTGCTCACCTGTAATTTGTTCACCCAGCATGCTAGTTATCTTATTGGAGAGACACCACTAGTGAACTGTGGACCCCCGTCCATTCTTTTACATCTGAATACATTCTACTGCTTTACTGTTCTTTGCAAACAAACACCATCTTCCACTCGATACGCTTAATCCTTTGTTTTCAGCAAGCCGGTGAGATTGACAACCTCACTATTACGTTGGGGCAAAGTACTTTGATTGTGTTGTGCAGGTTCCACGTTGGCGCCGGTTTCACTGGTGTTGCGCCGCACTACATTCCTCCACCAACAACCTTCACGTGCTTCTTGGCTCCTACTGGTTCGACAACCTGGTTTCATACTCAGGATGCTAGCGGCGCATCATACCTTCCACTTGGGGTTCCCAACGGACGTGTACATCTACGCGCATCACTAGGCACGACTATGATTGAATGGCTCCAACATTCGAATCTGGCCATGTATCTTATTTTTCAGTTGAGCTCTGTACTTTAATTTCAGTTCAATCGTAATAAATTTCGTGTCAACCACTTTATTGAACAAAAACAACCGACAACGACTTTATAAACTAAATTTAAACTAATAGAACCGACAACGACTTTATTGAAATTACAATAAAATAGATAAATTACTAGTCTAGTCTCTACTCGTCGTCGGAGGTTGTCTCCGTCCAAATGTCATCCCACCGAGGGTCGTTTTCGGTCCAAGTTGTATTCGGGTTCTCGAGCTCGAAGGCGGCGACGGCCCGACGGTGGCGCCTGTTGGACCTGCGTTGTGCCCTAAGGTTAGCAAAGAACGCGTCGGTGTTGTCGACATCGTTGGGGAACTGCGCCCTCCACTGGCGCATCAACTGCTCGTCGCGCTCGGCGATGGCGATCCTGCGCTGCACCTGGCGGTGCCGGCGACGGTCCTCGTCGTCGACGAGGCACGGCGGTGGCGCGAGGAACTCCGCCTCCTCTAGCGATTCAACATCCGGGAAGTTCATGTCGTGCCCTGGCCGCCGAAAGCGCCACGCCGCGCGCGTCGTAAGCGCGCGCCGCCAGCTCCGGCGTGTTGTACGGGCCGAGGGGGAGGCGGAAGCCACCGGCGCGTATCTCGGCGGTGAACCTACCGCTCGGACGCACTCGAACGCCACGGAAACCGGACGCCCCTCGACGACGTGGAGGCATCCCGGAGATGAATGAGCGGAGGCGGTGGCGACATGTGGTTGCGCCCGCACTCGTCGCTCTATATAGCGCACGCGGGGCATGGCACGTGTAAGCGGTGGCTACACGTCGCACGCCGGCGTCGGCGGGCGAGGCACGTAGCGGTGGCTACACGTCGCACGCCGGCGTCGGCGGGCGAGGCACGTGGAAGCGGCTAAACGTTTGATATGATGCGAGATGCAAATAGTTATATGGATGTCATATTCATGTTCATTGGATTTTTCTGATCAATTTTCATATATAAAACTTTTCTATTTGAGTTACCATTTAAAAGTTATTGAAATAACAGTTTTATTAAGTTAAAATAGATAAAGCAGGGTTTATTTTTAAAACAGAAAAAAAACAGTTCCAGGGGCTGATCCGCGTCCAACGGCTCCAGGCCGTTGGATTCAAACGGCCGGAGCCGTTGGATGCACATGGCGCGGATCAGCCGCCTCCCCCTCCCACCCCCTTTTGTCCCGGGTCGAGCCACGACCCGTGATAAAAGGACCCCCTTTATCGCGGTGGTGGCACGACCGCGATAAAGGGGGCCTTTATCACGGTCCGTGGCTCGACTCCGCGACAAAGGGGTTAGTATAAATACCTAACCCCGCGGGCGGAGCCCCCACCGCGACACCCGGAGGCCATTCCCTTTAGAGAAATTGCGCCGCCAGCTGCCATTCTCCGTCGGCCGTCATCTTTCGCCTCCGCCGCCGCCGCCTAAGGCCGCCGCGCCTCTTCGTCCCTGCGCCGCCTCCGCCCTCTGCGCCGCCTCTGCGCGCGCCGCCTCCGCCACTGATCTGCGCCGTTTACGCGCGCGCGTGATATGTCCAATTTGCATCACTATTTTATATCATAATTTGATGTTATTCATTGATATATTTCATATTGGGACACAATACTTATGTTATTTCATCTATTTTGCATATTTCATCATTATTGAGGATCGAGCACCGGAGCCAGGATTCTGCTGGAAAAAGCACCGTCAGAACGCAATATTTCGGAAGATCAACGTGTGGAAGGAAATTACACGTAAATTCCTATTTTTCCAGACGGAGGGAGCCAGAAGGGGGAGAAGAGAGGGCTCAAGGTGGGGCAGACCACAGGGCCGGCGCCATGGCCCGCCGCGCCACCCTGTGGTGTGGGGGCCCCACAGCCCCTTTCGCCTCCTTTTCTTCGCGTACTCCTTCGTCCCGAAAACCTAAGCCACGAGGGTACCTCATGAAGAGTTACACCGCTCTGGGGCGGAGAACACCAGAGAGAAAGAGCTCTCCGGCGGGCAGGAATCCGCCGGAAATTCCCTCCCGGAGGGGGAAATCGACGCCATCGCCATCGTCATCGAGCTGGACATCATCTCCATCATCATCATCATCATCTCCACCATCTACACCGCCATCACCACCGCTGCACCTTGTCACCGCTGTAACAATTTGGGTTGGATCTTGATTGTTTGATAGGGGAAACTCTCCCGGCGTTATTCTCTACTTGTTATTGATGCTATTGAGTGAAACCATTGAACCAAGGTTTATGTTCAGATTGTTATTCATCATCATATCACCTCTGATTGTATTCCATATGATGTCTCGTGAGTAGTTCGTTTAGTTCTTGAGGACATGGGTGAAGTCTAAATGTTAGTAGTGAATTATGGTTGAGTAATATTCAATGTTATGATATTTAAGTTGTGGTGTCATTCTTCTAGTGGTGTCGTGTGAACGTCGACTACATGATACTTCACCATTTATGGGCCTAGGGGAGTGCATCTTGTATTCGGTTGCTAATTGCGGGGTTGCGGAGTGACAGAAACCTAAGCCCCCGTTAGTATATCGATGCAAGAGGGATCGCAGGATCTCAGAGTTTAAGGTTGTGGTTAGATTTATCTTAATTACTTTTTGTAGTTGCGGATGCTTGCAAGGGGAATAATCACAAGTATGTATTAGTCCTAGGAAGGGCGGTGCATTAGCATAGGTTCACCCACACAACACTTATCAAAACAATGAAGATTATTTAGCTACATGAAGCGAAAGCACTAGACTAAAATCCCCGTGTGTCCTCAAGAACGTTTGGTCATTATAAGTAAACAAACCGGCTTGTCCTTTGTGCTAAAAAGGATTGGGCCACTCGCTGCAATTATTTTCTCGCATTTTACTTACTCGTACTTTATTCATCTATTACATCAAAACCCCTTGAATACTTGTTTGTGAGCATTTACAGTGAATCCTTCATCGAAACTGCCAACACCTTCTCGCTTCCTCGTTGGGATCGACATTCTTACTTATCGAAGATACTACGATACACCCCTATACTTGTGGGTCATCAAGACTATTTTCTGGCGCCGTTGCCGGGGAGTGAAGCGCTATTGGTAAGTGGAATTGGTAAGGAAAACCTTTACTGTTTGTGCTGATTTTATTTCTGCCTGCTGCTATAAGTCATTATGGAGAGATCTTCTCTTCAATTTCTATTTGGGAAATCTACTACTACTGCAACGGTAGTGGATGAAGCGCCAGGTGAGGAAGTAGTACCATATAAAATACCTATGAAAATTATTGAACGGGTTATGGATAACCGCTATGAAGGGGATGGAACTGTCCATCCTGGTGATCATTTACTGTTTTTGCATGAATTATGCGTTATTCAAATGTGCAGGTATTGCTATGAATGAAGTTAGAAAGAAACTATTCACTATATCGCTGTCTGGTAAAGCGGCGCATTGGTATAAATTGCTGAAGAATGGTGATTCTATTGATTGGGAGGACATTGTGCCTTTATTTTATTCTAAATTTTATCCTCCAAGTGAAATTCACAAGGATCGGAACCGCATATATAATTTCTGGCCTCATGATGGAGAAAGTATTGCCCAAGCTTGGGGAGATTGAAGTCTTTAATGCTCAAATGCCCCATTCATGAGCTTCCTGGTAATGTTATTATTGATAATTTCTATGCAAGACTTTCTTTTCAAGACAAGACCTTGTTGGATACTTCTTGTTCCGGATCATTTACACGCAACAAAGAAGAGTTTAAAAGGGACCTTCTTGATCGGATCCAAGAAAATACTGAAGGATGGGAGAACGACAAAGATAGAGAATCAGGTATAATTTATGATTATAAATGCATTGAAGCTTTTATGGATACTGATAAATTTCGTAATATGAGTACATATGGTCTTGATTCTCAAGTTGTTGCAAATCTTTATAAAGCTTTTGCCTCTCATTATGAATTGCCTAAGAAGAATTTTGATAAGTATCATGAACCGTATAAAGATAACGTAGATTCATCTGTAAACAAATGTGTAGTGATTGAAACTGTTGATAATGTTATTCCTGAAGTTTATATTGAAAAAACTCCTTTCCCTGCTAAAATGAAGGAGTACTCTGTCATATCTAGTGCGGTTAATAAAAGTGAAAAGAAACCTAAAGAACCTGAAGAACAAATTAAAATTGAACCTGCTGTTGCAATAGTTAAAGATCTTGTGACTGAAAATTGGAGGATGGTCATATTATTTTCTGTGAAGATGCTTCTAATATTGTTTCACATCCTAATAAACCCAAACAAGTTAGTGTTCCTATGCTATCTGTTAGAATTGGTGATCATTGCTATTATGGTTTATGTGATATTGGTGCAAGTGTTAGTGCTATTCCTTATGAGCTTTACACGGAGATTATGCACGAAATTGGTTCTTGTGAACTTGAAGATATTGATGTGGTTATTCAGCTGGCTAATAGAGAAACTATTTCTCCAATTGGTATTGTTCGAGATGTGGAAGTTCTATGTGGTAAGATTAAATATCCTGCTGACTTTTTGGTACTTGGTTCTGCTGCTAGTGATCATTGTCCTATCATTTTTGGTAGACCTTTTCTAAATACTTGTGGAGCTATTATAGATTGTAAGAAAGAGAAAATTTTGACTAAATTTGCTGGTGAACCTTATGAATTTAACTTTTCTAAATTCACTAAAACTCCTTATAAAGCTGACTTGCCTAGTAATGATTTTAAAATGGAGCAGTGTGCATCTATTGTTCTTGTTCCTAATAATCCTTTGCAGCAACATTTGGAGAATAGCGAAAGTGAAGCTTTTAGGAAAGAAAGAGATGAGCTTGAGGAAATTTTCTTCGCCAACCTATTCTCAAGCATGATTTACCGGTGGAAGATTTGGGTACAACACCACCACCAAAGGAAGATCCTGTTTTCGATTTAAAGCCTTTACCTGATAATCTTAAATATGCTCATATTGATGATAAGAAAATATATCCTGTTATTATTAGTTCTAAGCTTTCAGAGATTGAGGAAGAAAGGTTATTGGAAATATTGAAGAAACACCGAGGAGCTATTGGCTATACTCTTGATGATTTGAAAGGGATTTCTCCTTCTATTTGCCAACATGCTATTAATATGGAAGATGATGCAAAGCCTGTTGTTGAACATCAACGTCGTCTAATTCCGAAGATGAAAGAGGTGGTAAGAATGAGGTATTAAAACTTCTTGAAGCTGGTATTATATATCCTATTGCTGATAGTAGATGGGTTAGTCCTGTGCATTGTGTTCCTAAGAAAGGAGGAAATGTGCCTAATGATAATGATGAGCTTATTCCTCAAAGAGTAGTTGTAGGGTATAGAATGTGCATTGATTTTCGAAAAGTTAATAAAGTTACTAAGAAAGATCATTACCCTTTACCCTTTATTGATCAAATGCTAGAAAGGTTATCTAAAAATACTCATTTTTGCTTTCTTGATGGTTATTCTGGGTTTTCACAAATTGTTGTTAAAGCTAAAGATCAAGAGAAAACCACGTTTACTTGTCCTTATGGAACTTATGCTTATAGGCGTATGCCTTTTGGTTTATGTAATGCTCCTGCTATTTTCAAAGATGCATGTCTGCTATTTTTTCATGGTTTTTGCGAAAGTATCGTAGAGGTGTTCATGGATGATTTTTTTCTGTCTATGGGAATTCTTTTGATAATTGCTTGCGAAACCTCGATAAAGTTTTGCAGAGATGTGAAGAAACTAACCTTGTTCTTAATTGGGAGAAATGCCACTTTATGGTTAATGAAGGAATTGTATTGGGACATAAAATTTCCGAGAGAGGTATTGAAGTTGATAGAGCTAAAGTTGAAGCAATTGAGAAGATGCCCTATCCGAGGGATGTTAAAGGTATTCGTAGTGTTCTTGGTCATGCTGGGTTTTATAGGAGATTTATTAAAGATTTCTCTAAAATTTCAAAGCCTCTTACTAATCTTCTTCAAAAAGATGTACCTTTTGTTTTTGATGATGATTGTAAGGAAGCTTTTGAAACTCTAAAGAAAGCCTTAACAACTGCTCCTGTAGTTGAACCTCCCGATTGGAATTTGCCTTTTGAAATTATGTGTGATGCTAGTGATTTTGCTGTAGGTGCTGTTCTTGGACAGCGAGTAGATAAAAAATTAAATGTTATTCATTATGCTAGTAAGACTCTTGATGCTGCTCAAAGAAATTATGCTACAACTGAAAAGGAATTGTTAGCTGTAGTCTTTGCTTGTGACAAGTTTAGACCCTATATTGTTGATTCAAAAGTCACGATTCATACTGATCATGCTGCAATTAGATACCTTATGACAAAGAAAGATGCTAAGCCAAGGCTTATTAGATGGGTACTTCTGTTGCAAGAATTTGATTTACATATTATAGATAGGAAAGGTGCTGATAATCCTGTTGCTGATAATTTGTCTAGATTGGAAAATATTGCTTATGATCTTTTCCTGTTAATGATAGTTTTCCAAATGAACAATTGGCTGTAATAAAGGTAAGCTCGCGAGAGAGCCCTTGGTATGCAGATTATGCTAACTTTATTGTTTCGAAGTATTTGCCTCCAACCTTTTCAGCTCAGCAAAGGAGGAAATTATTTTATGACTTGAGGCATTATTTTTGGGATGACCCACACTTATATAAAGAAGGAGTAGACGGTATTATGCGAAGATGTGTTCCTGAATATGAACAACAGGAGATATTGAGTAAATGTCATGGTAGTGTTTATGGAGGACATCACGCTGGAGATAGAACCGCGCAAAAGGTTCTACAATCAGGTTTTTATTGGCCAACTCTCTTCAAAGATGCAAGGAAGTTTATTTTATCTTGTGATGAATGTCAAAGAGTTGGTAATATCTCTAGACGCAATGAAATGCCTATGAATTATACTCTTGTTATTGAACCATTCGATTGTTGGGGATTCGACTTCATGGGTCCTTTCCCTTCTTCAGAAGGTAACACTCATATACTTGTCGCTGTTGATTATGTTACCAAATGGGTAGAAGCTATACCTACAAAAAGTGCTGATGGTGAGACCTCTATAAAAATGCTTGTAGATATTATATTTCCTAGATTTGGAGTACCTAGATATATTATGACTGATGGAGGTTCTCATTTTATTCATGGAGGTTTTAGAAAAACTCTTGCTAAGTATGGTATTAATCATAGAATTGCTTCCGCTTATTAGTCTCATGACCCACAAGTATAGGGGATCGCAACAGTCTTCGAGGGAAGTATTACCCAATTTATTGATTCGACACAAGGGAGACAAAGAATACTTGTAAGCCTTAACAGAGTTGTCAATTCAGCTGCACCTGGAAACAGACTTGCTCGCAAGAGTTTATCAGTAGTAACAGTTTTATAGCAGTAGAAATAGTGAAATAACAGCAACAAATAAAGACAGCAGTAGTGATTATAGTAAACAGCAGGATTAAAATACTGTAGGCACAGGGACGGATTTAACGGGCGTTGCATGGATGAGAGAAACTCATGTAACAATCAAAGCAGGGCATTTGCAGATAATAATAAAACGGTATCCAAGTACTAATCAATCAATAGGCATGTGTTCCATATTTAGTCGTACGTGCTCGCAATGAGAAACTTGCACAACATCTTTTGTCCTACCAGCCGGTGGCAGCCGGGCCTCTAGGGAAACTACTGGATATTAAGGTACTCCTTTTAATAGAGTACCGGAGCAAAGCATTAACACTCCGTGAACACATGTGATCCTCACATCACTACCATCCCCTCCGGTTGTCCCGATTTCTGTCACTTCGCCATTGGTTCCGGACAGCGACATGTGTATACAACTTGCAGGTAAGATCATAAACAACGAATATCTTCATGAATCAATAACATGTTCAGATCTGAGATCATGGCACTCGGGCCCTAGTGACAAGCATTAAGCATAACAAGTTGCAACAATATCATAAAAGTGACATCTACGGATACTAGGCACTATGCCCTAACAATCTTATGACTATTACATGACCAATCTCATCCAATCCCTACCATCCCCTTCAGCCTACAGCGGGGGAATTACTCACACATGGATGGGGGAAACATGGTTGGTCGATGGAGAGGCGTTGGCGGTGATGGCGGTGAAGATCTCCTCCAATTCCCCGTCCCGGCGGAGTGCCAGAACGGAGACTTCTGGCTCCCGCGACGGAGTTTCGCGATGTGGCGGCTCTCTGGAGGGTTTCTGGCGATTTCGACTTCTCCCCGTGCGTTTTTAGGTCGAACCCGATAAGTAGTCCGAAGGGGGGCGTCGGAGGCCGGCCGAGGGGGCCACACCATAGGGCCGCGCGGGCCCCCTAGGCCGCGCCGCCTTATGGTGTGGGGCCCTCGGGCCTCCACCTCTTGCCCTTCTGGCTCCGTCAGTATTCTGGTAAAATAGGGCCTTCTGCATAAATTCCGAGGATTTTCCCGAAAGTTGGATTTCTGCACAAAAACGAGACACCAGAGCAGTTCTGCTGAAAACAGCGTTAGTCCGTGTTAGTTGTATCCAAAATACACAAATTAGAGGCAAAACAATAGCAAAAGTGTTCGGGAAAGTAGATACGTTTTGGACGTATCAACTCCCCCAAGCTTAGCTTATTGCTTGTCCTCAAGCAATTCAGTTAACAACTGAGCGATAAAAGAACTTTCACGAACACATTTGCTCATATGATGTATATATTCTCATGCTATGGCTAATACTCAAGCAGTTCATAATGAGACACATGCAAATAAGATCATCCAACAGCTATGTCAATCATGGAGAAGTACCAACAATTAATAATAAGCACCATGAATCATGTATATAAGCAGGATTGCAATGTTCATAAGAGAATATGATAAAGTGGTATCTTACTTGCCCGTATTTGATCGGCAAAACATAAATGCCGAGGCACCTCTGGAGTTCATAGAAAGACTAGAAGTAGTGATTGTCAAAGATAAAAGCATCAAAGTTATACCACAATCAATCATATTTTGAGACAAGCATATTATACTAAGAATGACAAAGACAGTGCTCAAAGAAAGAATGGAGACACAACATAAAAGTAAAAGATTGACCCTTCGCAGAGGGAAGCAGGGATTAACATGCGCTAGAGCTTTTCATTTGTAAAGATTATTTTGAGAGGTGTTTGTTGTTGTCAACGAATGGTAATGGGTACACTAACTACCTCATCAACCGGACTCCCAAGAGCGGCTCCCATTTTATTTATTTTTGGGTGGCACTCCTTCCAACCTTTCTTTCACAAACCATGGCTAACCGAATCCTCGGGTGCCTGCCAACAATCACATACCATGAAGGAGTGCCTTTTTATTTAAGTTTTATTATGATGATGACACTCCCCCAACCTTTGCTTACACAAGCCATGGCTAACCGAATCCTTCGGGTGCCGTCCAACAATCACAAACCATGGAGGAGTGTCTTTTAAGTTAATTAATTCGGGACTGGGAATCCCATTGCCAGCTCTTTTTGCAAAATTATTGGAGAAGCGGATGTGCCACTAGTCCATGAGAGTCCGTCAAAAGTAAATGACAAGGTTGAAAGCTAAACACCACATACTTCCTCATGAGCTATGAAACATTAACACAAATTGAGAAGCATTTTGAAGGTTTTAAAGGTAGCACATGAGAATTTACTTGGAATGGTTTGAAATGCCATGCATAGGTATTTATGGTGGACACTTTGGAACAACTTGGTTTCAGGTGTTTGGAAGCACGAGCGGCGATCCCGCTCAGTACAAGTGAAGGCTAGCAAAAGACTAGGGAGCGACAAATCAAGAGAGCAGTAACTGTCATAATCATGCTTGCGGCAAAATAAATTAACGGAGGCATAAAAGTGATACAAGAACTCTGAAGCAATATAAATCATCGAGGCTTAATTGACTTTTTGTTCAGTCATATGCATGCGTGAGCATGTGCCAAGTCGATATAAATGAATTATTCAGAGGAGGATACCACAATGCCATACTTACTTATGAATAAAACAATGCAAGCGAACATCCATGACATGCTACTCATATTAATAAATTGGAGCTAAACATGAGAGATCATGAACTACTAGACTTTCTCAAATAACATATACCTCACATGAACCAACTAAGCATGCTCATATGGATGAGTATATGTACAAAAATGAAAACAAATAGAGTTCATACCAGCCTCTCACCACAATCAGATTGTCGTAGATCGTCATTATTGCCTTTTCACTTGTGTAGCTTGGATAATATGAAATGAAAACCACGCTCCAGCCACCGAAGACCATTGAGCTCATGATGAACTTTACAAACCAAAGAAGAACAGCAAATATTTTTGGTGTTTTCGAATTAGAAACAAGAACGAAAGAAAACAAGCAAACAAAGCAAAATCTTTTTGGGTTTTCTCATAGCAAACTAACGATAGCAAATAAAATAAACTAAGAGCAAAGAACCAAATAAACAAATGGTGAAGAGAAACAACAGAAATATTTTTGGTCTTTTTGTGTTTTAGGAAAGAAACAAAGCGAAAACAAAAGAATGCAAACTAACAGAAACACAGAAAAGCAGGATGACAGAAATCTGCCAAATCCTGACAGCAGTACATAAATCGAAATTAACAAAAATCTTCCATTGCTCAGACCAAAAAGTGTTCAACTAATGAAAGTTAGATAACAACCTGGGGAACATGCTCAAAAATTGGCAACTCAAAATAACGTTCTGGCTGTGCGCACGAATTTTTTTGGTAACAGCCCAGAATCTGTTTTTGGACAGCACTTCCCCAAATATCATCTCCCTCTCATTAGAAAACCACTCTAGAGACTAAACAAGTATGTACAAGTATCCAGCAACCATAATATGCAAAGAATGAGTGATGCCGGTATACCTCCCCCCAAGCTTAGGCTTTTGGCCTAAGTGGAGTTCATTCCCACGGTCCCCATGAAGTGGTGTCTCCGTAGTACGACGAAGAACGACCCGGTTCCAGGTATGTGCTGGAGGAAACGTCGGGGTATGTGACGGTGTAGTCGTAGGAGGGCTCGGCGTTCTCGGAGTCATGTTGCTGGTGGAATTCTTGTATCTTCATATGTTCCTCCACCGCCTCCTTAGTGAGCGACCATGATTGCCTGTCAATATTGAACAAACCTGGCTGGGGAAGAGGGATTTCCTTCTCATTCCCATCAGCAAACAACATTCTATAGACCATATTATCTATAGTGGAGTCAGTAGTAACAAAATGATGGCTCTTCATAGCAGCAATATCTAGTCTCCTAGGGGTTAATGGCACATCATTAGAATCAAGAGGAATCTTTAGATGTGTTAAAATGCGCAGTGCAATAGTTCCTCCAAAAATAGGCCCCCTGCTAGACAGGCGGCGAGCAATAAGAGAACCAAGATGATAAGATGTCTCTCCAGTAAGTGCAGCGTTCAAGAAAGCAAGATGGTAGCTAGAGATATTGCTAGTATTTTCTCTACCCAAAATGCTAGTAGCAATGTAATATGCAAAATATTTAATAGCGGGGAGTTGAATGTTTCTTATCTTCCCTCGCTGGATAGTGCGGCAATCATCCTCGGTGATCCCTCGGTAGAGCTCCAACAGGTCCCGGGGGTTGTCATCAATCCTCCTTGCTGTACCTACAGGGGCAATATCCAATGCACGACAAAATTCTTCCAATTCCATAGTAACAGGAATATCATAGATCTTGAATGCAACTGTCGGCTCAAATTGCGCGTTGTGGAACTTGAAGCTCTCAACGAAAATTTTGGTGAGCATGTAGTATTGCTCCCTTTCATCTCCCACGTAGGTGGCTAAGCCTGCCCTGTTGACAAGGGTGAAGAAGTCATCCAATATCCCTGCATTTGTCAGAAAATCATAACATGGGAAGGATGAAGCATTAGGAGCCCCATTGTCCTCCTCGGGCGCGAAGCTAGGCGCGATGACATCCTCATTGTAGGATCGCCTAATCTGAGTGGATGCCCTCGAGGGCCTACCGGTGCTGGTTGTTCCTTTCTTGAACAATTCTCCAAATTTGAATTTCTTCATCTTCCTTTTCTGAAATTTTCAACAATCATTATAAAATTTGATTTCAAGGTATATAATTGAAGGGAACTACTATAGGAACTTGCTAGAGTACTACACATGCATCAAAACTAATTTCTTCCACTTAGAACAAGCATGCAAGCTCACTAAACATGTTATCTACAGCAGCAAAATATTCAAGATATACTTAACCAAACAAAATTCTAATTGGACAATCAAAGGAGTCACATACCAAGGAGTAAATATGCCAAATTTCAAACAGAAATCTGGGCTGAGCAAGGAGATCGAAAAATCGCGAGTTCTTGAGCAGAAACACGAGTGAGAGGAACTTGGTACGAGTTTTTTCGGGAGAGAGAAGATGCTGGGAGGAAGAGATGATGTAGTGGGGCAAGGAGGGGCCCACACCACAGGGTGGCGCGCCCACCTCCTTGGCCGCGCCGGCCTGTGGTGTGGCGCCCTCTGGTGCCCCACAGGTCATCCTCTGGTACTCCCAGGTGCCTCGTCGAAAAATAGGACCAACGGTGTAATTTTTGTAATTTTTGAAAACTTTGAAAAATGCACATTTCTGGGTATTAAATTAATTATTACTGCGCAGGAAAATGATTTCCAAAATCTTAAACAACTAAAGCATATTGCAAAACAAAAGGTGCTACAGCAAGTAAAATAAGTGGAGGGAGAAAGAAAGAAAGAAATGTTGTTTAGCTCTCTTATGCATTAAAATATACTTGTTAACAAGGTTGATCAAGTCTTGCTACCAAATAAATTTTATATGGCATAAGAAGAAATAAACCTCAAATCAATCATGTTACCTTATATTGAATTGATATGGATCCAATCACAAGAGTTTGGTATTCTTCTTTAGGCTCATATATAGGACAATCAATGGATCCCACTTTGATAGTTTTCACATTAAAAATTGTATTGACTCCACATACTTTATCAATCCTCTTGGGAAAATAGACAGTATGTTCCTTATCATCAACATTGAAAGTAACCATGCCTTTATTGCAATCAATAACAGCCCCTGCAGTATTAAGAAAGGGTCTTCCAAGAATAATGGACATATTATCATCTTCAGGCATTTCCAACACAACAAAATCAGTTAATATCAAGCAATGCTGAGTAACTTGAACAGGAACATTTTCACATAGACCAACAGGAATAGCAGTGGATTTATCATCCATTTGCAAAGATATATCAGTTGGTATCAATTTATCTAAATCAAGTCTCTTATAAAGAGAAAAAGGCATTACACTAACACCTGCTCCCAAATCACATAGAGCAGTTCTAACATAATTATTCTTGATGGAACAAGGAATAGTCGGTATACCTGGGTCGCCCAACTTCTTTGGAATCTTACCATTGAAGGAGTAATTAGCGAGCATAGTGGAAATTTCCTCATTGGGGACTTTCCTTTTGTTAGTAACAATATCTTTCATATACTTTGAATAAGGAGGCAATTTAATAGCATCAGTCAAAGGGATTTGCAAAAATAAAGGTTTCATCCAATCACAAAATTTATTATAATGTTCCTCCTCCTTTGATTTTAGTTTCTTAACAGGAAAAGGCATTTGCTTTTGAACCCAAGGTTCTCTTTCATTACCATGTTTCAGTAATAAAATCTTCTTTAGTGTACTTTTTATTTTTAGCAGGCTTTTCAGGTTCTTTTTCAATTTCTTCTTTATCAGGAGTATCATCCTTATCATTATCTTCCTCATGTTCATTACCACTTTCAGTTTCAGCATCAGAAATAGAAATACTATTAGGATCATTAACAGGTTCAGAGGATTCTACAACATTCTTATGTTTCTTTTTCTTTTTCTTAGATGGAGCACTAGTTTTAATTAGTTGAGAATCTTGTTCAACTCTTTTGGGATGCCCTTCAGGATATAGAGGATCCTGGGTAGAAACACCACCTCTAGTTGTTACTTCATAAGCATGTTTTTCTTTAGAATTATTTCCCAACAAGTCATTTTGCACTTTAGTAAGTTGATCAATTTGAGTTTGAACCATTTGAAAATGTTTAACAAGTATCTTAACATCATTGGAGGTTCTCTCCACAATACCATGCAATTCACTAATAGCTCGAGAATTTTCCATTAAATGATTCTCTACTCTCATATTAAAGTTTTCTTGCTTAACAATATAATTATCAAATTCATCTAAGCATTGAGCAGGAGGTTTTGAATACGGAATATCTTCCCTAGTAAAGCGTTGAAGCGAGTGTACCTCAATCATGGATGAAGGGGGAGTTATCTCACATAAATCTTCTATAGGAGGTAAATTCTTCACATCTTCAGGTTTAATACCCTTCTCTTTAAGAGACTTCTTGGCTTCCCTCATATCTTCATCATTTAATTTAATCATACCCCTCTTCTTCACTATCGGTGTCGGGGTTGGTTCAGGTGTAGACCAATCATCATGATTCCGGCCTATTTTAGCCAATAATTCTTCAGCGTCGTCTGGAGTTCTTTTCCTGAAAACACAACTAGCACAACTATCCAGGTATGCCCTAGACTCAATGGTTAGTCCACTATAAAATATATCAAGTAAATCATGCTTTTCCAAATCATGGTCGCTGAGCTCTAATAAGAGAGCAAAATCTAGCCCAAGCCTCAGGCAATTTCTCTCCATCTTCCTGGTCAAAATTATAAATTCTCTGCAAAGCAGCATGTTGAGCTAGTAGAAAGTATTTCGGAAGAAAACATCAAGCAATTCTTTTGGACTTTTAATAGAACCAGGAGGCAAATTATTATACCAAGTTTTAGCATCATCCTTTAATGAGAAAGGAAAATTTTAGCGACAAAATAAGTACGCATCTTAATATCATCAGAAAACAAGCCACTAAGAGTAGATAACTCAGTCATGTGTTCAACAGCACTTTCTTTTTCAGTACCACAAAAGGGTGTTTTCTCAACAATAGCTATATGAGATAAATCAAGAGAAAAATCATAATCTTTATCCCTAATGTTTATAGGAGATGTGGCAAATTTAGGATCAGGAGACAGTTTATATCTAACAGCATGTTCCGCAAGCAACTTTTTAATTTTTCTTGCATCAGTAGTAGCATTGCATTTTTCAATAAAATCATCATCAAGCTCTACATAATCTTCATCAAGATCATCACTAGAATATTCAACAGACTCAGGTGAATTAACAGGTGTAGCAGCATTTTCATTAGGAGTTTCAGTATTTTCAATTTGTCTAGACTTAGCAATTGTAGCATCTAGAAAAGATCCTAACGAACCATCATTATCAAGCACAGCAGAAGCATCATCACAATTATGAGAGGAATTTTCAGATTCAGCAGAAGTACCAGCATTTGAAGCTTGTGGTGGTGAAACAAGTTTACTTATCACGATGGTGAATCAAGAGCAGCAGAGGTACTAGAGTTGTACCTTTTCTTGTAGTGGATGGTAATATGGCGATCTTAGTATCACGAGGTTTACCCATGATGGAGAATTTGCAGCGAACAATATCAATCCAAGTGAACTTCCAAATAAAGCTATGCTCCCGGCAACGCGCCTAGAAAATAGTCTTGATGACCCACAAGTATAGGGGATCGCAACAGTCTTCAGGAAGTATTACCCAATTTATTGATTCGACACAAGGGGAGACAAAGAATACTTGTAAGCCTTAACAGCGGAGTTGTCAATTCAGCTGCACCTGGAAACAGACTTGCTCGCAAGAGTTTATCATACACAGTTTTATAGCAGTAGAAATAGTGAAATGTAACAGCAGCGTGAAATAAAGACAAGAGAGATTATAGTAAATAGCAGGATTAAAATACCTGAGCACAGGACGGATTTAACGGGCGTTGCATGGATGAGAGAAACTCATGTAACAATCAAGCAGGGCATTTGCAGATAATAATAAAACGGTATCCAAGTACTAATCAATCAATAGGCATGTGTTCCATATTTAGTCGCACGTGCTCCCAATGAGAAACTTGCACAACATCTTTTGTCCTACCAGTCGGTGGCAGCCGAGCCTCTAGGAAACTACTGGATATTAAGGTACTCCTTTTAATAGAGTACCGGAGCAAAGCATTAACACTGAACACATGTGATCCTCACATCACTACCATCCCCTCCGGTTGTCCCGATTTCTGTCACTTCGGGGCCATTGGTTCCGGACAATGACATGTGTATACAACTTGCAGGTAAGATCATAAACAACGAATATCTTCATGAATCAATAACATGTTCAGATCTGAGATCATGGCACTCGGGGACAAGCATTAAGCATAACAAGTTGCAACAATATCATAAAAGTGACATCTACGGATACTAGGCACTATGCCCTAACAATCTTATGACTATTACATGACCAATCTCATCCAATCCCTACCATCCCCTTCAGCCTACACGGGGAATTACTCACACATGGATGGGGAAACATGGCTGGTCGATGGAGAGGCGTTAAGCGGTGATGGCGTGAAGATCTCCTCCATTCCCCGTCCCGGGAGTGCCGTAACGGAGACTCTGGCTCCCGCGACGAGCTTTCGCGATGTGGCGGCTCTCGGAGGGTTTGGCGACTTCGACTTCTCCCGTGCGTTTTTAGGTCGAACCCGATAAGTAGTCCGCGGGGCGGCGGAGACTGCCGAGGGGGCCACACCAGGGCCGCGCGGCCCCCTAGGCCGCGCCGCCTTATGGTGTGGGGCCCGGGCCTCCACCTCTCTTGCCCTCTCGCTCCGTCGCATTCTGCAAAATAGGGCCGCATAAATTCCGAGGATTTTCCGAAAGTTGGATTTCTGCACAAAAACGAGACACCAGAGTTCTTCTGCTGAAAACAACGTTAGTCCGTGTTAGTTGTATCCAAAATACACAAATTAGAGGCAAACAATAGCAAAAGTGTTCGGGAAAGTAGATACGTTTTGGACGTATCACCCTCAAACTAGTGGTCAAGTAGAATTATCAAATAAGGTTAAATCTAATTTTTAAAGACTGTTAATAAATCTAGAAAGAATTGGGCTAGTAAATTGAAGGAAGCACTATGGGCTTATAGAACTGCTTATAAAAAACCTATGGGAATGTCACCTTATAAAATGGTTTATGGAAAAGCTTGTCATTTACTCTTAGAACTAGAGCACAAAGCTTATTGGGCTGTTAGAGAACTAAATAAAGATCCGAAACTAGCCGGTAATAAGAGGTTGCTGCAATTAAGTTCTCTAGATGAATGGAGAAGTGAAGCTTATGAAAATGCTAAACTCTTTAAAGAAAAAGTTAAGAAATGGCATGATAGAAGAATTATTAAAAGAGAGATTAATATTGGGGATAAAGTCCTATTGTATCGGTCTCGCCTCAGATTCTTTGCAGGGAAATTACTCTCGAAGTGGGAAGGACCATATGTTGTTGAGGAGGTGTATCGTTCAGGAGCAATTAAAATTAGCTCTCTCCAAGGCAATGCCACACAAGTGGTGAATGGACAAAGACTCAAGCATTATATCTCGGGTGATTCTTATAATGTTGATGTTGATATTATTCAAGTGGAAACACCGGAGGCTTTCATCAAAGGACAAATTGACAGTCCGCGAACTCGACTTTGAATAGGTAAAGACAGGTAATAAAAAGTCCGCAATTTACTTTCCGAACAATATTTCTGTTGTTTTTGGAAAATATGAAAAATTACAGATCGAAACGGAGTGGAGGAGACGCACGAGGGCGTGCCCCCATAGGCCGCCGCGGGCCCCACCCTGGCCGCGCCACCCATGAGGACACCGCCTCGTCGTCCCTTTTCCACTCGTTTTCGGCCTGGAACCTTCCTTTTATTGTAAAAATATTTGCTATATAATCCCCCGGACCCCTGGAGGTCCGTATATCGTTTTCTCGTCATGTTTTGTTTCGAGCTGTTTTCTGCCAGATTTGTTTTGATCTAGAAGCACCATGGTCTCCAACAACAAGGACAAGGGGCCTTGGAAGGAAGAGATGGATGAAAGGATCAATAAGGAGAAGGAGAAGATAGCATCAGCAAAAGGAGAGTGGGAAACTACGAAGAGTAAGCCAATCTTGGTGGGATCGGTTAACACTGGCGTTCTTTTTCTCATAACTTGCAGGGAGCTCTTCCGCCTGCTCTGGACCTCGACTCTTTCCCTTGTGTGGAGGAAGCAATACGGGTTGCTGATGAGTTTTGTGATCAATATCGTGCTCTCAAAAGGGAAGTGGAGATACTTCAGGAGGAGAACCAGCGACTTCGCAGAATGCTGGAATATTACTCAATTCCCAGCACAAGGCCGTCACCGCCACATTCGGATAACAATGAGTCTCTTCAAGTTTTGGTGCAGAATTGCAAAATTGAGAAGCTGAAGCTGAAGGAGATCCTTATGAAGCGCGAGAAGAAGCCATCACCATCATCACCGAAGGAGTAATTCATCATCGGTATTGGCATCCCCTTGGTTTGTTCCAAGCTTGGGGAGTGCCGCGGTATCACATCATCACTACCTTTACCTTTTATTATCAAGTAGTGTCATATCATGAGTAGGGAAGTTATCATATGGAATAGTATGCAATGTGGAAGTATCTCTTAGTTGGTTATCTATGTATCCGTTGGTGTGAGTTATCGTTATGGAATATTAATGAGAAGTCTTATCATTTACTTTTTGCACACCTTATTTTAGTTTGCAATCTCCATTATATGATTACTCTTGACATGAGTATTGATATCACTTTGGGAGCATCAAGTAAATCTATTTGGTTTTGGCAAACTTAGCATTGGTCAATAGCAACAACATCCTGATGTTTAAATAGAAGAGAGAATTACACTTAGATATATTACTCTATTATCTCTATGCTAATGAGTTTAGTATTCTGAAGTTAAAATTGCTTGTGCTTATGAGAAAGATGCATGATTGTTCTATCATATGTATATTTGTTTGTTTCCCTCAACCTTTATGCTTGCTATCAAACCTTGCTAGCCAAAGACCTGTATCGAGAGGGAATACTTCTCATACATCCATAACCTTAGACCAAACCTATGCCATTTGTGTCCACCATACCTACCTACTACATGGTATTTTCTGCCATTCCAAGTAAATTCTTCATGTGCTACCTTTAAGTAATTCAAACTATTACTCCTTATTTGTGTCAATGTTTTATAGCTCATGAGGAAGTATGTGGTGTTTTATCTTTCAATCTTGTTGGGCAACTTTCACCAATGGACTAGTGGCACATCCGCTTATCCAATAATTTTGCAATAAGAGCTGGCAACGGGGTTCCCAGCCCCAATTAATAACTTTCATTAATAATTCTCTTCACATGTTTTGCCCTGATTTATCAGTAAGCAACTTAATTTTGCAATAGACACTCCTCCATGGTATGTGAATGTTGGAAGGCACCCGAGGATTCGGTTAGCCATGGATTGAGAAAGCCAAGGTTGGGGGAGTGTCATCCTTAATAAAACTAAAATACATGTGTAAACAAAAGAGAAGGGGATGATCTACCTTGCTGGTAGAGATGCCGTCCCTCATGGGAGCCGCTCTTGGAAGGTTCGTTTGGCAAGGGGGTTAGAGTGCCCGCTACCATTCGTTGACAACAACAAACACCGCTCAAAATCTTACTTTTATGCTCTTTATATGATTTCAAAACTTGAAAAGCTCTAGCACATGATTTAATCCCTGCTTCCCTCTGCGAAGGGCCTATCTTTTACTTTTATGTTGAGTCAGTAAACCTATTTCCTTCTATCTCAAGCAAGCAATTGAGTTGTTGTGAACCAACCATTTATGCTATGATTCAGTTAATCATGTCTTTTATACTTTCTTGTTTAGTACAAATTTTATCTGAATGAATATGACTTTGAAGTTATCAATGATTATGAGGAGATTGTTATGCTTGAATATGAAAGCCCAGCTATAAATTCTAATATGAAAGCTTTGCTTAGAAGTACAATCCGTTAGTAGTTCTCTGACCAAGAACAAAGTTTGCCATCACCAACTATGATTTCTCATGCACCTTTACTTGTGATTTCTCTTTACTTATTTCAAGATGAGTTATATGAGGAAGTTGTTTACTAGAATGTCTTGTGTGAATGAATATGATGCTTCTTGTCCGTATTTTATTTATCGACTCTTCACTCCATAAACATGTGGTCTTGTTTATCGAGCTCAGTTTCGCTTGGGGACAAGCGAGGTCTAAGCTTGGGGAGTTGATACGTCCAATTTGCATCACTATTTTATATCATAATTTGCTGTTATTCATTGATATATTTCATATTGGGACACAATACTTATGTTATTTCATCTATTTTGCATGTTTCATCATTATTGGAGGATCGAGCACCGGAGCCAGGATTCTGCTGGAAAAAGCACCGTCGAAAGCAATATTTCGGAAGATCAACTGTGGAAGGAAATTACACGTAAATTCCTATTTTTCCAGATGACGGAGGGAGCCAGAAGGAGAAGAAGGGAGGGGGGCCAGACCACAGGCCGGCGCGGCCCATGGCCTGGCCGCGCCACCCCGTGTGTGGGCCCCACAGCCCCTTTCGCCTCCTTTTCTTCGCGTACTCCTTCGTCCCGAAAACCTAAGCCACGGGGGTACCTCACGAAGAGTTACGCCGCCTCAGGGGGAGAACACCGAGAGAAAAGAGCTCCGCGGGCAGGAATCCGTCGGGGAAATTCCCTCCCGGAGGGGGAAATCAACGCCATCGCCATCGTCATCGAGCTGGACATCATCTACATCATCATCATCATCATCATCTCCATCATCTACACCGCCATCACCACCGCTGCACCTTGTCACCGCTGTAACAATTTGGGTTGGATCTTGATTGTTTGATAGGGGAAACTCTCCCGGCGTTATTCTCTACTTGTTATTGATGTTATTGAGTGAAACCATTGAACCAAGGTTTATGTTCAGATTGTTATTCATCATCATATCACCTCTGATTGTATTCCATATGATGTCTCGTGAGTAGTTCGTTTAGTTCTTGAGGACATGGGTGAAGTCTAAATGTTAGTAGTGAACTATGGTTGAGTAATATTCAATGTTATGATATTTAAGTTGTGGTGTCATTCTTCTAGTGGTGTCGTGTGAACGTCGACTACATGATACTTCACCATTTATGGGCCTAGGGGAGTGCATCTTGTATTCGGTTGCTAATTGCGGGGTTGCCGGAGTGACAGAAACCTAAACCCCCGTTAGTATACCGATGCAAGAGGGATCGCAGGATCTCAGAGTTTAAGGCTGTGGTTAGATTTATCTTAATTAATTTCTTGTAGTTGCGGATGCTTGCAAGGGGTATAATCACAAGTATGTATTAGTCCTAGGAAGGGCGGTGCATTAGCATAGGTTCACCCACACAACACTTATCAAAACAATGAAGATTATTTAGTACATGAAGCTAAAGCACTAGACTAAAATCCCCGTGTGTCCTCAAGAACGTTTGGTCATTATAAGTAAACAAAACGGCTTGTCCTTTGTGCTAAAAAGGATTGGGCCACTCGCTGCAATTATTTCTCTCGCATTTTACTTACTCGTACTTTATTCATCTATTACATCAAAACCCCTTGAATACTTGTTTGTGAGCATTTACAATGAATCCTTCATCGAAACTGCTGTCAACACCTTCTGCTCCTCGTTGGGATCGACATTCTTACTTATCGAAGATACTACGATACACCCCCTATACTTGTGGGTCATCAGCGCGCGCGGCCTCAATCTACGCGCGGCAACTCCGGCCGCCGCCCCGGGCACCCGGCCGCGCCGCCCTCAGCCACAGGTAGCCGCCACCCTCCGCGCCCCGCGCGGCCGCCGGTGCCGGCCGCGCCATGCCCCGGCCTTTTTTTCTTTAAGTTTTTTATTAAATTTTTTATTAAGTTAGTTAGTTTAGTTTAGTTAGCAGTAGTATTTAGTTTTAATTAGTATTAGTTAGTTAGTATTAGTATTTAGATTAAATTTAGTTAGTATTAGTTAGTATTAGTTAGTTATTATTAGTTAGTATTAGTTAGTTATTATTAGTTAGTATTAGTTAGTTACTATTAGTATTAGTATTTAGATTAAATTTAGTATTAGTTAGTTAGTTTAAATTTGTGTACATAGTTCATTCAAATTTTGTAGTTACTTAGTTTAAATTTTGTATTAATTCAAATCTTGTAATTAGTTAGATTAAATTTTGTATTAATTTAAATTTTATATTAGTTAGTTTGTAAACAATCGACGCAAACACTCTCGCGAACAACACTCGCCGACACCGCTCTCCCTCTCGCGAACACTCGCCGACACCCCTCTCCATCTCGCGAACACTAGCCGACACCCCTCTCCCTCTCGCGAACAACCGACGCGAACACTCGCCGACACCCCTCTCCCTCTCGCGAACAACACTCGCCGACACCCCTCTCCATCTCGCGAACACTCGCCGACACCCCTCTCCCTCTCGCGAACAACCGCCGAACACTCGCCTCTCCCTCTCGCGAACAACACTCGCCGCCACCGGCCCTCTCCCTCTCGCAAACACCTCTCTCTCCCTCTCGCGAAAACCACCGACGCCGATTAGTGTTAGGGTTAGGTTAGTGTTTGGTTATCTAGGGTTAGGGTTTGCTTAGTGTTTGATTAGGGTTAGGGTTAGAACATGTACTTATCGATTTAATTTTTTGCAGAAACAATGGATCCATTCGAACGGGACTTCGAACAGGAAGACATTTTCGAGAACATAATCCGCGATGGTGATGGAGAAGCCGGCGGCTCCGGTGATCATGGAGAAGCCGACGGCTCCGGTGATCATGGAGAAGCCGGCGGCTCCGGTGATGGAGAAGCCGACGGCTCCGGTAATGACGAGGTATACGATCAGTTGAGGCATTAATGGAATTCTATATGTACATATGTATATAAATTAACTGATTTTTATTCTCTTAGGCCTCCGAAGATAAGTTGGAGAAACGAGGCCCGACAAAGAGACTGGGCAAAAAAGACCACTTCAACATTGAAGCTATATCACCGGAAGGCCAACCTGTGGCACCCGCGAGTGTCAGAGTGACATTTAAGAATCAGTGCGGAGTTGTGGTTAGAGATCATATCCCGATCACTGTTAGAGAATGGAACAAGACCAAGAATGTGTCCGAAGATCAGGTTGCCGATAGGTACAAGAACACACTTTTTGACGACCTCATGTCACATTTCACTTTGCCAAATTTGGGATCGGACTCTGAGAATGCCAAGCAGAGGGCGCTAGTGAAGAAATGGGCTCTTAAGAAGATGGGGGAACTTTTCCGAGCGTACAAGAACCGGTTATGGAAAGCTTATAAGGCCGAGAAGAAGCCTCCAGTATTCGAAAACTACCTAGCGAAGCAGGAGCATAATTGGGAAGAATTTGTGAAGTACAAAGAATCAGAGGAGGCTGTGAACCTGTCCAAGAAAAACAAGAAGAATGCAAGCGAGAAGAAATATCACCATCATACGGGGCGAGGGGGCTACGAAGTAGCCATGCCTAAGTGGGATGCACAAGAGGCTGAGATGGAGCTGAAGGGATCACTCCAGAACCCACGCGAGAAGGATGGGACATTAGGGCTCGAAATTGGTTCCTCGCGCATGGCTGTGAGTATGATATGAAGACAGGGAACATTGTTGAAAGTGACAGCAGGGTTAGGGTACCCAGGGAAGAATGGATTAAAGTGACGACAGAAATAAAGGCGGGAAAACTAAAGTTTGCTCCCGATAGAGAGAAAGACTTGCTGACGCTTGTCCTCGGTAATCCTGAGAAGGGAGGATGAACAAGAGGCTTCGGCCCTAGTGTTCCGTGGTCGCTTGGGTTTCCGGCCGACGCGGAGACTTATAGAAGCCGAGCGAGAGCTAAAAAACGCGAGCTGGAGGTGCAGAATGACCGGATGGCCGAGTTCCAACGCCAACTTGACCAGCAGCAGCGGGAGATTCAGCAGCAGCAGCGGGAGATAAATGAACTAAAAGGACAGCGCCAGCCAGATAATACCGCCGGCATATCTCAGCGACGAGACAGCAGCGTGGCCGACTCGGAGGCCCCTCCTGCACGGATGATAGATGGCGGTCCTGGCGACCCCGTGGATGGAATCAAGGAGCAAACACCTTGTGATCTCCTTGTGGTGTTCAGGAACATGTCTGTTAAGGTGGCGGTCGGCTATGTCTTACCTGCATTTGGACCTGAAGGTGAGCCGGCAACATGGCATGGCAATGAGATTCCAGCTGGCTATGCTCGTGTCGGGGTGGATTCAGTTGTACCGTCGTGGGAGACATTGGAGCTCGAAATCCCTGGAGGTGATGGGGGGCTTACACTCAGAGAGGTGCTGGGAGAAATCATTCTCTGGGAAAAGAAGAACATCAGGCTGCCAGGCTGGGTAGCCCCTAGTACCAGTCGTCCGAGCAGGTCACCATCACCTCCTCCAGATGATCGCAGGCCACCATCACCTCCTCCTACTGATCACATGTCGCCACCATCACCCCATGGGTACGACGTCGACCACGACATCTGTAGTCCATCTCCATCTCCAGCGCCGCCGCCTCCGCCCACTAAGACTCGGAATGCACCCTACCGGAAGCGTTTCAAGAGTCCTATCCGCAAGATGTCGCCCCTCCCAAAAGTACCAAAGGTTCCTCCCCCCCCGTCCTTGGGATCTTACGTCGAGGAAAATGCGGCCGCTGTTGCGAAACACAACTATGATCATTTCCATAAGCCAAAACCTCCAGCGCCAGAGCCATACACCGAGAAGCAAATAGCATATGCTACTTCTTTTCTGAACACACCATCGCAATATGACTTACACGAGAAGAAGGATGACTATACACGCCACCTTGCGAGGGTAATTGATGACAAGAGGGAGAATGAAAATGCTAAGAAGAAGGATGACAAGGCTAAGAAGAAGGATATTGCTACCACGAGCAAATCATCAGCTAGAAGTGCAGCCGAGAAGAAGTCAAGTTCAACAACTGCACCCCTCAAGGCCAAGGAAACGACAAAAGGAAAAAAAAGAAAGGAAGTTCCCCTCCTCGGAGATCAGCCCAAACAATCGATCCCAGCACTCAAAGTGTTTAATGTTCCCAAGCTGTACCAGGAACAGGGTGGTTTCGATATGGAAGAAGCTGCAAAGCTAGCGGCTGCCTGTGACGTTACCGTGGAGGAAAGTACCCACTGCTGATATAGTTCCTCAATTTGTCTACGGGGCCGACTTGGTCAGCAAAGAGCAGCTGCATAAACTGCCAACACATATGCGGAATTTGCATCAGTGGTACCTTGATGCATGCAAGGAGAACATAAGGTTCATCGTGGCGCATATACCACGTGAATATTACTACCGAAAGGAGGAGATCCATATTGAGATAAATGAACTCTGGCAGTTATTCAATTTAGATGCCCTCGACAAATCTCTCATGAGTTGCTATTGCTTGTAAGTTGTTAACTACATATAAGTTCATTTTCATTCAGTTCATATTCGTTTTCATTGCATATACTCATTATTTCTTATGTGTTCTCTTATGCAGACTGAAGATCAGTGAATGCAAAAGTCACAATATTATCAATATTGGATTTGTTGACCCAGATAAAGTAAATGTTGAAACGGTAAAGTATAACCGCGAAGAAACGGGGGGAAACCTACTAAGGTTTTTGGGGGAGCAATATTTCTGTGATTCAATATTGTTTCCTTACAACTACGAGTGAGAGTCTTAATGATCTTTTATGCACATCCAATTAATGATTTTTCTTACTCGATGTTAAGTGTAATTCCTGACGTATATACATAACATGTGCAGCTTCCACTGGATACTACTAGACATTAAAGTTGATAAGGGAATAGTTGAAGTAAGAGACCCACTGAGTAGAGGCGTGGACGGGTTCCGCGACTTGCAGAAGTTGCTCCAAGTGTAATTTCCTTCATCGCCGCGCTATATCTTTTGTGAGATATCAATTAATTATCCACTCATTCAATCATTCTTTTGCTTGGCAGGGCTTGGACAGCTTTCAAGAACCATCATAAGCAGAGTACCTGGGCAGAGAAGCTAACATTTACTCCTGTACCGTGCCCTCAGCAGCCACAAGGGACGAATCTATGTGGATACTACGTTTGCGAGTCCATTCGCATGTTAACCACTGAGAAGCAGAACAATAATAAATTCAACGTAAGCAATAACATTCACAACTTTATTTATTTTCGTCAATATTTCGTTATCAACATTGATATAGTCATACTCATCTCATTTTCCTATATAGGTCGACTACATGCGGGACACACTCCAACCAAAGGAACACCTACTAGGAATTGCGGAGGAACTGGCGGGACTTTTGGTTAAAGAAGTACTAAACAACAAAGGCTTGTTTAGTCCAAGTAGAAGCTCTACCTCCAAATAGACGGTCGTTAGTACCGCTTGTCGATCGTGAGCTAAATGTATATATATATATATAAGGGGAATCTACATGTAAAGGGGAATCGACTTTTGCTTCCAATATTTGTTTGATCGATCTATATATATATAATGAATGAACGTGTACCACTTCTAGTAGCGTACAAATATATGCAACTTTTATTTTCGAATGAAAAAATGAGGTGGCGGGGGGTGCTGCACACCTCAAACCCTAAAGCAGCAGCGTTGTGCGCCCGCCACGTAGAGGGCCTTTTGACGCGGGTGGTAATACCACCCGCGACAAAATGGCCTGTCCCCTGCGCGCCCCGCGGCTGCCACGTGGTGGACCTTATGTCGCGGGTCTCGTCGCGCCTCCCTTGTCGCGTCTGGCCGCCCGCGACAAAAGGGTCATACGACCCGCGACATTAGGCCTGTTTTCCACTAGTGATTGAGATTCTATAAAACATTAAATATAAATATCATAAATTAGTATCATATGCATGATACTAGTCTATAATACTTCCCATTGTGACTAGTCTTGGACTGGCCTGACCCCGGGAATTTTGTGGGCCGGCCTTCCCACAGCCATCTCAATCTAAGAGCTCTCGCAAAGAAGTCGTATTCTGCTGATTTTTCCGTTCGGCGCGCTCCGTGTGTGAGTTTAGAGTCGTTAGCAATTCTGGCATCACAAATGTAAGAGGGTCACGCACTCACGCGCCCACTGATTACGCTCACTGTATGTTCAGCAATTACATTACTCTCCTCGAAAGTCGAAACTCTTCGTGCTCTTGGAAGGTGGACGGACGCTGGTGCGTATGCCGGCCTGGGAAATCGCGACGGCCCTAGATAATACCACGGGACACGAGCTTGCACACGCTTACATATACGTCCCACGCTCGCTAGCGCCGCTGCTCCCCACACCGCTATCAACATGGCCGACGGAGCTCGCGATGGAGAGACGTCCCTGGCACTCCGCCTCCTCAAGTACCTCGCGCCGGCAGTCGACTCCGACGACGACGCCACTGCGACAGAACGCAACGTGGCGTTCTCGCCCTTGTGCATCCATGCGTCGCTGTCGCTGCTGGCCGCGGGCGCGCGCGGCGCCACGCAGGCCCAGCTGCTCAACTTCCTTGGCGCGCCGTCAGCGTCGGAAGCTGCCGCCTTCGGGCGCCGGGTCGCCGACAGCGTCCTAGCAGCTAAACCGCCGTGCAAAGCTGGCGACCCTCGTGTGCTCTTCGGCGGCGGCGTCTGGGTCGACGCATCCTGCGGAAGGATCAAAAAGGCGTTCCGGGACGTCGCCGCCGAGTTCTACAAGTATGAGGCCCGCACCGTGAGCTTCGCCAAAGAGGTTAGTGCCTTAGTGCCAATGAATCGTCCAAAAATGTTTCTGTATGTTCGTGTTCGCAATTTCCGAAATTAACTTAATTTCTGCTATTTTTGATACACATAAAGCTAATTATGTTTAACAAATTGGCGGTGATATGCATGTTAAGCCGGAGAAAGCAGTGGAGAAGATCAACACCTGGGTGAATGAAGCAACCTTATCCTCCACATACTACCTCAATAAGTTCAACATCATCTCGCTCGACGGCGTAAGCACCGCGACTGACATCGTGCTCGCCGACGCTGCACGTTTCCAAGCGGAGTGGAACGTGCCTTTCAGCTCGAAATCCACGGCGGCGGCGAACTTCCACCGGCTCGACGGCAGCTGCGTCACTGCACAGTTCATGCGCCACGTCCGTCGCCATCAACTCTCGTGCGTGGACGGATTCAAGGTCCTCAAGCTTCCCTACAAGAACGACGTCTTTAGCACTGCTGCTGCGACGCGGTCGCCTGGTGCCAGCGACACGCGGTACTCCATGTCCGTCTTCCTCCCGGACAAGAAGGATGGCCTCTCCACCGTGGTGGATGTGATCACCGCGGCTCCAGGGTACTTTTACAGCGTTTTGCCCAGGTCGGATACCGTTACCAAGCTTGTCAGCGTTAAGCTGCCCAAGTTTAAGATAAGCTTCAAACGGGACCTCGAGAGCGACCTCCGCTGCCTGGGGCTCTCACTGCCGTTCTCGCCTGAGGTAGCCGACCTGCGGGACGTGTGCGAGAAGGACTACGACGGGCGTCCGACGATCCTTAGCAAGGTTACACACTCCGTGGTCGTCAAGGTAAGCGAAGCAGGGACAGATGACTACAGCGTCTCCAAAGCCATGCCATTTAGAGCAGGCGATGAGCAGCCGGACATGGTCGAGTTCGTTGCTGACCATCCCTTCACTTTCGTCATCATGGAGGAGCGGTCAGGGGTGATCGTGTTCGCGGGCCACGTCCTAGATCCTACAAAGTGATAACGATTAAAGGGAACTTTGGGCTACGAAGACACCATCGTATTTTGCTGTTCTACTGCGTGCCGTATGTTCAGATTGCAATGACGCGCAGACTCGATCTTGTAGTACGGAGTACTATTTATCTCCAACAATCTCGTTGCCATGTTAAGTCGAGTGATCCATCGTGTTGGGGCCTGTTTGGTTCCGAGCAAAGTAGTTTGTGGGTGTTAGGATTTAATTAAATAGGTTTAATTAAAGGGATAATCCTTCCTCATGTAATTCTCTGTGTCGGTTAGTTTGCCAACAGACACAACTTTTCCTCACACCTTGACCTTTTCGAACGGACGTGACTCATATTCGCGTCCCTTCTCCTTGTATATAAGCTGCGAATCATCAATGGAAAAGGATAGTTGAATCATTTGTTGTCTCTCGATTTACATCTCGATTACTTCTAACACGTTATCAGCACTTTACTCTCCATTAGAGCATCCAGGCTGGCCACTACAGCGAGAAAAACATGAGGAATGTCTCGGCGCTCAGGCCTCGACATGCACATCTCATCCACGTCCTGGAAGGAAAATCAATTGACATAGATCAATTGAACGAAGAACTGCAGCGGAGAGCCAGAGACCATGGCCGCAGCCGTTCAGAGAAGAAATCACCGGATCAATGCATGCTAGACTCCTTTTGCTTTGTTCCTGTTTTGATTAAGTAAATATCCTAATTAACTTTTGGTGGATTCCGCATGAATTAATTTGGAGCAATCTGGAGCAAGATCTCTGGAACAGGACCAACGCGATGACAGAAGGTACCACTACATCGATCCGGCACTCAGAACAACGAGATAATAACTCTGTCTGTAAGGGCATGCCAAATCGCCGGCCAAGTCCGTGCAGTTTCATGGCAACTGATTGCCGTGGCAGGCACAACCAACTGGCAACACAACTATCCTCCTTCCTATATAAAAGGCCATACGCACAAGAGCACCCACCAGCAAAGCCAACCAAAGCAAATATCTCAAGAACAGGGCGACTGACTGAGTGGGAAGGAGAGTAAAGGCAAGCAAGGAGAGCAAGGCCAGCAAGGATGTCCGGTGCTTCAACCGCGACCACCGTGGCGATCTTCTTCCTCCTTGTCCTCACGGCTTCCCATGTTGCATCCTCCCTTCGCCCCAGCCTCGGCGCCACACCAGTGGCTATCTCCCGGGAAAAGCAGGGAACTGCGAGAGGAGCAATGACCCAGACTGCTGCGCAAAAGGTACCTGCAATACCATTGCTCGCCACCGGTCACCGCGTCCACGAAGGCTGTCCTCACGCTCAACAGCTTCGAGAAGGGCAAAGATAGTGGTGGCCCGTCGGAGTGCGATAAGGCCTACCACAGTGACAAGGAAATAGTCGTCGCGCTCTCCACGGGTTGGTTCAAGAAGATGGCTCGTTGCGGCCACAAAATCAAGATCACCGCCAACGGCAAGTCCGTGTATGCTAAGGTGGTGGACGAGTGCGACTCCGTTTATGGTTGCGATGGCGAGCATAACTACGAGCCGCCTTGTGACAACAACATTGTTGACGCATCACCAGCAGTGTGGAATGCCCTTGGTCTAGATCAGAATGTTGGCATGGAGGATATCACTTGGTCGGAAGAGTAAATCGCGGTGTCATTGTGTATTACTATTTGTGTGGCAATATAAATGTGGTGTTGTACATATAAGTCACTTGGTATTATTTACAGTAACACTTATAAGACATTAATTGGTATTATTTACAGTAAAGCAACTAAACAATTATGTTCTAAACAACAAGATACAGTACGTGCATGCAATCATTGTGCGAACAGTGCTTAGAGCATCTCTCAGAGCCCGTAAAAGGTTCAAAACCGAAAAATAACCGCCAGTTACGGGTTCGGGATGAAAAAAGGCGCCCATCAGTGATCGTAAACGAGGAAAAACTGAAAATATTTTTTCGGGCCGAGACCGAAACCCATACTCGGCATGTATTTATAGGGGCCGATGGAACGAACCGAACGCAACCCGAACACAATCCCTAGTTTGCGCGCGAGGGAAATTTCAGCTCCTCCCAACCACCGTCGCTGATCTACGCGCCCTCACCTTCCTCTGCGTCGCCGTCGTCGGATTTCTCCACGATGAGTCTCGAATCGACCCAGCCGGACGCCGCCGCTAGCTCGCAGGCGCCGCCACCCTCTCCCGCGGTAGCCGGAACTTCCACCGATCTACCAACCACCCCGGCGACCCCTGCGACCCTTGCGACTCCCGCGGTGGTAGCAACCACGGTCTCGTCGACGAGCATGGTGAAGCAGCGGCGCGCGGGAACGCATGTGGTCCCGCAATCCGGTGCCGCGGAGGCCACCGGTGATGTCCCGGCGGTGGCAACGAAGCCGAAGGCATCCCGTGCCAGACCGAAGAATTCGGCGCCCAAAAGGATGAAAGTGAAGACGTCGATGAGCCGTGGCGCCCCGCGTCCATTCCCCTCCCCGCCAACGTCGCCGCCACCGGAAGCCACCGCGAACGTCGCCTAGGACGTGCTCGACGATGGGTCAACAAGGTACACATCAACTCTTCCTCGGTTTTTCATTGCGTGTAGATATTGAGCCGCGTACTGTTAGGAACGAGAACACCTCGTACATGGAGATGTTGGACGAGGTGAACATTAACTCACTCCCTCCGTTCAACGCTGGAATGGGCGGAGATGAGGACGACGGCAGGGACGAAGGGGACGAAGGGGAAGACGATGAAGGGGACGAGAGTGTGGTCGAGGTGGAGGCCGATGGAAATAGGAAGAAGAGGCGGGCCAACAACTACACGGAAATTGAAGACGCCACCTTGTGCCGAGCTTGGGCCGCCATGGGGATGGATGCAGTATCCGGCACCGATCAAACAGGGAAGCGCTACTGGCAACGCATCGAGGAAAAATTCCATAAACTGATGCCGCGCGTTCGCCATCATGTCGATCGCACGTACCGATCCCTCCAAGGACGTTGGGACGCGATGGGCAACAACAATGGACCAAGTGGTGTCCAATCCTCCTAGCGACGCAACTGTGGCCGAATATGTGAGTGCATATTTGGTTTGTATAATTGTAGTTTCGCTTTGGTGACATATTGACGATTTCTTGTTTGGTTTTACAAATGTAGGACCGCATTGTTGATGCGAGGTGCAGAGACATGGCCGGCAGCGAGGGCAAGAGCTTCACCATGCGTCATTGCTTTGATGTGCTTCAACACCTCCCCAAGTGGAAATTGGGGGATGAAGAAGTAGCACCCACGAAAGCTGCAATGGTTGCGCTCGACGACACCGAGGACGAGAAGGAGGGCCGGAATGCTAACAAGCCGGAGGGAAACAAGAAAGCCAAGGAGAGGCTCAAGCTCGAGGGGGAGGCTGCATTGTTGAGGGACAAGTTTGATCAAATGATGAAGTCCAAGGATGTGATAGCGGACAAGACTTTGAAGACCAAGCTTGTCATCATCGAGAGGAAGAAGGAGGTGAGCCTTGCCAAGCTTGAAGCCAACCGAGAGGAAGCAAGGAACAAGATCAAGTTGGAGGAGATGAGGATCAATGTGAAGAAGGCCAAAGCAATTAAACAACTATTGGCCGAAGAGAGGGAGATCATGATGATGAACACCAAGGACATGAATGAGCAACAACTAGAGTGGTGGAAGGAGGCCTCGGCGGAGATCACGGCAAGACGAAGACTAGCTCGTGAAGAGGCAACTAGTGGTGGCTCGGTGACTCCTGGAGGTGGTGGCAATGATGGTCACGGCGAGCCAACCTCGGTTTGATGCCGGCGGTGAGAGGAGATGGTGAACTATGAACTATTTGTTGTGATTGTGTCATTTGATGTCTGCACTATGAACTATGCATGAATTGTGTAACATCCCAAAATTTAAAACAAAGAAGAAAATGAATTTCACTTATTTCAAATTTTGGAGCCAACAAAAACTTTAATTGAACCACTTGATATGCATAGTATTCAAGTATGTATGATGTGATTTTTGCCATGATAGTTTGTTTGATGTATTGAACATGTTTCTAAACCCTCAAAACCCTACCCTTTTCAACACCAAAGAGGAACAACTAAAAAGAAAACAAAACAGAAGGAAAAGCATGTGTGGGCATATAGCCATAATTACAAATCTTGACCTAAGCCCATTTTACTTTACCAAAATGGTTATGAACCATTGTTAAACCCAATCTAACACTAACTAAACCCTAAACCATGTTTATTTGAATCAAAGAAAGACAAAGAAAAAGGGAAGAAAATCAAAATAGTTTCACATATGAGGCTTATGGCCATTTTTGCAAAACCTTAACCTAGGCCATTTTAATTTGTTTAAATGGTTTGGAAACCTTACTAAACCAATAAGAATCCCTTTTGAATCAAAGAAACACAAATCAAATCAAAGGAAATAGCAAAACTAAGTTACATGTGATAATGGTCAAATCTGCCAATTTTAACATCTTACCTACTTTGAGCCCTTGTATTAAGAGATTTATCAACCAAAACCTCTCAACTCTTTGCACCTCATCCAAAACCTCATCAGATTGATCACTTTTGGTGTTGACCATCTATACAAATTCTTCTTCAATTGCTTAATATAATCATGTCAAGTGGCAACATCAAATCAGATATTAGATCATACCACATTTGGATTTCACCAAATCTCTTCCATTTTGCAAACCAACACCACCACTGTGTGCCAAACATTATTTGACTCACACCCAAGAAAAAGTTTGGCCAAATTCAAATTTGAATCTCTTTCGGCCATTTTCACAAACACCTTGTGTGCAAAATTCTGGAATTTGCATACACTCTAATATCCATCATGTTTTAGACTAAACCATCACCGTTTATGTCATCATTGACTTCTCCTTGAACCTCTTGGACAAAGCCAAGCCTTGGTACCACACTACCTTGATGATTATGATCATGCCAAGCCTATGTCATACACTCATGACCTCACCATGCCATTCATCATCACCAGCCCCCTCCTCTCTCTTCCACCTTGTCCTGGAGGTTGACAATACTCCCCTGGTCATGCTTGTACTCTCCCTAGTCAAAGAGGAGACGTGCACTAACTAGAACACGACGCGCCCAGACGCGCCCAGACCATGCCAGAGCGCGCACGAACACGCCACTGGACGCGCCAGTACACTGCTTTCCCTCGTCGCTTCAGCCCACCCCTCGCTCTCTGTAACATCCCACATTTTTAAAACAAAGAGAAAATAAATTTCCCTATTTCCAAAATTTGGAACCAACAAAAACTTTAATTGAGTTAGAGGTTGTGCATAGTACTCATGCTTATATGTTGTGATATTGCCATGATGCTTATGTGAAGTACTTTGAAATGTCTCTAAAACCCTAAAACTTGCTCTTTGAGGTCAAGAAGAAACAAAACAAAAGAAAAGGAAAATAAAAGAAAAACACATATGGGGCATATAGCCAAAATTGCAATTCTTGTCTTATGCTACCTTTACTTTACCAAATGGTTTGAAACCATTATGAAACCTATCCTAACACCCAATAAACCAAAATTGGTGACCTTGGTCAAAGAAAAAGAAAATAAAATAAAAATATGAAATTCCTATATGAGGCTATGGCCATTTTTATAAATCATTAACCTAGGCCTTTTTAATTTGTTTCAATGGTTTGGAAATGTTCCTAAACTAATAAGAATCACTTTTGAATCAAGAAAACCCAAATCAAATCAAAAGTAAAATCAAAAGCAAGTGACATGTGATAATGGTCACTTGTGCCATTTTAAACATCTTACCCTCTTTGAGCCCTTGTATTAAGAGTTTTCTAAACTAAACATTCTCAAGTCTTTGCACCTCATCCAAGACCTCATCAAGATGAACACTTTTGATGTTGACCACTTTGACTAATTCCTTTTCTATTTCTTAATCTCATCAAGCAAAGTAGCAACACCAAATCAGATTCTAGATTCTACACTTTTTGGATTTTCACAAAACCACTCAACTTTGCAAACCAAGACCATCACAATGTGCCAAAAATTCCCTGAGACACACCCATAAAATTTGGTGCCAAAATTCAAATATTTTTCTCTTTCGGCCATTTTCACAAACACCTGGTGGGCACAATTCTCGAATTTGCCTACACTCTAATACCCATCATATATTAGACTAAACCATCATCCATTTGGTCATCATTGACTCCCTCTTACCCCCAGTACACCATGCCAGGCCTTGGAGACAATGATCAAAGCATGGAAATGATCAAACCATGCCATGTCGAGCCATCATGGCACTCACCATGCCAACTCCATCTCCAACTCCCTCTGGTCACCCTCACCGTGTCATTCAGCTCGCCCTCACCTCACTGGACACGCTGGTACTCGCCATCGAGCACGGAGACGTCAACATTTGCCAGGACACGAAGTGCCCAGACGTGCCCATGTTAGCCACGGCGCGCCAGAGCGTGCACTGGCACACTCTAGACACGACAGAGCACCGCCTCGTTCCGTTGACTCCGTCCTCCTCTCGCTCCCTTGTCTCGCACGCGCCATCACCACACCACCAGCTCCCTCCAGGACAACTGCACTGGCTCGCGGAAGCCCTGTCGCCGTCGCCATGATCACCGTCCTCCGCCGGTACACGCACAGACGTTGCCTGCCTGCTCCCGTCCACCCCCTGCTTCGCCATCACATGCGTGATGATCACCAAGCCCTGCTGCATCATCCACGCCAACTCCCTTGCCCCTTCGCCGCTCGTAGCGCCATCGCCACCATGACCTGCCCGCTCCGCCTCGGCCACCTCGCGCCTCTATAAATAGAGCGTTCCCTCGAGCCATCTCAGCACACCAGTCGCCTCTCCTCTCCTCTCTAGCTCGCCTCAACCTCTCGTCCCTCCACATTGTCCACTCAGCCGCCGGAATTTAGCCGGAGACCGCCGCGGTAGTAGCTCGACGAAGGAGAAGCTCCCGACCACCTCAGCCCTTCCCACGACCACCATTCGCCTCGTCGTCGTCGACAACGTCGAACGCCGCCGATGCCCAGCCTCGCCGGAGCCCAGGTGACTCTCCGACCCCCTACCCTCGCCGCGCCAGTAGCCCGTGCTCGCCGGAGACGACGATGCTTGTGCACCGTTCGATCCATCTCTAATCCAACGCTCCCTGGCTCACGTACCGTTTCGGTGGGTTAAGACCCACTGACAAGCAGGGGCCACTGTCAGGCGGCCCGCTCTGTGCGAGACGCGTAGCTGGGCCGGCCTGCTCCCCTTTTTCCTCTCACTGGCCCATGTTCGTTTCCCGCCAAGCCCAACAATTCAAATCCGATTTAATTCTTTTAGTTCAAATCCCTTACTGATGCCAAGTTCCATTTTAAATTTAGAAAAATCTACTGAGCCAAATTTGATGAATTTTATATATCAGGAAATCTGGTGAAATTATCTATCCAACTACACTGGTCTCAACCCTATATTCATTGTAGAATTTATGTGGTAAAAATAACAAGGCAAGGCCTTTTCAAACTTCAAACATTTATTAAAAATCAACCATAAATGATTTTGAGTTGATTCCAACTCTCAAAAATCACATTTCTAATTTTCTATCTGAATATGTAAAAATATGACATGGTTGTTTCATATGATCATGGGCTAGATTCAAATAGTGGCTATATTGCCATTTCTAGCTCATTTAAACTATTTTAAAAATAATATTTAAATCCTATGAGATGTAACATCTCATTTAAATCATTGTTCCAAGTAATTCAATGTGAGGTGATGACATTAGTCTTCATGACCTCATATGTTACTACTTGAGAATATTAAATCATTTTCTAAAGTAGTATTTAAATTGTATGAGATGTAGTATCTCATTTAAATCATTTTCCACAAATGATAAATATGAAGTGTTGACCCTGGTCAACATGTACTCATGCTTTATTATTTGAGGAGATTAAATCATAGCAGGATTCAATGAGAGGAAATTATTTCTCAAAGAAAATAAATAGAAACCCTAATCAATATTTCAATGAGAGGAAATTATTTTCCTACCACTAAATAGAAAACCCTAGTTGTTGTTAAGTAATGATTGTGATGATGATAGATCATCTTGAGTGAGCCACTAAGGCTAAGTAGTCCCCTTAAGTATTGATTGGTGATTGTTATCCTCGTATTCGTTGATAGACGCTAGTACCGGAGACTACCAGGAGGAGGAGGTCTACTACGAGGAAGAAGAAGAACACTTTGATCAATACACCACTCAAGGCAAGCTATATTATTGCAAGCTATTACCAAGATACCCTAATGCAAAGCTCTACTAGAGCAAGGCACCATTACACTTCTATTTTGTATCCAATCCCAAGTTTTACTCTTGCAAAGCTTTTACTTTGGATTATCAAAGTTTATTTTTGATTCATGATTCACTTGGTCTAGATATGGAGTAGTACAAGAGCATCAAATTTAGCCTAGAGCAATACAAGCTAGTTAGCACCCCTCATGATTAGTTGCTAGTGCTAAAATTAAAATTGACTACTCTAGATGGGAACATATGAAATGAAATGACTTTGAAAAACCTTGGAATGATGAGTCATTCTATTGAAAGATTTTGAAAGTGAATATGACTTGTGAATGACATGGTGAATTTTACAAAAAAAAACTGATGGTTGGGTTCGGATGCGATACCATTCCAATTTTAAAGTACCCCCACAATACCTGATCATGGGTAGGGCTTAATTAGCTGGAAATTTATGTGCTTTAGTATGGGTTCCCTCTAAACAAGCGTCATAGGGGTTATGCCGAGGCTTCCTCCATTGAAATGTGAACTGATGTGAAATGACGTGAAATGAGGTGAATGTCCTATCCAAGCCCTGTGCAGTTCCCAGGTTGACGGTTTGTCCTCACTGGGAGGCCAAGCTCATGGGGAGAGGTGCCTATACTAGGGTATGTAATTGAAAGGTTATGTTTGGTAGTCCGCACATGGAGTGTGATAAATCAGGGCCAGTTAACCCTGACGGATTATTGCAAATGTTGTGGCAAAATGTGCGACCTCTACAGAGTGTAAAACTATTCGAATAGCCGTGCCCGCGGTTATGGACGGTTGGAAAGGCCATACTGTTCCGTCATCAGACCATTTTCAAAAAATGTGACATATGACTTGTGACTTGAACTTGAAAGGTGAATGGTGACTTTGACTTGAATCACAACAGAGTTGTGGTAATGACACTAATGTTTCCACTTGAGTTAGTTAGGCAAATAAAGAGTCTTTTACTACTAAGTGCTTATGAAATAAAATTGGCTTTATGCAAATGAACCTAGAGCTTAGAACCCCTTACTATTGTTGATAGTACATACACTAGTATTAGTTTGTGAGTACTTTAAAGTACTTATGGCTTTGTCCCTGGCTATTCAAATGGCCAGACTATGAAGAGGAGTACCAGAACCAAGAAGATGGACAGGACGCCTATGACTACTAGGACTACTCCTGACGTCAACAGTTGCCTGTGGAACAGATGGACCGCAACCGCTACTTCGCTTCCGCTATGTGTTTTGTAATTGTATATCTAGATCCACTATGTTGTAAGACGATTATGGTTTGTAATGAATGATGTGTTATGATATCAATCTATTATGTCTCGCAAAAACAATCTTCCTGGGATTGCGATGTATGGCATAATAGGCATCTGGACTAAAAAATCCGGGTGTTGACACTCTCTCCTCTCGCACGCACACTCTACAAGACGTCAGCTATCTCCCAGACACGCTCAATTGGAGGGGGGAGCCCTGTCGCCGTCGTCTGATAACCCACAAGTATAGGGGATCGCAACAGTCTTCGAGGGAAGTAAAACCCAAATTTATTGATTCGACACAAGAGGAGACAAAGAATACTTATAAGCCTTAACAACTGAGTTGTCAATTCAGCTAGACCTGGAAAAGCACTAGTCGTGATGTGAAAGCAGCAGTAATATGAGAGCAATAGTAACAATAACACAGCAGCAGTAATAACAGAGGCAATGGCACCAGAAAATAGTTGATACTACTTCTAATGGAATATAGGACCGAGTGAGTATTTGATGATGAAAGATGGACCGGGGTTCCCAGCTATCTACACTAGTGGTAACTCTCCAATAACAAGTGTTGGGTGAACAAATTACAGTTGGGAAATTGACATAATTATTATCGCATTAAGATAGAACATCCAGTTTATTAATCATGTAGGCATTTTTTCCATATATAGTCATACGTGCTCGCAATGAGAAACTTGCATAACATCTTTTGTCCTAGCAAGGTCGGCCTCTCAAGGGAATCTACTGGTAATTAAGGTACTCCTTTTAATAAAGCACCGAGCAAAGCATTAACACTTGGTGAAAACATGTGATCCTCATATCTAAGCCATCCCCTCCAGTTATCCCAGTTGCTGTCACTCTGGGGCCTCGGGTTCCGGACATAGACATGTGCAAACAACTTGTAGATACAATCTAAGCAATAATTATAGAGCTTAAATCTAAGATCATGCCACTCGTGCACTAGTGACAAGCACTAAACACAACAAGATTGCAGCAACAATAACTTAACAAACTTTATAGATAAACTGATCATAATGTAACAATTCATCGGATCCCAACAAACACAACACCGATTACATCAGATGGATCTCAATCATGTAAGGCTGCCCATGAGATCATTGTATTGAAGTACATGGGAGAGAGAGTACCAACTAGATACTGCTAGAACCCGTAGTCCATGGGGGAACTACTCACGGAGCATGATGGAGGCGGTAGCGTCGATGGAGAAGGCTCCGGGGGTCGATCCACGTCCGGCAGGGTGCCAACAGAACTTCTCGACCCCGAAACTAGGTTTCGCGATGGCGGCGGCGCTCCCGGAGTCTTTCTGAGTATGATCGATATATCTCGGTTTTCGCGTCGTGGGGAACAAATAGGCAAAGGGGCGATGTCGGTGGAGTCCCGAGGTGGGCTCCCACACGCCGGGGCGCCAGGCCCGGCCCGCGCTGCATGGGGGAGGAGGCCGTGGGCCCCCCGGGCTTGCCCTTCTGGCTCCGTGTGTCCCTCGGAAAAAATAGGAGGTTTGGCTTTTGTTCCGTCGAATTCCGAGAATATTGCCCGAACAGCTTTCCTGGAACCAAAAACAGGAGAAAACAGGAACTGGCACTGTTTTATCTTGTTAATAGGTTAGTCCCAGAAAATGTATAATAATGATATATAATGCATATAAAACATGTGACAATGATACATAAAACAAGCATGAAACATCAGAAATTATAGATACGTTGAAGACGTATCAAGCATCCCCAAGCTTAGTTCCTACTCCTCGAGTAGGTAAACGATAAAAAAAATAATTTCTGAAGTGACATGCTACCAACATAATCCTGATCCAATAATGATGTAAGGAATGTGAACTGAGATCAAATTATTCAAAGCAAATGTCTATAGTTGATATAAGAGATGATAATGCAAGAGTTAAAAAAAGCTAAAAGTTTTCATGAACTATTGCTTTAAAGACATGAAACCGTACAAAGTTCATTAAAGATGTTTTAAGTATCCAGCATAGGAGTTCTATCCTTCATTCCAAGCATCAAGTAAATTTTCACAACATAGAAGGATTCAGTCAAGTAAAAATAAACATGAACGTCATGAATCAACTGTTTCGAAGCCTACTCAACCGGTGAGCGCAAGCATTTGGTATTGGCACCAGGATGTTATGGCAAAAAGAACATTAATGGGGGTTTGGAAGGCCAATGGAAGAAAGTCTCACAAAGCTATAAGTGATCATTAGACAAGAGGAAGTCTTATAATCGAAGCTATGTAAGGAGTAGTGATTGCCATGCAATGGATGCACATAGAGCTATATGTGTATGAAAGCTCTCCAATGGAACTAGTGGGCGTGCATCCAACTTGGTTGCTCACGAAGACCTAGAGCACTTTTGAGGAAGCTCATCATTGGAATATACAACTCAAGTTCTATAGTGTAAATTCCCCACATAGTTATACTAGTAAAACATGAAAACTCTCTCACATGGAGTATAGGTGCTAAACATGAGCACAAATGATGACTATGAATACTGCAGGTGCTAAAACATGAGCACAAGTGTGGATAAAAGATAGTAATGTTGCCCCCTTTTTCTTTATTTTCTTTTTTTCTTTTTCTATCTTTTCTATCTTTTCTTTTTTTTTTTCTTGGCCTCCATGGCTCTTTTCACTTTTAGGGGCAACATCCTAATATGACAACACACTTTTGGTACAAATAACTCATAATGAACAAAACATGATGTATAAAACTATATGCCTCTGCCAGTGTAGCAGGATGTGCAATGATCTAGCGTAACATGGGTAAACCACACATCAGCTGTATAGAATCATGCAAAGCAATATATAAATAATAAATGACAACAAGTCATGTAATGTAAAATGGAAGTTGCATGGCAATATATCTCGGAACAGCTATGGAAATGCTGTGGTAGGTAGGTATAGTGGCTGTTTTGAGAAAGATGTATGGGCTTATGTGTAGGAGAACAAGAGAAAGTCCTCCCACGGGTTTGGATGTACTGGCGAAGTATGCACAACTCTCAATGTGAGAAAAAGGCAATGCACAGTACCGAAGAGGGTAGCAAATTTGGATAGTAGAAGTGCCAAAAACCGTAGCTTAACATTAGTCAAAAAGAACTCACAAGCTTATTGCAAACAACTAGCAGGTTCAACATTAAGAGCATGATTAAAATTCACTCCAAGGAGGGCCGTTCACGGTGGCACAAGTACCCCGCTAGATCCCTCGACCTTCAGCACAACTTAGTTATTACGATGAACCCTTAGACATGGAAAGCTATCAAGTCCAACTACACCTTCAACCATTTAAGTAGAGTTTATAGTACGACACAAGCTTAAAGACAACAATCCACTACTGATTTTAACTTATTTAACCAGCAAGCTTTACCATCTAACTACCTCAAAACATTTGCAAAGAATCGGGTTATCAAAGCTCAATGATCTACAAGATTATGCAAGTATTTCATTATACCACTACCACATGCAACATTTTCTGAACCAACCAAATAACAATCAATGCTGAGGTTTTCAGCTTTCGCCATGAACATGAATAATAAATTAAGAACACAAGTGTTCAAATGAAAAAGCGGAGCGTGTCTCTCTCCCACACAAGAATGCTAGGATCCAATTTTATTCAGGAAACAAAAACAAACAAACAAAAATAAAAGCACACAACGCTCCAAGTAAAGCACATAAGATGTGGAAGAATTAAAATATAGTTTCACTAGAGATGACCTCATAAGTTGCTAATGAAGAAGGGGATGCCTTGGGCATCCCCAAGCTTAGACGCTTGAGTCTTCTTGAAGTATGCTTGGGTGACCCACAGGGGCATCCCCAAGCTTAGGCTCTTCACTCTTCTTGATCACATTATATCACCTTTCTCTCTTGACCCTTGAAAACTTCTGCCACACCAAACTTCTCATAAACTCCATTAGAGGGGTTAGTACTCAAAAAACTTTAATCCACTTTAGTTCTGTAGTGACACATTGCCAGAACTCAATAAAACATTAGCTACAGCTCTCCACGTCTAGAAAGCCTTACTTAAAGTCCACAAGAGACAATGCAAAAAAAAGCAGAATCTGCCAAAACAGAACAGCCAGTAAAGATGAAATTTTTCGAGGTACTTCCGTTGCTCAAATCGGAAAAAGTGAAACTAATGAAAGCTGCGTACATATCTGAGGATCACGCGTGAATTTTTTTCAGAATTTTTCAATTTTTCTGGAATTTATACAGCTCAAAACGGTGGACAGCAAAAATCTGTCCCTGCGCAGAAATCCAAATCTAGCATCAACTTTCTATTAGAGACTTTACTTGGCACAACAATGCGATAAAATAAAGATACAAAGGAGTAGTTACAGAAGTAAGCAAACTCTTGTCAAATAAAAAAAAATTACAGAAATAAAACAATGGGTTGTCTCCCATAAGCGCTTTTCTTTAACGCCTTTCAGCTAGACGCAGAAGATTTTAATGATGCTCACATGAAAATAGAAAATGAAGCAAAAGGAGCATCAAGAAGCAAATTCGAAACACATTTAAGTCTAACCCTCTTCCTATGCATAGGAATCTTGTACACAAATAAATTCATGAAGAACAAAGTGACAAGCATAGGAAGATAAAACACGAGTAACTTCAAAATTTTCAGCATGTAGAGAGGTGTTTTAGTACCATGAAAATTTCTACAACCATATTTTCCTCTCTCATAATAATTTCAGTAGCATCATGAACAAACTCAACAATATAACTATCACATATAGCATGCTTTTCATGATCTACAAACACATAATTTTTATCAAGCTCAAAAATAGTGGGATCAAAACTTTCAAACCCACTTTTTAAAAATCTATAACAAGATGATTGATCATTCTCAAGAGATATGGGACTCCTAGATAAAGTCAAGACCTCTCCAATCCCATTTTCATTAGTAGTACAATTAATATTATCAAGTAACATAGGACCATCATCTAGAGCTTTATCATAAACATTTGCTAAGCAAAACTCTTTAGTACCATGCATTTCGATATCAGGCACAAACAAAACATTATCATAAGATTTATCAAAATAGCATGGATTATCATAGATAACAATAGCATAATTATTCTCACAAGTTTTACTCATAGGGAATATTTCAAGAGAATCCATAGGAACATAACATTCATCCTCCTTTGGTAAGCATGGAGGACAATCAAATAGTGTAAGAGATAAAGAGTTACTCTCATTAGAAGGTTGGCATGGGTAGCTAATCCATTCTTCCTCCTTTTGTTCATCACTCTCCTCCTCTTTTTCATCCAATGAGCTTTCAGGTTCATCAATTTCTTCTTTCACAGGTTCCTGCAAATTGTGAGTGCTTTCTTGTGCATGAATGAGTCTCTCTTTATAATCAATGATATAAGGATTATTGCTGTAATGTTCTATGCAATAATCAAGGATAGAAGAGACATAATCTTTAAGGTCCTTACAAACAATACAAGTTTCATAATTTTTAGCCATGAAGGATTCTATCTCAGAGGCTCCCATAAATAAAACAAATTGTTCTACTTCTTCGAACCCAAGATGAATATAGTTATTCCAATGTAGTTCACAATTAAAACTTCTTCACTAAAGCCACATTGGAATTTAAGATGTTTAGTATCCTGTTTAGAGCAACAGTTTATATCATGGCGTTTAAGCAAGATTTTAGCAATTGTATTCAATTTTTCTAACACGGCACTCATGACTTTACCCTTTCTTGATTCTCTATAATTCATATATAATTCTATAAGCTCCATACAGGTTGTGGGTTCTTCCATAACAACAGTTTTTAATTTTTCGATTTTTCAAATTTTTATGGATTTTCGGGTATATAAGAAAAATAAAACAAGAAAAAAATAAACTAGACAAAAGAAAAATAAGAAAAATAATACTAGACAGAAATAAACTAAGCACAAATAAACTATACAAAAGTAAACTAAGCAAAACAAAATAAATTAAAAACAGAGAGAGAGGTAGAGTGTACTCCCCAGGTGAACTTATGAGTAGAGCTATGCTCCCCGGCAACGGCCAGAAAATAGTCTTGATGACCCACAAGTATAGGGGATCGCAATAGTCTTCGAGGGAAGTAACCCAAATTTGTTGATTCGACACAAGGGGAGACAAAGAATACTTATAAGTCTTAACAACTGAGTTGTCAATTCAGCTGCACCTGGAAAAGCACTAGTAGGGGTGATGTGAAAGCAGCAGTAATATGAGAGCAATAGTAACAATAACACAGCAGCAGTAGCAGTAACACAGAGGCAATGACACCAGAAAATAGTTGATACTACTTCTAATGGCATATAGGACCGAGTGAGTATTTTATGATGAAAGATGGACCGGGGTTCCCAGCTATCTACACTAGTGGTAACTCTCCAATAACAAGTGTTGGGTGAACAAATTACAGTTGGGCAATTGACATAATTATTATAGCATTAAGATAGAACATCCAGTTTATTAATCATGTAGGCATGTTTTCCATATATAGTCATACGTGCTAGCAATGAGAAACTTGCATAACATCTTTTGTCCTACCAGCAGGTGGCAGCCAAGCCTCAAGGGAATCTACTGGTAATTAAGGTACTCCTTTTAATAGAGCACCGGAGGAAAGCATTAACACTTGGTGAAAACATGTGATCCTCATATCTAAGCCATCCCCTCCAGTTATCCCAGTTGCTGTCACTCTGGGGCCTCGGGTTCCGGACATAGACATGTGCAAACAACTTGTAGATACAATCTAAGCAATAATTATAGAGCTTAAATCTAAGATCATGCCACTCGTGCACTAGTGACAAGCATTAAACACAACAAGATTGCAGCAACAATAACTTAACAAACTTTATAGATAGACTGATCATAATGTAACAATTCATCGGATCCCAACAAACACAACACCGATTACATCAGATGGATCTCAATCATGTAAGGCAGCTCATGAGATCATTGTATTGAAGTACATGGGGGAGAGAGTACCAACTAGCTACTGCTAGAACCCGTAGTCCATGTGGGAACTACTCACGGAGCATGATGGAGGCGGTGGCGTCGATGGAGAAGGCTCGGGGGTCGATCCCCGTCCGGTAGGGTGCCGAAACAGGAACTTCTGACCCCCGAAACTAGGTTTCGCGATGGCGGCGGCGCTCCGGGAGTCTTTCTGGAGTATGATCGATATATCTCGGGTTTTCGCGTCGTGGGGGAACAAATAGGCAAAGGGGCGATGTCGGTGGAGTCCCGAGGTGGGCTCCCACACGGCGCGCTGTGGGCCCGGCCGCGTGGCTGCATGGGGAGGAGGCCGTGGGCCTCCCCCGGGCCCTTCTGGCTCCGTGTGTCCCTCGGAAAAATAGGAGGTTTGGCTTTGTTCCGTCGAATTCCGAGAATATTGCCAGAACAGCTTTCCTGGAACCAAAAGCAAGCAGGCCGACTTGTGGCATCTTGTTAATAGGTTAGTCCCAGAAAATGAATAATAATGATATATAATGCATATAAAACATGTGACAATGATACATAAAACAAACATGAAACATCAGAAATTATAGATACGTTGAAGACGTATCATCGTCCTCGTCGTGGACTTCCGCCGCAGTACTGCCCACTCCCGTCACACTCCTACACTCCCTCGTCCTCCATTTGCTGTGCCATCACGCACGTCGTGCCCGCCCTGACCTAGTGAGCAGTCCTGCGTCCTTGACTTGCCCCTTCGCCACCCAGAACGCCATCGCCACCATCGTCATGCCCGTGCACCCGTAGCACCCCTCGCCTCTATAAATAGAGCGCTCCCCTTGCTGTTTCTTCACACCAGCTCGCTCCCCTGTAATATCCCAGGAATTGGGGTTACGAAAAGAGAGGAAACATATGTGTGCATTGCATTCATGCATATAAAATCCGGGGAATTTTCGCGCTTTTGTTTAAAACCTCCAAAGGGATCGAGGTTTCTCTTACACCGGTGAAATTGAGTTAGTCATCAATGTAAGTGCGACAAATTTTGACATGACCTTTACTAAATTCTTGTGTTTTGGGGGAAACAATTTGAATTCAATTCAAATATGTATAAGACAAACTCAAATAAGTATTTGAAATGGCATTTGTATTTGAATACCACAAATAATGATATTACAGAGCATATATCAATAAGGAAAACATTGATCTTTATTGACATAAGCACACAAAATACATTGTCTTTACAAAAGGACAAAAAAGAGAAAAGGAATTTAAATTACATATCAGATATTACAAGAAAAGAATTAATTCTATAAACTAAAACTTGAAGACTTTATCTTCAGATCGTCTTGATTATCTTCAAGCACCTGCAAAACAAACACAAACAGAAAAGGAAATGGCAACGCCATGTGTCAAGGTTAAACAAAGAATAAAATGAGATATTTGTGGTCGTACTGAGCCTCAAGGGGAGACGTACTAGATCACAACCAGCAGCCATACAGGCTAGCAGCTTACTCACAGAATGCATGGTCGTGCTGTCGACCAAAGGGCAACACCAGCCGACCACATAAAAGCAGCTTCTTGCCGACCAAGCACTGCCTAAGCAGCTCTCATTCATCTCGGCACCTCAACCAAGCAAAGCACCGCAAGAACACCACTCTGCTGTGTTTTGGAGATCCTTGAAACCAACCTAGTAAAAATTCCAGTAGATCCCAACCAAGAACCAAGAGCAATCGAAGCAGAAGAAGATGGTTATGGGAGGCTAGCTGGAGCAAGGTATAACATCAAACAATCATAGGCCACCAGCATCTATTTTCCATATGCAACACAGCATATAGTTCATATCATCTGTATAGATCACAAGGATCTATTCCAGCTCATATTTGCATCTGGAAAATCAATACAAGCACAACCGCTAGATCAATCTACAAGACTAGATCACAGCCGTGGCACGCATGACGTGCTTAGCCACTGAGCTGAGCTTAAACTGTCAAGTTAGTCACCACCAAGCACTCAAGGCATTTAATGGAGGTTTCTATTAAGAACTGAACCACTCAACCATAGGAAATCATCACTGTCAGAGTACCACTCTATTTCAGTAAGCTCTGGATAAAGCTTAGGCCTTAGGTTCACACAAACATTCTCACAGATTAATTGTTGAAGCCATCAGTTTAGTGCATGTTCAGTTCGTCAGTAATAGAAGCACAACAAGTTAACTATGCTTGGAGGATTAAATCATCCAAATAGGTGCATAACCCATACCCAACAGCAGTACCAACGTAACCATCTGTTCAGCAACAACGAAGCAAAAACACTCAAGAATACAAGGCAGCATCACCACTTTTGTAGCTCTTAGGCCTACAGTAAACTTGGCATGACCAACATGTTAACTAGTTGATATTTTATACAACTTGATCATGCATGTTTAAATTCACCAACAAGCCATCAAATTTCGTATTTGAGTGCCACAACACATTCTTCTTGTATAACATGTAAACCCAATAAGAATTAAGCAGAAACATAACTGAATACCTACAGTTAACTGAAATTGTCAAACTCCAGTTGCATCAATGATAACAATACCACCAGCCATATATGCCAGTGATGAATAATCATCCAAATGGAGGCCTTATAATAAACACTAGTCATTTGCTAAATGTAGAAGAGTTTGTCTATTTCTTTAACAACACATCGCACCATATTATCACTACAAGCCATTTAAGTCAGGGATGATTAACTCATCCAAGTTAAGGCATTGGATCAAGCACAAGGCATGGATCAACTGGATCAACGCTTTCCCACGGAAGCCAACACTTGTGCTGACTAAAACAAAATTCTTTAGTTAACAAGCTATATGAAATTACTTAGGATCCAGTAACCACTTTCAGACCAACCAAGTAATACCAAGTACCTTCAATACTAAATATGTTGCTGTGTAGTTCCAACCAGCACAGGGAAACATATTATTACCCAGACTACACAATTGGTGGCTAGGAATTATTTCTATAGCTTAAGTAAACGACCCAAGTCCATGCGGTACAAGTAATCAACAAGATTAAATAGTGCCTCACACATTAACATAGAACATTATTCAGAATAAAGAGGGGAGAAGAAGTAGCTCACAGCGAGTGCAGTAGAGAGAAGTAGCGAGGTAGGTGACACCGGGGTGCGTCCGCGGCACCGTCCAGCCGGCATCGAGGATGAAGTAGTCACCGCATTACAACACCATCAGCAGCAGTACAGCATCCCCACACCAGCACCACACCACCAGTACAAGTACACGGACGCCAGGTGACATAGGCATCCCCAATGGGTCTGCCAAAGATGGTACCCGGGGTTTATTGAAGGCCCAGGACATAAAGAATAAGAAGATTCGGAAGCCCATTTAGTGTTAAGGAAAGATAGATTGTATTAGGAAACATAGAGACTTGTAATCTTACGGGTTGGGTACGAAACCCTCCCGAACTCTGTAACTTGTGTATTACGAAACCCTCGGCTCCACCCTCTATATAAGGGGGAGTCGAGGGACAAAAAGGATCGAATCTATTGTCAACAGAACCCTAGTTTTCATAATCAGTGAGTACTTTTCGGCTGAAACCTTCGAGATCTACTTGCCCTCTACTTCCAGCAAAACCCTAGTCTACAATCTGTAGGCATTGACAAATTAATCCTTTGTCAATTGGCGCCGTCTGTGGGAATTAGAGGTTGCAAGGAGCTGATCTCGATGGCACGTCCAGAATCGTCGACTTCGTCGGTGGCTAGCAATGCGATGGATCGAGGTAAACAGGAAAAAACTGATCTAGTCGATTTTATTCCTCACCCGCCCTCCCGTTTGGATGCATGTGCCTATCTGGAGGAGCCCATCGTCATGACGTTCGGAGAATTCCGATTTGGCGTCAACAAAGAAGGATCCTATCGTCTCGAAGTTCCGATCTCGTCGGAATTTTCAGCGATCGATTCTGGTTTTTCGTCGAGTGATGAAGAATTTTCGTCGCCACGCTTCATCGACACTAAGGCAAGCGGAAAGCTCGCCAAGATCTTCAACGACACATCCTTCGAGTCGTCTGCGGACTCTGTTATAAGCAGCGACTCCGACAGCGTCGACAACTTCAACTTCATCGACAAATCTGCTGTCATTGGAAAGGTCTTCACCAATCTCTATGATGGTGTCACCAATCCTGATAAAAATCAATACGCAAAATATCATCAGATCTATGCGATCGAAGAGACAAACAGCACAACCGGAGACGTCAGAGGAGTTCGACGATTTGGGAAATCCATACGTTGATCCCTCTGATCTCAGAAGAGGCCTAGGCACTAAATATGTCGGGTCTTCACCTCGCGAAAGAGTTCAACTCCCGCAAGCAGCGTGGGATAGAGCCGCAAGAGCCATGGACGGATCAGAACCAATGAACACAACAACTACTGCAGAAGAATTACAAGCCTATCAATATAGACTTGCTCGGGTGAGTAGGGAGCTGGAAAAACAGACAGCATCCTTGAATAGAAGGAAAGAGGCAGCCTCCGCGTCAAGCAGGCGTCGAGCGAGCTCAGTCGACAATCAGGAACTTCGGGAGATAGCCATAGAGACGCTCGGAGGAGAGCAAGATCTCGGCTGCAAAATATACCTGAAGAAGAGAGAGGAAACATAATTCAAAATCTCGACATGTCCTTCATGACGATTGATACAAGGGGAAATATCATCCCGAAAACACCAGAAGCTGGATACATGGCAACGCAAGCTTATATCCTCGCGTCCAGACCACCCCCTGGGGACCCGAGAGAAGCATTGTTTAATATGGCAATGGCTGGAGTTGGAGTTATGGGAACAGCGTTCGCAGCCACGCCTCCCGAAGAAAATCCTAGGCAAAATAGTCCACGACCCACCGCAGCGGTGCAAGATCCACCAAGAACAAGTGGAGCAAGAGACACAACAGCTCAAGTAAGGGTGGATAGAGCACGACAAGAAAGAAGAGAACGTCAGCATTCACCAGAAGTTGCCGACGAAGATATGTGTGGGCTCCCGTGCTTTACGAGACGAGTTCGAAAGACTCGAGTCCCGAAAGGGTTTAAGTTACCCGAAAATTTCAAGAAATTCGACGGCCTGCAGGATCCCGAGGATTGGCTCGTTGATTACCTTGAGATGGTGAAACTGATAGGAGGAACCAGAGCAACAGCCATGCAAAGTATCCAAGTTCACTTAAGTGGTGCCGCGCGATCTTGGATAAAAAAACTTCCCCCAGGTTCCATCGACAGCTGGGATAATTTTGAGGATATCTTCGTGAGGAATTTCCGATCCACCTGCAAGAAATCTGCGTCATTGGAAGAGTTGAGGGCGTGTCGACAGAAACATGACGAATCGATGAGAAAATATATACAGGTGGAACATTATTAAAAACTCGGCAGAGGATATATCTGATGAGAGAGCAATAGACGCGTTTGTAGCAGGAATTCGATGAGGAGATTTCGTCGAGGACTTAGGAAGAACCAACCCTAAGACAATATCAGCATTGATGGAGATAGCAAACAAGTGGGCAGATGGAGAAGATGCGATATACAACAAGCGACATAGGTCGCCAGAAGAGGATCGCGGTCGAAATTTTCAAAATAGAAGGCGATTTTCTCGCCAGTTCTACAATAATGATGCTCCTGGCCACATATCGGCTGGTTTCGAGGAAACTCTGGAGGGAATAGTCGAGATGACTACCAAAGGAGTAATGAGCAACAAGGCGACAATAGAGGTGATTTCCGTGGTAACAGGCAAAATAGTGGACCAAGGTTTCAAAGACCTTACGTGTCTCCCGAGGAAATGATGAACGGACCGTGTCAGATGCACTTTTATCTCAACAGCAACGGAAAGAGGCAGTCGGGACATCTCCAAAAAGACTGCCGCAATTTTCAGGCAATGTTGCGAGCCGCGGAAATTGCAAATGCCAGGCAATGAACAGAAACCCCCAGGGGCCAAGGAGTGAGATCCACCTCCCACCTCCTCCCGCAATTACGGACGAAAATCGGCATCAGCTCAGATTAGCGGCAGCACCACATCCACCTCCATATGTTGATCCCAACTCCAACGGTGCGGTCTCGATGATTCAGAAAGCTAGGCCATCTAACAGGGCGCAGAAGGTAATTTCGCGGCAAGTGTTCATGGCAGAGAAGATGCCTCCACCAACATCAGTACCTAAATTGGTCGGGACAAGACATTGGCTTCACAATTGCGGATCACCGCAGCAAGTTCCAGGGCAATCGCACTTATCTTACCCGCAGTAATCGCTGGTTTTGATGTGTCGAGAGTTTTTATAGATGGTGGCAGCAGCTTAAACCTTATGTATGCAGATACATTGAGGAAGATGAATATATCCCTGGCAAATCTAAAACCAACTGACACACGTTTCCATGGGATCACGCCAGAGAAGCCAAGTTATCCGCTGGGCAAGATCAATCTCGACGTTCAGTTTGGGACCCGAGAGAATTACAGGATAGAGAATCTGGAGTTTGAAGTTGTGGATTTCCCGTCGCAATATCACGCCTTGTTGGGACGACCAGCATATGCCAGGTTTATGGCGGTACCTCATTACACGTACTTATTATGGAGGTTGCCTGGACCTAAAGGACCAATCACCATTAAGGGAAGTTTCGCGCTGTCTGATAAGTGCGACAAGGATTTTCATCGACTGTCAGAAACTTTCGGGATGCAAGCAGAATATATGGCGCCAAGGCTCACTGATTATGATGTGTTGCCAGATGCAGGGAGGTCACTCAGGGAACCAACCTTCAATACTGCCAAGGATTCAAAAGAGGTGCAGATCCACCCGACAGACCCAAAGAAAATGACATCCATTGCAGCAAACATGGATCTCGCATAGGAAAGCGCGCTCGTCGAGTTCCTCCGTGAGCACTGGAAAATCTTCGCATGGTGTCCAGCTGACATGCCAGGAGTACCCAGGGAACTTGCCGAGCACCACCTCAACTTGGATCCTCTCGCGAGACCAATCAAACAACCTTTGCGGCGTTTTTCGGAACCAAACCGCAAAGCTATGCTATCAGAAATAGATCGACTCAAAGATGCTGGTTTTATTAAAGAGATATCTACAGAAGCCACGTGGGTAGCTAACCCAGTGATGGTGCCGAAGAAAAACACGAAAGTCCTTCGCATGTGTGTCGACTTTACGTGTCTCAATAAACATTGTCCTAAGGATCACTTTCCCCTCCCAAGGATCGATCAAATCATCGACTCCACGGCAGGATGCGAACGTCTTTCCTTCTTGGACGCATACTCTGGTTATAACCAGATCAGATTAAAAGAAGATGATGAAGCAAAGACAGCGTTCATAACACCTTACGGCGTGTTCTGCTACAGAACAATGCCTTTTGGTTTGAAAAACGCGGGAGCAACATATCAGCGGATGATGCAGAAGTGCCTTGCGACACAGATTGGAAAAAATGTACAAGTTTATATTGACGATGTCGTGATAACATCAAAAAAGGGGACAACACTGATCGAAGATTTGAAAGAAACCTTCGACAACCTCGACAAGTTCTGCCTTAAGCTGAACCCGACAAAGTGCTCTTTTGGCGTTCCTGCGGGAGAACTTCTCGGGTTCTTAGTATCAGCAAGAGGGATTGAAGCCAATCCTGAAAAAATACAGGCCATCGTAACTATGAGGAAGCCGACAAAGTTGAAAGAAATACAACAGCTGACGGGGAGTCGCAGCTTTAAGCAGATTCGTCGCCAGGCTGGGAGAAAAAGCGCTGCCGTTCTATGCATTGATCAAACATGGAGAGAAATTTCAATGGAACGAGGAAGCAGATAGAGCTTCCAAAAATCTCAAGCGCACAATTTCGACACCACCAATCTTGGTGGCGCCTAAGAGAAGGAACCTCTCCTCCTATACATCGCAGCCACGCCTCAAGTGGTCAGCACGGCTCTGGTAGTCGAGAGAGAGGAAGAAGGAAAGCTCCATGGAGTACAGAGGCCAGTATATTTCATCAGTGAAGTACTGTCGCCTTCAAAACAGCGGTACCCCCAATACCAGAAGTTGACGTATGGAGTATTTACGACAGCAAGAAAATTGCGACACTATTTTTCGGCGCACCCGATAATAGTGGTCAATGAAGCTCCTCTATCAAATATATTAAACAACCCAGAAGCTACGGGTCGTGTCTCCCTTTGGGGAATAGAGCTTTCCCCTCGGGACATCACGTATGAAAAAAGAAAAGCAATAAAATCGCAAGTCTTACCAGATTTCATTGCAGAGTGGATGGAGCTACAAAACACGGGGCCTCCAGATTTATCGAGAACCTGGACTATGAACTTTGACGGGTCCAAAAGGTTAGAAGGCGCTGGAGCAGGCGTGATACTAGTATCACCTGAAGGCGACAAGTTGAAGTATGTCTTACGGATGACGTTCCCAAACACGTCTAACAATGAAGCAGAATATGAAGCTCTCATACACGGGATGAAGATGGTGAAAGCTTGCGGTGCAACCCGACTGAAAATCTTCGGCAACTCACAGTTGGTGGCACAGCAAGTTATGAATCAATGTGATGCAGTCAACGAGAGTATGATAGCATACAAGGAGATGTATAATGAGCTGGAAAAACTGTTTGATGGATGCGAGGTAAACCACATCAGTAGGTTAAGCAATGATGAAGCCGATGTTCTTGCAAACATCGGGTCACAATGTCTCGCGATTCCTCCAGGCGTGTTTTGGGAAGAAATAAGCGAGAGATCAACAAAGCCAATGAAACCAAAGAAGAAGGAGAAGGATGAAAAACCTTCGAGTGCAAAAGAAGCACTGGAAGAAGAAGAAGAGCAGGAGCTAGTCATGATGGTGCAAATTCCATGGATGCAAGCCTACATATCATACATTTTAAGGAAAACAATACCCGACGATCCAGTTGAAGCAAGGCGCATAATCAGATGATCTAAAGCTTTTACTGTGATCAAAGGAGAGTTGTACAAACGAAGTATTTCGGGTGTGCTACAGAGGTGCGTCACACCCGAAGAAGGAAGGATAATCTGAAAGATGTACACGAAGGAATATGCGGGCATCACGCAAGCAGTCGAGCTATTGCGGCCAAAGTCTTCAGGGCAGGATTCTATTGGTTAACGGCAATTGAGGACGCGAAGAAAATAGTGCGCGATGCGTGCCAGAGATTTGCCGCCAAGCCTCACTCTCCGGCAGCAGAACTGATGCCAATCCCATTGTCTTGGCCCTTTGCTCAATGGGGTCTCGATATGGTGGGAAAACTACACAAAGCTTCGCCAGGAGGATATGAGTACATGCTCGTTGCTGTCGACAAATTTACCAAGTGGATAGAAGCAAAGCCGATAAATTCACCGGACGGCGCATCGGCAATCAAGTTTGTGAAAAGCATTGTCTTTCGATTTGGACTTCCCCATAGTATAGTCACAGACAATGGCAGTAATTTCACATCCAAGGAGTTCAAAGCGTATTGCGCAGAAGTGGGCATTAAATTGAGTTTTGCGTCTGTCGCACATCCACAGACCAACGGTCAAGTCGATAAAGCCAATGGCATCATCTGCAATGGTATCAAGAAGCCTGTTGGGACCATTGGAAAAATCTCGGCATACTTGGCCAGAGGAGCTGCCAAGCGTGTTGTGGAGCATTCGAACAACACCAAACACGGCGACGCAGGAGACGCCGTTTTTCCTGGTCCATGGAGCTGAAGCAGTATTGCCGATAGAGATAGAGCATGATTCTCCAAGAGTTACAGAATATGACGAAGAAACTTCGAGAAGAGCTTTGGAGGATGATGTCGACGCACTTGACGAGGCTCGAGATGAAGTATTATCACGAGTCGCCAAATACCAACAGGACCTGAAAAACTACCACAGTCGACGATTGCGACCAAGATCTTTTCAAGTTGGGGACTTGGTTTTACGACTCAATCAAAAAAGTCATGAAAAACTCGAGTCACCGTGGCTTGGACCTTACATCGTCACAGAAGTAATCGAAGGAGGAGCATACAGAATCAAGGACAAGAAGACGGGGATTGCCGAGCCAAACCCTTGGAACGTGGCGCAGCTCAGGCGTTTCTACGCTTAGATGCCGAAATATAGTCTCCTCTGTAAACATACAATGTACTGAAACGCCCGCGAGTTTTCAGACGCACTCTTTTCCTTTTTCGGGGCACCGAGTGGGGCCGGGAAAGGTTTTTAATGAGGCGGGCTCGCGGTGCTGCAATATAATAAAGATAGTGGAATTATATATCTTTTTCGACAGGCTCGGGGGCTTCTACCCAGAAGATACAATATATATATACACAATGTCGACAAATACAATCTGCAAAATATCTCGCCTTGGTATAAAATACCTCGCCAAACAAAAATACGTCGCCAAATAGCTCGGGGTTTCGTACCCGCAAAAATAGTGCACAAATATAATTTATCTTGCCTTGGGACAACCTCGCATTATAAAAAGAAAAACATCGCCATCAAAACGCCCGGGGGCTTGGCATTGAAAAACAGAAATATAGTGACTTTACAATATAGGTTATGTCTACTATACACAAGATACAATCTTTGGAGCAACAAATCTTCAAGGGTTACCCAGTATATTATCTATCGTCAGACGTTCATTATTTATCGCGCGAGTGCTATGTTCAGCATAGCTGCCCTTCACGAAGAATTCGGCGTCCATCCGAAGAAGTTCATCCATCATATCTTCGGCAACAGGGGTCACAACGTCATCATATTTGCTGAAGTTTTTCCTCCTCTTCGCCATCTTGGCCAGGCACTTTGGAACAACCTGACCCACGTCCAACTTTGGGTAGCAGATTTTTATCATGATCATAGCAAACCTTGCGCCAGCAGCTAATTGGGCCCGCACAAAGCCGTGGATTCGAGGAGCATCCCGAAATTTGTCCATTAAAGCAGGAAGAGTCTCTGGCATCTTATTGCGAGGAAACATGGTGCCGTAGACCAGAGACAATGTCCTTGTACAAAAGTCGAGATAATCGCGAACCTGAAGCGCGCGATCGTGAAACTGACGATCTGGCGAGTCCGTTGGCGTGCCCCAAAAATTTGAACCATGATCATGCGCAAGCCGGAGAAGTGCATTGGATCGAGCTTCGACACGTTCATCTTCGGTAGTAGCATCCAAGAAGGAACCTATTTTTGAAAGAATCAGCGGGCAACGAGGAGACAAGCAAAAAAGAAAAATAAAGCATGACAAAGATAATGAAGCACACCTGCCATATCCAAGCTAGCATCTGTCAGCAGTTGAAGCATAAAATTCTCTCGAGACGTAGCTGCAGCAGCTTCAGCAACCGCGGAGTCCCTTTCAGCTATGGCATCTTGAGCCTGTTGGAGTGCAACTTTTTCCCTCTCGGAGGATTTCGAGATTGTTCCATGAGCATAAGCGACTACTTCTTCGTAGATTGGAGTTGCTGCCGAAGCTCTTCCAAATCTTGCGCGGAGTCTTTACCCGACGAATCCTCAACAAATTCGACAGCAACAGGTTTTTTCTTCGTAAGGGATGAAAAAAAACCTTGGAGGGACCAGGAGTTGCAGTATAGTTGTCAAAAATCAACTGAAAACAAATTTTTTGACATCAATCATTAAGCAAAGACAGATTTCCATTCATTCTGAAAGTATGTACATGTCTATTACAAAAGAAGGACCTATAGACAACTACTGAAGCAGCCACCGCCAAGAACACTATGGCGACAGTGCCAAAAGGGGAGAGAAACTAAAAGGAAAAAAGCAAAAGTGGTCTACTTGACCTCCGGCTTTGAAGAACTCGGAGCGGTTGTTGGCTTATATCCAAGAGTGGCGAGGATCTTCTTCGAACTGGGCTTCGCCGCTTTAATTAGCGACTGCCACTTCTTCGTCTCGATTTCCCCCGTGTTGCCAACTTTCGACCAGTCGACTTGTTGTTGACTCTCCGCAATTAAGGCCATCGTACCTTCGACACCAACTTTTAGTCCCTCTTGACGAAGTTGGAGTCCAAGGTCTTCTGGGGAAGTGAAGCACTTGGCGAGAGCAACAAAAGTTGCGGGTTCCTCCTTTTTCTTGAAAAAATATGGGAAAAGCCGCGACAAGCCAATCTTAGCTTCAGAAAGGCCATCGCGGGCCTCATCGCCATGAATTTCAAGAAGAGAAAGAGCGTCGAGGAGTTGATCACCCTCAGGGCTCTCCAGCTCATACTCTTGGTTTGTTCTCCCTGAGTAAAATAAAAGAGAGTTGGTCAAGCAAAAAGAGGGAACAAAGACGACGCAAGAAAGCAACAAGGGTGTGGACACTTACTAACAAAACGTCGACTCTGCGACTCTAGTCGACCAAGGATTTCTTCCTCGCGAGCAGAATGCTGAGCTACATTTTCTTCTAGAGCCCTTTTTGCGTCGTCGAGTCTCTTTTGAAGATCCTCGACGGTAGCAGCATCAGCTTCGGCTTTCATGCGTGCCGTTTCGCTTTGCTCTAACTCAGTAGCAAGAGCGTCAGCACGTTTGTTGGCTTCCGCAAGTTTTTCTGCGAAGGCAAGTAAAAGAACTGCAGCAAAAAATAGCGACATAATATGTTCGACAAGGAAAAAAAAGGTACCTTCAAGCTTGGCAGCATAATCGCGGTACCCGATAAATTGGGTACCAAAGCGGATGAGCTCTTTCATAAAAGGCTGAAGAAATCATCATGTCAAAAGATCAATATAGGAAGAAGAAAAACTTGACATCAAGAAGCAAAAAGAGAGGAAAGTTCAAAGCAGAACAAAAGAAAACAACTTACCTCTTCCATCAAAGGAGTCGAGGAACAACCAGATTGTGTGGTTGGTTCCTTGGTTGATTCCACCTTGGCTCTCTTCGGGGAAGAGGCCCGGCGGCTCACAGTTGGAGTTGGATGCTCCAGGTTTTGTTGAGGAGGCGAAGTATCGCCATCAGGATGAGCTTCCGAGATAACCAAAGTACGGGACGTGCTCGTTCGAGCAGTCGCGTCAATGGGTACATCTTCTTCTTCATCGCTAATATAACAAATTCAGCGACAAGATGAGAAAACAATTCGCAAAAGTGTCGAGAAGGGACAAATACAGTGCATTAAAAAAAACTTACGAGCTGATAAGAGCAGCATCGTAAAGATCCAAAGCCTTTCCCCGGCATCGGGTGCAGTCTTTTCGGCACGGGAAGTATCGGCTTTGGAGGCGCCAGAGTCAATAGTTTCATCTCTTTTCCTCTTGCCTTTTGGAGAAGCAGCAGGGAGAGACGAGCGTGTCGACGAAGTAACCTCTGTTTCATTCTCTTTTTCAAGAGAAGCCGCGGATTTCCCCCGACTCCACTTTCAGGGCGAGAAGCACCCTGGTTGTCGTCGGTGACAACAGCCTATTCTTCGACTTCCCCACCCTCGGGAAGGGGAGGAAGAGAAGATAAAACAAGGTGACCCTGTGGAATATAAAGAATATCGACAAAGCAGTTATATTTCGCTATCAATAAAGTGGTCGACAGAAATAATTTGGGAAGACGGCATAATAGCCGCGAAGAATAATTACCTCGGGAAGAGGATTGGCGCTACAAAATGGCTTAACTTTGCAAGAAGATGGAACGGTGTCCTTCTTGTTAAGCTTGGAGATTCTTCGAATCAGCTTCTCCAAGTCCTTCGCAGGAAGATCTGTGGAGAGCCTCTCGACGTCTTCATCACCAGCATACATCCAAAGGGGATTTTTTCGAGCTTGCAGAGGCTGCACTCTAATCCTAAGGAAGTAGGCTGTGATTTGGATACCCGATAGCTCCTTGCCACGGGTACTCTGAAGCTCACGGATGCGAGTCATCAGCGCCTCTGTCGCCAATTTCTCTTCTTCGGTAGCTTCAGCATCCCGGAGCGGCGGCGAAGAATTTTGGTTTTTCCGTCGAAGGGGGCGATGTTGTACTCTACTGAATCGAGCTTTCTTGTGCACACAACACTTCTTGCGCCACCCTTGGACGGAATCGGAATTTGACGTCGAAGTAATCAACGTCGAACGAACAGATAACGACGCCACCAATATTATAGGCGACGCCGTGGGAGCCATTACGGCGGAGGCAGAAGATGCGCTTCCACAAAGCCCAATTAGGTTGGACTCCGAGGAAGCATTCGCACAATGTGATGAAAATCGACACGTGCAAGATAGAATTGGGCGTCAGCTGATGAAGCTGAAGCCCATAAACAAAGAGAAGACCTCGAAGAAACTCATGGATAGGAGGGGAAAGACCGCGGATGAGATGATCAACGAAACTAACCCGGTACTCTATTGGAGGAGATGGGTAGCTCTCCTCGTGGGGGAAGCGCAGCGCGTCCTTCTTCTTGGCGAACCCCAGCTTCTTCAGCAGGTTCATGTCCTGGTTGGAGATCTTGGATCTCTCCCACTCCAAATCTTCGGTGGCCATTGGAGATTCTTGGAGTGCTATGCTAAATGTGTCGCGAGGGTGATGGCTTTCCACTAGAATGGAGCAGAACAGCACGAGCTTGGAGGAGCGCACAAAGCAATGAGCGCAATGGAGGATTTTTTGCAGAGGAACAGAAGTGCGGCGCGAGTGGAAGTGTTGATTGAGGAAGACGATGACCTTATATGCAGGTGCGGTGAAACGACGCACCGTTGGATGAAGAAATTGTGGAGTAGATGTTGTACACGTAGTCAAGGGGTAAAAGGTAATTTCATTATGACGAGAAATTACAGGACCTGCAGTACATGTGCCAGTCTAAGCGGAAGACGTGTGTCCCCCACTTGCACGACATGTCCATCAGAGAAGGAATCTGGACCCACGAGGCAGTGGGACGAGCGGTTTTCGCATGTTTCCAATACAGTAATCGTGGCTATCATCAGCAATGACGTCATTGACGCACAAGAAAAACTCGACTAAGGAGCCTGGTGAAAATATCGACAACACAAGATTATTTTGAGAGCCTTTGATGAAATACAAGTTTTTGCCCAAATGCTCGGGGGCTACTTTGGAAAAAGAGAAAACTTCGAGTATGACAAGATAGAAATGGCGAGAGCCTATGACCAAATGCAAGCATTTGTTCATAGCCTCGGGGGCTACTCCCATCGGGAGCGCTGGTCGCGCCCCGATAGATATAAAAATATCGAGAAGGATTATAATATAGTGGCAGAAAGATACTAATCTGTGGAGCCTACACCCAAGCACAAGTTCTTGGTTGTAGCCTCGGGGGCTACTCCCATCGGGAACGCTGTTCGCGTACCCGATGAATTTAGACCAAAATAAAGAAAAGAAGTGAGTATATTTCGAGTTATACAGATAACTCTACATATACTCCCATCGGGAAGACAAAATAAGTCATCAAATATGACTCGATAAAATGTGCTATTCCAACAGCCGAAAAGCACTCGACAATATATTCTCAGAGCGCTAGAAGTCGCGAATAAATCTCTGAATGCCGCAAAACTTTGCGAAGGTAAGACCCCAGATCCGTTCTGAGCGGCGTGGCACCGTCTCTGACGGCGGATTGCTACTTTTTTCCGTATCAACAGATACGAAGAAAAATCCTAACGGACGCGTTAGGTACCCGATAAAATATGACTGGGACTCGACAGAATGGTAAGACCTTAAGCGGCACCTGTCGAAGTTTACACCAGTATCCCGAGATCATGTCCGGGGACGTGATCTTGAAGTAGGTTTTTGCGGATTGCCACTAGAGCAGTTAACTAGTACCTGATCCGTCAGATGAACTAGCCCCAACTACCGTTATCCCTGTACAAAATAATATTTGCATATCGAAAGGTTATGCATTAAATTCGACAAGATTATTGAATGATTAAAATTGGAGATTTTCCCTGATTCTTCGATTCAAGAAAAATCTCGGGGGCTACTGACATAGGCATCCCCAATGGGCCTGCCAAAGATGGTACCCGGGGTTTACTGAAGGCCCAGGACTCGAAGAATAAGAAGATTCGGAAGCCCATTTAGTGTTAAGGAAAGATAGATTGTATTAGGAAACATAGAGACTTGTAATCTTACGGGTTGGGTACGAAACCCTCCCGAACTCTGTAACTTGTGTATTACGAAACCCTCGGCTCCACCCTCTATATAAGGGGGAGTCGAGGGACAAAGAAAGGATCGAATCTATTGTCAACAGAACCCTAGTTTTCATAATCAGCGAGTACTTTTCGGCTGAAACCTTCGAGATCTACTTGCCCTCTACTTCCAGCAAAACCCTAGTTTACAATCTGTAGGCATTGACAAATTAATCCTTTGTCACCAGGGTTGCAGATACACCGCCGTCCCGCCAAAGTCGAGTAGCAGTAGTCGTGGATGCCCTAGAGGAAGCAGCAGGAGGCATGATTCAATTGAAGCTGGGCGTCGGTGCGGACGGGAGCCCGGGAGGAGCCAGAAAATGTCGTCGACCAGCACCCCGAGCTGCGGCGGCGGATCAAAGGGGGTTACAGGAGGTAGATGCAGGGGTGTAGAGCATAACCGCAGAAGGAAACTGGCGGAGGAGGACGAGCCAGAGGTTCGCCGACCTGCGGCGGATCTGTAATCGGACGGCGACAGCCGAACCCCAAACGGCAGCGGCAAGGGCTCCAGGGTTCGGAACAGACGAGAAAAGGCTCGAGGATTGAATCGAGCGGGGCAGCTTGTAGAGCACATCGAGGCGAGCAAGAACCCCACCTCGCCGACGTTTGTGATGGAGGGGACCGGCGGGAACGTGGTGGTGCACGGCGGCGGCATCACAGGAGACGCGTGCGAGCGGAGTCAGAAAGAACAAATCGAGAAAAGGGTTGGTGGTAGAGTACAGGGTGGCAGAGAAAATCCGACCAGCGGCGGCGCCGGAGACAAACGGCGACCGGCCGGAGCGGCGCCCATGTCGGCAGCAATTGGGGGCGCTCGGGTGCTCGCGTACGGGAGAAGACAGGAGAAAAGGAGAGAGACGAGAGAGTGAGAGAGATGGGACGGTGGGAATTGAGAGAAGTCCAATTTACCCCCTAAACTTGTTTCAAAGTTCACTTTACAACCCTTTAGTCTACTTTGGTTCAACATACAACCTCAAAGTCTGAAAACCGTTCAGAATTGCCCCTTTCTCCAACTTTGACCTGTTTTTTCTACCACATCACCGGGTTTTTTTCTTAATCTCAGAACATTCGTAATCAGTACATGTACTATATCTTGAGTACACGTTAATTTGTACTACATGCATGCGTGCCTTCTTCACCTTCCTCTCGATCGTGCCTGCTCCTCCGTAGAACAAGCTAGAAAACAAGATCCAAATCGAATCTTATGCAAGCAAGACACCCAAATCGCTTCGAGTCACTTAGACTACATGTGGGATGTAATCATATAGAGTAGTTTGCAGTATTGCAGTTCCTCACCGAGAACGGAAGGAGGCAACACATAGAGTAGTTTGCAGTTCGTCGTCAAGAACGGATGGAGGCAACGCAGCTGCTTAACCCAGCCCTACGTAGTCGCAGCGGCCTGGACACAGGCGGGGGGGGGTGGGGGCTGCGGCCTGAGCAGGGGCAGGGGCCGCCGATGGCGCCGTGAGCTGGCTGGTCGGAGGAGAAGACCAAACTCCGATCCTATATTTGCGACGAGGAGGCAGACTCCTTCCGTTTATCGCGCATGCATATAGGAGGATCCTTGTGCGTATTTTACTAAGAGGATGATAAAAGAAAAACCTGTGACATGGCAAGAAAAGCCGGATCAAAACCTGTCAAAACGTTGGAAGGTGTAATTCCGAACGGTTTTCAGAGTTTAAGGGTGTAAGTTGAACCAAATTAGACTAAAGGGTTGTAAACTGAACTTTGAAACAAGTTTAGGGGGGTAAAATGGACTTCTCTTGTGGGAATTTGACCACAGCCAAATCTGCATCGGTTTGGTCCACTTAGACCAGCCCAAGAAATCATTTTGCCTATTTTTCTAAAAAAATACTAATATATATTTGATAAATTAAAAGGATAAAATAAATCCCATCACACCATTTCTACTTGATAATAAGAAACTCCTAAAAATAGAGAAGTATAATATTTTCTAGTTCCAAACATACATATATATATATACGTATATGAAGTTTACTTTATTATATATATGTATATATATAATTTCTTAAGTCCTAAATTATTACGGCTTAAATTCTAAAATTATTTTTTCCTCAATTATTTCAAATACATAAAATAAAGGAAAAAGTACAACTAAGTGCTAAACTAGGAATTTAATTCCTAACTTGTAACTAATATGTATGAATCATATTTCTATTACTATTCCTAATCTTGTTACATTTATAATTTCATGAATTATATACTTAGTATAAGACCTAAAATCATCTAAAGATGTTAACTACGTTGATAATATTTTTCCAATTGTTCCATGGTTTTTAATGAATAATTAAATATATGTTCATAATATTTTAAGATTTATAAACCTAAGAAAAATCTTAAACTAGTGATTGCATTATCCCAAACAGCTAATTATATCATCCTTAATGATCCATGTTTAGTATCACACCATTGTGATCAATCCTAACGGTAACTATGTCATGTATTGGACATTACATACCATATTCCACTTAACCCTATAAATACTTCATAATTAGGAATCATCCTATTTAGGAACCAACTATTCTCTACTTAATGGATCCAATAGCAAACCCTATCCAACCACACCCTTAACTGAAATACTTCTTAGTACTTAAGAAGTATGTTCTTTAAAAGTTATTCTTTTGAAGAAAATAAAGAATAATCGTCAACCTTACCTAATAGGACTTATAAACCCTAGCTAGCTATCACCAGCAAGATATACCAACCTTGATAGCAACCATTTATCACTAATTGTTTAAGATGCTTATGCTTAACTAAAAACATGCAAGCTGTAGCTATTCATGAATCCAACATTGTTGGGATCCATCTAATCCTTACTCCATAAACTAATTTGGAAACCATAGCAAATCATAGCACTCCACAACCCTAATTATCATACTTGTTCTTTATTAAAGAACATGTTCTTCAAAAGTTATTCTTTTGAAGAATATAACAAGTAACCATTAACCATGTCATATAGTATTAAGAACAACCACTGTTCATTACATGTTAGGATTATACCTAATTTTATTGTTGTGTGCTATTAATATTATTGTTATGATGTGTTGCACTACTTGTTTATGTTACCAAGTAATCAACCCTTAATAAGAACCTTGTTTGCGAACCATCTCTAAAAGTGCAACACACCTTAAACTAATCATTACAACTCACTAATCCTAAATCATCGGGGTTAGGTCACGCTTAGAGCGATTGCATCTCATACTTATGCATTATTGCATCCTTGCCAATCTTTTAAACACCGTCCTTACCGGACGATGATGCTATTTCAGAATTTGGAGTTATTACGTATCGAAGACATTGCCTGCATAATCTTGTAGTCAAGAAAGGCAAGTTCATCGCTTGCTCATGTCATTTGAGTATTTTTACCAAATTACTTGCAAAGTACTATGTTTATCACTATTGCATAAAAAAGCAAAACCACTATTTTCATAACTATGAATATGACTATGTGGTGGGCAATGGAACCATGGATTGTGTTGATATGGTGGAGGTTCCATTGCAAGGGTTTATATCCATCTAGGATTAAACAACAAATGTCGTCCAGTGATTCTTGTGCCGTAATACCCGTGTTAACCATAAGATCTGGAGTGGGACGGAATAGTCAATTGTATTTCCACCTCTTGTACATCAACGGATGCGCTTTACCGTAGACCCTTGATCCAAGAGAGGACAAGTGGTAGGGTGGGGGTCCCGATGAAGTCCCCACGGTTATTGCGGTCTATGATGGGTTGCAGCTGCCGGCGAAGGAGTTCATGGTAGAGACCTGAACTGTTGTCGTGGTCGGGGGCCGTCCTTAATTGGTATAAGAGCACCGGCGAGGACCCAGGGTCGGAGTTTGCAGCAAAGGGTGGGTGTATGAGGTAGCGGAGGAATATGATTGGCTATGACCTTATACCGGGCCTCACACCAAAGGAAGTGTGGACGAGAACTATAGACTCGGTTGGCACCAAGGTTAAGATCTCTTATGGGTAAAGCAACACACCTCTGCAGAGTGTAATGAATCGTGACCTGTCACTCCCTGTTCCGGGTTTGGAACTGCGAACGCTGCCGGAAAGGAACTCCATGAAGTTCTAGTAAACCGGTGAAGGCTGACGGACATAGTTCTTCTGAATAAAAGCAACCTTTTAAGAAATGGTTATGAAAACCTGCATTGGTATTAGACTTTCTGGTCTAATGCCGTAGCTAGTGCATTAAACACCTCTTTCCTATAATGAACTTGTTGAGTACGCTCGTACTCATCCCACTCTTAAATCCCCTGCTTAGATATGGAGGCATCGAAGGAGGATCTACAGTGCAACTCGAAGACCGAGGAGTCTACAAATACTTCAAGGGACAGGAACCTGCCGAAAGAGTCAAACACCACAACTACCATGGAGAAAACCTAGATTAAGTAGTAGAAGGGAACTAGCTTCCTAAACCTAGCTCCTATTTAGCTAGAATCTAGTCATAGCCTCTTTAGCTAGTCAAATACTCTATAAATAGAGTCCGTGATAAGATTAGATCACGAGTCGTTCTTCTGGAGTTTATTTGCAGTTTTACCTCATTGTAAAGTAGGAGGCTGTGTGGATCTTTTGTAAAGAGTCTGTGTTGTAATTCTATAGACATGCCTTGGACCCGCATATGTTTCTGTTGTACCACTCTGAGCGATATAATACGAGTGGAACGGTGTTTCATTGGTGTTATATCAGACTTGCATACTACACCATGCAGTGGTATGCCGGGTCACCACATCCCCTCTCATCACTGACTCTCCTCGACCACCTCCCCCTCCACATTACTGCCGAAGCCACCTCAATTTCTCGCCGGAGTCCGCGGAGCCGTCGCAGACGAAGAAGACGATTGGCGCCACCCCAGGAAAATCCGCAAGTACCTGGAGCTTCCTCATCGTCCGCAACGTCGCCCTGCTTCATCACCGACGATCGCCGGCCACCGGTGAGCTCTCCGAACCCCTAGGCTCGCCGCGGCCAGGGTGCAGTCTCGCCGGAGACGACGATGCATGTGCGCCATCTAATCCTAATCTAATCCTGTGGCTCACATGCACTCATACCGTTTCGGCGATTATGACACGCTGACGCGTGGGACCCCTTGTCAGGCGGCCCGCGTGTGCGAGACGCACTGCTGGGCCGGCCTGCTTCTCTCTCCCCCGTTGGCCCATTTAGTTTCCCGCCCAAGCCCAATTATTCAAATTTGAATTAAATCAATTTAGCTGAACTCAATACTGGTGCTTGATTCAAAATTTAATAGAACAAAATATGCTGAGCCAAATTTGATGAATTTTATATTGTTGGAAAGCTTATGAAATTATGTATCAAACCCCACTGGTCTCAACCCTAGATTCTTTGTAGAAATCATGTAGTAAAATAACAAGACAGTGCCTTTTTCAAATTCAAACAATTATTAAAAATCAACCATAATGAATTTTGACGTGATTCCAATTCTCATAATTCACATTTCAAAAACTCTAATTGTTTATGCAAAAATATGACATAGTTGTTTCATATGATCATGGGCTAGAACAAAATAATGGCTATGTGGCTATGTCTAGCCCATTTAAATTATTTCAAATTCAGTAATTCAAATCTATGAGGTGTAGCATCTCATTTAAATCACTTTCACAAGTAATTCAATGTGAGGTGATGACATTAGTCTTCATGACCCCATATGTTATTACTTGAGAATATTAAATCCTTTTCCAAAATAGTAATAATTAAATGGTATGAGATATTTCCTCTCATTTAAACCATTTTCCCCAAATGATAAATATGAAGTGTTGACCTTGATCAACATGTATTCATACCTTATTATTTGAGGAGATTAAATCTTGACCATATTCAATGAGAGGAAATTATTTCTCAAAGATAATAAATAGAAACCCTAATAAATATTTCAATGAGAGGAAATTATTTTTCTTAAAAAGGAAACAAAGTCAACCACCATGTTAATAAGGATGTGATGCTAGGTTAGCTTGTGTGAACCATTTGTGTGTTTGGTCTAGTACTTAAGATTTCATTGGTGATTGTATACCTCGTATCTGTTTATAGACGCTAGTACCGAGGACTACCAGGAGGAGGAGGTCTTCTACGAGGAAGAAGAAGAAAACTTTGATCACTGTACCACTCAAGGCAAGCTATACTCTTGCAAGCTACCCTAATGCAAAGCTCTACTAGAGCAAGGCACCATTACACTTATATTTTATGTTTAAAGATCCAATCCCAAGTCTTTATTCTTGCAAGCTTTTACTTTGATTATCAAAGCTTACTTTTATAGTTTACTTTGGTCTAAGTATAGAGTATTACAAGAACACCAAAATTAGCCTAGAGAACTACAAGTTAGATAGCACCCCTCATGATTAGTTGCTAGTGCTAAAACTAAAATTGACTACTCTAGATGGGAACATGAGAATCAAATGACTTTGAAAACCTTAGAATGATGAGTCATTCTATTTAAAGTTTTGAAGGTGAATATGACTTGTGAATGACATGGTGAATTTTACAAAACTGATGGTTGGGTTCGGATGCGATACCATTCCAATTTTAGAGTACCCCCACAATACCCGATCATGGGTAGGGCTTAACTGAAATTTATGTGCTTTAGTATGGGTTCCCTCTAAACAAGCGTCATAGGGGTTATGCCGAGGCTGCCTCCATTGAAAGTGAAATGACGTGAAATGAGGTGACTACCCAAGCCCTGTGCAGTTCCCAGGATGGCGGTTTGCCATGGCTGGGAGGCCAAGCTCATGGGGAGAGGTGCATGTACTAGGGTATATAAATGAAAGGTTATGGTTGGTAGTCCGCACACGGAGTGTGATAAATCAGGGCCAGTTAACCCTGACGGATTATTGCAAATGTTGTGGCAAAAGTGTGCGACCTCTGCAGAGTGTAAAACTATTTGAATAGCCGTGTCCACGGTTATGGACGGTTGGAAAGGCCATATTGTTCCGTCATCAGACCATTTTCAAAATGTGACATATGGCTGGTGACTTGTGACTTGAACTTGAAAGGTGAATTTGACTTGATCACAACATGGTTGTGGGAATGAAACTAATGTTCCCACTTGAGTGAGTTAGGCAAATAAAGAGTCTTTTACTACTAAGTGCTTATGAAATAAAACTGGCTTTATGCAAATGAACCTAGAGCTTAGAACCCCCTTACTATAGTTGATAGTGCTTACACTAGTATTAGTTTGCGAGTACTTTAAAGTACTCATGGCTTTGTCCCTGGCTATTCAAATGGCCAGACTATGAAGGGAACAGCAGTACGAGGAGGATGGACAGCAGGACGTCTATGATAACTAGGACTACTTCCTGACGTCAAGCGTTGCCTGTGGAACAGTTGGACCGGTACTACTTCGCTTCCGCTATGTGTTTTGTAATTGATCATTAGATCAACTGTTGTTGTATTAAGACTGGATCATGTGATCCTTTGATGTAAGACAATTATGGTTTGTAATGAATGATGTTCTGTGATATCAATCTATTATGTCTCGCAAAAACAATATTCCTGGGATTGCGATGTATGGCATAATAGGCATCTGGAATTAAAAATCCGGGTGTTGACAAGTTGGTATCAGAGCCATTGTTTGACCTTAGGAGACCCTAGTTAGAATGGACGTCTAAAAACTTAGTTTCAAAACAAATGAAGTGAATATTTATGAAAACTTATTCTCACTCTTACCCTTGAGATCTTTTCAAAATGAGAAATCCATGCTCTACTTTCCTGGTAATCCTACATAAAATTTTGCACACTTGCTCACTTCTCTAACTTACTCATCCTAATTACTCACAGATGGAGTACCACTATGAGTCCTATCAGCTTGGCCACGGAGGAAACCTAATGTTCGAGAAGGATTTGAAGCAACTAGTTGAATATTTAGGACGCCCGTATCCCGAGTTCTTTGGAGTGCCACTCAATAATCAATCGGGAAGACAACCTCAGTGGGAAGTTACTGCAGATCTGAGAGGAAAGCTGGGAGCCCCAATTTGGGAAACCATATGGTTTTCTGTAAGGGGAAACACTTGGAAGGAAGGAATAGCCAAAGCCATGCAAGAAGCAATTGCCCGTCTGTGTGGACAAAATGTGAACAAGATCAAGAACACTCGCTTCTTCTACTACCCAAGACATGACCCCATGGGAAGGCCAATAACCATGCCACCACACCCGGAGATGAACCACTATGTTGCATACCTAGACTTCATGTTGTACAAGACCCGCAAGGAGTTGGACAACGCCCTCGCCTTTCGCCAAGCACATTACCCATGAAGACGAAGAAACCACCATTCCGGATGAAGAGTAGTATCACTAAAGCACTTGAGTAGGTGTGAGTTTGTATCTGTCCCCTTGTATCGTAGAACGAATGAATGGTTCTTAAAACCAACGGTGTGTTAGTTTTGTAAAGTGTGTTGTTTGGAATGAATGAAAAAGTGTTGTTGGTTTTTACCCCCTCAACACTACTCAAGTTTTGAAACTTATCAAACTTAAACCAAACAAACCATAGAAATTTCCCTCTTATCTTATGATCTACCTCAAATATTCAGATGGCCCCTCCAACCCGCAGCACCAACCAAGATGCAATGATGCAGATGCTCCAAATGATGATGGCAGATAGAGAAGCCGAGAGAGCTGAACGACAAGCCAATATTGCCGCCCTGCAGCAGATAGCCCAGAACAACCAAGGACATGGACATCAGGATCATCCTCGATCCAAGTTGAAAAATTTCCAAAACACTAACCCTCCCATGTTCAGCAAGACTGAAGAGCCTTTAGATGCTGATGACTGGCTCCAAATAATGGAGAACAACCTAGAAGTTGCAGGAGTAGAAGCCAGAAAGAAATCTGTTTGCCACCCACTACTTGTCGGGACCTGCGAGCCTGGTGGACAAGTGCCCGCGCAATGAATGCAGGACAGATGATGACTTGGGAAGATTTCAAGCTCAAGTTCAGCAAGTACCATGTGCCCCCGGGTCTGATCAAGAAGATGAGGGATGAGTTCCGGGAACTCAAACAAGGAAGGATGTCCGTGGTGGAATACCGTGACAGATTCCTCACTCTGTCAAGGTACGCCCCGGATGAGACCGACACCAACGAGAAGAGGAAAGAAAGATTCTTGAATGGACTGCATGATGAGATGCAGAATGTACTTGTGAACATCCCCTTTGCTGACCTAGAAGCCCTCGTAGATTTGCCATCCAGATGGAAGGAAAGCTCCATAAAACCACTGAGAACCGCAAGCGTCGTATGATGCACCAGAATGGACCGAACAATGCACAGAAGTACCGCAACAGTTCACCCGCAGGATTTACCCCAAGGCACAACAAGCCAGCGGTTTCAACGTTCCGTCCAAACTACACCACCAACAATGGAGGACACCCGAAGCCCGGAGGCAACAACAACAGCAACAACCACAACAACAACCCCAACAACAACAGCAATAACCAGAATGGTAACACCAACAACCTCAACACAGCCCCAAGGACTGGAAGTAACACTACCCCCATTGCCCCAAAGGACAAGTCAACTGTGACTTGTTATGAATGTGGAATTGTGGGTCACTACTCCAATGAGTGCCCCAAGAAGCTAGCAAAGACTGCCCCCAATACCGCTGCACCTGCCCAGCAACAGTGTCGTGTCTCAACCGGAAGGAACCCGAACAACCGCAACGGCCGTTTCTACCGCATGAATGCCACCGAAGCCCAGGAAGCACCCAATGCCATGCAGAGTATGTGTTCCTGTTAACCCAATTGCCCAATCTCTCTTAGGTTCCTAACTTTTCTTAAATCACACTACAAGAAAAGTTCTGATAGACAACGTCCCAAAATCGTCCACTAAGGGGTATTTTTCGTCGCCTATGGGCCTAACCCGACGATATGGGTTCTGTTGTCGAAACTGCGTCAGGCAAAGTCCTACGACGTTTTTTTCGGTCCGTCGCGTTTGGGCGCCCTTCCGCCACGGAAAATCGGACCGTTGCGCAAGTGTTTTCGGGAGCCCGTTGACTGCGACATCATGCAAACGACACGTGGCGACGCCGTTAACTAGCAGTTAACGGCGTTCCGCTGAAACCCCGTGGTAGATGGTAGGCCCACACGAGGGCTGCCACGTCTTAAGCGGGCCGGGCCGGATGACATAGTTTGACCGGTCAACTATATAGCTGGGCTGGTCCATTAGTTACGTGGGCCGGGCCTAACCTCTAAGGTTGACTGGTCAAAACTTAAATGGGCCGGCCCATTTAACATGTGGGGTCCACCTTACAGCAACAGGGCCGGCCCAAGAAGCAAGTGGGCCGGGCCAAAAACACAGTGGGTCCCACTTTCTGTTAAAGGGCGGCCCATTTAGTATGTGGGGTCCACCTTATAGCAAGTGGGCCGGCCCAACAAGCTAGTGGGCCGGGCCAAAAACACAGGTGGGTCCCACTTTCTGTTAAAGGGCCGGCCCATTTAGTATGTGGGGTCCACCATATAGCAAGTGGGCCGGCCAAACACAGTGGGTCCCACTTTCTGTTAAAGGGCCGGCCCATTTAGTATGTGGGGTCCACCATATAGCAAGTGGGTGCCCACAAGATAGTGGGCGGGCAAAAACACAGTGGGTCCCACATTCCTGTTAATGGGTCGGGCCATTTGGTATGTAGGGCCCACCATATAGCAAGTGGGCCAACAAGATAGTGGGCCGGGCAAAAACACAGGTGGGTCCCACCTTCCTGTTAAAGGGCCGCCCATTTACCATGTGGGACCACCATATAGCAAGTGGGCTGGCCCAACAAGATAGTGGGCGGGCCAAAAGCACGAGTGCCCCACTTTCTAAGGGCCGGCCTAATTAGTATGTGGGGTCCACCATGTAGCAAGTGGGCGGCCCAACAAGATAGTGGGCGGGGAAAACACTGTGGGTCCCACTTTCCTCTTAAAGGGCCGGCCCAACAAGATAGTGGGCGGGCCACAGTGGGTCCCACTTTCTTCTTAAAGGCCGGCCCATTTAGAATGTGGGGTCCACCACAAAAGCAATTGGGCTGGCCCAACTAAGTAGTGGGTGGGGTCCACATTAAAGCAAGTGGGCCAGCCCAGTTAGAGTGTGGGGTCCACCGTAAATCAAATGGGCTGGCCCAATAAGTAAGTGGGCCAGCCCATTTAGTTGCTGTTTATATGCCGGCATAATAGGCGCTTTAGGAATTTGCGGGCAGGCACATATGTGATTTCGCTTAATTGGACCGTTTAAGGGATGGGAATTCGTGATTTAGATACTGAGAATATTTACGCAGCATTGATTTCTGTCGGATAGCCTCACTTACCACAAGCACCAAAGAAAAAATGCGCGAAAGAACTATAAAAACTAACTAAATATTACATCAGCTGCAAGGCATTGAAAAAATATTACAGAACCCAGAGAAATTGAATGGTAATTAAACCTAGCAATACAATGAAGCGATCCGGCAATCTTTTAAGTTGTCCATGCAGCACCTATATCTGAAACAAAGACATTACAAGTTAAGACAGCAACAATGGAAAGGCAAAGACACTACAATATTGTTTGCCAAAGAATTTGGAACTCATCATTTCATCGTTATAACAAGATCATTGTAATGCGCACAATAAGCAAACAAAGAGTGCATGCCGCATACCAACAGCCAATATAACAGAGCATGTTAGAATGAAACAGCAGACTTACTACTGTCGAGTCCCATGCAAACCAACATGTTCAGGGAGTACAAAATTGGCATGAACAACATAGTAGCAGGCTATAAATTTTGTAACAACGACTGAGCAAGATGAAGTTATGATGGCTACATCTACAGAGCAGGGAATGTAAACCAAAAATAGAAGTTACGATGGCAAAAGCTAAAGAGGAGGGAATGTGAACCAACATGTGCCAAGTGCAATTACTTCATTTTGGCCGTGAACTAAATAATACTCCTGAACTTATAGTGAAGGGGATGCAAATCAAGATGTTTCGGGATATAAACTTGTAATGAGCAACACATAGAGGATAGTTAATGCTGGAGCTTAGGATGGACCAGATACAGAATATAGTGGGATCACCTGTGAACTTGTATAAGAGGGAATGCAAACCAATATGTTCAGCTTTCCATATGTGAGCGTCATGCCAAGTCAGAGAAACAAGTCAATAATGCAGCTTTTGAAGAACAAGATGGCACGCAAAATTATTATCTAGTAGTATGACAAGTTTATTTGTACTACAGGCTAGATAGCAGAGTGATAGCATGCCAAACTAAGTCCTTACTTTGTTAGCTTACAATGAACTAGATACAAAACAATGGCATCACCTGTAGTACAGGGAATGCAAGCCAACATGTTCATGGAGTAAAAAATTGGCACAAACAACATAGTAGCAGGCCATAATTTTTGTAACAACGACTGAGCAAGATAAAGTTATGATGGCTAGATCTACAGAGCAGGGAATGTAAACCAAATATAGAAGTTACGATGCCAAAAGCTATAGAGCAGGGAATGCGAACCAACATGTGCAATTACTTAAAATTGGCCATGAACTAAATAATAGCAGGATGTTACTATAATACCTATAATTTTTGTAACAACGACTGAGCAAGATAGAAGTTATGATGGCTACATCTACAGAGCAGGGAATGCAAACCAAAATGTTCAATCGCTTAAAGTTAGCAATGAAGTAGAAAATAGCAAGGTGTTACGGTCATAGCTAGGAATGAACTAAAAGAGCTTCAGACAAACAAGCATCTGAACCAAGAACATGGCGCTAAAACAAGGGACTTACATTAGGAGAAGCACTCTGTGGGAGTCACAGCAGATCTTCCTGGGGTTGATAGATCCGGTGATGAAGTACACTACATGTGCTACTTGGGGTTGGAGAGACGGCCATTACACTTCATGGTTACTCATCTCATCTGCAAAGACGTAACGGCGCGTCGTTAGCACAAACAGGTTCCCCCAAGATTAAACAAGAACTTGCAGGCAAGCAATAGAAAAGCGACAGTAGAAGAGTTTAGATCATGCAAGGCGCCGGTGAAGCAGATCCGGTTCATGCACAGCGGTGTCGGTGAGCAAGATCCGATGCGGTGGACGATACCGCAGCTGAAGCGACTGCGGTAGACTGCTGGATGAGCATATGGTTTCGAGGTTCGGCGGGGATGATCCGGTCCGGTTGATGACGGCGTCGATGAAGCGGCTCCGGCAGGCAGCCGGATGACGAGGATCGCGAGGCCTCGGGTAGGCCAGGGAAGTCCGGCGGGGATGTTCCGGTGCGGTGGTCGTGGAGGTGGTAGAGAGAGGGACTTGAGAAGTTCCGGTGGGTGGTCTCAGATGAGAGACTGAGGGAAATGAATTTTTTTGGGAGGGTTTCCGGGCTAGGGAGGTGGTGATCCAAAAAATGACGGGCAGACCCCCCCACCAACCGACTTTGCTGTCATCTCCACAAGGGTAGAATGGGAATTTGAAAGCGTGTGAATTTTTTGTATTTTGTGGGCGGGAAGTTTTGCCGCTATGAGATTTTGAATTTGGCTAAGGTCCAAGTATAATGATAAAAAATTGTGAGACCGTACTAGTACCTCTGTTCAAGGCCGAGTGCAAAATCAAATCATCATCACCTTGAATATCGGTTACTATCATCGTGTTCTATCTTCTTATCCCATTCAAAAACACGTCTGAAATATTTCTAGATTGGCGGGAGATTTTGCCGCCCGACTGAGATTTGATTTTGAATATGGCTATGGTCAAGTAATATAATATAATACTAATATAAAGACGGTACACCTGGTTAAGTACTAATTGCTCTGCTTCGGCAGTTAAGGCCAGCAGCCACATCAAGCCATCATCATTACAAACAAAATCAGTCAAATCTAGAAGCTAGTATAGGATAAATTCACAGCAGCATAATAAATCCAGAAAACTAAGTATAATACTACATAAACTGCATACAAGAGCCAAAAGCAGCCAATAACAATGTTAATGTTCACGACAAACTAATCTGAAAATAATACAAGACACAATGTATGGCCAACATGAAGATTAGGATACCCCAGGATGAACGAATATGTTCTTCATTCAGCATATATTTCTTCGTCACTCCATTGAAGGAAATTTTCATTGAACTCCTTCCGTCTGCAGTGTGCAGCCAATACATCCTCCAAACGGTATGGCCTTTGTTCATTTCTCATACCGTAGTTTCCTAATCTATTCACATGTATTGGCCACTCATCCCAGGCCTTTATATCATCAAAGTACTCTCTGATATAACCCAAATCTGTGTAGTAGATGCAGCCAGGTCGAAGTGTCGGGTGCACTCTGGTGTCGACGGAGATACACCGGATATAATGGACGAAGAAGGCACGACTGCCAATGTTATTGACGGCATGGAGAGAGCGGCTCTCAGTGTCCACACGGTACACCAATGGTTGACCTTCCTCCAAATGCTTGTTGTCCAACAACACAAGCAGCAGAGCACCATCCGACTTCACAAGGTAGAACTTGTTATTTCCAAGTTCTGGAAATGAAAATAGTGTATCCATTTTGACAGTGCTCGCACGCTGCTCCAACTGGACATTGTTGGTGCACACTAATTTTCCGAACTCAAAATTGTTCACAGCTATTGCATACAATTCACCATTGAACGGGGTAATGCAACGCAGACAATGGTGCTCGATCGAAAATCTTCCTTCTCCCCAATCTTCATCTATACCCTTAGTTGGAGTGCTCTCATCGACCCAAGCAATTTCCGCCGGGTAATCTTTGGAAACGAAGACCATAGTCGGGGACTTCATCACAGCGACTGACTTCAGAATAACGTTTGGCATATGCGCCTCAAACATAGTATTCAATGTCTTTGTGAGTGGGTTCAGAAGCCGTATCTTGTGCGGCTGGTTCTTCTGGGCAAGCACGATGACGCCACGGCAAAAGCCGACAAAGTAGTATCTAAAATATATTGATGAAGATAACATTCAGCACTAAGATGTTTACGATTGAAAATAAAAATAGATTAACTCTATAGATATGGAGGAATTTGAACCTTGCATGAACTTCCGTTAGATCGATGGTGACGTAGCGGGATGTGCGGAGGTGGAGGAAGGTGAAATCAGCAGCGCGTGGAAGGCCGTGGTCTAGCATGATCCATTCGTGCAGGTGCACGTCGGGCTCAGGTAAACCTGAGCGCCAATTTCTACAGACTTGCCTCATAGCAGAGTAGGTGTCAGCGTACTGCTCGTTCGCCAGTAAGCATTCGCCGATCTTGTGAAGTGGTCCATCAGCCGAGAGAGAGGCCCAGTTCACGGAGGCGACGGCCGCCGGCGCATTCTTCTTGTCCATCGCCGGCAGGGAGCGCGCGTGGGCGGTTGGTGTTTTTTCCTTCGATTTGGAGAAGTTGATGGGACGTGAGAGGCGTGGTTGCGTGCGTGAGTGAGAATGAGACTGTGTGCAGAGGGAGGGAGAGAGGGGGCTCTGGCAACGTGACGGTTGGTCTCGGCAGTTTCTCAAAAAAGCTAGACGTTTGGTCTCAACACGCGCACCGCCTAACCGCTGTGCACCGCGACACGCGTCCGTGGTACTGCACGTCTGCACCGTTACGTGTACTCAGTTAGCCTTACACTGGAAAAATATCTGCACTCAGTTTTCCCCTCGAGTACTAATACTGGCTAGTGCAATATACTCAGTTTTACCCTCAAGTGGCTGATCAACAGAGAGTCAACAAATGGGATTAAGCTATCTAATTGAGTAATTTCATGCGCAAAAAAAAATCATAGTGCCTCCTACTCATGGAGTCTTGTTAAGAAGAGGAGGTCTAATACGTGGAAAACAGAATAGCACACCACAGGTCCGAAATGATGGAAAGGGCTAGGCAATCCACTTATTATAGAACTCAACAAAAACCACATGGAACTATATTAAACTTATGCAGTAGCCAACGCAACCAAAAGTCAGAAGTGCAGGCTGAATCCCAAAGGCACAACACAATAAGGAAACTTGCAACCTTATATAAAAGGGGCTATGCAACCCACTTATACACACATTAACAGCCATCCTCGTGTGTGACAAGAGAAATTCAACACTGGATTCGGAGGTAGGCACATGAAGCTTTACAAGGGCCAATGGGGCACCAACAATTTAAGGATGAATTGAACCACACCGTCAACAATTCAAACTCGAGACCTTGGCTCTAATACCATTTAAGTTCGAACGGATTGAAAAGGCTAGGCAACCAATTTCTAAAACATCCACAGGAACAACTACCAAGTTGATCCCAGCCGTAGATAAATGCATCCACCAACAAAATAGGAACAGTGCCTCAGTCTCAGTAAACATTTCACAATACCAAGGTACTCACATGTCAATGTCAGTGTTTTCATCTCCAATTATCTATGGCATTTTATTAGTCTTTGAGAGATTATAACAAACTTGATTGGCCTCCTGCAGTAGGGCATCACATGCTTCTGATCTCGATCTCAACATGTCAACTTGGTTTCTTAACACATCTGCTGCAGCTCGTTCTATTTGGATTTGTTCCTCCAGAACTTGTGCAGAGAAAGACTTGGACTTGGACTTGGACTTGGACTGCAAAAACCCAGCATTTCGCAGGAAAGTGTTTTTGGTGATATCTTTATTTTTAAGTACCATGGTAAATGTCTCCATACATTCTTCTAGAGTTTTTTCCATACCATCTTTCCCGGGTTTTGCCATCTCCAATTTCATATTTGCCTGAAAAGTTTTGAGTCGTGTAAAAATAAAAGTTATTACAGAGAAACATGCAGACGGTAGATTTAATGTGTATGAACTACTTCTAATCCTACAAGTTGGTATGCCTGATTACACATCAAATGCATTTTCACAAAAACGCCTACAAGATCATATTGACATGCCCATTATTGCTCCTACAAATTGGCAAGTGTGTAGTTAAAAAATTTAAATCATAAAGAAGACTTACAATAACACTTTCTGCAAGTTCTCCTATCACATTATGTTTGTTCTTCTGGCATGCCTCGAACTGCTCTGCCAGAGTCATCTCTTTGTCTGGTTGCATGTTGTTTGCATGATCTACTTTCTGCATTTTTGTACAATCATATGGAGATCAAATAACGTGGTTGAAATGGAGGATGGAAATATAACATGCACACGGAGTTCTACACAATTTACGAGTAACATATGTAGCAGTACAGACCAGCGGGGCATTACTTTTTGCCAGAGATGCCCAACCAAGTGACGAGATCCTGTACGGCTTGGTAAACGTTGTTTCAAGCGGTTAGCCTGGTTCCTTTTAGACAACGTCTGCAAAAGGAGACTAGTGAGACACTGGCGCAAAATAAGTATTCGGAATTTAATCTGGTTTCACGGTCCTCATAAGCCATACCACATTCTTTGGATCAGACCAATGCTTGACAAGATCTCCCCACTGCTCGTCAGTCATACAGGGTGCAGGAGACTTTGTTCGAACATTGGCAGTAATCTGGCCAGTGAAGTATGTCGCCTTAAGCTTATAGCGGTGCTGGCGCAACAATTCTTTGAATATGGAAGCGATGACAAACTTTACATCCTCATTATCCTCATCGAATTCAAACCTTAACTGCTCACAACGGTGGAATGATTGGTGAGTTATATAGCATAGAAACAACAGTAAGCTACAAGAAATGGGACAGATCAATGTGGAATAATTTATCATTACCAGGAGAAGCATGACTTACGTGTAAATTATGCACTAAACTCTCGAACTGTGAAGGGGTGTCAACGTGCTGCTTCCACAATGGGAAGGTAGGAAGTTCATTCCTGATAAAATGGCCAACCTGTGATACAAGATATGAAGATTCATGCGGATGAAGTGGCCTTCTGCCACCTACAATAGATGTGATGCGAAATCTTGAACCCATTCCGGAAATCTTAGCTGCAAGTTTTTTTCCTACCGTTGGCCCCCTCGTTTTTATTGATCGTGGCGAACCTACCAAGTTAAGCATTACATCAAGCTATCATGGTATATAGATACATAAGGGAGCATTAAACTACAAGTCTTGAAAAAAGTATTACCTTTTTTGGCGTGGGTCTCATCATCGGGAGAGGAGTTGTCTTTCGCAGGACTAAGGGTCGGAGGGAGATCATCACCAGTTTGCTGGTGTTGTGGCAGCACTGTTTGGACATTTGAGGCTGTATCATCTGGGACTAGCATCATGTGTCCTTGGCCATTATTACCTACCACCACTCCTGATGGTGCCAATTCTTGGCTAGAATTTGCTGTGGAAACTGGTTCTGTTGGCAATTGTTGCTGAGAAACAGTATTGGCAACTGGTGGTTGTGGAATGTGTGGGCTGGTACATGCTGGGGCTACTTCTGTCTGATTCGATGGTTTGTGGTTTTTACGAGACCTTTTACTGTTATCATTCTTGGCCTGTTCGCCACCTCGTGTCAGTCTCTTGTTAGACCTTGTAATAGGAGGAGCAGCACGAGCATCAGGCTTAACTCTTTTTTTATTACGCACTGTCACCCATCCTCCGGTATCAGCCTGAGGTTCCTGTTGAGTGTTCTTCCTCCTATTCGTTCTTGAAAAGTTCTTGCCCGAATCTGCAGATGCCTGTCACACATAAATGATATTTCAATGTACAATATTATATGATGATGATATGCAGATGGAATGGAAAAACAGTAAGGCAACATATGCCAAAACATATATGAGGCGTTAACTAAGCAGGAAAAATTGTAGTAATGAGATTGAACATGGCATGGGTAACATATTTGGTAGGACTGGGATACAACAAATGGAAGTTGGGACAAATAATTCGATGACAGGACAGAGAAAACTCACCTTGTTGTGTTGCAGACGATAGTCGACCAGGGCATCTTCCTGAGTCAGCTCGCCATCACAATCAGCAGGATCAAATTCTGAATCAGAGGAATGTTCCGTATCCTTTGTGAGGGAGGTGGGTGGCGTTTTTGCACTAGACCTTGTAGAAGGATGTAGTGTTAGGCCCAACGAGGCTGCAACTCGGCTATTATGCAGAATAGTTTGCCTCCGTTGCTCTTCGTACTCATTCTCGAGTGGAAGACCTAACATGCATTGGCGAGAAATGCAGATGAGATTTATCATGGAACTGTGCATATAAGAACAAATTAATAGTAGCAGTGAGACTGCTCAAAAGGTGTAATGACAAACAAACTATGGCTCAAAAATAATTGATGTTCATATTGTCAAGCTTCATGCACTAGCCAACGCAACCGGAAGTCCGGACTGATGGAAAGGGCAAACAAATTATGGCTCAAAAATAATTTATGTTGGGCAACAAAGGGCAGCAGCAACAATTTTTAGGATAAGTATGATGTCAAGCTTCATGCAGTAGCCAACGCAACCAAAAGTCCGAACTGATGGAAAGGGCTAAGCAATCCACATATAGACTCAAACACATATAAGTGTCATTTTCATGCCAATGGTTAACCATATGGAATGGCGTGTGCTTAATATAATTGCCTAGGGTCTTCCAAGTTCCAACAGATCGATCTATTGGATGAACTTGCTAGAGCATGCAATTCGAAATGGTATCAGACCTACAAGGTCCTGAGTTCAAATCCTAGCAAGTAGCAACGCAGTATTCAAAATAAATATTTGCAGCCTTCCTAAAAAAATATCTAATGATACATGCCTAAGGCTCGGTCTATTGAATGAGTGGTTTTATCACTTAGCACCACAAGTTGGGGATTTTTAATCACAAAACACCAACATTTGGGGAAATTATTTCACATAACACATTATTTGTCATTAGTCGGCTTGACAAGAGCATGACCCTACAGCGTGACACCAATTTACAGTACGTGAGCATGTTTGCTACAAACAAATGAATTTTGGTGTGAAATTTTGTAGACACTCTGTGGAAATGAGAATATGAGTCACACTTGTTACATATGCTACACACAAATGAATTACCATATGACAAATATCCACAAGAAATTATAACCACACAAGAACATGAGATTTGGGTAATATATTCTGTACCAGCATAAGGTTTTGATAATGTTTACCAATACAACTACCCTGGACATAAGATTTTATTTTGAACTGTCTGGACATAAGATTTAACAACTAGTGTTGACAAACAGCTTTGTATTTGCGTTTAACAGCAAATACCACAAAATAAAGTCTAATTGTCTTTCTCCTGCGGTCACTCTTAAACTGACGGTGGCCGGAGGTCACTAATGGGCTATCAAACAGAGATCATGTATTCTGCGAAACAATTACCCCAAATGTTAGTGTTTTGTGATACAAATTTCTAGGGTTGTGGTTCTGTGATAAAAAAAATCCTGAACTTCTGGTGTTAAGTGATAAAACCTCATTGGATGAACTGGCTAGAGCATGCAATTCCACATGGCGCACACAGAGTTGCAAATAGAAAAAAATACAGGCAGTTTAATACTATCAATAAATTGCTCTCCTAGCTTGACTGCTATCATAACCTTTGTAATACGTACTACCACCATCCCGAAGTTTTTATCAAAAATCATTAACATGCAAAATACAAATTTAATATCATTAAATAGATAACGAATATATTTTCGTACGGTATCTACAAAATATTATATTTCTTGATAGATTGTTCTGAAAGTTTGGTCAAACTTTACTTGGTTTGACTTTTATAAATAAGCCTTCAGGTTTGGGGTGGAGGTAGTAATGTAGTATACTTCAAACCCCAAAAAAGTACCGCACAGAAGTGATATTTGGAAAAGAAATGCGTAACGAAAGCGGACATAAGCTCTGCCTCTCCATCAGCAGATGTAAGGTTACGATCAGCAGAGTTCCGAGATAAAAAAAATACAGGCAGTTTAATACTATCAACAAATTGCTCTGCTAGCTTGACTGCTATCATAACCTTTGTAAAATGCATACTTCAAACCCCCAAAACATATCACACAGAAGTGATTCTCGGAAAAGAAATGCATAACGAAAGCGGACATAACCTCGATCTTCCTCTCGATCAGCAGATGTAAGGTTAAGATCTCATATAGCTACGCGGCAAACAACTATCTACACTGATCTAATATCAGCAAGAATGCATTGCAAGAAAGCAACGAAAACTAGTGTAAGAAATCAAATGCATATAACAAAAGCGGACATGTAAAGTATTCATCAACCTTCGTCTGAGGCCCGGGCGGATTTACTCTTTGGTTGGGGGTGGTCGACTTTGGGGCCGCGTTTTTTGCCCATCTCGATCTCCGGTGAGGTGGACTACAGAGTCGGGGAAGCAGATCCGGAGGAGATATGGCGCGGTGAACGTCGGCGTCGAGGAAGCTAATCCGGCTTGCTAGGCAGCAAGGGAGCCGGTAAAACGTGGTCGGTCACTACGGTGGCCGGTGAGAAGGCAGTGATGGTGAGGAGGGGCGGTGGGGCACGGCCGTCGTCGTGGGAGTGTGCCTGGTAGAAGCATGAGAAAGATGTGGTGTTCGAATTGTGCTCTACAGGGAAATATCCTCTGTGGACCGATGTTTATAGGCCGACGGGCAAACCGCAGGTTTTGGGGTAGCTTGAAAATGGGACGCGCCAACAATTTCGGCGCGTGTTTTGCGGCAGAGATGAAAGTCACCCATAAGAAACTTTCCTCATGGATGCTTGTTGCTTGGTCGTGTGGACAACATATATAGTGGGAGATGCCCATAGCTAGCTAGGCCATTCATATCAAACTCGAGTGATTATCACTAAGTTTACAATGAATATATTTCATGACACTTGATATTGGCCGGATAGTAGAAAATATATTTCATGACTATCGATCCCATATTAGTTAATTTATATTATTTCAATTGCTAAAATATTTTCATATTCTTTTAGAGTTCTAAAAAACACACTACACAATGACAATGGATATCACTACCTTCTAGGTCCCGGTCATCAGATTTAGAGTAAAGTAGCTTAGCGACAGATTTAGACCTTTGTGCAACAAATACATGAGTTGGTGATATGTGCAAAAGAACAGGTTAAGTGAGTGTTTTGTGCAACAATGACAACAATAAGTGGAGTTTCGATCGTGCAAAGGATAAAAGGTGGAAGAGGGATCACACGGAAGGAGAAAGAGAAAGGGAGAGCAGTGCCTCACGGGGCCGCTGTTATTTATGGTGAAAAGAAATGCTTCACTTTTTTCGGTGAGTGATGTTGACTGGCACACAGGGTTTCAGTTATGTAGACCTGCAGTGCAGGCTACGCGCCCGTCTAATATTCATTTTTTTTCAGCGACAAAGAGAGAGAGAGAGAGTCTTGACGATGCGTCTTTACTTAACAAAGAAGATTGCTGGGAGTTTGCCTACCTACCGCACGTGACTTGTGCTCACTGATGTGTGGGACCTACACGCATGGGACCACACGTAAGTGACCGACCTACTTTATTCTAGGGGTGCCCCTCAAGCTAATACATAGTCTGCAACATGAAACTATATTCGCTTATAAAATCTGAACTTTGAAATCCAATTTAATTTAAGTCTATTATTGGTCATATCAACTATCAAGTCTAAAATTACATTCTGAAACTTGTTCAACGCTTTCTCATGAATTATTATGGTAGTTTTTTAAAATCAAATGCTAATTGATTTGAGATAAAAACATATATTATTGCACAACAATGGGATATTAAAATATCTATTTGTAAATAAAAATAAGAAGTCAATGTTGTGGTAAGTTAGGAGGTTCAAAGGGTAAACCAAATATAACGTTTTGTTCAATCTCATAGTTCATATTACCAAGTTTGATTATCCCTGGACAACATTGTTTGTTATAGTGTTCCCTAATTGGGCATGGTGGTGCATCTTGCCATTTCTAACAATGTTGATGACTAGACTTTTCAAGTTTTCGGTATAAAAAATCGTTTTTCATTTTCTAGATGATAAAATATGTTTTTTTGTGCATGGGGTAGAAAAGATATGGGTCAAAATGGCGCATCTACATTTTTTAAATAAATTACGCCATATTTTAATGACAATTCCCAAATTTACGGTTTTTAGTGCTTTCTAGCTAGTTTCGCACATTTAAATGACTTTATGCTGATTTATTGAAAGTAATTCAAATTTGAATTGTAGATATGTTATAACTTGGTCCTACAAGTCCCCATAAATAATTTTTATATACATATTACTTACTATATATAGAAACCAGTGATAGTACTGAAATATTCAACCCCTTTGCAGGATAATCATGTAAAACATTTTGACCTGGTTTTGAAATAAATAAATGAAACTGAAGAAAACCTGAAAAATGAAACCCTTCTGCATGGAGTGTGCTTGTATGTGTTAGTTGACAGGGAAAATAAGAAACATGTGATAGGGTAGTGAAAAACAAAATGTCTTCACAAAGCGGACTATCGTGTATGAAGATTCATGGTTTGCAAGCCAAATGATATAGTTATGGCCATATTTGTGGCACAGTTTGTTACAATGTGCCCAAATTGGGCATGGTGGTGCATCTTGCCATTCCCAACAATGTTAATGACTAGACTTTTCAACTTTTCGGTATAAAAAATATTTTTTTCATTTTCTAGATGACAAAATATGTTTATTTTGTGAATGGTGTACATAAGATACGGGTCAAACTGGCAACTCTACATTTTTTAGATAAATTACGCCATATTTTAGTGCCAATTCCCAACTTTTACGGTTTTAGTACTTTCAAGATAGTTTCGCACATTTAAACGACTTTATGCTGATTTACTGAAAGTAATTCCAATGTGAAATGTGGGGGTGTTATAACTTCGTCAAAGAAATCCCCCAAAAACATAGTTTAGGGTTGGGGGTAGATACGGAGTACATGATTTGTATGTTTTGAATATGTCTAGACCTTGTTTATCAACTTGAATGCTTAATTACTATATATATGACGTAAGAAGGCTATGTGCTTTGGGTTTTCATTTTTTTTGATTTTTTCTGAATTTTTATGCTCATTTGAATCTTGGTCAAATCCTAGGTTTGACTAGGATTTAAACAAACTTAAAACATGAAAATGAAAAGGTAAGCCTGGATCCTTCCTAGTCACTCTAAAATTAAGCTTTTGGGAAGTTTTAGAAATTTCCATGTTTGAAACCCGAAACCACTTCTCTTCATGCTTGACTTCATAAGACAAAGTTAAGGGTTAGGGGTAGATACATGCCTTTTCTGTTTTGAATATGTCTAGACCTTGTTCATCAACTTGAATGCTTACTATATATATATATATGACATAAGAAGGCTATATATATATGTGCTTTGGTTTTTGGTTTTTGTTTTTTCTGAATGTTTATATATGCCCATTTGAATCTTGGTCAAATCCTAGGTTTGACCAAGATTTAAACAAGTTTAAAACATGAAAGTGAAAAGGTAAGCATGGATCCTTCTTAGTCATTCTAAAATGAAGCTTTTGGGGGGTTCTTGAAATCTCAATGTTTGAAACCCAAAACCACTTCTCTTCATGGTTGACTTCATAAGACAGATGAGTTTAGGGTTATGGGGTAGATACATGATTTGTCGGGTTTGAATATGTCTAGACATGCTTGTTTATCAACTTGAATGCTTACTATATGACCTAAGAAGACTATGCATGTGCATTGGTTTTTCATTTTTTGTTCTTTCTGAATGTTTATGCCCATTTGAATCTTGGCCAAATCCTAGGGTTTGACCAAGATTTAAACAAGTTTAAAACATTAAAATGAAAAGGTAATCATGGATCCTTCTTAGTCACTCTAAGATGAAGTTTTTGGGAGGTTTTCGAAATTTCCATGTTTGAAACCCAAAACCACTTCTCTTCATGTTTGACTTCATAAGACAGAGTTTAGGGTTAGGGCCAGGGGTAGATACATGATTTTCTAGTTTGAATATGTCTAGACCATGTTTATCAACTTGAATCTTGGCCAAATCCTAGGTTTGACCAAGATTTAAACAAGTTTAAAACATGAAAATGAAAAGGTAAGCCTGGATCCTTCTTAGTCACTCTAAAATGAAGCTTTTGGGAGGTTTTTGAAATTTCCATGTTTGAAACCCAAAACCATTTCTCATCATGCTTGACTTCATTAGATATAGTTTAGGGTTAGGTGTAGATACACGATTTGTCTGGTTTGAATATGTCTAGACCTTGTTTATCAACTTCAATTCTTACTATATGACATAAGAAGACTATATGTGCTTTGGTTTTTGATTTTTTGATTTTTTCTGAATGTTTATGCCCATTTGAATCTTGGTCAAATCCTAGGTTTGACCAAGATTTAAACAAGTTTAAAACATGAAAATGAAAAGGTAAGCCTGGATCCTTCTTAGTCATTCTAAAATGAAGCTTTTGGGGGTTCTTGAAATCTCAATGTTTGAAACCCAAAACCATTTCTCATCATGCTTGACTTCATTAGATATAGTTTAGGGTTAGGTGTAGATACACGATTTGTCTGGTTTGAATATGTCTAGACCTTGTTTATCAACTTCAATTCTTACTATATGACATAAGAAGACTATATGTGCTTTGGTTTTTGATTTTTTGATTTTTTTGAATGTTTATGCCCATTTGAATCTTGGTCAAATCCTAGGTTTGACCAAGATTTAAACAAGTCTATAACATGAAAATGAAAAGGTAAGCCTGGATCCTTCTTAGTCATTCTAAAATGAAGCTTTTGGGGGGTTCTTGAAATCTCAATGTTTGAAACCCAAAACCACTTCTCTTCATGGTTGACTTCATAAGACATGCAGAGTTTAGGGTTAGGGGTAGATACATGATTTGTCGGGTTTGAATATGTCTAGACATGCTTGTTTATCAACTTGAATGCTTACTATATGACATAAGAAGGCTATGTGCTTTGGTTTTTCATTTTTCCGGTTTTTTGAATTTTATGCCCATTTGAAGATTTTGGGAGGTTCTTGAAATTTTCATGTTTGAAACCAATACGACTTCTCTTCATGCTAGACTTCATAAGATCGACCGAGTTTATGGTTAGGGGGTAGATACATGATTTGTCTGGTTTGAACATGTCTAAACCTTGTTTATCAACTTGAAAGCTTACTATATGACATAAGAAGACTATGTGCTTTTGTTTTTCATTCTTCTATTTTTTTATTTTATGCCCATTTGAATCTTGGTCAAATCCTATGTTTGACCTGGATTTAAACAAGTATAAAATATGAAAACGAAAAGGTAAGCCTGGATCCTTCTTAGTCACTCTAAAATGAAGCGGCTTTTGGGATGTTCTTGAAATTTTCATGTTTGAAACCCAAAACCACTTCTCTTCATGATTGACTTCATAAGACAGAGTTTAAGGTTAGGGGCAGATATATACATGATTTTCTAGTTTGAATATGTCTAGACCTTATTTATCAACTTGAATGCTTACTATATGACATAAGAATGCTATGTGCTTTGGTTTATCAATCTTTTGGTTTTTTCCTGAATTTTTATGCCCATTTGAATCTTGGTCAAATCCTAGGTTTCACAAAGATTTAAACAAGTTTAAAATCTGAAAATTAAAAGGTAAGCATGGATCCTTCTTAGTCACTCTAAAATGAAGCTTTTGGGAGGTTTTTGAAATTTCCATGTTTGAAACCCAAAACCACTTCTCTTCATGCTTAATTGACTTCATAAGACAGAGTTTAGAGTGTAAGGGGTAGATACATGATTTGTCTAGTTTGAATATGTCTAGACCTTGTTTATCAACTTGAATTCTTACTATATGACATAAGAAGGCTATGTGCTTTGGTTTTTCATTTTTCTGATTTTTTTTGAATTTTATGCCCATTTGAATCTTGGTCAAATACTAGCTAGGTTTGACCAAGATTTAAACAAGTTTAAAACATGAAAATGAAAAGGTAAGCCTCGATCCTTCTTAGTCACTCTAAAATGAAGCTTTTGGGAGGTTTTTGAAATTTGCATGTTTGAAACCCAAAACCACTTCTCTTCATGCCTTACTTCATAAGACGGAGTTTAGGGTCGTTAGGGAGTAGATACATGATTTGCCTAGTTTGAATATGTCTAGACCTTGTTTATCATCTTGAATGCTTACTATATGACAGAAGAAGACTATGTGCATTGGTATTTCATTTTTTTTTGAATTTTCATGCCCATTTCAATCTTGGTGAAATCCTAGGTTTGAGCAAGATTTAAACAAATTTAACACGTGAAAACGAATAAGCATGGATCCTTCTTAGTCACTCCAAAATGTACCAATTGATAGATGTGTTAACTTTGCTTCATGGAAAAATTAATGTCATGTAAATGAGTTAACTTGGATTTCCTACCGTTGAATCCATAGGAAACTTTGTTCTAATGCACTATAATAATCAACCGAGTTTTTACACCAACAGGTCTGTCACTTACGTGTGGTGCCCATGCGTGAGGTCCCACACTTCAGTGAGCACAAGTCAAGTGCAGTAGGTACGCAAACTCCAAGCCATCTTCTTTGTCAAGAGAAGACGCATCAGGATGCGTTTTGGAAGTCTGTGGGTCCTTCTGGATCCTTCGGTTGTCCCTCTCACAAAAAAAACAAATCTCTCTCATTCTCGGCCTCGCTCGACTCGCTCGCTCGCTCGCTCGCACCTCCTGCTCACTGACAAACCCTGCACAAAAGTCACATCATCACCCGAAAAAGGGGAGACACCATAATTCTCTCCCTTCTTCTCTCCTTCCGAGTGATCCCTCTTCCTCCGAGTTTCACTCGACGGGCAAACACACATGTGCTGCATAGTAATAATAATAAAAAGGTAGAAAAATCAACCTACGAATCTATAATTAAATACGTTAAACTAGGGTTTTGCCCAGTACTACAGATCAAGTTCATAAAAAATCCAACTACGGGGTTCGAACAACCCCATTTCTAATCCAAGATTTTTTCGACCTCATCCAAATGGCCTCAAACTATAGGGTTAATTAGCATCTAGTGCAGTATGTGTGAACATGTATGCACTATGTGTGCTATAACTTGTATGTATTTCAAATTTGAACCAAATTTGAAATATATGAAATGGGGCTTTTGGCTTAAACGTTTGAAACCCAAAACGACTTCTCTTCATGCTAGGCATCATAAGACCGAGTTTAGGGTTAGGGGGTAGATACAGGATTTGTCTGTTTTGAATATGTCTATACCTTGTTTATCTACTTGAATATGCTTACTATATATATATGACGTAAGAAGACTATGTGCTTTGGTTTTTAATTTTTTTATTTTTCCAGAATTTTTATGCCCATTTGAATCTTGGTCAAATCCTAGGCTTGACCAATATTTAAACAAGCTTAAAACATGAAAATGAAAAGGTAAGCTTGGATCCTTCTTTGTCACTCTAAGATGAAGTTTTTGGGAGGTTTTCAAAATTTCCATGTCTGAAACCCAAAACCACTTCTCTTCATGCTTGACTTCATAAGACAGAGTTTAGGGTTAGCCAGGGACAGGGTAGATACACGATTTTCTAGTTTGAATATGTCTAGACCATGTTTATCAACTTGAATGATCATTATATGACAGAAAAAGGCTAGGTGCGTTTTTTATTTTATTTTATACCCATTTGAATCTTGATCAAATCCTAGTTTTGACCAGGATTTAAATAAGTTTAAAACATGAAAATGAAAAGGTAAGCCTGGATCCTTCTTAGTCACTCTAAAATGAAGCTTTTGGGAGGTTTTTGAAATTTCCATGTTTGAAACCCAAAACCATTTCTCATCATGCTTGACTTCATTAGATATAGTTTAGGGTTAGGTGTAGATACACGATTTGTCTGGTTTGAATATGTCTAGACCTTGTTTATCAACTTCAATTCTTACTATATGACATAAGAAGACTATATGTGCTTTGGTTTTTGATTTTTTGATTTTTCTGAATGTTTATGCCCATTTGAATCTTGGTCAAATCCTAGGTTTGACCAAGATTTAAACAAGTCTATAACATGAAAATGAAAAGGTAAGCCTGGATCCTTCTTAGTCATTCTAAAATGAAGCTTTTGGGGGGTTCTTGAAATCTCAATGTTTGAAACCCAAAACCACTTCTCTTCATGGTTGACTTCATAAGACATGCAGAGTTTAGGGTTAGGGGTAGATACATGATTTGTTGGGTTTGAATATGTCTAGACATGCTTGTTTATCAACTTGAATGCTTACTATATGACATAAGAAGGCTATGTGCTTTGGTTTTTCATTTTTCCGGTTTTTTGAATTTTATGCCCATTTGAAGATTTTGGGAGGTTCTTGAAATTTTCATGTTTGAAACCAATACGACTTCTGTTCATGCTAGACTTCATAAGATCGACCGAGTTTATGGTTAGGGGGTAGATACATGATTTGTCTGGTTTGAACATGTCTAAACCTTGTTTATCAACTTGAAAGCTTACTATATGACATAAGAAGACTATGTGCTTTTGTTTTTCATTCTTCTATTTTTTTTATTTTATGCCCATTTGAATCTTGGTCAAATCCTATGTTTGACCTGGATTTAAACAAGTATAAAATATGAAAACGAAAAGGTAAGCCTGGATCCTTCTTAGTCACTCTAAAATGAAGCGGCTTTTGGGATGTTCTTGAAATTTTCATGTTTGAAACCCAAAACCACTTCTCTTCATGATTGACTTCATAAGACAGAGTTTAAGGTTAGGGGCAGATATATACATGATTTTCTAGTTTGAATATGTCTAGACCTTATTTATCAACTTGAATGCTTACTATATGACATAAGAATGCTATGTGCTTTGGTTTATCAATCTTTTGGTTTTTTCCTGAATTTTTATGCCCATTTGAATCTTGGTCAAATCCTAGGTTTCACAAAGATTTAAACAAGTTTAAAATCTGAAAATTAAAAGGTAAGCATGGATCCTTCTTAGTCACTCTAAAATGAAGCTTTTGGGAGGTTTTTGAAATTTCCATGTTTGAAACCCAAAACCACTTCTCTTCATGCTTAATTGACTTCATAAGACAGAGTTTAGAGTGTTAGGGGTAGATACATGATTTGTCTAGTTTGAATACGTCTAGACCTTGTTTATCAACTTGAATTCTTACTATATGACATAAGAAGGCTATGTGCTTTGGTTTTTCATTTTTCTGATTTTTTTGAATTTTATGCCCATTTGAATCTTGGTCAAATACTAGCTAGGTTTGACCAAGATTTAAACAAGTTTAAAACATGAAAATGAAAAGGTAAGCCTCGATCCTTCTTAGTCACTCTAAAATGAAGCTTTTGGGAGGTTTTTGAAATTTGCATGTTTGAAACCCAAAACCACTTCTCTTCATGCCTTACTTCATAAGACGGAGTTTAGGGTCGTTAGGGAGTAGATACATGATTTGCCTGGTTTGAATATGTCTAGACCTTGTTTATCATCTTGAATGCTTACTATATGACAGAAGAAGACTATGTGCATTGGTATTTCATTTTTTTTTGAATTTTCATGCCCATTTCAATCTTGGTGAAATCCTAGGTTTGAGCAAGATTTAAACAAATTTAACACGTGAAAACGAATAAGCATGGATCCTTCTTAGTCACTCCAAAATGTACCAATTGATAGATGTGTTAACTTTGCTTCATGGAAAAATTAATGTCATGTAAATGAGTTAACTTGGATTTCCTACCCTTGAATCCATAGGAAACTTTGTTCTAATGCACTATAATAATCAACCGAGTTTTTACACCAACAGGTCTGTCACTTACGTGTGGTGCCCATGCGTGAGGTCCCACACTTCAGTGAGCACAAGTCAAGTGCAGTAGGTACGCAAACTCCAAGCCATCTTCTTTGTCAAGAGAAGACGCATCGGGATGCGTATTGGAAGTCTGTGGGTCCTTCTGGATCCTTCGGTTTTCCCTCTCACAAAAAAAACAAATCTCTCTCATTCTCGGCCTCGCTCGACTCGCTCGCTCGCTCGCACCTCCTGCTCACTGACAAACCCTGCACAAAAGTCAACATCATCACCCGAAAAAGGGGAGACACCATAATGCTCTCCCTTCTTCTCTCCTTCCGAGTGATCCCTCTTCCTCCGAGTTTCACTCGACGGGCAAACACACATGTGCTGCATAGTAATAATAATAAAAAGGTAGAAAAATCAACCTACGAATCTATAATTAAATACGTTAAACTAGGGTTTTGCCCAGTACTACAGATCAAGTTCATAAAAAATCCAACTACGGGGTTCGAACAACCCCATTTCTAATCCAAGATTTTTTCGACCTCATCCAAATGGCCTCAAACTATAGGGTTAATTAGCATCTAGTGCAGTATGTGTGAACATGTATGCACTATGTGTGCTATAACTTGTATGTCTTTCAAATTTGAACCAAATTTGAATAAGTTTGAAATATATGAAATGGGGCTTTTGGCTTAAACGTTTGAAACCCAAAACGACTTCTCTTCATGCTAGGCATCATAAGACCGAGTTTAGGGTTAGGGGGTAGATACAGGATTTGTCTGTTTTGAATATGTCTATACCTTGTTTATCTACTTGAATATGCTTACTATAGATATATATGACGTAAGAAGACTATGTGCTTTGGTTTTTATTTTTTTTATTTTTCCAGAATTTTTATGCCCATTTGAATCTTGGTCAAATCCTAGGCTTGACCAATATTTAAACAAGCTTAAAACATGAAAATGAAAAGGTAAGCTTGGATCCTTCTTTGTCACTCTAAGATGAAGTTTTTGGGAGGTTTTCAAAATTTCCATGTCTGAAACCCAAAACCACTTCTCTTCATGCTTGACTTCATAAGACAGAGTTTAGGGTTAGCCAGGGACAGGGTAGATACACGATTTTCTAGTTTGAATATGTCTAGACCATGTTTATCAACTTGAATGATCATTATATGACAGAAAAAGGCTAGGTGCGTTTTTTATTTTATTTTATACCCATTTGAATCTTGATCAAATCCTAGTTTTGACCAGGATTTAAATAAGTTTAAAACATGAAAATGAAAAGGTAAGCCTGGATCCTTCTTAGTCACTCTAAAATGAAGCTTTTGGGAGGTTTTTGAAATTTCCATGTTTGAAACCCAAAACCATTTCTCATCATGCTTGACTTCATTAGATATAGTTTAGGGTTAGGTGTAGATACACGATTTGTCTGGTTTGAATATGTCTAGACCTTGTTTATCAACTTCAATTCTTACTATATGACATAAGAAGACTATATGTGCTTTGGTTTTTGATTTTTTGATTTTTTTGAATGTTTATGCCCATTTGAATCTTGGTCAAATCCTAGGTTTGACCAAGATTTAAACAAGTCTATAACATGAAAATGAAAAGGTAAGCCTGGATCCTTCTTAGTCATTCTAAAATGAAGCTTTTGGGGGGTTCTTGAAATCTCAATGTTTGAAACCCAAAACCACTTCTCTTCATGGTTGACTTCATAAGACATGCAGAGTTTAGGGTTAGGGGTAGATACATGATTTGTTGGGTTTGAATATGTCTAGACATGCTTGTTTATCAACTTGAATGCTTACTATATGACATAAGAAGGCTATGTGCTTTGGTTTTTCATTTTTCCGGTTTTTTGAATTTTATGCCCATTTGAAGATTTTGGGAGGTTCTTGAAATTTTCATGTTTGAAACCAATACGACTTCTCTTCATGCTAGACTTCATAAGATCGACCGAGTTTATGGTTAGGGGGTAGATACATGATTTGTCTGGTTTGAACATGTCTAAACCTTGTTTATCAACTTGAAAGCTTACTATATGACATAAGAAGACTATGTGCTTTTGTTTTTCATTCTTCTATTTTTTTATTTTATGCCCATTTGAATCTTGGTCAAATCCTATGTTTGACCTGGATTTAAACAAGTATAAAATATGAAAACGAAAAGGTAAGCATGGATCCTTCTTAGTCACTCTAAAATGAAGCGGCTTTTGGGATGTTCTTGAAATTTTCATGTTTGAAACCCAAAACCACTTCTCTTCATGATTGACTTCATAAGACAGAGTTTAAGGTTAGGGGCAGATATATACATGATTTTCTAGTTTGAATATGTCTAGAGCTTGTTTATCAACTTGAATGCTTACTATATGACATAAGAATGCTATGTGCTTTGGTTTATCAATCTTTTGGTTTTTTCCTGAATTTTTATGCCCATTTGAATCTTGGTCAAATCCTAGGTTTCACAAAGATTTAAACAAGTTTAAAATCTGAAAATTAAAAGGTAAGCATGGATCCTTCTTAGTCACTCTAAAATGAAGCTTTTGGGAGGTTTTTGAAATTTCCATGTTTGAAACCCAAACCACTTCTCTTCATGCTTAATTGACTTCATAAGACAGAGTTTAGAGTGTTAGGGGTAGATACATGATTTGTCTAGTTTGAATATGTCTAGACCTTGTTTATCAACTTGAATTCTTACTATATGACATAAGAAGGCTATGTGCTTTGGTTTTTCATTTTTCTGTTTTTTTTGAATTTTATGCCCATTTGAATCTTGGTCAAATACTAGCTAGGTTTGACCAAGATTTAAACAAGTTTAAAACATGAAAATGAAAAGGTAAGCCTCGATCCTTCTTAGTCACTCTAAAATGAAGCTTTTGGGAGGTTTTTGAAATTTGCATGTTTGAAACCCAAAACCACTTCTCTTCATGCCTTACTTCATAAGACGGAGTTTAGGGTCGTTAGGGAGTAGATACATGATTTGCCTGGTTTGAATATGTCTAGACCTTGTTTATCATCTTGAATGCTTACTATATGACAGAAGAAGACTATGTGCATTGGTATTTCATTTTTTTTTGAATTTTCATGCCCATTTCAATCTTGGTGAAATCCTAGGTTTGAGCAAGATTTAAACAAATTTAACACGTGAAAACGAATAAGCATGGATCCTTCTTAGTCACTCCAAAATGTACCAATTGATAGATGTGTTAACTTTGCTTCATGGAAAAATTAATGTCATGTAAATGAGTTAACTTGGATTTCCTACCGTTGAATCCATAGGAAACTTTGTTCTAATGCACTATAATAATCAACCGAGTTTTTACACCAACAGGTCTGTCACTTACGTGTGGTGCCCATGCGTGAGGTCCCACACTTCAGTGAGCACAAGTCAAGTGCAGTAGGTACGCAAACTCCAAGCCATCTTCTTTGTCAAGAGAAGACGCATCAGGATGCGTTTTGGAAGTCTGTGGGTCCTTCTGGATCCTTCGGTTGTCCCTCTCACAAAAAAAATAAATCTCTCTCATTCTCGGCCTCGCTCGACTCGCTCGCTCGCTCGCACCTCCTGCTCACTGACAAACCCTGCACAAAAGTCAACATCATCACCCGAAAAAGGGGAGACACCATAATTCTCTCCCTTCTTCTCTCCTTCCGAGTGATCCCTCTTCCTCCGAGTTTCACTCGACGGGCAAACACACATGTGCTGCATAGTAATAATAATAAAAAGGTAGAAAAATCAACCTACGAATCTATAATTAAATACGTTAAACTAGGGTTTTGCCCAGTACTACAGATCAAGTTCATAAAAAATCCAACTACGGGGTTCGAACAACCCCATTTCTAATCCAAGATTTTTTCGACCTCATCCAAATGGCCTCAAACTATAGGGTTAATTAGCATCTAGTGCAGTATGTGTGAACATGTATGCACTATGTGTGCTATAACTTGTATGTCTTTCAAATTTGAACCAAATTTGAAATATATGAAATGGGGCTTTTGGCTTAAACGTTTGAAACCCAAAACGACTTCTCTTCATGCTAGGCATCATAAGACCGAGTTTAGGGTTAGGGGGTAGATACAGGATTTGTCTGTTTTGAATATGTCTATACCTTGTTTATCTACTTGAATATGCTTACTATAGATATATATGACGTAAGAAGACTATGTGCTTTGGTTTTTTTTTATTTTTCCAGAATTTTTATGCCCATTTGAATCTTGGTCAAATCCTAGGCTTGACCAATATTTAAACAAGCTTAAAACATGAAAATGAAAAGGTAAGCTTGGATCCTTCTTTGTCACTCTAAGATGAAGTTTTTGGGAGGTTTTCAAAATTTCCATGTCTGAAACCCAAAACCACTTCTCTTCATGCTTGACTTCATAAGACAGAGTTTAGGGTTAGCCAGGGACAGGGTAGATACACGATTTTCTAGTTTGAATATGTCTAGACCATGTTTATCAACTTGAATGATCATTATATGACAGAAAAAGGCTATGTGCGTTTTTTATTTTATTTTATACCCATTTGAATCTTGATCAAATCCTAGTTTTGACCAGGATTTAAATAAGTTTAAAACATGAAAATGAAAAGGTAAGCCTGGATCCTTCTTAGTCACTCTAAAATGAAGCTTTTGGGAGGTTTTTGAAATTTCCATGTTTGAAACCCAAAACCATTTCTCATCATGCTTGACTTCATTAGATATAGTTTAGGGTTAGGTGTAGATACACGATTTGTCTGGTTTGAATATGTCTAGACCTTGTTTATCAACTTCAATTCTTACTATATGACATAAGAAGACTATATGTGCTTTGGTTTTTGATTTTTTGATTTTTTTGAATGTTTATGCCCATTTGAATCTTGGTCAAATCCTAGGTTTGACCAAGATTTAAACAAGTCTATAACATGAAAATGAAAAGGTAAGCCTGGATCCTTCTTAGTCATTCTAAAATGAAGCTTTTGGGGGGTTCTTGAAATCTCAATGTTTGAAACCCAAAACCACTTCTCTTCATGGTTGACTTCATAAGACATGCAGAGTTTAGGGTTAGGGGTAGATACATGATTTGTCGGGTTTGAATATGTCTAGACATGCTTGTTTATCAACTTGAATGCTTACTATATGACATAAGAAGGCTATGTGCTTTGGTTTTTCATTTTTCCGGTTTTTTGAATTTTATGCCCATTTGAAGATTTTGGGAGGTTCTTGAAATTTTCATGTTTGAAACCAATACGACTTCTCTTCATGCTAGACTTCATAAGATCGACCGAGTTTATGGTTAGGGGGTAGATACATGATTTGTCTGGTTTGAACATGTCTAAACCTTGTTTATCAACTTGAAAGCTTACTATATGACATAAGAAGACTATGTGCTTTTGTTTTTCATTCTTCTATTTTTTTATTTTATGCCCATTTGAATCTTGGTCAAATCCTATGTTTGACCTGGATTTAAACAAGTATAAAATATGAAAACGAAAAGGTAAGCCTGGATCCTTCTTAGTCACTCTAAAATGAAGCGGCTTTTGGGATGTTCTTGAAATTTTCATGTTTGAAACCCAAAACCACTTCTCTTCATGATTGACTTCATAAGACAGAGTTTAAGGTTAGGGGCAGATATATACATGATTTTCTAGTTTGAATATGTCTAGACCTTGTTTATCAACTTGAATGCTTACTATATGACATAAGAATGCTATGTGCTTTGGTTTATCAATCTTTTGGTTTTTTCCTGAATTTTTATGCCCATTTGAATCTTGGTCAAATCCTAGGTTTCACAAAGATTTAAACAAGTTTAAAATCTGAAAATTAAAAGGTAAGCATGGATCCTTCTTAGTCACTCTAAAATGAAGCTTTTGGGAGGTTTTTGAAATTTCCATGTTTGAAACCCAAAACCACTTCTCTTCATGCTTAATTGACTTCATAAGACAGAGTTTAGAGTGTTAGGGGTAGATACATGATTTGTCTAGTTTGAATATGTCTAGACCTTGTTTATCAACTTGAATTCTTACTATATGACATAAGAAGGCTATGTGCTTTGGTTTTTCATTTTTTTGATTTTTTTGAATTTTATGCCCATTTGAATCTTGGTCAAATACTAGCTAGGTTTGACCAAGATTTAAACAAGTTTAAAACATGAAAATGAAAAGGTAAGCCTCGATCCTTCTTAGTCACTCTAAAATGAAGCTTTTGGGAGGTTTTTGAAATTTGCATGTTTGAAACCCAAAACCACTTCTCTTCATGCCTTACTTCATAAGACGGAGTTTAGGGTCGTTAGGGAGTAGATACATGATTTGCCTGGTTTGAATATGTCTAGACCTTGTTTATCATCTTGAATGCTTACTATATGACAGAAGAAGACTATGTGCATTGGTATTTCATTTTTTTTGAATTTTCATGCCCATTTCAATCTTGGTGAAATCCTAGGTTTGAGCAAGATTTAAACAAATTTAACACGTGAAAACGAATAAGCATGGATCCTTCTTAGTCACTCCAAAATGTACCAATTGATAGATGTGTTAACTTTGCTTCATGGAAAAATTAATGTCATGTAAATGAGTTAACTTGGATTTCCTACCGTTGAATCCATAGGAAACTTTGTTCTAATGCACTATAATAATCAACCGAGTTTTTACACCAACAAGTCTGTCACTTACGTGTGGTGCCCATGCGTGAGGTCCCACACTTCAGTGAGCACAAGTCAAGTGCAGTAGGTACGCAAACTCCAAGCCATCTTCTTTGTCAAGAGAAGACGCATCAGGATGCGTTTTGGAAGTCTGTGGGTCCTTCTGGATCCTTCGGTTGTCCCTCTCACAAAAAAAAACAAATCTCTCTCATTCTCGGCCTCGCTCGACTCGCTCGCTCGCTCCTGCTCACTGACAAACCCTGCACAAAAGTCAACATCATCACCCGAAAAAGGGGAGACACCATAATTCTCTCCCTTCTTCTCTCCTTCCGAGTGATCCCTCTTCCTCCGAGTTTCACTCGACGGGCAAACACACATGTGCTGCATAGTAATAATAATAAAAAGGTAGAAAAATCAACCTACGAATCTATAATTAAATACGTTAAACTAGGGTTTTTCCCAGTACTACAGATCAAGTTCATAAAAAATCCAACTACGGGGTTCGAACAACCCCATTTCTAATCCAAGAATTTTTTCGACCTCATCCAAATGGCCTCAAACTATAGGGTTAATTAGCATCTAGTGCAGTATGTGTGAACATGTATGCACTATGTGTGCTATAACTTGTATGTCTTTCAAATTTGAACCAAATTTGAATAAGTTTGAAATATATGAAATGGGGCTTTTGGCTTAAACGTTTGAAACCCAAAACGACTTCTCTTCATGCTAGGCATCATAAGACCGAGTTTAGGGTTAGGGGGTAGATACAGGATTTGTCTGTTTTGAATATGTCTATACCTTGTTTATCTACTTGAATATGCTTACTATAGATATATATGACGTAAGAAGACTATGTGCTTTGGTTTTTATTTTTTTTTATTTTTCCAGAATTTTTATGCCCATTTGAATCTTGGTCAAATCCTAGGCTTGACCAATATTTAAACAAGCTTAAAACATGAAAATGAAAAGGTAAGCTTGGATCCTTCTTTGTCACTCTAAGATGAAGTTTTTGGGAGGTTTTCAAAATTTCCATGTCTGAAACCCAAAACCACTTCTCTTCATGCTTGACTTCATAAGACAGAGTTTAGGGTTAGCCAGGGACAGGGTAGATACACGATTTTCTAGTTTGAATATGTCTAGACCATGTTTATCAACTTGAATGATCATTATATGACAGAAAAAGGCTATGTGCGTTTTTTATTTTATTTTATACCCATTTGAATCTTGATCAAATCCTAGTTTTGACCAGGATTTAAATAAGTTTAAAACATGAAAATGAAAAGGTAAGCCTGGATCCTTCTTAGTCACTCTAAAATGAAGCTTTTGGGAGGTTTTTGAAATTTCCATGTTTGAAACCCAAAACCATTTCTCATCATGCTTGACTTCATTAGATATAGTTTAGGGTTAGGTGTAGATACACGATTTGTCTGGTTTGAATATGTCTAGACCTTGTTTATCAACTTCAATTCTTACTATATGACATAAGAAGACTATATGTGCTTTGGTTTTTGATTTTTTGATTTTTTCTGAATGTTTATGCCCATTTGAATCTTGGTCAAATCCTAGGTTTGACCAAGATTTAAACAAGTCTATAACATGAAAATGAAAAGGTAAGCCTGGATCCTTCTTAGTCATTCTAAAATGAAGCTTTTGGGGGGTTCTTGAAATCTCAATGTTTGAAACCCAAAACCACTTCTCTTCATGGTTGACTTCATAAGACATGCAGAGTTTAGGGTTAGGGGTAGATACATGATTTGTCGGGTTTGAATATGTCTAGACATGCTTGTTTATCAACTTGAATGCTTACTATATGACATAAGAAGGCTATGTGTTTTTTTCATTTTTCCGGTTTTTTGAATATTATGCCCATTTGAATATTTTGGGAGGTTCTTGAAATTTTCATGTTTGAAACCAATACGACTTCTCTTCATGCTAGACTTCATAAGATCGACCGAGTTTATGGTTAGGGGGTAGATACATGATTTGTCTGGTTTGAACATGTCTAAACCTTGTTTATCAACTTGAAAGCTTACTATATGACATAAGAAGACTATGTGCTTTTGTTTTTCATTCTTCTATTTTTTTATTTTATGCCCATTTGAATCTTGGTCAAATCCTATGTTTGACCTGGATTTAAACAAGTATAAAATATGAAAACGAAAAGGTAAGCATGGATCCTTCTTAGTCACTCTAAAATGAAGCGGCTTTTGGGATGTTCTTGAAATTTTCATGTTTGAAACCCAAAACCACTTCTCTTCATGATTGACTTCATAAGACAGAGTTTAAGGTTAGGGGCAGATATATACATGATTTTCTAGTTTGAATATGTCTAGACCTTGTTTATCAACTTGAATGCTTACTATATGACATAAGAATGCTATGTGCTTTGGTTTATCAATCTTTTGGTTTTTTCCTGAATTTTTATGCCCATTTGAATCTTGGTCAAATCCTAGGTTTCACAAAGATTTAAACAAGTTTAAAATCTGAAAATTAAAAGGTAAGCATGGATCCTTCTTAGTCACTCTAAAATGAAGCTTTTGGGAGGTTTTTGAAATTTCCATGTTTGAAACCCAAAACCACTTCTCTTCATGCTTAATTGACTTCATAAGACAGAGTTTAGAGTGTTAGGGGTAGATACATGATTTGTCTAGTTTGAATATGTCTAGACCTTGTTTATCAACTTGAATTCTTACTATATGACATAAGAAGGCTATGTGCTTTGGTTTTTCATTTTTTGATTTTTTTGAATTTTATGCCCATTTGAATCTTGGTCAAATACTAGCTAGGTTTGACCAAGATTTAAACAAGTTTAAAACATGAAAATGAAAAGGTAAGCCTCGATCCTTCTTAGTCACTCTAAAATGAAGCTTTTGGGAGGTTTTTGAAATTTGCATGTTTGAAACCCAAAACCACTTCTCTTCATGCCTTACTTCATAAGACGGAGTTTAGGGTCGTTAGGGAGTAGATACATGATTTGCCTGGTTTGAATATGTCTAGACCTTGTTTATCATCTTGAATGCTTACTATATGACAGAAGAAGACTATGTGCATTGGTATTTCATTTTTTTTTGAATTTTCATGCCCATTTCAATCTTGGTGAAATCCTAGGTTTGAGCAAGATTTAAACAAATTTAACACGTGAAAACGAATAAGCATGGATCCTTCTTAGTCACTCCAAAATGTACCAATTGATAGATGTGTTAACTTTGCTTCATGGAAAAATTAATGTCATGTAAATGAGTTAACTTGGATTTCCTACCGTTGAATCCATAGGAAACTTTGTTCTAATGCACTATAATAATCAACCGAGTTTTTACACCAACAGGTCTGTCACTTACGTGTGGTGCCCATGCGTGAGGTCCTACGGATGCTTCTATTCTTGTAGACAGTGTTGGGCCTCCAAGAGCAGAGGTTTGTAGAACAGCAGCAAGTTTCCCTTAAGTGGATTACCCAAGGTTTATCGAACTCAGGGAGGAAGAGGTCAAAGATATCCCTCTCAAGCAACCCTGCAACCACAAAGCAAGAAGTCTCTTGTGTCCCCAACACACCTAATAGGTGCACTAGTTCGGCGAAGAGATAGTGAAATACAAGTGGTATGAATGAATATGAGCAGTAGTACGGCGCCAGAAAATAGCTTGCTGGCGTGCAGTTGATGGTAGTAATATTGTAGGAAGTAAACAAGCAGTAGTAACGCAGCAGTAGTAACGTAAAACAGTAAACAAGCAGTGATAGCAGTATTTAGGAACAAGGCCTAGGGATTAGACTTTCACTAGTGGACACTCTCAACATTGATCACATAACATAATAGATAAATGCATACTCTACACTCTCTTGTTGGATGATGAACACATTGCGTAGGATTACACGAACCCTCAATGCCGGAGTTAACAAGCTCCACAATTCAATGTTCATATTTAAATAACCTTAGAGTGCATGAAAGATCGACATGACTAAACCAAGTACTAACATAGCATGCACACTGTCACCTTCACGCCATGTAGGAGGAATAGATCACACCAATACCATCATAGCAATAGTTAACTTCATAATCTACAAGAGATCATAATCATAGCCTACGCCAAGTACTAACACGGATGCACACACTGTCACCATTACATCGTGTAGGAGGAATAAAACTACTTTAATAACATCACTAGAGTAGCACACAGATAAATTGTGATACAAAACACATTGCAATCATAAAGAGATATAAATAAGCACTTCACTATGCCATTCATAACAGTGAATAAGTATTCTGTGAAATATAGCCTAAGAGACCCACACGGTGCACACACTGTCACCTTTACACACGTGGGACAAGGAGTCTCCGGAGATCACATAAGTAAAACTCACTTGACTAGCACAATGACATCTAGATTACAAGCATCATCATATGAATCTCAATCATGTAAGGCAGCTCATGAGATTATTGTATTGAGGTACATGGGAGAGAGATGAACCACATAGCTACCGGTACAGCCCCGAGCCTCGATGGAGAACTACTCCCTCTTCATGGGAGCAGCAGCGGTGATGAAGATGGCGGTGGAGATGGCAGCGGTGTCGATGGAGGAGCCTTCGGGGCACTTCCCCGCTCCGGCGGGTGCGGAACAGAGACTCTGTCCCCAGATCTTGGCCGCGATGGCGGCGGCTCGGAAGGTTTCGCGTACCGTGGCTTATTTTGTAAGGGTTTCGACGCAGGGGCTTTATATAGGCGAAAAGGCAGCGTCAGAAGGTCGAAGGGCGACGACACCATAGGGCCGCGCGGCCGGGGGTGGGCCGCGCCGGCCTATCTGGGGCTGTGTGGCCCCCTCTGGTGGCTCTCGGGTGTTGGATGCTTCCGGGCAAAATAGGAACCTGGCGTTGATTTCGTCCAATTCCGAGAATATTTCGTTACTAGGATTTCGAAACCAAAAACAGAACTGGCACTTCGGCATCTTGTTAATAGGTTAGTTCCAAAATGCATAATAATGACATATAATGTGTATAAAACATGTAGGTATCATCAATAAAGTAGCATGGAACATAAGAAATTATCGATACGTCGGAGACGTATCAAGGTCCCACACTTCAGTGAGCACAAGTCAAGTGCAGTAGGTACGCAAACTCCAAGCCATCTTCTTTGTCAAGAGAAGACGCATCAGGATGCGTTTTGGAAGTCTGTGGGTCCTTCTGGATCCTTCGGTTGTCCCTCTCACAAAAAACAAATCTCTCTCATTCTCGGCCTCTCTCGACTCGCTCGCTCGCTCGCACCTCCTGCTCACTGACAAACCCTGCACAAAAGTCAACATCATCACCCGAAAAAGGGGAGACACCATAATTCTCTCCCTTCTTCTCTCCTTCCGAGTGATCCCTCTTCCTCCGAGTTTCACTCGACGGGCAAACACACATGTGCTGCATAGTAATAATAAAAAAAGTAGAAAAATCAACCTACGAATCTATAATTAAATACGTTAAACTAGGGTTTTTCCCAGTACTACAGATCAAGTTCATAAAAAATCCAACTACGGGGTTCGAACAACCCCATTTCTAATCCAAGAATTTTTTCGACCTCATCCAAATGGCCTCAAACTATAGGGTTAATTAGCATCTAGTGCAATATGTGTGAACATGTATGCACTATGTGTGCTATAACTTGTATGTCTTTCAAATTTGAACCAAATTTGAATAAGTTTGAAATATATGAAATGGGGCTTTTGGCTTAAACGTTTGAAACCCAAAACGACTTCTCTTCATGCTAGGCATCATAAGACCGAGTTTAGGGTTAGGGGGTAGATACATGATTTGTCTGTTTTGAATATGTCTATACCTTGTTTATCTACTTGAATATGCTTACTATAGATATATATGACGTAAGAAGACTATGTGCTTTGGTTTTTATTTTTTTTATTTTTCCAGAATTTTTATGCCCATTTGAATCTTGGTCAAATCCTAGGCTTGACCAATATTTAAACAAGCTTAAAACATGAAAATGAAAAGGTAAGCTTGGATCCTTCTTTGTCACTCTAAGATGAAGTTTTTGGGAGGTTTTCAAAATTTCCATGTCTGAAACCCAAAAACACTTCTCTTCATGCTTGACTTCATAATTAAGACAGAGTTAATCGTTAGGGGGTAGATACACGTTTTTTCTATTATGAATATGTCTAGACCAGCCATGTTCATCAAGTTGAATGCTTACTATATATGACATAAGAAGGCTATGTGCTTTGGTTTTTCATTTTTCTATTTTATTTTTATTTTTATGCCCATTTGAGTCGTGGTGAAATCATAGGTTTGACCAAGATCTAAACCAGTTTAAAACATGAAAATGAAAAGGTAAACCTGGATCCTTCTTAGTCACTCCAAAATGAAGCTTTGGGGGGTGGGTTCTTGAAATTTCCATGTTTAATTTGAAACCCAAAACCATTTCTCTTCATGCTTGACTTCATAAGACAAAGCTAGTTTAGGGCTTTAGGGGGTAGATACATGATTTGTCTAGTTTGAATATGTCTAGACCTTGTTTATCAACTTCAATTCTTACTATATGACATAAGAAGACTATATGTGCTTTGGTTTTTGATTTTTTGATTTTTTTGAATGTTTATGCCCATTTGAATCTTGGTCAAATCCTAGGTTTGACCAAGATTTAAACAAGTCTATAACATGAAAATGAAAAGGTAAGCCTGGATCCTTCCTAGCTAGTCATTCTAAAATGAAGCTTTTGGGGGGTTCTTGAAATCTCAATGTTTGAAACCCAAAACCACTTCTCTTCATGGTTGACTTCATAAGACATGCAGAGTTTAGGGTTAGGGGGTAGATACATGATTTGTCGGGTTTGAATATGTCTAGACATGCTTGTTTATCAACTTGAATGCTTACTATATGACATAAGAAGGCTATGTGCTTTGGTTTTTCATTTTTCTGGTTTTTTGAATTTTATGCCCATTTGAAGATTTTGGGTGGTTCTTGAAATTTTCATGTTTGAAACCAATACGACTTCTCTTCATGCTAGACTTCATAAGATCGACCGAGTTTATGGTTAGGGGCTAGATACATGATTTGTCTGGTTTGAACATGTCTAAACCTTGTTTATCAACTTGAAAGCTTACTATATGACATAAGAAGACTATGTGCTTTTGTTTTTCATTCTTCTATTTTTTTTATTTTATGCCCATTTGAATCTTGGTCAAATCCTATGTTTGACCTGGATTTAAACAAGTATAAAATATGAAAACGAAAAGGTAAGCCTGGATCCTTCTTAGTCACTCTAAAATGAAGCGACTTTTGGGATGTTCTTGAAATTTTCATGTTTGAAACCCAAAACCACTTCTCTTCATGATTGCTTCATAAGACAGAGTTTAAGGTTAGGAACAGATATATACATGATTTTCTAGTTTGAATATGTCTAGACCTTGTTAATCAACTTGAATGCTTACTCTATGACATAAGAATGCTATGTGCTTTGGTTTATCATTCTTTTGGTTTTTTCCTGAATTTTTATGCCCATTTGAATCTTGGTCAAATCCTAGGTTTCACAAAGATTTAAACAAGTTTAAAATCTGAAAATTAAAATGTAAGCATGGATCCTTCTTAGTCACTCTAAAATGAAGCTTTTGAGAGGTTTTTGAAATTTCCATGTTTGAAACCAAAAACCACTTCTCTTCATGCTTGACTTCATAAGACAGAGTTTAGAGTGTTAGGGGTAGATACATGATTTGTCTAGTTTGAATATGTCTAGACCTTGTTTATCAACTTGAATTCTTACTATATGACATAAGAAGGCTATGTGCTTTGGTTTTTCATTTTTCTGGTTTTTTTGAATTTTATGCCCATTTGAAGATTTTGGGTGGTTCTTGAAATTTTCATGTTTGAAACCAATACGACTTCTCTTCATGCTAGACTTCATAAGATCGACCGAGTTTATGGTTAGGGGCTAGATACATGATTTGTCTGGTTTGAACATGTCTAAACCTTGTTTATCAACTTGAAAGCTTACTATATGACATACGAAGACTATGTGCTTTTGTTTTTCATTCTTCTATTTTTTTATTTTATGCCCATTTGAATCTTGGTCAAATCCTATGTTTGACCTGGATTTAAACAAGTATATAATATGAAAACGAAAAGGTAAGCCTGGATCCTTCTTAGTCACTCTAAAATGAAGCGACTTTTGGGATGTTCTTGAAATTTTCATGTTTGAAACCCAAACCACTTCTCTTCATGATTGACTTCATATATAAGACAGAGTTTAAGGTTAGGGACAGATATATACATGATTTTCTAGTTTGAATATGTCTAGACCTTGTTAATCAACTTGAATGCTTACTGTATGACATAAGAATGCTATGTGCTTTGGTTTATCATTCTTTTGGCTTTTTCCTGAATTTTTATGCCCATTTGAATCTTGGTCAAATCCTAGGTTTCACAAAGATTTAAACAAGTTTAAAATCTAAAAATTAAAAGGTAAGCATGGATCCTTCTTAGTCACTCTAAAATGAAGCTTTTGGGAGGTTTTTGAAATTTCCATGTTTGAAACCCAAAACCACTTCTCTTCATGCTTGACTTCATAAGACAGAGTTTAGAGTGTTAGGGGTAGATACATGATTTTTCTAGTTTGAATATGTCTAGACCTTGTTTATCAACTTGAATTCTTACTATATGACATAAGAAGGCTATGTGCTTTGGTTTTTCATTTTTCTGTTTTTTTTTTGAATTTTATGCCCATTTGAATCTTGGTCAAATACTAGCTAGGTTTAAAACATGAAATTTAGCCCCCAAAAATTGTACATATATGGATTCACATTGAGATAATTCATGAAACTTTGGAAATGGCCATCTCGTGTCATGTTTCCCCACAAATGAGAATTGGATTAATTGGTGGCAGACAAGTAAACACACATTTATGTGCGACAACCCAAAATGCACATATTTTGCAAAGTTTTCATGCGTGCATGAAAAGTTGCAAATATATACATAAAATGGGCCATGATTCAAAAGTTTGACATGGTTCTTGTGTAGTAGTAGTACCAAAGCTCACACGTGGGAAGAAATTAAGATGGTCGAATTCCAACATGTTGCCACACTTTTTTGAAGGGCTCTTTTCTAAAACATTGGTATGGCATGTCTGCTATTTTCCCTAGCTATATAGAAAAATGATGAACAATCCATGATTTCCGATTGCCGTTTTTGAACCACCTTTGGCTTGATTTCAAATTTAGGTCAAAATCATGGGGGGGGGGTAGGGGACACGAGTGTGTTTCTTTTTGGCTCGTATTTGCAAGTTTTTTGGGGTCCCACAAATTTAGGGTAGCATCACGCCCACCCCATCCCTTCACGCGCGGAAAAAGTGTTAGGCGAGTAGTAAAATGGCATGACCAACAAGTTTCAAGTAAAATTTCGAATATATAACCAAAATGTACCAAGTGTTAGATGAGTTAACTTGGCTTCATGGAAAAAATAATGTCATGTAAATAAGTTAACTTGGCTTTCCTACCCTTGAATCCATACGAAACTTTGTACGGAGTTCTAATACAGTATAATGATCACCCGAATTATTACACCAACATGTCTGTCACTTACGTGTGGTTCCCATGCGTGAGGTCCCACACTTCAGTGAGCACAAGTCACGGACAATTTTTTGCAAATGTTGCAAAGGATAAAAGGTGGAAGCGGCATCACACGGAAGGAGAAGAGGAAGGGAGAGCAGTCACGGCCTCGAAATGCTTCAACCTATCCGGGAAGTGATGTTGACTGGCACGCAAGGTTTTTCAGTGCTGCAAACCTGCAGTGCGGCGATTTTGACAGAAATAACCCTTTTGGCAAAGAAAAGCACGGACTGACCCTCTGAGCAATCTATTTCACTGGACTAACCTTTTTGTGTGGCTTTCTGTGTTTTTCTTCGCCAAAAGGATTACTTTTGTCAAAATCGCCCCCCTGCAGTGCAGGCTACGCGCCCGTCTAATATTCTTTTTTTTTCAATGACAAAAGGGGGGAGAGAGAGAGAGAGTCTTGACGACGTGTCTTCACTTGACAAAGAAGATTGTTGGAAGTTTGCCTACCTACCGCATATGATTTGTGCTCACTAAAGTGTGGGACCTGCACGCATATGGGACCCTGCAGCCCTCTGAGGGCAGTCCGTGTGAGACGCAAAATAGGGTTTTTAGTTTAGTAAGGCAAAAAAATTAAGCCTTGGAGGGCCGAGGCGGGGCGGCCGTCCGCCATTTTATACCTTTTACGCCCCCCACACCTCGTTTCATTTGTCATGTCTACCAAGGAAGAGCTCGGAGGAGAAGATGCAGTCCTAGCTTCTCGACCCCCTGGCGCCCCACGCATAAATACTACTACCAGAAGTACACTGTCTCTAACAATCCTGCCTGCGAAGGGAGATCTCGGAGGAGACGATGCGGGCTCAGCGTCCCCGCCGTTGATTAGCCAGGACACAAGGGTTACTACGCCTCTTTTAATTACCTTCGTTTTGCTGGTAATACTCGGACTTATATCTGTTATCTTCCGCAGGAGAGGGTCGATATCGCCGGAGAAGATGATGTGAGGCAGATGATCAAGCTCGCAGGAGAAGATGATGTAAAGGAGATGGTCAAGCTCGGAGCAGAAGATGATGTAAAGGAGATAGTCAATGTCGGAGAAGATGATGTAAAGGAGTTAGTCAATCTCGGAGAAGATGTGGTGGCATTGGACCAACCGCGGTCGTTGGGCGAGATCCCGGAGATTCACTTACCTCGTTTGCACTGGTAATGATATGCCTGATCTGTAACATTTTGAACATTTTTCGTCGGCTTACACAGGAGCTATCTCGGCTTAGGGTCAACAAGGCCCCGGGAGCGGAACTTCCGCATCTCGGCGCGGAGAACTCCGAGTTACGCCAGAAGCGCCCTGGGGAATCGCACGCGCAGGCGCAGCACATCCGTTCGCAGGATCTCTCATCCTTCGACGTCAGGTTCCAGCGAGAGGTCGTAGAAGAAGATAAGTTGCCAGCTTCCCCGCCGTTCAAGAGGATGAAGGAGCTGAAGACGGAGGTTAATATTACTAGCTGACTTTGGGTTGCTGGTTTTTGGGTACTTCGAGTCACTGACATGTAGACACCACTTAAGTCTGTCCTACATGTTAGTGACCATATTCGTTAATCAGCCAATTTGTGCCCTTCGTTTGCCGGTAACGCTCGATATGTTTGTTGTTACCTTTGGCAGGATCACTCCCCTTGCTTATCTTGTCGGAGGATGAAGTTGGATCTTGCCAGCATGCGGGAGGAGAACAGAGAGTTAGGGATCAAGATATTTCGGTACAGGCAGGCGGTGTCTTTCCTAGAAGTGGATGAGATCACGGCCTGTGCTCGTAGGAGTTGTGACGAGGCCATTCATCTGGGAGAACGGATCAAAGCTCAGCTTGTCTCTTTGATGGAAGTCGCAGAACGCGTGATTTTCAATGCTAGAGAGGCGCGGGAACGACTTCTGGTGGCTGAAGATCTCGCATAGCAGTTTAATCATGTGCGCTTATTAGCTGCCTACTACTTTTGTAATTATTCACAATTATGTATGTATCAATGGCTTGCCTTTTGTGTGATGGAGGAAATTGCACATACCACCACTTCTTGGTGCAGTTTTTGCACATAACACAATTTGAGATTCTTTTTACACAAATAACCAGATTTTGACGTAAACTTTTGCACAAAAAACAACCTTACTCCATGTTTTCTTTTGTCTTCTAAAGACAAGTAGGTGCTTCGAAAAATACCTCCGTTCCAATGCTTAAAGCTTTGTATATTTTTCTTGAAAAGTCAAACCAAGTAAAGTTCGACCAAACTCTTAGAAGAATCTATCAGCACATATAATATTTTGTAGACACCATATGAAAATATAATTTATTTTCTATCTAATAATATTGATTTTGTATCTTGCATATTAATGCTTTTGGTAAAAACTTAGTCAAACTTAACATAGTTTGACTTTCTAAAAATCAATATAATCCTTAAGCTTTGGGACGGTGGTTCTAGACGTGGTCTAGACGTGTTTCAACATATTGCCTTCGCATTTGCTAAACGCATGGAGTTTCTTACAAAGTTTATTTTTCGAAATATTTTCGACTTTGTATTATTTTTATTCATTTTCCCCCTGGTTGTCATGTTTTCTGTCCGGCTTCCCCAGCCCATCCATCCGTAACCCACATGCGCGCGTGACACGAGTAGTGGGAGACATGGTGCCCAAAGGGATAGCTTTTATTAATGGTGGCGACGGTTCCCTAGGCCAATGCTGGCGATACGTCTCATCGTCGCTAGCTGTGCCTTCCCCATGCGGCCGTATTAATGCACACCACTGCTCCTTTGCGCCTCCGCGGCTGATCAAGTAAGTTTGATCATAAAAGATGATCACATAAGCTCGACGATTACCTATAACCTAAAAATTATCTTAATTTGTAAACGAAGACATAAAATAACTAGTTGTTTGATTAGGAAAGACAAAGGAAATTTCTATTGAGATTGAGTTCATTTCATAGTTGTTATAGACACATAGCAATATTACCGAGAGATAGGATTGTAGAGAAAGCAATCCATAGGTATTTTGGAGGGTTCTCAATCCTTTGAATCAAGCAAGCTCTATAGGAAAAATCCCTATGTGTAAAAATCCTACTCCGTACAAGATACCTTTAGAAATCCTTTGAACCAAACAAACTCGGATTCATATTAGTTGACTATAATATAGATATATCTAGACACATTTTAGTTCTAGATTCATCCATATCATTTGACAAGTAATATGAATCGGAGTGAGTATATTAAATGGAGTAGTATATATTGTTCGAAAAAATTAAGTTATACTGTAATAAAGAAACCATTTCTGTGGTCAAACTGATTTGACGGGACAGTAACTGCACCAGGACGTAGTGGCGTGCTATCCTAGCCGAAGTTTTACTCGGCGCCTCGATGCAGCTGCTGAAGAATAAAAAAAGTCATATCCACTCCTACTCTTCATGTCCATCGTTTCCATCCTTGGCTCTCCACTTCCATCATCGTTCTCCACTCGCCAACCGCTGCTAGCAAGTTTTTTCATCCTCTAGATCTCCCATTTGCATAGCTTTCTCTCCTCACCCCTCCGCAGAACCGCAGCACTCCTCCTTCCCGCTCGACTCTCCTACAAAACTCCAATCACACATACTTGCATCCGCCCTTTTAAATCCATCTCGTCTCCATGGCGGCATCGAACGACGACCAGCTGGATGGCGACTGGGGGAAGCTCCCCGCCGAGCTGTTCAATCTCATTGCCCAGAGTCTGGACGTTACAGTCGACGTCCGGCTGGCCGCATGCTCCAAAACGCTGTGCCGCCATGTCGCCGACAACATGAATCTACACCATTGGGATGGACCCTGCTTGCTGATGCCCGATTCTGCCCATTGGCACTATGATGATAGTAGTGCGCACCACACGGTGTACCACGTTGTGCCCCTCGACCATCCTCGGCGCACAGCCATCCTGCCGTTCATGGACAATAGATTCTGGGTTGGCATGAATGGCGACTGGATCGCCGGCGTGGACAGTGGTGGGAACTGGTTCCTCGCGAACATCTACACGCACCAAGAAATCTCCCTACCATCGTCGGAAACTTGCAACATTTTTCGGGAGGAATGGATTGGCTTCCCCGACTTGCCTCCTGAAAGGTACATGACGTATGGGCGTGCCATGTTTTTGTTGAAGATTGTAATTTGCGAAGTGCCCACAAAAGCTGGACATTACTCAGATTACAAGCTCATCGCTCTATTCAATTCTGGACTCGCTTACCTGGCTAATGGTAGCCAGGAGTGGAGGTTATTCTCTCTTGCTAGTTGGGGTGTAGATTACAGTGACGCCATCGAGCACAACGGCTTTATTGTTGCGGTGGATGGGTGGACCGGCACCACATATTGCTGGGATCAATCACAGGCTGGTAATTCTTCAATCCATATGATATACTTCGCAATAAATTTTAATATCAAGCCCATTCATGATATATTGTAACTGAAATAACTAATTGCTCACTAAGACTTTTTTTCACCTTTCAAATGACTGTGCACCATTAAATTATCCTAACCTGACTGAACCATTGCTACAAACGAATTACAGTAGTATATGCTGTGCACTAATCTGTCAACCCAAACCAGATTATTGCAGTATATGAATGCATTCCTGAATTAGTTACTGCATGCTCTTGTCAGAATATGAATAAGGAGCTTAGCCCTGGCCTCTTCATCAATTGATGCATGCAAACTTTCAATTTATTTCAATATTCGATGTACTCAAAGCATTACAATCATGGATCAGATAAGGTTGAGACATGTATCTACCATCAATGAATATGAGTGTAATTAACATACATCTCAAATGGGAACAATTTTATTTCTTCGAGATTTTATACAAGTATAATGACTGCATCCTCCATTTGATCCTACAAATGTGAAGTTGCAGCTACTGGTATTATTGTCTTCCCGAGCCATTCAAACACTATTTTTTGTTGTCTCCGTTTACAATGCAGATGCACACCTTGCCCCGCCATTCGTGATCCCATCACCGATGAAGGAACCATCTGGCAGATGGTTTTTAGCTCGATCAGCCGATGGCAAGCGCTTGATGATCATCCATGAAGATCGGTATATACGTAGCAATGATCACCTTGAGCCTGCAGAAGTTCTGCATCATGGTAATGGCCTTATCCTGCGGGAGTGTCCTGCCCCTGTCATACATGTTTTTGAGAAAGATCTATCCCTGATTGGACCCAATTGGAGTCGAGTTGACAGCCTTGGCACACACTCTCTGTTCATTGGACTGAATTATCCATTGAACCTGAAGATAAATGATGGCAATGCTCCTGATGGAACATTGACTCCATTCATGAGGTCAAATTGTGTGTACATCGCGTACTATGCATTTCGGGAACCAGCATTTAGTTGTATTTGTCGTTGTAACCTGCAGCAAGGGGAAAATGAGCTCATGGGAGTTATCACCCTTCCAGAAGATGGTTGGGGATTTCCCCGACAGGCGACAATGTGGTTTAAGCCTAGTCTGAAAAATATCCGCATGTTGATGCAACCCTAAACTGAGCCATGAATCTTTCTGGAGCAAATAATCTTTTTTGTACGATATGTTTGAACAATTTAGTAACCTGTTCTGTATCTTAAGATGCTCTTCCTTTTTTCTGAATCTTATATACCTGGACCCATTTCAGTGTGTCTGTTTACTCATTTTAGTGCGTATGTAAGCCCACATTGAAGTAATCTAATCTTATAATTTAAAACGGATGGTGATGAACTCTGTATTTCCATCCTTCGTAAACCGTGCATGTCTGTTTATTTTTAGTTTCATTTCAGCAACTGTTATTAGTATATGCACACCTTTTTTTAATGTTGAGAGGAGTATAAGGGCATTACAATGCTATATACTATATGGCGCTAATAGAGAACAAATGAATGTCAAAAGATTGTAAAATCCTCCAGGTACTCTCCTTGCAGCGCTAATTGCTGATGACAGACTGACTTCCTGTTGGTTCCGGTGCTTTAGCTAGGACAGGTGAAAAGAGTTTCACGCCCCTGCTTTCTTTTGCGTCGACGCTAGGACTACCGCTGGGATTAGCCTCTCCAACCGCCAAACGACGAGGAAATAATTCCTAGCGCCCTTGCAGTAGCGCCTGTGTTGGACATGCCCTAATGTTTTCCAGCTAAAAGATGCAATCTTTTAAGCACTTGGGTACGGTATTTCCCCACCAGCCTGGATGCAGGCCGCCAAACGCGTCTTAACCAAGGTTTAAAATAGCGTGCTAAATGAATTAGCGGCAGCCACCTTCAAACGATATGGACGCTATATCGTGGTAATAGTGTGGTATATTTTAAATAGCATTTTCAAAATAATACTAAATATAGCCTAAAAATAAATAATTTTACTAGAACGAATAGATATATATAGTCCAAAAGTGACTGAATCATACATACATAACCACATATAGAAATAGATCTCAAGTATATTAGAAGGCTAACATCAACATTTCACAAGGCAACAACATAGTATAAATTATTTATTAAAAAATATTAGCATTAGCGATATTATCTTCTGATTTAGAAGTGGAACCAACAGATTGTAGTTCATCACCACGAAAAAGTGAAAGCAACTTGCCTGAAAAAAATAGCGCGCTAACGCTATGAAGTTTTAGGGCGATATAGCATGCTGTTTCGCAAATAGCGCCACAGCGAGCAAAATTACTAAGCGTGGACCCTCTAGATATGCTATAGCGCGCTATTAGCTTCATTGAGGCCCTGGTTTGACAAAGCAGCCTGAGTACGTATCTAAAAAAAATATCAGCCTGAGGACGCATGCTTGTAAAAAAGAGAGAGCAGACTACAATTACTTCAGTCCCGAACCCTCTATCTCTCCCACCCACTTCACCTCTTTTACACTAATGACTGCCATGAACGGCTCGCCTCCTCCTTCCACCGGCAGCTGCTTCGCCGACACAGATGAACATCACCGATATTTCCTGAACTCAGCCGATTTGATCCACCGCATCCTCCAGCAGCTTGATGGACGTCCAGTCTCTTCTATCCAGATCGTGACTAGAGAAGGATCTACGAGTACATCCGTTTCTTACCCTTTGGCAGCGTCGGTTCCATCTCTCGCGGTACTTTCTTCTCCGCTGGAAGCACCATCTGGCTCGGCACTGATTTCCCTGGCGGCGGCACCAGCTTCTCCGGCTGCGCCGACCCCAACCCCCGCGGCACGGTCTTCTCCGGTGGCGGCACCACCAAAAGTGGCTGTAAGTTGTCCTGAACTCACTAGGATGCAGGTGTAAGTAGTCAATGATAGTTGGGATCTTAAACAAGTTCTTTTTTCTTTAAAATTTAATGACGGGAAACCGTAGTATTCTTCTGCAAATGTTTTTTTAATGACGGGAAACAGTAGATGTTAAGTACTAGTTCTGGCAAAAAAAGATGTTTAGTAATAGTATCCATCACAGAGCAGGGTTTCGCAGTCTGAACATACAAATATATGCTCCATGTTACCTGTTTCAGAAAGTCTGAAAGCTTGCTCAGTACCTGTAAAATCAAATTGTCTTGCTGCTGCTAGATTTTGTGCAAACTAATTAAAGAGATAGCTAGATGCATTTTCTCCATGTATGCTACGTTCTGATTTATATGCTGTTGATTGATATATACCGTGCTTAACTAGATGCAGAAGCAAACTCGCTCCAACGTCAATGAGCAACTACGTCTTAGGACTGTCGATTGTACATGTCCTCTGCACCGCCCCGAGTTCAGAATTCAAAGAAATTCACTAGCCAAAAAGCCAAAGGTGACGGGCAGGCGTGATGCAGCAATTCAACGTTGTATATTAAAAGGGCGAGGGAAAGGCCGCCCTAAACGGGTTGGTCACTCGGCGGACCCTCCTCAGCCCTCGCGCTTCTATGTGCAACTGGACGGCAACGATGACATGTATATGTTGGTCATCCCCAGAGAATTCAAGCAATGTCTGAAAGGGATTCTTCCCAGGCCTATCAAGCTCAAGACCAGCGTAGGCTGCGCCTGGTATGTGCACATCGATGAGTACCAGGGTGAACTGGTCTTGAAGGATGGTTGGTTCGGGTTTGCAGAGGCGCATGAACTGCAGCTTGATGACCTTCTCGTCTTCGAGGTGAAAGACACTTCCTTGATGAATGTGTTGATCTACGACAGTAACACCTCCACCCAGAGGATAATATTTTGTGCTGATCACCCTTAGTTGCATGCATGATCTGCAGTGTTTTTAGGAAGAGGGGATCAGAATAACCTCAATATTTTATTGAATTAACTAGATGCTGCTTTTGGACCTGGGTTACTCCCCTGCTGATGTTCAAGCTGAACTTGGTTTTTGTATTAAGCTGAACTGGGGATCAGATACACTGTGATGAGACTTTGTTAATTAGCTAATATAGTATATGTTAGACTTGTTTTATTTTACTTTAATTTACTGTGATATGCTGCGGTAGTTTCAATGTGCGGTCTGATGATTTGTATTATATGTAGGTACACGGAGCTCAATATTTTGAAATATTCATAGATTTGTAAGTGTAAATGTGATATATCCCAGATGTAGTCAATGCTATCTTGTACGAACTTGTAAAATCTCAGGGAAAAATACATTTTATTTTAGAAAGTGTAAAAGTGACCAATTTTTTGATCTGATTGTAGCAAACACAAGTGCAGATGGTCAAACCCCAAAAACTTCTCATATTCATTGTTACATGGTCGAGATATAAAGGTATTTCACGCACTGGTTTAATACTCAACTGCTTACATCCATGTTTGTTTGCAGTTTTTTTTGGACACCTCTTAATGCTCCCTCCGATCCATATTTTTTTTAGATACACAGTACAAACACAGACGCTCTCATATAGATGTATCTAGACACATATTAGTTGTAGAGACATCCATTTTATCATCATGTAATGAGGATCAGATGGAGTATCGTTTTCATTTTACCAAAAGAAATGGATATATTACTGTATAGTACAACGTAGCCTGAAGCCCTGAGCTCTGAATGCAATTTCTGTGTGCACACTGAACGGATCATAACCCACACGACATGTCTCACTGGTCTGTAGGTCCGGACCCCACCAGATACTGATAAAGCCCAGTGACCCGCCGGGTGAAGTTTTGTGTGTGGATTCCTGCGTACCTGGCTTCGTTCCTCCTAGACACGCGCATTTTTTTTGACCGGGGGACACGCGCATTTATTCCCTTGCTGATTGCTGATGTATCATTCTCAGTTTCTCACAGCCCCCTCATGTTCAGAACTTCAGATCTCCCCAGATCCCTCGCCGTCCATCTCCCCTGAGTCCTCTCTCTACACCACCGGCGTCCACCACCGCTCGGACTACGCGGCTTGGACTCCGTCCTCTACGGATGCGGCGACGTCGCATCTAAAAACTCCACTAAGGCGGCGCGGCATCCCCGATTCTCTCGGTCCATGGCTGCAATGGCGGTATGTTTCCCCCGAATCACTAGCGTTGCCGGTCACATCTTTATTATATCTAAGCTGTATTGCCGGTTGCTTAGCATTGTTTGATATACAGTACTTCTCTCAGCCAGTGTATATATTAATCCTCTGGTAAAGACTCGGGTTACACATGCACGCATGCTAGCTATGTTGGGACTGGATCTAATGTGTGCAGTAATAATCGTTCAAATATGATATTGGTCAATCCACGGCCGATGATCACATATGAGGACACCGAGCATGCATGTCTGGCTTGTGGACTCTTTAGGCCGACGCTGATTTTTTTTTGTTTGCTTGGTCAATCTGTACTGGCGGATGATGAACTGCAGATGCATTACTCTGATGCTAGACATAGCCAGCAAGCATGCATGGCTCATGCTAGCTTGATTTCTATTCTCATAGCTACTATTTATATCGATTTGGCTTCTGCGATACAATGATACACTATGCTGAATAATTTGATGATACAAGGTTGTACATATCAGCCTAGCTAGATTCAGAAGCTTATTGTTCAGACTGTGTGTTTGATAAGAACAATGATCCGCTGAGTTTGCTAGGTGCCTTTGATTATGCATTTGCTTGGAATTACGGTCAGAAGCTAGAGGCATTATCTAATTGAGGCCTCTTTTTTGCAGTGTTCAAACAAGAAGCTCAAGCTTGGAGAGAGCTTATCATGGAAGGAGACATCTGTAGAGCCAGCCCCAGTGTGCAAGGTGTTTGGGCGCATCGATGAGGAGAATACCCCTGACAGCTTCTGCAAGGTACTATGTACATCGGAGTTAGAGGTGATTTCCATCCCCAGTCGTGTTCTACCCTGGTTTTACGGTGGGTGTCCAGAGTCCATCAACCTGAAGATGTCCACTGCATGCACCTGGATTGTGGACCTGAAGCAACAAGATGGCAATGTTTTAATGGACGAAGGATGGCCAGAGTTTGTCAAAGCACATGACTTGAAGGTAGGATACCTCCTGACCTTCAAGAAGCTTGACACCAAATCATTGCAGGTGCTCATATTTGGTTACAATTGCTGTGAGAAGGTTATATGGTGTTCAGGTTATCACCCATCGCTGGGGCAACAATATGAATCACAGCTGTATTAAGTTGTCTTACAAATGTTCTGTAGAGAGAGCTGGTCTATAATAGTATACTGCTCTCTTTAATGATGCATTGTGGTGAACATGATGGTACCATTACTGGATTGTGGTCACATGTGAGGGGGGATGTTGAAATGTATAATTGGATTGCCTAGCCCTTTCCATTAGTTCGGACTTTTGGTTGCGTTGGCTAGTGCATGAAGCTTGACAAACCTTATTTATGTGTACAGCTCTCTAGTTGTACTATTAATTATTATGTGCTTATGTTGGCTGGATTGTGATGAACATGAGATGTTTTGTTGTTTACGTAAAGAAAAAAACGTGATGTTTTTTTGAATCCTGCGCTGGATATGTTTTGCACAAACTAGTGAAGTGCCCGCTGACAAAACATATTATGCGCAAATAGGCAACCCTCAGCAACGATCATGGGTTCAAGTGTCCAGGATCCAGTGCCTTGACATAAGCAAGGCACAGATGAACAGTACGGTGACTTGTAGATTTGGCCGTTGGATTGAAAATAGATAGCTAAGATCTAAGTACTGTAGCATGTAGCATATGTACTGTTCATGGTTCTAAAGCACATGCACTGTGGACGACGTACTGTAGCACATGTCATGTACATTGGTTGGTACTGTAGCAGTTACTAGTTAATAGTCATCTGTCTAATTATTTTTTATCCAACGGTTGAAAGGGAGGGGCAAGGCATGGTACGGAGTACTATTTATGTGTGCCTCGCCTTCATCAAGGCACTCGATCTCATTCCGGGTTCAAGTATTACCCCATGTAGCACCACTTTTTTTTTGGGTTAGCCAGACAACCTTCCCAATAAAAAAAAGTACTACCTTCCCTGCATGGGCCAATTGTTTGTACTTTTGGGCTGCCGCCGGCCATGTACATGGTGATTGCTGTCAGCCTGCTTACTTCGCTGATAACAATCCAAAAACACTTAATGGGCCTCCGACTCATGCCATTGGGGCCCTTCCTAATTTAAACACGGAGATCCTATGATTGGCCCTCTAGAAACCGAGATTCTACATATAAAGTTATTTTTATTTCGTATCAATTATGATTATGATTCTTTTTAAATGCGCATAGCCAGTATGCGCATCTACATGGGCTCTATATTTTGATATATTCATATAGTCGATTTCAAAATTGTCATTAATTATATAAAGTTCCAAGATTTATTCTATTAGTGTGCAAGATCTTAGAGTGTATTTGTAGTTTAAAAAAATGACAAACCTCTTCATCAGATTGTTGTTAACAAGTGCAGTGTTGTAAGAAATCTTTTATTAAATTGCAATAGGTGCTGGTGTTGGGCCAGTTTTATATGGGCCAAAACAAAAAATAACGACCCAACTCGCACCTAGATCGTTTGGACCATATTTTCGTACCGTGACTCGTACGTGTTGTTCGTGTTGGAGTCGGGTCCGGAGATGGATACATACAAATTTCATATTCCTGGCTGGCTGAATCAATCACTGGATCAAAGTTGGCGTCGATTCTCGTTCCGATCCTAGAACCTATTGAACTAGCGACGTAACCAAAAGGAGTTCGGTCTATATAAGTATACTGAAGACCGTGTATTATACGCAAAATCCCAAGCACAGTACATAGCATGAGACCATAAGTTTGATAGTAGTGCTCCCCAATCGACAACATAAGTTCAACACTCTTTCGTTTAGTACTTAGGCGGACGTGAAAAAAAACGTTCCTCACGGAAGCTGGACCAATCTGGTTAGGGGCCAAGAGATCAAAACTTGCAAGCTACCTATCGACCACAGATCAAAAAATTTCAAAAGAGTTCCAAATAGATTAGTCAACAGCGCAGGCCGATCCATCAAAACAAAAAAAGAATCTACTATAGACATATTCGCATTTGAGCTGCATCTACGAGTTTGGTAAAAGGAGGAACAGGCCACACGACTGACCATCACCTACCTTCATAACGGATCCAAGGGTAAGTTGATGCACTTTCTCAAAACAAAGTCTCGATCTAAATTAGTTGTCACGTGTTAATGAATCTAAATAGATTTTAGGCAATATTCTACAAAGAAATCTACTCCCTTCGATCTAAATTAGTTGTCACGTGTTTAATAAACCTATACGATAATAAATTTAGATTAGAGGTACTAATATTTTTGAAGTTTATTTGACGTATGGAAGGACTTCTCAAAATATTTGTGTTCAGTTAAGAATGACATGACTCCTAGATCGAAAAAATCTACATCTCGCGAAAATGAAGACCGGCGTACATGGCGAGGCCTCACGGTATGGAAAAGTCCGGAGGTGCATTTCATTCAACGCCGGCGACATATGGTTGCAAGGAACGAACACTACAGGAATGGCCCAAGGCGCCGACGGCTGGAAGCCCTCGGCGTAGGCTACTAACACTTAAGACCGTGGTATGACGATTCTTTATTATTTTGAATTTTAATCAATTATTTAAATAAACATCAATGGTTAATTAATAATAATATTAATGCACATGATGTAATTATTAATTTAATTATTTTTAAGAAAATAAAAAATATAAAATCCTGAATTTCTGGCAAAAAATAAAAATTTTCTGCTTTCATATTTCCATTTGAAATTTTGTGAATCTCAGAAAATGCCAACCAGCGAATCTTCTGAGAAATAAACTTTTTCTGCAAAAAAAGTTAAAATTCAAATTTGTTAATTTCTCCTAATAGTAGGTTGCGTAACATACATGAATCTCAAACGATTTTATTTTTGAATTTTTTTTATCATTTTCTGTCATTCAGTTGAAACTTAAAAAGGCGACCCACGGAGAGAGGGGGTGGAGGAAAAAAGTTGAAGGCTACGCCTAGTGTGGCCATCGGCGTAGATTAAAAAAAGGGGAGGAGGCTATGTCGAGGGTAACCCTCAGCATAGCTCTAACGCTGTGACAACGTCATCACGGCCTAGCTTTGGAGGGGCGCGTGTCCAGCCCTCGCCGCCGGCGGGTGCGTCGAGGTAGCCATCGGTGTAGCGTTGCCTACGTCGAGGGCGTCGCTACGCCGACGGCTCTCTTGGCGGTCTGGCCTGGCCGGGCCATACGCCGACGGCTTGACTTTTGGCCGTCGGTGTATCAGCAAACCGTCGGTGCCTTGCGCCATTCCTGTAGTGGAAATACATAATCATGCATCGAGATTTTCGCGGTACTAAATTCAGGCACGGTAATGGTAGAGCTAAGGCAACCAAATATGAAATATTTAGAACATACATATCAAGCAAACCTAGCTGAGCAAAGCAAATTCTCATGAACATGTTTTAATTAGAAAAATCAACACATCAGACATATCCGTAGCAACGCACGGGTATTGTGCTAGTATATTACATACTCCCTCGTAGATCAAATTTGATCTAATTAAGTTGAACTAAAACCCGGATCAACAATTAGTATGGATTAGATGCATGGAGTACGAAAAACAAATGAATAGGCAATATTTCAGTTTTTCCTTCAGTTGAGAATGCTAGAGCAGGACCCATTTGCCAGTAGCGTCCCTCAACATTTGAAGGTAAAAACAAACAGAAGGGATCGAAAAAAAAGCATCCTACATATCTCGGGTTAAAATATATCGAGAAATCACATATTTCTTGTACATAGAGGCTGACATCGGGGACCCATTGGCCAGCAGTGGAAAAAAAATCAAAGAGAGGAAACAATTATCGTACAGAGAAGCTGACATGTGGGACGCATTTTGCAGCAGCGTCCTCAACTTTAACAAAGGCGGCAGGGGATCGAAAGAAAAAGCAAAGTTGCCAGAAATCAGCGGTCAAAAATAAATCCAAGAAACGAAATGTTTATTGTTCCTAGAGGCTGACATATGGGACCCACGAGCGAGCAGCGTCCTCAACGTTTCAAAGGCGGCAGGGGATCGAAAAAAAGGCAAGTGACCATATATCAGGTGCCAAAAATAATCCAAGGAAAGAAATTTTATTGTACATAGAGGATGACATATGGGTCCCGTTTTGCAGGAGCCGTCTCACCGTTTCCAAGGCGGCACGGGATCGAAAAAAAAGAAAGGAAAGGTTTATCGTTCAGAGAGGCTGAGATGTGGGACCCATGGGCCAGCAGCGTCCTCTTAGTTTCAAAGGCGGCAATAAAAAAAAGGCAAATAGCCAGTAATTAGGGTAAAAAAATCAAACAAAGGAAACTTTGACTGTTCATAGAGGCTGACATGTGGGACCCATGAGCCAGCAGCGTCTCAACGTTTCAGAGGCGGCATGAGATCGAAAGAAAAAGGCAAATAGCCAGAAATTATGGGTCAATAATAAATCAAACAAAGGAAAGGTTTATTGTTCATAGAGGCTGACATGTGGGACCTCTGAGCCAGCAGCGTCCTCAACGTTTTAATGGCGGCACGAGATCGAAAGATAAAATAAGCCAAAAATCATTTGGTAAACAAAATCCAAGAAAAGAAACATTTACCGTTCTGAGAGGATGACATGCGGGACCCATGAGGCAGCAGCATCCTCAACGATTCCAGGCGGCGGGGGATGAAAGAAAAAAAGGAAATATCTAGAAATTAATTAGGGGTTCAAAATAAATCCATCAAAAGAAACTTTTATTGTTCATAGAGGATGACATGTGGGACCGACGTGCCAACAGCATCCTCATTGTTTCAAAGGGGGCAGGAGATCAAAAGAAAAAGGCAAATAGCCAGACATTAGGGGTCAAAAATAACTCCAAAAAGGAAACTTTTATTGTTCGTAGAGGATGACATGCGGGACCCATGATTCAGCAGCTTACTCAACGTTTCAAAGGCGGCATGAGATCGAAAGAAAAACGCAAGTGACAAAATATCAGGAGCCAAAGATAATCCAAGAAAAAAGAAACTTTATTGTACATAGAGGATGACATGCGGGTCCCATTTAGCAGCGGTCTCAACGTTTCAAATGCGGCTTGAGATCAAAAGAAAAAGAAAATAGCCAGAAATTAGGGGGTAAAAAAACTCCAAGAAAGGAAAGCTTTATCGTTCATACGGCTGACATGTGGGACCTATGAGCTGCAGCTTACTCAGCGTTTCAAAGGCGCAAGCCGGCAGGGGATCAAAAGAAAAAGGAAATAGCCAAAAATCAGATGGTGAAAAAAAATCCAAGAAAAGAAACTTTTATTGTACATAGAGGATGACATGCGGGTCCCATGAGCCAGCAGGTTCCTCAACGTTTCAAATGTGGCATGAGATCGAAAGAAAAAGGAAAGTGACCAAATATCAGGAGACAAAGATAATCCAAGAAAAGAAACTTTATTGTACATAGAGGATGACATGCGGGTCCCATGAGCCAGCAGGTTTCTCAACGTTTCAAACGTGGCATGAGATCGAAAGAAAAAGGAAAGTGACCAAATATCAAGAGCCAAAAATAATCCAAGAAAAGAAACTTTATTGTACATAGAGGATGACATGCGGGTCCCATGAGCCAGCAGGTTCCTCAACGTTTCAAACGTGGCATGAGATCGAAAGAAAAAGGAAAATGACCAAATATCAAGAGCCAAAAATAATCCAAGAAAAGAAACTTTATTGTACATAGAGGATGACATGCGGGTCCCATTTTGCAGCAGTGGTCTCAACGTTTCCAAGGTGGCACAGGACCAAAAGAAAAATGAAGTAGCCAGAAATCAGGGGGTGAAAAAAATCCAAGAAAAGAAAGATATCAATTGGGCTGTATCTGGACATCTGGGCCTTCGAACTATCCTGCTGGGCCTTTTGTCTCGTACAATTTCAGCCCACTCCAAAACAGGAAAGTTCGGATTTTTCTAAAAAAAACAGGAAAGTCCTATGCTTCGCAAAAACAAAAAACAAGGACACTCAACATATAAGTTTGTTTATGTAAAAATAAAGATTTAATTTATCCGTTTGCAATAGCTCAGAGCGAAATACACGTTTATTGTCTGCAAAATAATCAAGATATCACATGTTTCTTGTACGGGGAGGCTGACATCGGGGACCCATGAGCCGGCAGCGTCGTCAACGTTTCAAAGGCGGCAGGGGATCGAAAATAAAATAAAAAACCAAAAGTCAGTTGGTAACAAAATCCAAGAAAAGAAAACATTTATCGAGAGGATGACATGCGGGACCCATGAGGTAGCAGCATCCTCAAACGTTTCCAAGGTGGCGGGGATCAAAAGAAAAAATAATGAAATAGCAGAAATTATTTAGGGGTCAAAAATAAATCCACCAAAGGAAACTTTTATTGTTCATAGAGGATGACATGTGGGACCGACCTGCCAACAGCGTCCTCATCGTTTCAAAGGGGACAGGGGATCAAAAGAAAAAGGCAAATAGCCAGAAATTAGGGGTCAAAAATAACTCCAATAAAGGAAACTTTTATTGTTCGTAGAGGGTGACATGCGGGACCCATGAGCCAGCAGCCTCAACGTTTCAAGGCGGCATGAGATCAAAAGAAAAAGGCAAGTTGCAAATATCAGGAGCCAAAATAATCCAAGAAAGAAAGTTTTATAGTACATAGAGGATGACATGCGGGTCCCATTTAGCAGCGGTATCACCGTTTGAAGCGGCAGTGAAAGAAAAAGTCAAGTGACCAAATATGAGGTGCCAAAAATAATCCAAAAAAGAAAGTTTTATAGTACATAGAGGATGACATGCGGGTCCCATTTAGCAGCAGCGGTATCACTGTTTGAGAGGCAGCAGGGGATCGAAAGAAAAAGTCAAGTTACCAAATATGAGGTGCCAAAAATAATCCAAGAAAAGAAAGTTTTATAGTACATAGAGGATGACATGCGGGTCCCATTTAGCGCAGCGGTATCAACGTTTGAGAGGCGGCAGGGGATCGAAAGAAAAAGTCAAGTGACCAAATATGAGGTGCCAAAAAATCCAAGAAAAGAAAGTTTTATAGTACATAGAGGATGACATGCGGGTCCCATTTAGCAGCAGCGGTATCACCGTTTGAGAGGCAGGGGATCGAAAGAAAAAGTCAAGTGACCAAATATGAGGTGCCAAAAAATCCAAGAAAAGAAATTTTTATAGTACATAGAGGATGACATGCGGGTCCCATTTAGCAGCAGCGGTTTGAGAGGCGGCAGGGGATCGAAAGAAAAAGTCAAGTGACCAAATATGAGGTGCCAAAAAAATCCAAGAAAAGAAAGTTTTATAGTACATAGAGGATGACATGCGGGTCCCATTTAGCAGCAGCGGTATCACTGTTTGAGAGGCAGGGGATCGAAAGAAAAAGTCAAGTGACCAAATATGAGGTGCCAAAAAAATCCAAGAAAAGAAAGTTTTATAGTACATAGAGGATGACATGCGGGTCCCATTTAGCGGCAGCGGTATCATTTGAGAGGCAGCAGGGGATCGAAAGAAAAAGTCAAGTGACCAAATATGAGGTGCCAAAAAAATCCAAGAAAAGAAAGTTTTATAGTACATAGAGGATGACATGCGGGTCCCATTTAGCGGCAGCGGTATCACCGTTTGAGAGGCGCGGGGATCGAAAGATAAAGGCAAGTGACCAAATATGAGGTGCCAAAAATAATCCAGGAAAAGAAAGTTTTATAGTACATGGAGGATGACATGCGGGTCCCATTTAGCATCAGCGGTATCACCGTTTGAGAGGCGGCAGGGGATCGAAAGAAAAGGCAAGTGACCAAATATGAGGTGCCAAAAATAACTCAAGAAAAGAAAGTTGATAGCTCATAGAGGATGACATGTGGGTCCCATTTAGCTGCAGCGGTCTCAACGTTTCCAAGGCGACAAGGGATCACAAGAAAAAGTAGCCAGAAATCGGGGGTCAAAAAAATCCAAGAAAAGAAGGAATTTTGGTTCATAGAGGATGACAAGCGGGACCCATGATCCTGCATCGTAAACGGCTCGATCGGAGAGCGTTGAACGAGATGGCGCGATCGAGAAAAAAAACAATGCTAGAGAGGCTGCCATGTGGGCCCTACATCCCTGGGCGGTGCGGATTTGCGTTGACTCGGCCGGCGAACCCGAGAATTCGCGATGCACCACGTCCCGGGCCACCATACGCGACGTTTTGGCCGCTTTCGTCGGGCTAGGTGGCCTCAAAAACGAGAAAAAAAAAGTTTTGACATGAACCACGGAGGGACCAAAAATCGTCGGCCTTGGTGCACCACCAACCACGGCGCGACTTCAACTTCGTCGGCCATGGCAACTTTTCTTGTAGTGTCTCGGGACGATATTTTGTTTAAGGGGGAAGGGTTTGTAACATCCCAAATTTTAAAACAAAGAAGAAAATGAATTTCACTTATTTCAAATTTTGGAGCCAACAAAAACTTTAATTGAACCACTTGATATGCATAGTATTCAAGTATGTATGATGTGATTTTTGCCATGATAGTTTGTTTGATGTATTGAACATGTTTCTAAACCCTAAACCCTACCCTTTTCAACACCAAAGAGGAACAACTAAAAAGAAAACAAAACAAAAGGAAAAGCATATGTGGGCATATAGCCATAATTACAAATCTTGACCTAAGCCCTTTTTACTTTACAAAAATGGTTATGAACCATTGTTAAACCCAACCTAACACTAACTAAACCCTAAACCATGTTTATTTGAATCAAAGAAAGACAAATCAAAAGGGAAGAAAATCAAAATAGTTTCACATATGAGGCTTATGGCCAATTTTGCAAAACCTTAACCTAGTCCATTTTAATTTGTTTAAATGGTTTGGAAACCTTACGAAACCAATAAGAATCCCTTTTGAATCAAAGAAACACAAATCAAATCAAAGGAAATAGCAAAACTAAGTTACATGTGATAATGGTCAAATCTGCCAATTTTAACATCTTACCTACTTTGAGCCCCTGTATTAAGAGATTTATAAACCAAACCCTCTCAACTCTTTGCACCTCATCCAAAACCTCATCAAAGTGATCACTTTTGGTGTTGACCATCTATACAAATTCTTCTTCAATTGCTTAATATAATCATGCCAAGTGGCAACATCAAATCAGATATTAGATCATACCACATTTGGATTTCACCAAATCTCTTCCATTTTGCAAACCAACACCACCATTGTGCCAAACATTATTTGACTCACACCCAAGAAAAAGTTTGGCCAAATTCAAATTTGAATCTCTTTCGGCCATTTTCACAAACACCTTGTGTGCAAAATTCTGGAATTTGCATACACTCTAATATCCATCATGTTTTAGACTAAGCCATTGATACGTCTCCAACGTATCGATAATTTCTTATGTTCCATGCTACTTTATTGATGATACCTACATGTTTTATGCACATTATATGTCATATTTATGCATTTTCTGGAACTAACCTATTAACAAGATGCGAAGAGCCATTCTTTGTTTCTGCTGTTTTTGGTTTCAGAAATCCTAGTAAGGAAATATTCTCGAAATTGGACGAAACTTTCGCCCAGGGTTTACGAAGCTTCCAGAAGACCGAAGAGATAACGAAGTGGGGCCACGAGGCAGCCAGGGGACGGGGCGGCGCGGCCCAGGCCTGGCCGCGCGGCCCTACCCCCAGGCACCTCGTGTGGCCCCCGCGTTGACCTTCCGCCTACTTAAAGCCTCCGTCGCGAAACCCCCAGTACCGAGAGCCACGATACGGAAAACCTTCCGGAGACGCGCCGCCGCGGTCCCATCTCGGGGATTCGGGAGATCGCCTCCGGCACCTGCCGGAGAGGGGATTCATCTCCGGAGGACTCTACACCGCCATGGTCGCCTCAGGAGTGATGAGTGAGTAGTTCACCCCTGGACCATGGGTCCATAGCAGTAGCTAGATGGTCGTCTTCTCCTTGTTGTGCGTCATTGTTGGATCTTGTGAGCTGCCTAACATGATCAAGATCATCTATCTGTAATACTATATGTTGTGTTTGTCGGGGATGGATAGAGAGTACTATGATTATGGTGATTATCAATCTATTGTTTATGTGTTGTTTATGATCTTGCATGCTCTCCGTTATTAGTAGAGGCTCTGGCCAAGTTTGTACTCTTAACTCCAAGAGGGAGTATTTATGCTCGATAGTGGGTTCATGCCTCCATTAAATCTGGGACAGTGACAGAAAGTTCTAAGGTTGTGGATGTCCTGTTGCCACTAGGGATAAAACATTGATGCTATGTCTAAGGATGTAGTTGTTGATTACATTACGCACCATACTTAATGCAATTGTCTGTTGCTTAGCAACTTAATACTGAATGGGGTTCGGATGATAACCTGAAGGTGGACTTTTTAGGCATAGATGCGGTTGGATGGCGGTCTATGTACTTTGTCGTAATGCCCAATTAAATCTCACTATATTTATCATATCATGTATATGCATTGTTATGCCTTTCTCTATTTGTCAATTGCCAGACTGTAATTTGTTCACCCAACATGCTTTTATCTTATGGGAGAGACACCTCTAGTGAACTGTGGACCCCGGTCCTATTCTTTACATAGCATACAATCTACTGCAATTGTGTTTTACTATTTTCTTTGCAAACATCTTCCACTCGATACGTTTAATCCTTTGTTACAGCAAGCCGGTGAGATTGACAACCTCACTGTTTCGTTGGGACAAAGTACTTTGATTTTGTTGTGCAGATTCCACGTTGGCGCGGGAATCCCTGGTGTTGCGCCGCATCACATTTCGCGACCATCAACCTTCAACGTGCTTCTTGGCTCCTACTGGTTCGATTAAACCTTGGTTTCATACTGAGGGAAACTTGCTTCTATCGCATCATACCTTCCACTTGGGGTTCCCAACGGACGTGTACATCTACGCGTATCAAGCATAAATTTCTGGCGCCGTTGCCGGGGAGATCAAGACTGCAAGGGAGTCTCCACTTCTCAATCTCTTTACTTTGTTTTTGTCTTGCTTTATTTTATTTACTACTTTGTTTGCTGCACCTAAACAAAATACAAAAAAATTAGTTGCTAGTTTTACTTTATTTACTGTCTTTCTCTCTATATCGAAAACAGAAAAAATATTAGTTACTTGCATTTACTTTATCTAGTTTGTTTTATTTACCGTTGCTAAAATGAATACCCCTGAAAATACTAAGTTGTGTGACTTCACAAATGCAAATAATAATGATTTCCTATGCACACCTATTGCTCCACCTGCTACTACAGCAGAATTCTTTGAAATTAAACCTGCTTTACTGAACTTGGTTATGAGAGATCAATTTTCTGGTGTTAGTTCTGATGATGCTGCTGCCCATCTCAATAATTTTGTTGAACTTTGTGAAATGCAAAAATATAAGGATGTAGATGGTGATATTATTAAATTGAAAGTGTTTCCTTTCTCATTAAGAGGAAGAGCTAAAGATTGGTTGCTATCTTTGCCTAAGAATAGTATTGATTCATGGACTAAATGCAAGGATGCTTTTATTGGTAGATATTATCCTCCGCTAAAATTATATCTTTGAGAAGTAGCATAATGAATTTTAAGCAATTAGATACTGAACATGTTGCTCAAGCATGGGAGAGAATGAAAACTTTGGTAAAGAATTGCCCAACCCATGGACTGACTACTTGGATGATCATCCAAACCTTCTATGCAGGACTAAATTTTCTTCGCGGAATTTATTGGATTCAGCTGCTGGAGGTACCTTTATGTCCATCACATTGGGGGCGGCTACAAAACTTCTTGATGATATGATGATAAATTACTCTGAATGGCACACGGAAAGAGCTCCACAAGGTAAGAAGGTAAATTCTGTTGAAGAAACCTCTTCCTTGAGTGATAAGATTGATGTGATTATGTCTATGCTTGTGAATGGTAGATCTAATGTTGATCCGAATAATGTTCCTTTAGCTTCATTGGTTGCTCAAGAAGAAAATGTTGATGTGAATTTCATTAAAAATAATAATTTCAACAACAATGCTTATAGGAACAACTCTGGTAATAACTATAGGCCATATCCTTCTGCTAATGGTAATGGTTATGGTAATTCTTATGGGAATTCTTACAACAATAATAGGAATGTACCCTCTGGTCTTGAAGCCATGCTTAAAGAATTTATTAGTACACAAACTGCTTTTAACAAATCTGTTGAGGAAAAGCTTGATAAAATTGATACTATTGCTTCTAGAGTTGATAGACTTGCCTCCGATGTTAATCTTTTAAAATTGAAAGTTATGCCCAATAATGATATTGATAATAAGATTACTACTACAGCAAATGCCATCCAAGTTAGAATTAATGAGAATATAAGATTAATGGCTGAATTGCGTGCTAGGTGGGATAGAGAAGAAAATGAAAAACTAGCTAAAGAGAATAATGTAGCTAAAGTTTGGACTATTACCACCACTAGTAATGCTAATTCTTCACATGTTGCTGCACCTCCTACTATCAATGGTAATATAATTGGTGTTGGCAATGTTTCTACTCCTAGTGCAAAGCGAACTGAAATTGCTAAAACTGCTGAAACTGCTTGTGATAAAACTGCTGAAATTTTTTCCAACCTTGGGAACAATGATCCCATTGCTGTAGCTCATAATGATTTAGATTTTGATGATTGCCACATCTCTGAAGTTATAAAGTTCTTACAAAAACTTGCTAAAAGTCCTAATGCTAGTGCTATAAATTTAGCCTTTACAAAACATATTACAAATGCTCTCATAAAAGCTAGAGAAGAGAAACTAAAACTTGAAACTTCTATTCCTAGAAAGTTAGAAGATGGTTGGGAGCCCATCATTAAAATGAAATTCAATGACTTTGAATGTAATGCTCTATGTGATCTTGGTGCAAGTATTTCTGTTATGCCTAAAAAGATTTATGATATGCTTGACTTGCCACCATTGAAGAATTGTTATTTGGATGTTAATCTTGCCGATAATGTTAAAAAGAAACCTTTGGGGAGGATTGATAATGTGCATATTACGGTTAATAATAACCTTGTCCCCGTTGATTTTGTTGTCTTGGATATCGAATGCAATGCATCTTGTCCTATTGTATTGGGAAGACCTTTTCTTCGAACCGTTGGTGCTGTTATTGATATGAGGGAAGGTAATATTAAATATCAATTTCCTCTCAAGAAAGGTATGGAACATTTCCCTAGAAAGAGAATGAAGTTGCCTTTTGATTCTATTATTAGAACAAGTTATGATGTTGATGCTTCTACTCTTGATGTTACTTGATTTGTACTTTCTGCGCCTAGCTGAAAGGCGTTAAAGAAAAGCGCTTATGGGAGACAACCCATGTTTTTACTACAGCAATTTTTTGTTTTGTTGAGTCTTGGAAGTTGTTTACTACTGTAGAAACCTCTCCTTATCATGTTTTTTGTGCCAAGTAAAGTTTCTATGTCAAAGTTGATGTTATATTTGGGATCGCTGCGCAGAAACAGCATTGCTGTCTGTCACAAATCTGGGCACAGGCCTCTGTAGAAAATTCGAAAAAATCTGCCAATTTACGAGCGTGATCCTCAGATATGTACGCAACTTTCATTAGTTTTGAGTTTTCCATTTGAGCAAGTCTGGTGCCAGCTTTAAATTCGTCTTTACGGACTGTTCTGTTTTTGACAGATTCTGCCTTTTATTTCGCATTGCCTCTTTTGCTATGTTGGATTTATTTCTTTGATCCATTAATGTCCAGTAGCTTTATGCAATGTCCAGAAGTGAAAATAATGATTGTGTCACCTCTGAATGTGTGAATTATTAATTGTGCACTAACCCTCTAATGAGTTTGCTTGAAGTTTGGTGTGAAGGAAGTTTTCAAGGGTCAAGAGAGGAGAATGATATACTATGATCAAGAGGAGTGAAAGCTCTAAGCTTGGGGATGCCCCCGTGGTTCACCCCTGCATATTTTAAGAAGACTCAAGCGTCTAAGCTTGGGGATGCCCAAGGCATCCCCTTCTTCATCGACAACATCATCAGGTTCCTCCCCTGAAACTATATTTTTATTCAGTCACATCTTGTGTTCTTTACTTGGAGCGTCGGTTTGTTTTTGTTTTTGTTTTTGTTTGAATAAGATGGATCCTAGCATTCACTTTGTGGGAGAGAGACACGCTCCGCTGTTGCATATGGACACATGTGTCCTTAGGCTTTACTCATAATGTTCAAGGCGAAGTTTCTTCTTCGTTAAATTGTTATATGGTTGGAATTGGAAAATGCTACATGTAGTAATTCTAAAATGTCTTGGATAATGTGATACTTGGCAATTGTTGTGCTCATGTTTAAGCTCTTGCATCATATGCTTTGCACCCATTAATGAAGAAATACATAGAGCTTGCTAAAATTTGATTTGCATATTTGGTCTCTCTAAGGTCTAGATAATATCTAGTATTGAGTTTTGAACAACAAGGAAGACGGTGTAGAGTCTTATAATGTTTACAATATGTCTTTTATGTGAGTTTTGCTGCACTTGTTCATCCTTGAGTTTGCTTCAAATAACCTTGCTAGCCTAAACCTTGTATCGAGAGGAATACTTCTCATGCATCCAAAATCCTTGAGCCAACCACTATGCCATTTGTGTCCACCATACCTACCTACTACATGGTATTTCTCCGCCATTCCAAAGTAAATTGCTTGAGTGCTACCTTTAAAATTCCATCATTCGCCTTTGCAATATATAGCTCATGGGACAAAATAGCCTTAAAAACTATCGTAGTATTGAATATGTACTTATGCACTTTATCTTTTATCAAGTTGCTTGTTGTGCGATAACCATGCTTCTGGGGAACGCCATCAACTATTGTTGAATATCATGTGAGTTGCTATGCATGTCCGTCTTGTCTGAAGGATCTATCACCTTAGTGGTTGGAGCATGCAAAATTGTTAGAGAAGAACATTGGGCCGCTAACTAAAGCCATGAATCATGGTTGAAGTTTCAGTTTTGGACATATATCCTCAATCTCATATGAGAATAATAATTGTTGCTACATGCTTATGCATTTAAGAGGAGTCCATTATCTGTTGTCCATGTTGTCCCGGTATGGATGTCTAAGTTGAGAATAATCAAAAGCGAGAAATCCAAAATGCGAGCATTCTCCTTAGACCTTTGTACAGGCGGCATGGAGGTACCCCTTTGTGACACTTGGTTGAAACATGGCATGCGAAGATCCGGTAGTCCAAGCTAAGTAGGACGAGGTGCGGGCACTATTAGTATACTATGCATGAGGCTTGCAACTTGTAAGATATAATTTACATAACTCATATGCTTTATTACTACCGTTGACAAAATTGTTTCATGTTTTCAAAATAAAAGCTCTAGCACAAATACAGCAATCGATGCTTTCCTCTTGAAGGACCATTCTTTTACTTTTATTGTTGAGTCAGTTTACCTATCTCCCTCCACCTTAAGAAGCAAACACTTGTGTGAACTGTGCATTGATTCCTACATACTTGCATATTGCACTTGTTATATTACTTTATGTTGACAATATCCATGAGATATACATGTTATAAGTTGAAAGCAACCGCTGAAACTTAATCTTCCTTTGTGTTGCTTCAATACCTTTACTTTGATTTATTGCTTTATGAGTTAACTCTTATGCAAGACTTATTGATGCTTGTCTTGAAGTACTATTCATGAAAAGTCTTTGCTATATGATTCACTTGTTTACTCATGTCATTACCTTTGTTTTGATCGCTGCATTCATTACATATGTTTACAAATAGTATGATCAAGATTATGATGGCATGTCACTTGAGAAATTATCTTTGTTATCGTTTTACCTGCTCGGGACGAGCAGAACTAAGCTTGGGGATGCGTCTCCAACGTATCGATAATTTCTTATGTTCCATGCTACTTTATTGATGATACCTACATGTTTTATGCACATTATATGTCATATTTATGCATTTTGGAACTAACCTATTAACAAGATGCCGAAGAGCCAGTTTGTTTTTTGCTGTTTTTGGTTTCAGAAATCCTAGTAAGGAAATATTCTCGGAATTGGACGAAACTTTCGCCCAGGGTCATATTTTTGCACGAAGCTTCGGAAGACCGAAGAGATAACGAAGTGGGGCCACGAGGCAGCCCGGGGGACGGCGCGGCCCAGGCACGGCCGCGCGGCCCTACCCCTGGGCACCTCGTGTGGCCCCCGCGTTGACCTTCCGCCTACTTAAAGCCTCCGTCGCGAAACCCCCAGTACTGAGAGCCACGATACGGAAAACCTTCCAGAGACGCCGCCGCCGCAATCCCATCTCGTGGGATTCGGAGATCGCCTCCGGCACCTGCCGGAGAGGGGATTCATCTCTGGAGGACTCTACACCGCCATGGTCGCCTCGGAGTGATGAGTGAGTAGTTCACCCTGGACCATGGGTCCATAGCAGTAGCTAGATGGTCGTCTTCTCCTTGTTGTGCGTCATTGTTGGATCTTGTGAGCTGCCTAACATGATCAAGATCATCTATCTGTAATACTATATGTTGTGTTTGTCGGGATCCGATGGATAGAGAGTACTATGATTATGGTGATTATCAATCTATTGTTTATGTGTTGTTTATGATCTTGCATGCTCTCCGTTATTAGTAGAGGCTCTGGCCAAGTTTGTACTCTTAACTCCAAGAGGGAGTATTTATGCTCGATAGTGGGTTCATGCCTCCATTAAATGTGGGACAGTGACAGAAAGTTCTAAGGTTGTGGATGTTTGTTGCCACTAGGGATAAAACATTGATGCTATGTCTAAGGATGTAGTTGTTGATTACATTACGCACCATACTTAATGCAATTGTCTGTTGCTTAGCAACTTAATACTGAATGGGGTTCGGATGATAACCTGAAGGTGGACTTTTTAGGCATAGATGCAGTTGGATGGCGGTCTATGTACTTTGTCGTAATGCCCAATTAAATCTCACTATATTTATCATATCATGTATATGCATTGTTATGCCTTTCTCTATTTGTCAATTGCTCGACTGTAATTTGTTCACCCAACATGCTTTTATCTTATGGGAGAGACACCTCTAGTGAACTGTGGATCCCGGTCCTATTCTTTACATAGCATACAATCTACTGTGTTTTACTATTTTCTTTGCAAACATCTTCCACTCGATACGTTTAATCCTTTGTTACAGCAAGCCGGTGAGATTGACAACCTCACTGTTTCGTTGGGACAAAGTACTTTGATTTTGTTGTGCAGATTCCACGTTGGCGCAGGAATCCCTGGTGTTGCGCCGCATCACATTTCGCGACCATCAACCTTCAACGTGCTTCTTGGCTCCTACTGGTTCGATTAAACCTTGGTTTCATACTGAGGGAAACTTGCTTCTATACGCATCATACCTTCCTCTTGGGGTTCCCAACGGACGTGTACATCTACGCGTATCAGCCATCACCTTTTATGTCATCATTGACTTCTCCTTGAACCTCTTGGACAAAGCCAAGCCTTGGTACCACAGTACCTTGATGATTATGATCATGCCAAGCCTATGTCATACACTCATGACCTCACCATGCCATTCATCATCACCATCCCTCCTCTCTCTTCCACCTTGTCTGGAGGTTGACAATACTCCCTGGTCATGCTTGTACTTGCCCTGTCAAGAGAGACATGCCCGGCCATAACACGCGCGCCCAACGCGCCGGTGCGCCGAGACCATACCGAGGCGCGCACGGACACGCCCTGGGCCGCCGTTCTGCTGCTTCGCCTCGTTGCTTCAGCCCACCCCCCGCTCTCTCCTCTCGCACGTGCACTCTCCACGATGTCAGCTATCTCCCAGACACGCTCAATTGGACGGGGGAGCCCTGTCACCGTCCTCCTCGTCGTGGACTTCCGCCGCAGTACTGCCCACTCCCGTCACACTCCGGCACGCCCTCGACCTCCATTTGTTGTGCCATCATGCACGTCTTGCCCGCCCTGACCTAGTGAGCAGTCATGCGTCCTTGACTTGCCCCTTCGCGGCCCAGAACGCCGTCGCCACCATCGCCATGCCCGTGCACCCGCAGCACCCCTCGCCTCTATAAATAGGCGCTCCCCTTTGTTTCTTCACCGCTCGCTTCCCTCTCAACGACTCTCCTCGACCACCTCCCTTCCCATTACTGCCGGAGCCACCTCAATTTCTTGGAGTCCGCGGAGCCGCCGCGAGACGAAGACCACGATTGGCGCCACCCCGGGGAGAACGCAAGTACACAGAGCTTCCTCATCGTCCACAACGTCGCCCAGCTTCATCGCCGACAATCGCCGGCCACCGGTGAGCTCAGACCCCCTAGGCTCACCGCGGCCGGTGCGATCTCGCCGGGCGACGATGCACGTGCGCCGTCTGATCATAATCTAATCCTGTGGCTCACATGCGCTCATACCGTTTCGGCGATTATGACACGCTGACGCGTGGGACCCCCTGTCAGGCGGCCCGCGTGTGCGAGACGCACTGCTGGGCCGGCCTGCTTCTCTCTCTCCCGTTGGCCCGTTTAGTTTCCCGCCCAAGCCCAGTTATTCAAATTTGAATTAAATCAATTTAGCTGAATTCAGTACTGGTGCTTGATTCAAAATTTAATAGAACAAAATATACTGAGCCAAATTTGATGAATTTTATATTGTTGGTAAGCTTATGGAATTCTCTATCAAACCCCACTGATCTCAACCCTAGATTCATTGTAGAAAAAATAACAAGACAATGCCTTTTTCAAATTCAAACAATTATTAAAAATCAACCATAATGAATTTTGAGGTGATTCCAATTCTCATAATTCACATTTCAAAAACTCTAATTGTTTATGCAAAAATATGACATGGTTTTTTCATATGATCATGGCCTAGAACAAAATAATGGCTATGTGGCTATGTCTAGCCCTTTTAAATTATTTCAAATTTAGTAATTCAAATCTATGAGGTGTAGCATCTCATTTAAATCACTTTCACAAGTAATTCAATGTGAGGTGATGACATTAGTCTTCATGACCCCATATGTTATTACTTGAGAATGTTAAATCCTTTTCAAAATAGTAATAATTAAATGGTATGAGATATTTACCTCATTTAAACCAATTTCCCAAATGATAAATATGAAGTGTTGACCTTGGTCAACATGTATTCATACCTTATTATTTCAGGAGATTAAATCTTAACCAGATTCAATGAGAGGAAATTATTTCTCAAAGATAATAAATAGAAACCCTAATAAATATTTCAATGAGAGGAAATTATTTTTCTTAAAAAGAAAACAAAGTCAACCACCATGTTAATAAGGATGTGATGCTAGATTAGCTTGTGTGAACCATTTGTGTGTTTGGTCTAGTACTTAAGATTTGCTTGGTGATTGTATACCTCGTATCCATTTATAGACGCTAGTGAGGACTACCAGGAGGAGGAGGTCTTCTACGAGGAAGAAGAAGAAAACTTTGATCACTGTACCACTCAAGGCAAGCTATACTCTTGCAAGCTACCCTAATGCAAAGCTCTACTAGAGCAAGGCACCATTACACTTATATTTTATGTTTAAGGATCCAATCCCAAGTTTTATTCTTGCAAGCTTTTACTTTGATTATCAAACCTTACTTTTATAGTTTACTTTGGTCTAAGTATAAAGTATTACAAGAACACCAAAATTAGCCTAGAGAACTACAAGTTAGTTAGCACCCCTCATGATTAGTTGCTAGTGCTAAAACTAAAATTGACTACTCTAGATGGGAACATGAGAATCAAATGACTTTGAAAACCTTAGAATGATGAGTCATTCTATTGAAAGTTTTGAAGGTGAATATGACTTGTGAATGACATGGTGAATTTTACAAAAACTGATGGTTGGGTTCGGATGCGATACCATTCCAATTTTTAAGTACCCCCACAATACCTGAATCTGGGTAGGGCTTAACTGGAAATTTATGCGCTTTAGTATGGGTTCCCTCTAAACAAGCGTCATAGGGGTTATGCCGAGGCTGCCTCCGTTGAAAGTGAAATGACGTGAAATGAGGTGACTGTCCTACCCAAGCCCTGTGCAGTTCCCAGGATGGCGGTTTGCCATGGCTGGGAGGCCAAGCTCATGGGGAGAGGTGCCTGTACTAGGGTATATAAGTGAAAGGTTATGGTTGGTAGTCCGCACACGGAGTGTGATAAATCAGGGCCAGTTAACCCTGACGGATTATTGCAAATGTTGTGGCAAAAGTGTTCGCCCTCTGCAGAGTGTAAAACTATTTGAATAGTCGTGTCCACGGTTATGGACGGTTGGAAAGGCCATACTGTTCCGTCATCAGACCATTTTCAAAATGTGACATGTGAAGGGTGACTTGTGACTTGAACTTGAAAGGTGAATTTGACTTGATCACAACAGAGTTGTGGGAATGACACTAATGTTCCCACTTGAGTGAGTTAGGCAAATAAAGAGTCTTTTACTACTAAGTGCTTATGAAATAAAACTGGCTTTATGCAAATGAACCTAGAGCTTAGAACCCCCTTACTATAGTTGATAGTGCTTACACTAGTATTAGTTTGCGAGTACTTTAAAGTACTCATGGCTTTGTCCCTGGCTATTCAAATGGCCAGACCATGAAGAGGAGTACCAGAACCAAGAGCATGGACAGCAAGACGTCTATGATAACTAGGACTACTCCTGACGTCAAGCGTTGCCTGTGGAACAGATGGACCGCTACTACTTCGCTTCCGCTATGTGTTTTGTAATTGATCATTAGATCAACTGTTGTATTAAGACTGGATCATGTGATCCTTTGATGTAAGACAATTATGGTTTGTAATGAATGATGTTCTGTGATATCAATCTATTATGTCTCGCAAAAACAATATTCATGGGATTGCGATGTATGGCATAATAGGCATCTGGAATTAAAAATCCGGGTGTTGACAAATTGTTTGCATTTGATTGTGTCTTTTGTTTGATCATATGCAAAGCTTTAGATAAACCCTGTTTTTACGGGTTCGGAAGCCGCTGGCGCAGGCTCTGTTCTGCGCTAGCCATTTTACGACCTAAATACACGAGTTCGGTGAACTGAACTTCACTTTTTCAGTTCGCGTTTTTTCAGGCTCTGCTAGAGATGCTCTTAAGCGGGAACTTGAGTTGTCAGACACAACTGTCATGGGGGCAACAAGACTCGGCTGACCAATCTCGTCCCACTGTGGCATGAGGTACCTCCGTCTAGAAATATGAGACATTTTGATTATTTTGTAGGTTCACTCACTTTTATTTGTATCTAATCTATTTTTAGTGTGTAAGTTTACTCTTTTTTCCTTATATGTAGTCTATTTTAACAACATCTTACATTACTGTACGGAGGAGATATGTAGGATCCGTATTGCATGTGTTTCCTCCAACATCACGTTACTAAGGGCCTTTTGATTTTTTTATTCTGAAGATATGTGATTAGAGAAAATGTAAAGCTATACAACATTGTGTCTATCCTACATGATTAAGCTCACACCCAAGTTTATTTGACTGTCAAAGGACGAGATGTCGCCTAGAGGGGGGTGAATAGACGTTTTAAAAACTCTTACGGATTTGTCTTGTAAGAATGCGGAATTAAACTAACGTTTATTTTACAAGCACAAATCCTAAATATGCTAGGCTCACCTAAGTGCAACAACAACAACTAGAGCTAACTGACATAGGCATCCCCAATGGGCCTGCCAAAGATGGTACCCGGGGTTTACCGAAGGCCCAGGACTCGAAGAATAAGAAGATTTGGAAGCCCATTTAATATTAAGTAAAGATAGATTGTATTAGGAAATATAGAGACTTGTAATCTTACGGGTTGGGTACGAAACCCTCCCGAACTCTGTAACTTGTGTATTACGAAACCCTCGGCTCCACCCTCTATATAAGGGGAGTCGAGGGACGAAGAAAGGATCGAATCTATTGTCAACAGAACCCTAGTTTTCATAATCGTCGAGTACTTTTTGGCTGAAACCTTCGAGATCTACTTGCCCTCTACTTCTAACAAAACCCTAGTCTACGATCTGTAGGCATTGACAAATTAATCCTTTGTCAATTGGCGCCGTCTGTGGGAACTAGAGGTTGCAAGGAGCTGATCTCGATGGCACGTCCAGAATCGTCGACTTCGTCGGTGGCTAGCAATGCGATGGATAGAGGTAAACGGGAAAAAACTGATCTAGTCGATTTTATTCCTCACCCGCCCTCCCGTTTGGATGCATGTGCTTATCTGGAGGAGCCCATCGTCATGACGTTCGGAGAATTCCGATTTGGCGTCAACAAGGAAGGATCCTATCGTCTCGAAGTTCCGATCTCGTCGGAATTTTCAGCGATCGATTCTGACTTTTCGTCGAGTGATGAAGAGTTTTCGTCGCCACGCTTCATCGACACTAAGGCAAGCGGAAAGCTCGCCAAGATCTTCAGCGACACATCCTTCGAGTCGTCTGCGGACTCCGTTATAAGCAGCGACTCCGACAGCGTCGACAGCTTCAACTTCATCGACAAATCTGCTGCCATAGGAAAGGTCTTCACCAATCTCTATGATGGTGTCACCAATCCTGATAAAAACCAATACCCAAAATACCATCAGATCTATGCGATTGAAGAGACAAATCAAGCACAACCAGAGACGTCAGAGGCTTTCGATGATTTGGGAAATCCATACGTCGATCCCGTTGATCTCAGAAGAGGCCTAGGCACTAAATATGTCGGGTCCTCACCTCGCGAAAGAGTTCAACTCCCGCAAGCAGCGTGGGATAGGGCCGCAAGAGCCATGGACGGGACAGAACCAATGAACACAACTGCTACTGCACAAGAATTACAAGCCTATCAATATAGACTTGCTCGTGTGAGTAGAGAGCTGGAAAAACAGATAGCATCCCTGAATAGAAGAAAAGAGGCAGCTTCCGCGTCAAGCAGGCGTCGAGCAGAGCTCGGTCGACAATCAGGAACTTCGGCAGACAGTCACAGAGACGCTCGGAGGAGAGCAAGATCTCGGCTGCAAAATATACCCGAAGAAGAGAGAGGAAACATAATTCAAAATCTCGACATGTCCTTCATGTCGATTGATACAAGGGGAAATATCATCCCGAAGCAGGATACATGGCAACGCAAGCTTACATCCTCGCGTCCAGACCACCCCCTGGGGACCCGAGAGAAGCATTGTTTAATATGGCAATGGCTGGAGTTGGAGTTATGGGAACAGCGTTCGCAGCCACGCCTCCCGAAGAAACTCCTAGGCAAAATAGTCCACGACCCACCGCAGCGGTGCAAGATCCACCAAGAACAAGTGGAGCAAGAGACACAGCAGCTCAAGTAAGGGTGGATAGAGCACGACAAGAAAGAAGAGAACGTCAGCATTCACCAGAAGTTGCCGACGAAGATATGTGTGGGCTCCCGTGCTTTACGAGACGAGTTCGAAAGACTCGCGTCCCGAAAGGGTTTAAGTTACCCGAAAATTTCAAGAAATTCGACGGCCTGCAGGATCCCGAGGATTGGCTCGTTGATTATCTCGAGATGGTAAAGCTAGTAGGAGGAACCAGAGCAACAACCATGCAAAGTATCCAAGTTCACTTGAGTGGTGCCGCAAGATCTTGGATAAAGAAACTTCCCCCAGGTTCCATCGACAGGCTGGGATAATTTTGAGATATCTTCGTGAGGAATTTCCGAATCACAAGAAACCTGCGTCATTGGAGGAGTTAAGGGCGTGTCGACAGAAACACGACGAGTCGATGAGGAAATATATACAGAGGTGGAACATTATTAAAAACTCGGGCAGAGGATATATCGACGAGAGAGCAATAGAACGCGTTCGTGGCAGGAATTCGACGAGGAGATTTCGTCGAGGACTTAGGGAGAACCAACCCTAAGACAATATCAGCACTGATGGAGATAGCAAACAAGTGGGCAGATGGAGAAGACGCGATATACAACAAACGACATAGGTCGCCAGAAGAGGATCGCGGTCGAAATTTTCAAAATAGAAGGCGATTTTCGCCGTTCTACAACAATGATGCTCCTGGCCACATATCGGCTGGTTTCCGAACTCGGAGGAAATAGTCGAGAGGACTACCAAAAGAGTAATGAGCAACAAGGTGACAATAGAGGTGATTTCCGCGGTAACAGGCAAAATAGTGGACCAAGGTTTCAAAGACCTTATGTGTCCCCCGAGGAGATGATAAACGGACCGTGTCAGATGCACTTTTATCTCGACAGGAACGGAAAGAGGCAGTCAGGACATCTCCAAAAAGACTGCCGCAATTTTCAGGCAATGTTGCAAGCCGCAGGAATTGCAAATGCCCAAGCAATGAACAGAAACCCCCAGGGGCCAAGGAGCGAGATCCACCTCCCACCTCCTCCCGCAATCACGGACGAAAATCGGCACCAGCTCAGAATAGCGGCAGCACCACATCCACCTCCATATGTTGATCCCAACTCCAACGATGCGGTCTCGATGATTCAGAAAGCCAGGCCATCTAACAGGGCCTAGAAAGTAATCTCGCGGCAAGTGTTCATGGCAGAAGATGCCTCCACCAACGATTGAGTACCTAAATTGGTCGGGGCAAGACATTGGCTTACAATTGCGGATCATCCACAACAAGTTCCTCGACCGGGACAATCTGCACTTATCTTACCCGCGGTAATTGCTGGTTTTGACGTGTCGAGAGTTTTCATAGATGGCGCACAGCAAAACCTTATGTATGCAGATACATTGAGGAAGATGAACATATCTCTGGCAAATCTAAAACCTACTGACACACGTTTCCATGGGATCACGCCAGAAAAGCCAAGCTATCCGCTGGGCAAGATCAACCTCGACGTTCAGTTCGGGACTAGAGAGAACTACAGGATAGAGAACTTGGAGTTTGAAGTTGTGGATTTCCCGTCGCAATATCACGCGTTGTTGGGACGACCAGCATACGCCATGTTATGGAGGTACCTCATTACATGTACTTGCTATGGAGGTTGCCTGGACCTAAGGGACCAATCACAATAAAGGGAAGTTTCGCGCTGTCTGATAAGTGCGACAAGGATTTCCATCGACTGTCAGAAACTTTCGGGATGCAAGCAGAATATATGGCGCCAAGGCTTACTGATTATGATGTGCTGCCAGATGCAGGGAGGTCACTCAGGGAACCAACCTTCAACACTGCAAGGATTCAAAAGAGGTGCAGATCCACCCGATGGACCGAAGAAAACGACATCCATTGCAGCAAACATGGATATCGCATAGGAAAGCGCGCTCATCGAGTTCCTCCGTGAGCACTGGAAAATCTTCGCATGGTCTCCAGCTGACATGCCAGGAGTACCCAGGGAACTTGCCGAGCACCACCTCAACTTGGATCCTCTCGCGAGACCAATCAAACAACCCTTGCGGCGTTTTTCGGAACCAAACCGCAAAGCTATGTTATCAGAAATAGATCGACTCAAAGATGCTGGTTTTATTAAAGAGATATCTACAGAAGCCACGTGGGTAGCTAACCCAGTGATGGTGCCGAAGAAAAACACGAAAGTCCTTCGCATGTGTGTCGACTTTACGTGTCTCAATAAACATTGTCCTAAGGATCACTTTCCCCTCCCAAGGATCGATCAAATCATCGACTCCACGGCAGGATGTGAACGTCTTTCCTTCCTGGACGCATACTCTGGTTATAACCAGATCAGATTAAAAGAAGATGATGAAGCCAAGACAGCGTTCATAACACCTTACGGCGTGTTCTGCTACAGAACAATGCCCTTTGGTTTGAAAAACGCGGGAGCAACATATCAGCGGATGATGCAGAAGTGCCTTGCAACACAGATTGGAAAAAATGTACAAGTCTACATTGATGATGTCATGATAACATCAAAAGAGGGGACAACACTGATCGAAGATTTGAAGGAAACCTTCGACAACCTCGACAAGTTCTGCCTTAAGCTGAACCCGACAAAGTGCTCTTTTGGCGTTCCTGCGGGAGAACTTCTCGGGTTCTTAGTATCAGCAAGAGGGATTGAAGCCAATCCCGAAAAAATACATGCCATCGTAACTATGAGGAAGCCGACAAAGTTGAAAGAAATACAACAGCTGATGGGGCGAGTCGCAGCCTTAAGCAGATTCGTCGCCAGGCTGGGAGAAAAAGCGCTGCCGTTCTATGCATTGATCAAACAGGGAGAGAAATTTCAATGGAACGAGGAAGCAGATAGAGCTTTCGAGAATCTCAAGCGGAGAATTTCGACTCCACCAATCTTGGTGGCGCCTAAAGAGAAAGAACCTCTCCTCCTATATATTGCAGCCACGCCTCAGGTGGTTAGCACGGCTTTGGTAGTCGGGAGAGAGGAAGAAGGAAAGCTCCATGGAGTACAGAGGCCAGTATATTTCATCAGCGAAGTACTGTCGCCTTCAAAATAACGGTACCCCCAATACTAGAAGCTGGCGTATGGAGTATTCACGACAGCAAGAAAATTGCGACACTATTTTTCGGCGCACCCGATAATAGTGGTCAATGAAGCTCCTCTATCAAATATATTAAACAACCCAGAAGCTACGGGTCGTGTCTCCCTTTGGGGAATAGAGCTTTCCCCTCGGGACATCACGTATGAAAAAGAAAAGCAATAAAATCACAAGTTTTACCGGATTTCATTGCAGAGTGGATGGAGCTACAAAACACAGGACCTCCAGATTTATCGAGAATCTGGACTATGAACTTCGACGGGTCCAAAAGGTTAGAAGGCGATGGAGCAGGCATGATACTAGTATCACCTGAAGGCGACAAGTTGAAGTATGTCTTACGGATGACGTTCCCAAACGCGTCCAACAATGAAGCAGAATATGAAGCTCTCATACACGGAACTAGCGCGGTGGCCCTCGCAAACGCGAGGGTATCGTCTCAAATATGTTGAAATTTAATTTCTTTATATTTAATTGAAAGTAATATATCTGTGAACATCCTAAATATTTTGTTATCTAAAATAGAAAATGCACATAAACATGTTTAGTCATCTTAAAGTTTGTGGCAGCCTATATTTTGTTAGTGTGCGTCCCTAGCATTAGTGCATTCGATGAACTCTGCTCGCCTACCAAAGCACCGTTGGTGGCGACCGGTCCATGCCAACTTGAAGCCGTTTCTACTGAGAATAATCTGTGAAGGAAACGGGAAAGGTCCCAACACAAATAGACCGATAAAACCGTAAAAGTGATAGTGGGGTATATCTTTTCCAACTGAAAAATAAAAATTTCATCTCTTCATTTTCAAAAGAAATACATATTCATGTATTGTAAAACCGAGAGCCTCTAATTATCATCACCACTTAAGTATGGATAGAAATGCTTGATTGCATTCTGAGAAAAGATAAAGATACTACACATGATTCTTAAAAAAATGTCTACTTCCAGACATTTACATTCGCAAAAATATTTGAGGAACTGAAAGACCTCGCTAAATAGCAACAGGACATCACAATATTTATTACTCGGTTTAAAATGTAGTGTTTTGATAACATACTTAGTTAGAACATGATATAATACCATGATAAAACGTGCACCATTATTGTGAGTTGCCACCAACACAAATGTTACAAAACATTAGAGAAATAGAAGAAAGAAACCGATCTCTTAATTTACTGGAAAATAAATCACTGGATCTTTGTATATTATTACTCAGCTCTAAAATGTATAGTTTCATGATAAAATACCTGGTCAGAACATGATAAAACATCCAACATTATTCTGATTTGCAGCCAGCCAAAAAATGCAAACATAGAACAAATAGAAGTAAGCAATTGATCTCTTACTTCACTGGGAAGCATACATGAAGTTGCCCGAGAGTGAATAAATCATTGGAGCTCATAGAAATTCCATCACAAATGAAAATAGTTCTTTCATTGTAGTAAAAGTCCCAGATTTTGCAGAAGAAGCACCCTAATACCGCAAAGGAGTTTACCGTGCGATACTTCAACCACTTCTCATGAATTTCAATCGCTTTCATCTGTCATTAATGTTTTAAATCTATCGCTCAAATTTAGTTGTTTATGGATGACATAGTAACATAAGGAAGATATAATACTGCAAAAGACATAAACAAAGCTCGAACCTGGTTGGTTCATAAAACTAATTGTATGATTACATACATTTTTTTGGTCACACATATCATAAGCAAGATATATCCACAAATAGAAGTATGCAAGTCAATGACAATACTACTCAAGAAAGAGCCATCTTTTCCATAGTAGATTTTGTATCGCCTTCTTGGTTATTTATCATCACAGATTCCCACAACATACATACAGTTCTTGTGCATATAATTATCTTCCCCACTTGATTCTTCAAGCTTGATGCTGATTTGTTCGAACCATTTAATCCAAACTCAAAGATTGAGATGCCATCCTTAATTAAAATCTTAATGGTTAATTTTCCGCCCATGTGTTGCTGTAACAGGATATTATATGAACTGTGAATGAACTCTGAAAATGAATGCAAGAAGCACGCTGTACGTTGATGACATTCAAACAATATCCGAAGACTGACCTTCAAACCAAAGTAAATTGGATTAAGAAGTGAGCCTAGCTCACTTGGTTAGGGAAGTGGATGTACAACCCAGCCACCCAGGTTCAAGTCCTCTTAGGGACGCGAATTTGGGTTCTTATTATTTAAAAAAAAAATCATTGTAGGGGCTTCCCCTACCGTATTCCTTCAAAAAAAAGTAAATTGGATTAACTGGAGAGAACAATTGATCATATGATCAACACAATGTATAAGGATCACTGCGACTCATAAAAAAGAATCATTGTGGCAATAATAATTATAGTATATCAGCTTCTAGGATAACATTTGAGTATTTGACACAGCACATACAAATCTATAGTTACCTTTACCACAGTACCTCAAACACAGGTTGGTCGTCTCCAAAAGGTAAAAGATGGGAATATTGGAATTGGCAAGCGGAATGGAAGGCATGCATTGTGTTGAAAGCAGACACAACAGGGCCGATCTTGTTTTTGTTCAAGGCGTCGTTGATGAGCTCTGTATGTTATTTAGGAAGTCCTCAACATAGGCACAATCTAAAATCACTGTATTTGCTGAAAATACTTTTTGAGAAAATTCAAACCATGATTTCCAGTTTCCGAATGCATAAAAGTTGTAGCATAATAGTTGTCAAAAATAGATTATATGATGTCCTCAGAATTATAGAGATGGAGTGCTTAGTGCATACCTTCTTCCATCGACCTATATCATTCAATTTGAATTTGTTCATAGAGTACTTAGACGATCATGCACCTGCTTCGTAAAATAGATCTATCTAATATGCAATTGCCCCAGTTCCAACTTACATATAGCACGTTATTGGTGAAACATACTGTATTTGGTGGAGTGGAGTACATCCCATAGCTAACCTGCCGGCCGGCACTTGTCGAGGAGCTGCCTGCAGGGAGTAGCTCTCCCGGCAGTTTCTCTTCTAGGATTTCTTTGACGGAGATGCAGGCTTCACGATGGTCCATGACAGCCTCCCATCTGGATGGGCAGCACTATCGTGACTATGCCATTGATCGGCACGGATCTAGTTGGACGATCCTTCTCGTCTTGATTCCAGCCGCCGTTTCTCCTCTTTGCTGTTTCAGGCTCCTCGCGCCCACCCAAGCAATTGTGGATCTGAACAAATCTTTGTAGCCTCCCTGCATCGTCATTGAGCGAATTTGCTGATCCACCGGGATAGACACCTGTGTGTTAGTTATCGATTGCACAGATCCGTGACCCACACAAAAAGGTTAGCGTGTTGGCGCAGGATTTTAAGACCGCGTGAGATCCACATTGATTAATCTCAACCATTTATATATTGTAACACTAAATTGGTAAATCCTGGCCGTTCTATGTCTTGTGTTTTAATTATATAATAGATAGATAGATGAAGATGGCAAAAGCTTGCGGTGCAACCCGACTGAAAATCTTCGGCGACTCACAGTTGGTGGCACAGCAAGTTATGAATCAATGTGATGCAGTCAACGAGAGTATGATAGCATACAAGGAGATGTATAATGAGCTGGAAAAACTGTTTGATGGATGCGAGGTAAACCACATCAGCAGGTTGAGCAACGATGAAGCCGATGTTCTTGCAAACATCGGGTCACAATGCCTCGCGATCCCTCCAGGCGTGTTTTGGGAAGAAATAAGCGAGAGATCAACAAAGCCAATGAAACCAAAGAAGAAGGAGAAGGATGAAAAACCCTTGAGTACTGCAAAAGAAGCATTGGAAGAAGAAGAAGAGGAACAGGAGCTAGTCATGATGGTGCAAATTCCATGGATGCAGGTGTACATATCATACATCCTAAGAAAAACAATACCCGATGACCCAGTTGAAGCAAGGCGAATAATTAGACGATATAAAGCTTTTACTGTGGTGAAAGGGGAATTGTACAAACGAAGTATCTCGGGTGTGCTACAGAGGTGCGTTACACCCGAAGAAGGAAGGATAATCCTGAAAGATGTACACGAAGGAATATGCGGGCATCATGCAAGCAGTCGAGCTATTGCGGCCAAAGTTTTCAGGGCAGGATTCTATTGGTTAACAGCAATCGAGGACGCGAAGGAAATAGTGCGCACTTGCGACGCGTGCCAAAGATTCGCCGCAAAACCTCACTCTCCGGCAGCAGAACTGATGCCAATCCCATTATCCTGGCCCTTTGCTCAATGGGGTCTCGATATGGTGGGAAAACTACACAAAGCTTCGCCAGGAGGATACGAGTATATGCTCGTGGCTGTCGACAAATTTACCAAGTGGATAGAAGCAAAGCCGATAAATTCACCGGACGGCGCGTCGGCAATCAAGTTTGTGAAAAGCATCGTCTTTCGGTTTGGAGTTCCTCACAGCATTGTCACAGACAACGGCAGTAACTTTACGTCCAAGGAGTTCAAAGCATATTGTGCAGAAGTGGGCATCAAATTGAGTTTTGCGTCTGTCGCACATCCACAGACCAACGGTCAAGTCGAGAAAGCCAATGGCATCATCTGCAATGGTATCAAGAAGCGCCTGTTGGGACCATTGGAAAAAGCTCGGCATACTTGGCCAGAGGAGCTGCCAAGCGTGTTGTGGAGTATTCGAACAACACCAAACACGGCGACGCAGGAGACGCCGTTTTTCTGGTCCATGGAGCCGAAGCAGTCTGCCGATAGAAATAGAACATGATTCTCCAAGAGTTACAGAATATGATGAAGAAACGGCGAGAAGAGCTTTGGAGGATGATGTCGATGCACTTGATGAGGCTCGAGATGAAGTATTGTCACGAGTCGCCAAATATCAACAGGACCTGAAAAACTACCACAGTTGACGATTGCGACCAAGATCTTTTCAAGTTGGGGACTTGGTTTTACGACTTAATCAAAAAAGTCATGAAAAACTCGAGTCACCGTGGCTTGGACCTTACATCGTCACAGAAGTAATCGAAGGAGGAGCATATAGAATCAAGGACAAGAAGACGGGGATTGCCGAGCCAAACCCTTGGAACGTAGCACAGCTCAGGCGTTTCTATGCTTAGATGTCAAAATATAGTCTCCTCTATAAACATACAATGTACTGAAACGCCCGCGAGTTTTCAGACGCACTCTTTTCCTTTTTCGGGGCACCGAGTGGGGGGAAAGGTTTTTAATGAGGCGGGCTCGCGGTGCTGCAATATAATAAAGATAGTGGAATTATATATCTTTTCGACAGGCTCGGGGGCTTCTACCCAGAAGATACAATATATATATACACAATGTCGACAAATACAATCTGCAAAATATCTCGCCTTGGTATAAAATACCTCGCCAAACAAAAATACGTCGCCAAGTAGCGATCAAGATAAAGCTCGGGGTTTTCGCACCCGCAAAAATAGTGCACAAATATAATTTATCTTGCCTTGGGACAACCTCGCATTATAAATAAGAAAAACATCGCCATCAAAACGCCCGGGGGCTTGGCATTGAAAAACAGAAATATAGTGACTTTACAATACAAGTTATACACAAGATACAATCCTTGGAGCAACAAACCTTCAAGGATTACCCAGTATATTATCTATCGTCAGACGTTCATTGTTTATTGCGCGAGTGCTATGCTCAGCATAGCTGCCCTTCACGAAGAATTCGGCATCCATCCGAAGAAGTTCATCCATCATATCTTCGGCAACAAGGGTCACAACGTCGTCATATTTGCTGAAGTTCTTCTTCCTCTTCGCCATCTTGGCCAAGCACTTTGGAACAACTTGACCCATGTCTAACTTTGGGTAGCAGATTTTGATCATGATCATAGCAAACCTTGCGCCAGCAGCTAATTGGGCCCGCACAAAGCCGTGGATCCGAGGAGCATCCCGAAACTTGTCCATTAAGGCAGGGAGAGTCTCGGCATTTTATTACGAGGAAACATGGTGCCATAGACCAGAGACAATGTCCTTGTACAAAAGTCGAGATAATCGCGAACCTGAAGCGCGCGATCCTGAAACCTGACGATCTGGCGAGTCCGTTCAGGCGTGCCCCAAAAATTTGAACCATGATCATGCGCAAGCCGAAGAAGTGCATTGGATCGAGCTTCGACACGTTCATCTTCGGTAGTAGCATCCAAGAAAGAACCTATTTTTGAAAGAATCAGCAAGCAACAAGGAGACAAGCAAAAAGAAAAGTAAAAGCACGACAAAGATAATGAAGCACACCTGCCATATCCAAGCTAGCATCTGTCAGCAGTTGGAGCATAAAATTTTCTCGAGACGTAGCTGCAGCAGCTTCAGCAACGGCGGAGTCCTTTTCAGCTATGGCATCTTGAGCTTGTTGGAGTGCAATCTTTTCCCTCTCAGAAGATTTTCGAGATTGTTCCATGAGCATAAGTGACTGCTTCTTCGTGGACTGGAGCTGTTGTCGAAGTTCTTCCAAATCTTGTGCTGAGTTTTTACTCGAAGAATCTTCAACAAATTCAACAGCGACAGCGTTTTTCTTCGAACGAGACGAAGGAAAAACCTCGGAGGGACCAGGAGTTGAAGTATAGTTGTCAAAAATCAACTAAAAACAAAAAAATTCACATCAATCATGGGGCAAAGATAGATTTCCATTCATTCTCAGAATATGTACATGTCTATTACAAAAGAAGGACCTCTAGACAACTACTGAAGCAATCATAGCCAAGAATACAATGGCGACAGTGCCAAAAGGGGAGATAAACTAAAAGGAAAAAAGCAAAGTGGTCTACTTGACCTCCGGCTTTGAAGAACTCGGAGCAGGTGCTGGTTTATATCCAAGAGTGGCGAGGATCTTTTTCGAATTGGGCTTTGATACGCGTAGATGCACACGTCCGTTGGGAACCCCAAGTGGAAGGTATGATGCGTATAGAAGCAAGTTTCCCTCAGTATGAAACCAAGGTTTAATCGAACCGGTAGGAGCCAAGAAGCACGTTGAAGGTTGATGGTCGCGAAATGTGATGCGGCGCAACACCGGGATTCCGGCGCCAACTAGGAACCTGCACAACACAACCAAAGTACTTTGCCCCAACGAAAGAGTGAGGTTGTCAATCTCACCGGCTTGCTGTAACAAAGGATTAAACGTATCGAGTGGAAGATGTTTGCAGAAAACAATAAAACAAGTAGATTGTATGCTATGGAAAGAATAGGACCGGGGTCCACAGTTCACTAGAGGTGTCTCTCCCATAAGATAAAAGCATGTTGGGTGAACAAATTACGGTCGGGCAATTGACAAATAGAGAAAGGCATAATAATGCATATACATGACATGGTAAATATAGTGAGATTTAATTGGGCATTACGACAAAGTACATAGACCGCCATCCAACTGCATCTATGCCTAAAAAGTCCACCTTCAGGTTATCGTCCGAACCCCCTCCAGTATTAAGTTGCAAAGCAACAGACAATTGCATTAAGTATTGTGCGTAATGTAATCAATAACTACATCCTTAGACATAGCATCAATGTTTTATCCCTAGTGGCAACAGCACATCACAACCTTAGAACTTTCTGTCACTGTCCCAGGTATCAATGAAGGCATGAACCCACTATCGAGCATAATTACTCCCTCTTGGAGTTAAGAGTAAAAACTTGGCCAGAGCCTCTACTAATAACGGAGAGCATGCAAGATCATAAACAACACATGAACAATAGATTGATAATCACCATAATCATAGTACTCTCTATCCATCGGATCCCGACAAACACAACATATAGAATTACATATAGATGATCTTGATCATGTTAGGCAGCTCACAAGATCTAACAATGAAGCACAACAAGGAGAAGACGACCATCTAGCTACTGCTATGGACCCATGGTCCAGGGGTGAACTACTCACTCATCACTCCGGAGGCGATCATGGCGATGAAGAGTCCTCCGGGAGATGAATCCCCTCTCCGGCGGAGGCGATCTCCTGAATCCCCGAGATGGGATTCGCGGCGGCGCGTCTGTAAGGTTTTCCGTATCGTGGCTCTCGGTGCTGGGGGTTTCGCGACGGGAGCTTTAAGTGGCGGAAGGTCAACGCGAGGGGCCACACGGGGGCCCGGGGCGGGCCGGCGCGGCCGGGCCGCGCCGGCCTCCCTCTGGCCGCCTCGTGGCCCCACTTCGTTAGGTCTTCGGTCTTCTGGAAGCTTCGTGCAAAAATAGGACCCTGGGCGAAAGTTTCGTCCAATTCGAGAATATTTCTTTACTAGGATTTCTGAAACCAAAAAAGCAGAAAACAGCAACTGGCTCTTCGGCATCTTGTTAATAGGTTAGTTCGAGAAAATGCATAAATATGACATATAATGTGCATAAAACATGTAGGTATCATCAATAAAGTAGCATGGAACATAAGAAATTATCGATACGTTGGAGACGTATCAGCATCCCCAAGCTTAGTTCTGCTCGTCCCGAGCAGGTAAAACGATAACAAAGATAATTTCTGAAGTGACATGCCATCATAATCTTGATCATACTATTTGTAAACATATGTAATGAATGCAGCGATCAAAGCAAAGGTAATGACATGAGTAAACAACTGAATCATATAGCAAAGACTTTTCATGAATAGTACTTCAAGACAAGCATCAATAAGTCTTGCATAAGAGTTAACTCGTAAAGCAATAAATCAAAGTAAAGGGTTGAAGCAACACATAAGAAGATTAAGTTTCAGCGGTTGCTTTCAACTTGTAACATGTATATCTCATGGATATTGTCAACATAAAGTAATATAACAAGTGCAATATGCAAGTATGTAGGAATCAATGCAGTTCACACAAGTGTTTGCTTCTTAAGGTGGAAGGAGATAGGTAAACTGACTCAACAATAAAAGTAAAAGAATGGTCCTTCGCAGAGGAAAGCATCGATTGCTGTATTTGTGCTAGAGCTTTTATTTTGAAAACATGAAACAATTTTGTCAACGGTAGTAATAAAGCATATGAGTTATGAAAATTATATCTTACAAGTTGCAAGCCTCACGCATAGTATACTAATAGTGCCCGCACCTCGTCCTACTTAACTTGGACTACCGGGTCTTCGCATGCCATGTTTCAACCAAGTGTCACAAAGGGGTACCTCCATGCCGCCTGTACAAAGGTCTAAGGAGAATGCTCGCATTTCGGATTTCTCGCTTTTGATTATTCTCAACTTAGACATCCATACCGGGACAACATGGACAACAGATAATGGACTCCTCTTTAATGCATAAGCATGTAGCAAAGTTATTATTCTCATATGAGATTGAGGATATATGTCCAAAACTGAAACTTCCACCATGATTCATGGCTTTAGTTAGCGGCCCAATGTTCTTCTCTAACAATTTTGCATGCTCCAACCACTAAAATGATAGACCTTCAGACAAGACGGACATGCATAGCAACTCACATGATATTCAACAATAGTTGATGGCGTTCCCCAGAAGCATGGTTATCGCACAACAAGCAACTTAATAAAATATAAAGTGCATAAGTACATATTCAATACTACGATAGTTTTTAAGGCTATTTTGTCCCATGAGCTATATATTGCAAAGGTGAATGATGGAATTTTAAAGGTAGCACTCAAGCAATTTACTTTGGAATGGCGGGTAAATACCATGTAGTAGGTAGGTATGGTGGACACAAATGGCATAGTGGTTGGCTCAAGGATTTTGGATGCATGAGAAGTATTCCCTCTCGATACAAGGTTTAGGCTAGCAAGGTTATTTGAAGCAAACTCAAGGATGAACAAGTGCAGCAAAACTCACATAAAAGACATATTGTAAACATTATAAGACTCTACACTGTCTTCCTTGTTGTTCAAAACTCAATACTAGATATTATCTAGACCTTAGAGAAACCAAATATGCAAATCAAATTTTAGCAAGCTCTATGTATTTCTTCATTAATGGGTGCAAAGCATATGATGCAAGAGCTTAAACATGAGCACAACAATTGCCAAGTATCACATTATCCAAGACATTTTTAGAATTACTACATGTAGCATTTTCCAATTCCAACCATATAACAAATTAACGAAGAAGAAACCTTGAACATTATGAGTAAAGCCTAAGGACACATGTGTCCATATGCAACAGCGGAGCGTGTCTCTCTCCCACAAAGTGAATGCTAGGATCCATCTTATTCAAACAAAAACAAAAACGAAAACAAACCGACGCTCCAAGTAAAGAACACCAGATGTGACTGAATAAAAATATAGTTTTAGGGGAGGAACCTGATGATGTTGTCGATGAAGAAGGGGATGCCTTGGGCATCCCCAAGCTTAGACTTGAGTCTTCTTAAAATATGCAGGGATGAACCACGGGGCATCCCCAAGCTTAGAGCTTTCACTCCTCTTGATCTTAGTATATCATTCTCCTCTCTTGACCCTTGAAAACTTCCTTCACACCAAACTTCAAGCAAACTCATTAGAGGGTTAGTGCATCATTAATAATTCACTCATTCAGAGGTGACACAATCATTATTTTCACTTCTGGACATTGCATAATGCTACTGGACATTAATGGATCAAAGAAATAAATCCAACATAGCAAAAGAGGCAATGCGAAATAAAAGGCAGAATCTGTCAAAAACAGAACAGTCCGTAAAGACGAATTTATAAATGGCACCAGACTTGCTCAAATGGAAAAACTCAAAACTAATGAAAGTTGCGTATATATCTGAGGATCACGCTCGTAAATTGGCAGATTTTTTCGAATTTTCTACAGAGAATTATGCCCAGATTCGTGACAGACAGCAATGCTGTTTCTGCGCAGCGATCCCAAATATAACATCAACTTTGACATAGAAACTTTACTTGGCACAAAAACATGATAAGGAGAGGTTGCTACAGTAGTAAACAACTTCCAAGACTCAATAAAACAAAAAATTGCTGTAGGTAAAAACATGGGTTGTCTCCCATAAGCGCTTTTCTTTAACGCCTTTCAGCTAGGCGAGAAAGTGCAAATCAAGTAACATCGAGTAGAAGCATCAACATCATAATTTGTTCTAATAATAGAATCAAAAGGCAACTTCATTCTCTTTCTAGGGAAGTGTTCCATACCTTTCTTGAGAGGAAATTGATATTTAATATTACCTTCCCTCATATCAATAACAGCACCAACAGTTCGAAGAAAAGGTCTTCCCAACACAATTGGACAAGATGCATTGCATTCGGTATCCAAGACAACAAAATCAACGGGGACAAGGTTATTGTTAACCGTAATATGCACATTATCAATCCTCCCCAAAGGTTTCTTTTTAACATTATCGGCGAGATTAACATCCAAATAACAATTCTTTAATGGTGGCAAGTCAAGCATATCATAAATCTTTTTAGGCATAACAGAAATACTTGCACCAAGATCACATAAGGCATTACATTCAAAGTCATTGAATTTCATTTTAATGATGGGCTCCCAACCATCTTCTAACTTTCTAGGAATAGAAGTTTCAAGTTTTAGTTTCTCTTCTCTAGCTTTTATGAGAGCATTTGTAATATGTTTTGTAAAGGCTAAATTTATAGCACTAGCATTAGGACTTTTAGCAAGTTTTTGCAAGAACTTTATAACTTCAGAGATGTGGCAATCATCAAAATCTAAATCATTATGAGCTACAGCAATGGGATCATTATTCCCAAGGTTGGAAAAAATTTCAGCAGTTTTATCACAAGCAGTTTCAGCAGTTTTAGCAATTTCAGGCAGTTTTGTACGCTTTGCACTAGGAGTAGAAACATTGCCAACACCAATTATATTACCATTGATAGTAGGAGGTGTAGCAACATGTGAGGAATTAGCATTACTAGTGGTGGTAATAGTCCAAACTTTAGCTACATTATTCTCTTTAGCTAGTTTTTCATTTTCTTCTCTATCCCACCTAGCACGCAGCTCAGCCATTAATCTTATATTCTCATTAATTCTAACTTGGATGGCATTTGCTGTAGTAGTAATCTTATCATCAATATCATCAGGTTTAGCAGCCATTTTATTAATTAAAGAAGATTGTGATGCAGACATGTATGAGATTCGGGTTTCAGCATTTGAAATTTTAGTTTGCAGACCAGAAATCTCCCTATTCAAGTTTTCAAGTTGATTTCCTATATTTTTCAACAAGGTAGATTGTTCATTCATAGTTTTAGTAAACAATTTGTTTTGCTCATATTGCGATTGCATAAAGTTTTTAGTGGATCTTTCAACATCTAGCATCCTTCCCTCATATCTACCATAAGTATTACCATTAGCAGGATATGGCCTAGAATTTTGAGCAACTAATGAAGCTAGCGGAACATTATTTGGATCAACATTAGATCTACCATTCACAAGCATAGACATAATCACATCAATCTTATCACTCAAGGAAGAGGTTTCTTCAACAGAATTTACCTTCTTACCTTGTGGAGCTCTTTCCGTGTGCCATTCAGAGTAATTTATCATCATATCATCAAGAAGTTTTGTAGCCGCCCCCAATGTGATGGACATAAAAGTACCTCCAGCAGCTGAATCCAATAAATTCCGCGAAGAAAAATTTAGTCCTGCATAGAAGGTTTGGATGATCATCCAAGTAGTCAGTCCATGGGTTGGGCAATTCTTTACCAAAGTTTTCATTCTCTCCCAAGCTTGAGCAACATGTTCAGTATCTAATTGTTTAAAATTCATTATGCTACTTCTCAAGAAATAATTTTAGCGGGAGGATAATATCTACTAATAAAAGCATCCTTGCATTTAGTCCATGAATCAATACTATTCTTAGGCAAAGATAGCAACCAATCTTTAGCTCTTCCTCTTAATGAGAAAGGAAACACTTTCAATTTAATAATATCACCATCTACATCTTTATACTTTTGCATTTCACAAAGTTCAACAAAATTATTGAGATGGGCAGCAGCATCATCAGAACTAGCACCAGAAAATTGTTCTCTCATAACCAAATTCAGTAAAGCAGGTTTAATTTCAAAGAATTCTGCTGTAGTAGCAGGTGGAGCAATAGGTGTGCATAGGAAATCATTATTATTTGCATTTGTGAAGTCACACAACTTAGTATTTTCAGGGTTGGCCATTTTAGCAACGGTAAATAAAACAAACTAGATAAAATAAATGCAAGTAACTAATTTTTTTTTTGTGTTTTCGATATAGAGAGCAAGACAGTAAATAAAGTAAAACTAGCAACTAATTTTTTTGTGTTTTGATTTAGTGCAGCAAACAAAGTAGTAAAAATAAAGCAAGACAAAAACAAAGTAAAGAGATTGAGAAGTGGAGACTCCCCTTGCAGCGTGTCTTGATCTCCCCGGCAACGGCGCCAGAAATTTAGCTTGATACGCGTAGATGCACACGTCCGTTGGGAACCCCAAGTGGAAGGTATGATGCGTATAGAAGCAAGTTTCCCTCAGTATGAAACCAAGGTTTAATCGAACCAGTAGGAGCCAAGAAGCACGTTGAAGGTTGATGGTCGCGAAATGTGATGCGGCGCAACACCGGGATTCCGGCGCCAACTAGGAACCTGCACAACACAACCAAAGTACTTTGCCCCAACGAAGCAGTGAGGTTGTCAATCTCACCGGCTTGCTGTAACAAAGGATTAAACGTATCGAGTGGAAGATGTTTGCAAAGAAAACAGTAAAACAAGTAGATTGTATGCTATGGAAAGAATAGGACCGGGGTCCACAGTTCACTAGAGGTGTCTCTCCCATAAGATAAAAGCATGTTGGGTGAACAAATTACAGTCGGGCAATTGACAAATAGAGAAAGGCATAATAATGCATATACATGACATGGTAAATATAGTGAGATTTAATTGGGCATTACGACAAAGTACATAGACCGCCATCCAACTGCATCTATGCCTAAAAAGTCCACCTTCAGGTTATCGTCCGAACCCCCTCCGGTATTAAGTTGCAAAGCAACAGACAATTGCATTAAGTATTGTGCGTAATGTAATCAATAACTACATCCTTAGACATAGCATCAATGTTTTATCCCTAGTGGCAACAGCACATCACAACCTTAGAACTTTCTGTCCCAGGTATCAATGAAGGCATGAACCCACTATCGAGCATAATTACTCCCTCTTGGAGTTAAGAGTAAAAACTTGGCGAGCCTCTACTAATAACGGAGAGCATGCAAGATCATAAACAACACATGAACAATAGATTGATAATCACCATAATCATAGTACTCTCTATCCATCGGATCCCGACAAACACAACATATAGAATTACATATAGATGATCTTGATCATGTTAGGCAGCTCACAAGATCTAACAATGAAGCACAACAAGGAGAAGACGACCATCTAGCTACTGCTATGGACCCATGGTCCGGGGGTGAACTACTCACTCATCACTCCGGAGGCGATCATGGCGATGAAGAGTCCTCGGGAGATGAATCCCCTCTCCCGCAGGGTGCCGGAGGCGATCTCCTGAATCCCCGAGATGGGATTCGCGGCGGCGTCTCTGTGGGTTTTCCGTATCGTGGCTCTCGATACTGGGGGTTTCGCGACGGGAGCTTTAAGTAGGCGGAAGGTCAACGCGAGGGGCCACACGGGGGCCCGGGGGGCAGGTCGGCGCGGCCAGGGCACTGGGCCGCGCCCCCCTCTGGCCGCCTCGTGGCCCCACTTCGTTAGGTCTTCGGTCTTCGGAAGCCGTGCAAAAATAGGACCTGGGCGAAAGTTTCGTCAATTCCGAGAATATTTCTTTACTAGGATTTTGAAACCAAAAACAAGCAGAAAACAGCAACGGCTCTTCGGCATCTTGTTAATAGGTTAGTTCGAGAAAATGCATAAATATGACATATAATGTGCATAAAACATGTAGGTATCATCAATAAAGTAGCATGGAACATAAGAAATTATCGATACGTTGGAGACGTATCAGCTTCGCCGCTTTAATTAGCGACTGCCACTTCTTCGTTTCGATCTTCCCCGTGTCGCCAACTTTCGACCAGTCGACTTGTTGTTGACTCTCTGCAATCAAGGCCATTGTACCTTCGACGCCAACCTTTAGTCCCTCTTGACGAAGTTGGAGTCCAAGGTCTTCATTGCCAGTGAAGCACTTGGCGAGATCAATAAACTGCGGGTTCCTCCTTTTTCTTGAAAAAATAGGGGAAAAGCCGCGACAGGCCAGCTTCAGCTTCAGCTAGTCCGTTACGAGCTTCCGTACCATGGATTTCAAGGAGAGAAAGCGCATCAAGAAGCTCGTCATCTTCAGGATTCTCCAGCTCGTACTCTTGGTGTGTTCTCCCTGCTTCAAGCATAAAATAGAGTTACTAAAAGGAAAAAAGAGGCCAAAACACGACGCAAGAAAGCAGCACGGGTGTGAACACTTACTAACAAAACGTCGACTCTGCGACTCCAGTCGACCAAGGATTTCTTCTTCGCGAGCAGAATGCTGAGCTACATTTTCTTCCAGAGCCCTTTTTGCGTCGTCGAGTCTCTTTCGAAGATCCTCGACGGTAGCAGCTTTAGCTTCGGCTTCCATGCGTGCCGTCTCGCTTTGCTCTAACTCAGTAGCAAGAGCGTCAGCGCGTTTATTGGCTTCCGCAAGTTTTTCTGCCAACATAAACAGATAAGCATTGCGACACAAAAATAGTGACAGGATATACTCGACAAGGAAAGATGGACAAAGAAAAAGGAGGTACCTTCAAGTTTGCCGGCGTAATCTCGGTACCCGATAAATTGGGTACCAAAACGGATAAGTTCCTTCATGAAAGGCTAAAGAAAGATCATAAAAAGAGGATCAATATAAGTGGAAAAATTTCGACACCATGAAAAAACGGAGGGAAGTTCAAAAAAATGAAGCCAATGCAGAATGAAGATAGCTTACTTCTTCCATCAAAGGAGTCGAGGAACAACTAGCTAGTATAGTTGGTTCCTCGGTTGATTCTACCCTGGCTCTCTTCGGGGAAGGAGCTTGGGGGCTTACAGCTGGTGTTGGATGTTCAGGGTTTTGTGGAGGAGGTGAAGTTTCGTCGCCATCAGGACGAGCTTCTGAGACAACTAAAGTACGAGACGTGCTCGTTCGAGCAGTCTCGTCAATAGGTGCATTTTCCTCTTCATCGTCACTGCAATAAATATAGCGACAGGATAAAATAGCAATTTCAAAAAGCATCGACAAAGGAAAAAATACAGTACATAGCAATTTCAAAAACTTACGAGCTGACAAGAGCAGCATCGTAAAGATCCAAAGTTTCCTCCCCGGCATTGGGTGCAGTCTTTTCAGCACGGGAAGTATCAGCTTTGGAGGCGCCAGAGTCGATAGCTTCATCCCTTTTCCTTTTGCCCTTTGGAGAAGCAGCAGGGAGAGATGAGCGTGTCGACGAAGTAACCTCTGTTTCATTCTCTTTTTCAAGTGAAGCCGCGGATTTCTGGGAACCCCCGACTCCACTTTCAGGGCGAGAAGCACCCTGGTTGTCGTCGGTGACAACAACCCGTTCTTCGACTTCCCCACCTTCGGGAAGGGGAGGAAGAGAAGATAAAACAAGATGACCCTGTGGAATATAAAAAATATCGACAAAACAGTTATATTTCGTCATCAATAAAGTGGTCGACAGGGAAAATTTGGCAAGACAACATAAGTAGTCGCAAAGATCAATTACCTCGGGAAGAGGATTGGCGCTACAAAATGGCTTAACTTTGCAAGAAGATGGAACGGTGTCCTTCTTGCTAAGCTTGGAGATTCTTCGGATCAGCTTCTCCAAGTCCTTTGCAGAAAGATCTGTGGAGAGCCTCTCGACGTCTTCATCACCAGCATACATCCAAAGGGGATTTTTTCGAGCTTGCAGAGGCTGCACTCTAATCCTAAGGAAGTAGGCTGTGATTTGGATACCCGATAGCTCCTTGCCACGGGTACTCTGAAGCTCACGGATGCGAGTCATCAGCGCCTCTGTCGATTTCTCTTCTTTGGTTGCTTCATCATCCCAGGAACGGCGGCGAAGAATTTTGGTTTTTCCGTCGAAGGGGGCGATGTTGTACTCCATTGAATCAGAGCTTTCTTCGTGCACATACAACCACCTCTTGCGCCACCCTTGGACGGAATCAGGGAATTTGACGTCGAAGTAATCGACGTCAGAACGAACACAGATAACGACGCCGCCAATATTATAGGCGACGCCGTGGGAGCCATTGCGGCGGAGGCAGAAGATGCGTTTCCACAAGCCCAATTAGGTTGGACTCCAAGGAAGCATTCGCACAATGTGATAAAAATCGACACGTGCAAGATAGAATTGGGCGTCAGCTGGTGAAGCTGAAGCCCATAAACAAAGAGAAGACCGCGAAGAAACTCATGAATAGGAGGGGAAAGACCGCGGATGAGATGATCAACGAAACTAACCCGGTACTCCATTGGAGGAGATGGGTAGCTTTCCTCGTGGGGGAAGCGCAGTGCGTCCTTCTTCTTGGTGAACCCCAGCCTCTTCAGCAGGTTCATGTCCTGGTTGGAGATCTTGGATCTCTCCCACTCCAAATCTTCGGTGGCCATTGGGGATTGTTGGAGCGCTAGGTTGGGTGTGTTGCTAGGGTGATGATTTCCACTCGAATGGAGTAGAACAGCACGAGCTTGGAGGAGCGCACAAAGCAATGAGCGCAATGGAGGATTTTTGGCAGAGGCGCAGATGGGCGGCGTGAGCGAAAGTGACAGAGGAAGAAGATGATGGAATTAAATAGAGGTGCGGTGAATCGACGCAACCGTTGGATAGAAAAATTATGGCGCAGATGGATCACACGTGGACAAGGGGTAAAAATGGATTTTCACTGAGAAAAGAAACGACAGACGGCACAGTGCGTGCGCCAGAAAAAGTGGAGGACGTGTGTCCCCCACTTGCACGACGTGTCCATCGGATGGGGAATCTGGACCCACGAGGCAGTGAGAGGAGCGGTTTTCGCATGTTTCCAATACAGAAATCGTGGCTATCATCAGCAATGACGTCACTGAGGTAAAAGAAAAACTCGACTAAGAAGCCTGGTGAAAATATCGACAATGAAAGACTATTTTTGAGAGCCTTTGATCAAATACAAGTTTTTGCCCAAATGCTCGGGGGCTACTTTGGAAAAAAGAGAAAACTTCGAGAATGACAAGATAGAAATGGCGAGAGCCTATGACCAAATGCAAGCATTTGTTCATAGCCTCGGGGGCTACTCCCATCGGGAGCGCTGGTCGCGCACCCGATAGATATAAAAATCTCGAGAAAGATTACCAATATAGTGGCAGAGGATATTAATCTGTGGAGCCTACACCCAAGCACAAGTTCTTGGCTGTAGCCTCGGGGGCTACTCCCATCGGGAACGCTGTTCGCGTGCCCGATGATCAAAAGAAAGAAACAGAAGTGAGTATATTTCGAGTTATATAGATAACTCTACATATACTCCCATCGGGAAGACAAAATAAGTCATCAAATATGACTCGATAAAATGTGCTATTCCAACAGCCGAAAAGCACTCGACAATATATTCTCAGAGCGCTAGAAGTCGCGAATAAATCTCTGAATGCCGCAAAACTTTGCGAAAGTAAGACCCCAGATCCGTTCCGAGCGGCGTGGCACCGTCTCTGACGGCGGATTGCTACTTTTTTCCGTATCAACAGATACGAAGAAAAATCCTAACGGACGCGTTAGGTACCCGATAAAATATGACTGGGACTCGACAGAATGGTAAGACCTTAAGCGGCACCTGTCGAAGTTTACACCAGTATCCCGAGATCATGTCCGGGGACGTGATCTTGAAGTAGGTTTTTGCGGATTGCCACTAGAGCAGTTAACTAGTACCTGATCCGTCAGATGAACTAGCCCCAACTACCGTTATCCCTGTACAAAATAATATTTGCATATCGAAAGATTATGTAATGAGTAAAGTTGGAGATTTTCCCTGATTCTTCGATTCAAGAAAAATCTCGGGGGCTACTGACATAGGCATCCCCAATGGGCCTGCCAAAGATGGTACCCGGGGTTTACTGAAGGCCCAGGACTCGAAGAATAAGAAGATTCGGAAGCCCATTTAATATTAAGGAAAGATAGATTGTATTAGGAAATATAGAGACTTGTAATCTTACGGGTTGGGTACGAAACCCTCCCGAACTCTGTAACTTGTGTATTACGAAACCCTCGGCTCCACCCTCTATATAAGGGGGAGTCGAGGGACGAAAAGGATCGAATCTATTGTCAACAGAACCTAGTTTTCATAATCAGCGAGTACTTTTCGGATGAAACCTTCGAGATCTACTTGCCCTCTACTTCCAACAAAACCCTAGTCTACGATCTGTAGGCATTGACAAATTAATCCTTTGTCACTAAGCAAGATAGTCACAAGATATATGTAGCACAAGTGATAGCAAGATATATGTACTTCAAGCACGATGACTGTCACAAGGAAAGTAAGCTCGGGTATAGAAATAACCGAGGCACGCATAGACGAGGATGTATTCCCGTGTTCCCTTCCTTTGCAAGAAGGTACGTCACGTTTGGAGGGGTGGAGGTCCCACGAAGGATTCCCCAACGCCACTAAGGCTCACCCTATTCTCCGAGCCAAACCCACGAAGGATAATGGTCATTTTCTTATGGTTAGCTTTTCCTCCACTCCGGAGATGGCAAGCTCCAAAACCACTTCACAAGCTCCACGAAATAGAAGCCCAGACCTCTTCACAATCTTCCTTGAAGAGATCACCGAAGTACCAACCGCCAAGCCAACTAGGAGGTCTCCCTCCAAGAGTAACAAGCTCACGGTCTCTCACTCAAACTAATCGTGGTGGAGAGCTCAACACTATGCAATGATGCAAAGCAAGAACACTAGAGGTGTTCAAATCCTTCACACTCAAATCCCACCAAAGCAACAAATGCTAGGATGAGATTAGAGAGGAAGAACAAAGAGGAAATCAACAAATGACTCCAAGATCTAGATCTAAAGAGTTCCCCTCACTTAGAGGAGAGATGGATTGGTGGGGATTGTAGATCTAGATCTCCTCTCTTAGATCCCTCAAGAATGAGCAAGAATCATGGGGGGATCAATAGATATGGCAAATTCTTCAAAGTCAACAATGGAGGAGAGAGTGTAAGAACTTATACAACCCAAGGTGGAAGAATGGATATTTATAGCCCAAGCCGAAATCTAACCGTTGGGAAAGTGACCAGCTCAGCTTCGGTCGAGGGAGCCGGTCAACCGGGCCTGGGACTGGACCATTTGGCGCAGGGGCCGCTCCGACCAGGCCACAGGCCGAACCATCCGGTTGCCACCGGAACGTGCGCCAGGCCATGATCGGGACGGGTCTAGGGCTTGCAGTATCTGCCCCTGGTTGTCACCGGAGTAGGGGCCGGTCTGCGCCGGGGCAGCCAGTCCACAGGCCGGCCCAACCGGACGTGAGGTCGGACCAGGCCGGTCCAGACCGGGCCATACACCGGGCCAGCGCCGGGTGAAGGGGAAAACTCCCCTGGATGGTGCCCGGTGTGCACCGATCCAGGGGTCGGTTGGAACCGGGCCATCCGGTGGGACGGTCGGTCACGCCGGGCGAGGTACCGGGCCAGCAGGAAAACATGTTATACAAAAACCGTGATAACTTTTGTGTCCGGACTCCGATTAACATGAAACCAATTTTGTTGGAAAGATAATGACAAATATGTAGACTCCTCACAGGATATTTTTAGATGACTCTAGAGAGAGAGTCTCCCACCGTCAAGAAACGGGAAGACGTCCAAACTCAAAAACGCAATAGAAGATGCATGCGGATTCCGTTTTCGATGAACTTGGGCTTGTTGTAAAGCTAGCAACAAGCTCACGAACCTCACACGGATAAAAACCAAAAAGCAATAGGTATATGAAAAGTATGCAAATGATTAAGCTCCCTAAGACGACGCGATCAAGTTACCCAACCGAAAGCCTCCCTTGATAGAGCGGCTATCTATCCTATAATCTGGTCTCCCAACATCCACCTTGAGACCGGTAAAAGGAAAACCTAGCAAGGCCATACCTTTGCCTTGCGCATCCCGTTTGATCTTGATGATAACTCTTCAAGTTCCACTCAAGCTGGAATGCCTTACTTGATCATTGATGCTTCGTGAAGACTCACAAATGCTCTCCCATACACCATGATGGGAAAGCTCTATTGATGCACATCTTCACATGTCCATTATCACCAAATGGACGGCAAGCTTCAAGCATATGATCCTCTTGAGATGCTCAACTTGAACTTGCCCAACTCAACCTTGATGACGATCACCACTTGATGTCATCCTCTCATGGGCTATATGAGATCTCCCTTTTGATGCATGCCCATGGAAAGATACCTAACCCACATAGACAACACAAGGGCACATATATGATGGGTTAGTTCATAAAGCATAATTGACAAGGCTTACCATACCACATGACTTCACGTGGCACATTCTTCATGCTTCATGTGTTGACCAAACTTGAATCTATTCTTCACTCTTTGTATTGGTCAACCTTGTATCTTCTCATGCTCTATCATACTATCTTGAGGTGTATAAAGAATTCTTCATTTGTTTGCATGCTCTAAATCTTAGTCAACCATAGCTCAACTTATGAGACTATCTGTTATCACCAGATTTTGGCCAAATCAGGAGATGGGTCGTGATTGAGATGGGCTTGGAGGATATGCACATAAGGTGCTTCTGAATCGGCCTCGTGCGTGAATTTGGGCTAGATTGCCCGTGTATTTGTACATTATGGTAGATCGCATGTTAGTTTAGAATTAGGAGATAGAGTTTGGTTCGTACACAGTTAGGTTTATTCCAAAGATAGAAAGTCCACGGACTATAAATATGTATCTAGGGTTATTGAGAAAGGAGGACGATCACGTTCACAACAAACACAATCTAGGCGCATCGCCACCCCTTGTTTCGAGGGTTTCTTCCGGGTAAGCGTCATGCTGCCTAGATCGCATCTTGCGATCTAGGCGTATCTGTTTATTCGTTACTTTTGTCTGCTCGTGAAGCCTTGTTGATGGCGAGCAAAACTGTTATCATTAGATGTTTTGGGGCTTACATTGGTGTCTTTCTGATATGTTTGCTTAGTTATAATGCCCCTCAATATCTAGCTGCCCTTGCACCTATCTTAGGTGTAAGGCAGCATCTTGCTTCGTCTTTATTTAGTAGATCTGATCTGTTATAGTTGTTCCTTGTTCTTCAAGGATTAGTTTGATATCCGTATGGTTAGGCCTTGCAAACGGGTTGAACGATCCGGTAGTGCGTAAGGTACGGTTTGCCGATTCAGAAGGGATGTTCCGGGAATCGACTCTGTGTTGGTTTTTAGGCCTCTTTTTGGGTTAGTTTTCTGTTATCTTTTGTATCTGCCAGGCTCAACTACGTTTAGGATGTTCCGGTTATGCGGTGAAAACCCTAAACTGTCGTAGATTGATTTAACTTAGTATTGATGAAGCAGGAAACCCATGTTAGTATAGATCCAATATGAACCATGGGTTAATCGGCTCTTTGAGCCGATTCACAGGGTAACTGGAGCCGATCGAGGCTCATTTAATGTTTATTGTCTACCATGCAGGAAACTAATTGAAGCAATCCAACACCTTCCGACCAGGTATAGGTCAGGTGCCACAACCGCCAGGACGTGTGCGAGCATTGCGGGCCGTCGCCAGGGACCGGGGCCCGGCAGTCTGGGAGCCTCCCGGCTCTCCGTGTTGCCCGTCGCTGCTCGCCGGTGGGTTTTGAGCAGGGCACGCCCGAGTGGGACACTTTCTACAACTGCGTCAACATCTGCAGCGAGATGGCGGACCTCGGTCATACGAAGAGCTCGTGATCACAAGAAGAAATACGATGAGGTCAAAGCTCTTATCGAAGCCGATCTCATCGGCTCTTTCGAGAGAACCCGTTCACATGGCATCAGGTGGAAAGGATTCTCACTGAAGGCGTCCTCGACGGAGTAGACCTCTTCAGAGGAACGCACCAGAGCTCTGCGCCAGGAAGTTAATTACATGGTGGCTCATTCTATACACCGTCATTGAGAGCCTGGTGAACTCTTTGGAGCGCATTGCGGTTCGCGTGGTTCAGGAAATCATGAAGCATCAGTACTCTCCGTCAGGACCTGCTCTAGGGACTCATCAGGGAGAAATACCGTTCCAGACCAGACCGCAGCTGCCATTCGCGCTTGCCGCTCCAGAGCCACAGGCTTCACCGGCATACGTCGTCTACAAGGTTGGGGGCGATCCTGGCGATTGCCAATTCCTGTATGAGCCGCCTAAAGAAATCCCACATGGATACGTGTGCACGTACGTGCCTGACTGCAATAACTTGGCGCGCACGAACCAGATTGCAGCGGGAGGAACCTCTGGAGCAGACGCCGATAAACAGGCGTGGCTGGCTAAATATGTCACCGGAACGAGTCATGAAAGCTCAGCCCCTGCAGCTCATACCATGGAACAAATCAGTACAATCTTGAGAGACCAATTCGGCATCTTGCCAAAGAGGAGAACAATCGGCTATTCCAAGCCGTACCCCAATGAATATGATTTGATTCCACTGCCACCCAAGTATCGGCTCCCTGAGTTCTCAAAGTTCAATGGATCAGAAGGGTCCAGCTCGATTGAGCATGTGAGCCGATACTTGGCACAGTTGGGCATGATTTCAGCATCAGACCCGTTACGTGTGAGGTTCTTTGCGCAGTCTCTCACAGGACCAGCTTTTGGGTGGTACGCCTCGTTGCCACCAGATTCAGTCCGGACTTGGAAGCAACTCAAAGAGCAGTTTCACGTGCCATATCACTCAGAGGCTACCGAGGCTGGCATTGCAGAGCTTGCGCAGGTGCGGCAGAAGCGGGGAGAAACGGTGTCGGAATACATTCAGCGTTTGGAGTGTCAAGAACCGATGTTATTCGGCTCGTTTAGCAGAAAGAAGCGATTGATGGCGGTGGTAGGCCTGCAGCGCCATTCAAGGATCTGACTTTCCAGGTGGACTACAATTCATTGGCGCACTTGGTCCAGAAATTGACATTGTATGAACAGCGCCACCCAGAGTTGTACCAAGACAAGTTCGCAAACGCCCGATAAGCCTGGTCGAGACAGAAGACGTTGAGGACTCTGAAGACCAGGAAGTAGCCGTAGCTGAATGGGCTCGGGGGGCAGTCCCTGTGTCCTGCAAATGGGTGAAACCACAAGGGCCTGCAAAAGGGTTCGACTTCGATATAAGCAAAGCTGAGCAGATATTCGATTTATTGCTTAAGGAGAAACAGCTGAAGTTACCCGAAGGCCATAAAATCCCTACGGCGCAAGAGATGAATGGGAGACCATACTGCAAGTGGCATCACTCGTTCACTCATGTCACCAATGATTGCAAAGAGTTGCGTCGGTGTAACACCCCAACTTTTGCAACCTTGTTAAGTGTCCAGAGTGCAAAAATCTGGGGGAACAAAAACTTTTTCTAATGTTAATTAAGAGGAATTGCCTTGATCTGTTTGTCAAAATGAGTTGCCTTGATCTGTTTGCTAAGATTAATTTCCTTGATCCGCTTGTTCAAAATCTTCTTGAGCTACCTAATAGTAAAACCCTTTTTGCGATAAAACCAACTAGCAACTCACCAACTCAAATTCTTCCATTTGTGGAACCATGAATGCACCTACCTTGAGATCCTCCTGGCTATGCACTTAGCTCACCCTATCCTTTATTCTAGTTGGGAAGATCATCTACTCCTTATTATATCTTTTTCTTCTACCCTTCATTTTAACCTTGCCACAACTCCAAAATTTGACTAAGTCCTAAATCTGTTACCAGGTTCCATTTTGGAGCCTCTGGGTTAAGCTACCCCTTTCCATCTAATGCAATGCATCCTACCCTAGACCTACCTTGGCATATGCACTTCCCAATCTTACCAACTCCTTGAACCCTATCTCTCATCTGCATATTTTTTTTCCTTGATGGTTTTTAAGCCAAGTCAATAAGATGTTTTGGCAGGCTTAAAATATTCAAACTTTGGCAGTTGAATCTTAAGCTCCCACAACTGTTATAGGTGAACTCAGGGCATGAATCTCATCTATGCAAACTCCTCTGCAACTTCCACGTCTTGGATGTCTCATGATATCCCAATAACCCATATTTTCCACTTGATCTTGTACCATATCCAGTGTTTTAGCTGTAGATCCCTTTTTCCACTTTTACCTCTTGTTTTTCTTTAATCCAAGTTTAATCCTCACAAAACCAAGGGTGTAAATGATTGTTACAATATGTAGTAATCATATACCCTTGAGATCTTATTTTCCAAATTTATTATTACTTTCTTTTATTAAAATTTACCAAAACCCTATTCATTTTCTTCTCTAGTTTTGACCATAAAACTATTTCTAGTTTTATCAAAGTATTTCAATTTATTTTCTCAAATAAAATAGGAAATGTGTGTGGGATTTTATATCACCTCATCTCCACCAAAAAATATATATATATATTTCATTTATAATTATTTCTTTGTTTATTTCTTTTTTTTTGACAAAATACGTGTTTATGGTAGTTATACCATCTCTTGACTTTCTCTTGCTTATTTTAAAATTTGAGAAAATCCACCTTGTTTAATAATAATAAAGTGAGAAGAGAATTTTGAGATCCCATGTTCTATCTAGCTACTCTCAACCATTTCAAAATTCTTTCCAAATAAAATTATCTCCATTTTTGGCCATGCCATAGAGAGTAATCCAAACAACCATCAATTGAATTCAAATTCGAATAACAAGCCTTGGAAATCAAATACACCTCCTTGATCTATATAACATCATCACCTAACCTACTTGGTGATGATCTAAATAGATGATCAATTGATCATTTCCATCATAAATTCTTAAACTTGTTCTTGTCATCATTAAACTATCTTTTTCATCCCTCCTTCACCTACACCCTCTCTTGCTTGACTTTGTTGATCAATGTAGATGATAATTTGATCATTTCTTATGCTAACTCCCCAAATTCCCTCTCTAACTCTCTTAGTACTTTCTATCAATATCAAGGCCACCTAGGTGAACAACCAACTATGTTTGGATCATGGCCGACCTGCCTTGCCCTTGGGCCCTCATTATATCCCTTTCTATTCTTGTTTGCATGGCATGAAGGTGGATCCGGCCATGCCATAAAATGCAGCACATGCATGGCACTTATGCACCGTATATCTCCCTCCCTCTTTCTTTTGATCACCACCAAGTCAAGACACCCTGACCCCTCCAGCCCAAAACCACTCCCTCTGGTCGTCCTCCACTGTAGCCCTGCCTCTCTCTTGTTTGCTAGCGTTTGGAGGAAAGGAGATGGGAGAGAGAGAATGCATGCTCATGCACATGTCAAAATCTTGCAAAGATCATGCAGCAGCCTCTCTCTTCACACCCAGCCTGTACCTGCACGACTACATGACCATTCACGCCCTATTCCTCCTCTTGGAAGCAGCCCTAGCTAAAGCTAGTCCCTAGGAGCTTGACCATGTCCGCTTGGGCACCCAACTTTGGCATGAACGACCGAGAGCACCTCAGCCTTCCCCACTGCGCCGCAGTAACGTCATGTCACTTCTCTCTGTGTTACGCATGCTCCCGAGGCCGACCTTGCCTCTCATCCTCTCGCCCCCTCTTGCCAAGCTCGTGGTCACCACGACCAAGGACGGCAACGGCGTTCCCGCTAATCCCCTCCTCTTCTATCACCTCCATCTCCCTTGGCCTACAAGGCACGACACTGTAGCCCTCCGCAGCATCCTAGTATCCTACCAGGACTCCTACCCATCGTTTGCTTCGTATCGAACACCATCACCCATAAACGTAAATCGTCGGTTCCTGGTCAGCCAGCTCGCGTCCGAGCTGCACGGGGCTTGTGTCGTTACCACCGCCCCTCCTGCCCAATCGCACGCGGCCATCCTCGTGCTCACTGACCACGGTGCACCATGGCCCTCCTATTTTAGTCGAACCCGAGGCCCTCCCCCTTTAGACCACATCACTCTCTCCCTCGTACCTCTCTCTACGCACCAGGAAAACCTCCAGGGCTCAACTCCTGCTCCTTCTCTCCCGCGGCCCAGGCCAAGACCGAGCCGTGTCTCCGCGCTGCATGTGCCGCGTGCGGTGCACGTCGTCGTCACTGACTTCCGCTCCTCTCCCTCGGCTCTCTCTCCGTGGCTCTCCCCACTCCTCCATCTGGCCGTCGTAACCCCATTTTCCTCCCTTCAACAGGTCGCCGAAGCACCACACCGCCAGCCTCAGTCGTGCCAGTTCCGTCCCGACGCGGAGCCCGTGATGGGCTTCGCCAACGTCCAAGCGGCCGCCCCTGCTCGCGTTCACCGACGTCCCCGCAGCCCAGAGCTACGCAGCCTCACCTCTTCGTCGCCTCCGTCGAAAACGACCATCGCCGGTGAGCTCCTTCCCTTCCCTGATCCTCCTCCGTTTTAGCCATCGCGGCAGCGCCGTTTCTCCTGGGCGTAGACGACACCAGTCCCGATTCGTGCATGCATACACGTCCGCGCTGGCGGGCCACGGCCAGCCGGACCATGCTGGGCCGCACGCCTTCTATCCCTCGCCCGTGCGCGCGTGGAGAGCTAGGCCGGATCTGGCCCAAGCCAGGGTTTCGGCCCGACTCTTTCCCTTTATCTTTTCCCAGAATATTAGTTTGTAGGAATGCTATAGCTTTTAAATCACTGAAAATTACTCAGGCATCTAAAATTCATGATTCAAACTTATACATGCTCCTGAAAAATTTCCTTACCACCTAGACTTGCATGCATACGGATTGCTATATAATATTTGTGTTGATAAATACTTTGTTGAAATGTTGCTGTTTCAGTAATTAAATTTCTGTTACCTCTCTGTAAACTATTTTTGAGTGGAACCAATTTTTCTGAGAAGCATAAACCAATAGCTTCATTTTAGCACAGGCCAAGCATGCAGTAGTTTCCTAGATCTTGCTTGGTAAATAAAACCAGATCTGTCCAGTGAGATATTCACTAATTTTTATTTTGAAAAATACAAAGAGTTTTGTAGCAAACCCAAGTGTCTCTGGTAGATATCATGTTAGGGTATCTCTAAGTCAGCGGATATATTTTTTTTTGAGCTATATTGTATTTCTGGGAATTTTAGAACCAAAACAGAGTGCCTTTTTAGTATAAAAATTGTGGAAATTAATTTGTAACTCAGAAAAATGCCAAACCAATTTTGGTAGATCACATTTTTCAGTACCTATCCAGTGATATGTTTGTTAATGGTTGGAGATGCTCTGATGACTGTGTGCCTTGAAAATGGTTGGCTCTAGTTTCTGCCTTGTCAAAATGTTTAAAAATATTTAATAGCTTATTTTTGAAAACTTCCAGTGCATGTGAGTTCCACATGTTAATAGCTTCCAGTAGATATGCTTCATGTATTTTTGTGATCAACAGAAAGATTTAGGTCATTTATTTAGTTCCTAAGCTCTTTCTGGTTTTATAAAAATCATATCTTTTGTTTTAAAAACCCAAATTTAGTGAATCCAATTTCTGTAGCTTTATAAAGTCAATCTCTACTCTCTATGATTTTACCCAATTTTTGTGTGCATTTTAATAAAGTGGTTTGTTAATGTGGTGTTGTTGTTTATTTTACCCATAGGGAAATTGTGTTGTTTATGTTTAAAATGTTTTTTAATGAACCTTGGCACCAGACCCCTACTGGTGGTTTCCAAAGGTCATTAGCCACCTTTGATTGTGTAGATTATGATTTGTTGTGAGGCAGAGCCTTTTTAGCAAAATAATTATTTTGCCCTAGGTGTTATTATTTGATGTGTTTAGTGTCTCTGATTTAGTGGTTTGCTGTTGTGTGTTGTTGTGTGGTTTGATGATATGCCTAGGGATTGATTGCCTTCTCTTTTATTTTGCGACGTTAGAATGCGAGTACTATCGGAGAAGAAGGAGAGGATCTTGGTGAGGATTTCGAAGAGGAAGGAAGAGCAGAAGGTTCGTGAAGATGAAGTCCAGGGACAAATAGCCAACCAAGGCAAGCCACCTCTTGATGCATATCTCATCCTAATTATCTTACTCTTGCATTATTAGCAGTTTTATAAATTGCATGATTTTATTTATTTATGTGGGTGGTTATTGCCACCCGGAGTTTTATTATTCCACCCTTAGGGTGCAGTCCTCGTTGGTACCTACTAATCAAACCCCTATTAGTGATATGGTGCTTACCACCTTGTCATCCTTGTCGCCAATTTTCAAGAAAAGTTGGACTATAGGTTTGGAGCCCTGGAAAAATGGTTGTGAAATTGTTTCCAAGAAAAGATTTTTTTCAAAAGCCTTGGAATGGGGTAGCTCTACCCAAGTGTGAGTTTATGAAAGGAAAAAGGTTTATTGAAAGAAGATTTGCTGGAGGCAAGTGGAGGAATGAAAATGTTTTCAAAAACTTTAGCGCCTAAGTACTCACCCGGACTAAAAGACAGTGCAACCACATTACCCCAAAGTGGGCACGGGGCGTAGCATAGTAGTTTGTCTCGCCTTAGTTTGAGTCCTGCAAGTGTAGTGGCAGTCCGACCATGGACGCTTCGACCGGGGTTCTTCCCATGAGAAGGGACGCAACCCATTTGCCTTTTTAGGTACGCGGGGTACAACTTATGAGCTCCCATTGAAAGATGCCGAAGTGGTTGGATGGCATTCCGGAGGGTCGGGTGTCGGGGACTTTGCAACTCCTGGGTAAACGGCATCCCGGACTCTGGTGTTGGGAGGTACAACTCATTCGGCATGTCTTAGGCTAAGGCGAGCAAGCGAAAAACTACGATCGGTTATCCGAGCCTCGCGTTTTGACGCTTGGTGAACCAGGGATGATCCCGGCGGATTTATCGGATCTTGTGGGAAAGTGTACGACCTCTGCAGAGTGAAAACTATTCGAATAGCCGTGTCCGCGGTTATGGACGGTTGGGAAGGCTGCTGCTTAGCACTAAAGAGTTTTGGTTTATAAAAGTGTTTTCTCAAAAATGTTTTGGGAAAGGAATACCAGTGGGACTGGTGGAAATGTACCTGGGAGGTACGGTGGAATGTTGGTAAAGTTTTTTTGGTCATACTGAGATGGCCGGGAAGGAAAATGGGTCACCCTTACCTTTTAGTCTTCAAAAGAAACTTGTTTTCAAAAAGGTTTTCAACAAAGATATAGAGATGTCATACTCTCGAGAGGAACTATCTCTCACTCCTTGTAACCGTAGAATAGTGCCTGTTCCTTGCTACTGCCAAATTGCATATACTTTACTTCTCTCTAAGGTGGTTTGCGAGTACAATTCATAATGTACTCATGGCTTTGTCCCTGGCTATTTACTTGGCCAGACTTGGTGGAGTTCGACATATGAAGAAGGAGTTGACGACGTCTATGCGAGCTAGGAACGTCTTCCCAGTCAGTTGCCTGTAGGGTTATGGCATGACTTGGGCCATGCGAACGCTTTCATCTGAAATATTTCCGCTGTGTGATTGGTGATCTCCTGCTATTGCGTATCTTATGTAAGTATTGGTCATGTGACCCGTTGTAATCTTTTTATTCGGTAATGTAATGGATGATGTATATGATACCAGTTCGGTTATGCTTTCACGACACACTGATCATGGGATTGTGAATGTGTATGCATAACGGGTGTTTCGGACAGCTAGTCCGGGGCCCCACAGTCGGCAGATCCAGTCGGCGATAGAACAAGGCCGTTTGATCCTCGGTCAATTTGCCATGAAAGTGGACACGCATCCATTCCCTGGCGTCAACATGGTGGAACTCAATCACTCCACGAGGCATCAGCCAGGTTTCTCATTCGAGGTTAACATGGCAGGGCCTGTCCACCACCATGGCAACGACAAAGAAGAAATCGGTCACTCCCGTGGCAAGGAAAAGGAGGAGGCCGGCCCACGCGACCGGCCCCGATATGATGATAGGAGGTACGTCACCGAGGAGCAAGTGAGAAGCGTGCGGTATCAACGACCACTCTCCGCACACCTCCTTAACAAATATGAGCATCAGTACGACCGACGTCGGCGGTACGACATAGATGATGAAAGATATCGTCGGTCTGATGCAGACAACAGAAAATCTCGTCGGTATGATAGAGACGACGAAGGTTATGAACGCCGCGCTAATGGGAAGTCAAGAGAGCAGGAAGACCTAGACAGACACTGGATTGTCCTTTCTTTAAGCCTTCTTTGGGATTCGGGAATGAGCCGGTGCCCACGATCGACAATGCCGGAGTGCAGACAGCGGAAGAAGGGCACAAGTGAGGTTTCAGTGTTCAGGCGTCTAGGGCCTCTCCCATCCTAGGACAGAAAGGCTGAGTCATCTTGAGGGGAAGATCTCGAGGAGTCAGAAGACGAAGAAGAAGATAGATACCACCGGCCAAGGTGGTGCCCTGATGGACTCAGTCATTCCCAAAGCGTAGGGTTCAGCGGCTACGTAGCTTGGAGGAAGCCGAGGCGCAGTACCTGTACACGTTGAGGAAGGCTCGGCCCGATCTGGCCGTGAAAATTCAGCAAACTTTGGAGGCAGAAACTCGTCCACAGAAGAAAGAGTGGCGCCCCAAAAAAACAAAAGCCGATGCGAAGGCATCGGCTGGCACAAACATGGTGTTCATCTTCGTCGGAGTTTCGTGCTCCAAGAACCGAAGAAGTGCCGGTAGCTCAGTTTGACTGCGGCCATTATCTTTGAAAAGCCACGAGAGAGGAGCTACAAACATTTGAAGGCCTGTACCTAAGAGGTTACATCAATGGGCAGCCTGTCGGCAAGATGTTGGTTGACACGGGAGCGGCAGTCAATATAATGCCATACTCCATGCTACGGCGTTTGGGACGCTCTACCGAAGATCTGATCAAGACCAACGTCACACTAAGCGACTTCAACGGCCAAGCATCGAAGCGTGGCGTTACGAGACGTGGACTTAACCGTGGGCGAAAAACCATCCCTACGTCGTTCTTCATCAACAGCAAAAGCACCTACGGCGTCACGCTAGGGAGGGATTGGATTCATGCCAATGCTGCATTCCATCCACAATGCACCAATGCGATACGGTGGGATGGAGATGAAGTGGAGTCGTTCATGCGGATGACTCGATCGAATCTCAATAGCTGGCATGAATATTTGGGATGTAGATGATCAAGAGCCGATCTCTGAGTCGGTTGGACGGTGTGAGCGCATCGAAGCTACAAAAAACGGGGTGAGGCTGGTCTTATCCACCGGCCTGACAGAGTAGAAAGACCAAAGTCGACAGACGTACGTGGCAAGGCCGATCCCTGCGATCGGCCCCAAAAAATAAAAAGCAATGATCTCACCTCAAGCATGTCACGTAGTCAGGTACAGTCCCTAGAATCGGATGGCTGGAGAGCCGATATCTTCAATTACTTGGAAGATTCGGCTCGGGGGGCACCTAAACGGATAAGATACAAGGGTGCGAAGTTCCCAGTGGCTGTCAATGGCCAGCATCTCGAAATATTCCCAAAGATGTAGGATGATGGACGAGTGAGATATGGGGCCGATGCATGAAATCGACGGTAAAAAAAAACAAAGCACAGCCGATGCACAGAACATCGACTTTAGACTAAAGCCGGCGCAGCCATTGACTATAGAGGTAAGCCAGAGCAAAGATACAAGCTGTTACGAATAGGTATCGGGTTACATAGATAGCCCCTGCGAAGGAATGCCTCGAAGGCACGGAGGGCATCAGCACGGACACGATCCACCTCGGCGATCTCGGCCTCGTCATCTTCGTCCTTGCCCGTCACCAGCTGTTTGTACGAGCACGTATTTCTCCCAGATCAGTTTGCAGTTGAGCTTTGAGACCTTCTGCTTCCTCTTGGGAGCGGGCAATAAGAGCTTCTTTATCATGAATAAGCTGTTTGGTTGCCTGGACCCTCTCTTCAAAGGCCTCCAGTTCCTTTCGCAAGGCCTCAAGTTCAGCGGTGCTGTCAGAGGTGTCAGTTTTGGCATCCAAGGCCGCCTTCTTCTCATTGAGCCGTTGGGCGTGGCGTAGATCAATTCTCTGACGAGCTAGCTTCACCCTTGACCCATAGACAGACAGAGTCACAACCGGCCAAAGTTTCACCTGCAACGATACCGGGAGATGGTCCTTGATTTCGTCAAGAACGCTCTTTATTTCTTCGGGGTTTTCAACCAACGTCTCGATCGGGGAGGAAAGCAAGGCTTTGAGACGCTGGAATTGATGTTGGACAGCACTGGGTCGTGGTTCGTCGCATGCCAAAGAAGGAGCTGGTTTGATGGATTCGGGGTCGAGTGGGCAAGCCGAGAGGTCACAACACGACGAGCAAAAACAGCGTCAGAATGCAGCGAAAGGGAAGGGTAAGCCAAGCAAAAGAGTATACCTCTCCTAAACGGGGCCGATGATGAGGGAATCGGATCTTGTGTTGTTGCTAGGGGCTGGGCAGATTGGTGACCTTGTCACGGCAGGGGCTCTGGATCCGGGTTTGCGGAGGGCATCGTACTTCCTCGACTCCCCCACTGGAAGTGTCATCAGTCTGTGAAGGAGATGGTTAGCCGATGTAAGCAGCAATGCGGATTAGCATGAAGAATGAACCGAGGAGAGTATGGAGGGTGGTTACATTTGAAGCCTCTTGGTTTGATGAAGGGGCTTGCGGTTCCCTTCGAGTCCTCTTAGTGCTCACGCCCTGCCCCACTTTGATTGAAGCTTGGGGGGCGTGGTTTGAAGCCTTTTCCTGGAAGCCGATGGGGCAAATCTGGGCGCTCTTCGTGGTGACTTTTCCCCGAGTTGTCCGAGCTCGAATCCCCTTGATTGGATCGTGTTTCTTCGCTGGAGCTGTCTTCGGTGGAGGCCTATAAAAGAAGAGTTAGCAAGCACAAGCGTGTTTGCAGGAGCCCGTAAGGATAAGCGAAACCAGTCGAGGCATGGATCAACGTACGTGCAAACTCTCTGGATCCGGAGAAGGGCTCTTGCACTTCAAAGTTTTCCTGATGGCAACCTTCCTCACCGCCGTTCTCGCCTTAGTTGAGGCTCGGGGGGCAGCTGGCCGGAAGATACTTTGCTCTTAGAAGCCGATTTTTGTGAAATCGGCTGGCTCTGCATCACGACCTTTTTCAAGGGTGGCGAGTTTTTGCAGAAGAGGACCATAGGAGCCGGCGGGAAGAATTCAAAGGGGAGCCGTGATGCGCGTAAATGTACACATCCGTTGGGAACCCCAAGAGGAAGGTATGATGCGCACAGTGGCAAGTTTTCCCTCAGAAAGAAACCAAGGTTTAATCGAACCAGGAGGAGCCAAGAAGCACGTTGAAGGTTGATGGTGGCGAAATGTGATGCGACGCAACAACAGGGATTCCGGCGCCAACGTGGAACCTGCACAACAAAACCAAAGTACTTTGCCCCAACGAAACAGTGAGGTTGTCAATCTCACCGGCTTGCTGTAACAAAGGATTAACCGTATTGTGTGGAAGATGATTGTTTGCAAGAAAACGGTAAAACAAGTATTGCGGTAGATTGTATGCGATGTAAAGAATAGGACCGGGGTCCACAGTTCACTAGTGTCTCTCCCATAAGATAAAAGCATGTTGGGTGAACAAATTACAGTCGGGCAATTGACAAATAGAGAAGGGCATAACAATGCATATACATGATATGATAAATATAGTGAGATTTAATCCAGGCATTACGACAAAGTACATAGACCGCCATCCAACTGCATCTATGCCTAAAAAGTCCACCTTCGGGTTATCATCCGAACCCCATTCGGTATTAAGTTGCAAAGCAACAGACAATTGCATTAAGTATGGTGCGTAATGTAATCGAAAACTACATCCTTAGACATAGAATCAATGTTTTATCCCTAGTGGCAACAGCACATCACAACCTTAGAACTTTATGTCACTGTCCCAGGTGTCAATGAAGGCATGAACCCACTATCGAGCATAAATACTCCCTCTTGGAGTTAAGAGCAAAAACTTGGCCCGAGCCTCTACTAATAACGGAGAGCATGCAAGATCATAAACAACACATAAACAATAGATTGATAATCACCATAACATAGCATTCTCTATCCATCGGATCCGACAAACACAACATATAGTATTACAGATAGATGATCTTGATCATGTTAGGCAGCTCACAAGATCCAGCAATGAAGCACAATTAGGAGAAGACGACCATCTAGCTACTGCTATGGACCCATAGTCCAGGGTGAACTACTCACTCATCACTCGGAGGCGATCATGGCGATGAAGAGTCCTCGGGAGATGAATCCCCTCTCCCGGCGGTGCGGGCGTCTCTGAATCCCCCGAGATGGGATTACGGCGGCGTCTCAGGTTTCCTCGTGGCTCTCGGTCTTGGGGGTTTGCGACGGAGGCTATAAGTAGGCGAAAGGCAGGTCAAAAGGCGGCACGGGGGCCCGGGGGACGGGCCGCGCGGCCGGGGCCGGGCAGCGCCCATGCTGTCACACCACCTCGTGGCCTCACTCGACTCCCCTTCGGTCTTGGAAGCTTCGTGCAAAAATAGGACCCTGGCGGTGATTTCGTCCAATTCGAGAATATTTCCTTACTAGGATTTCTGAAACCAAAAACACAGAAAACAGCAACCGGCTCTTCGGCATCTTGTTAATAGGTTAGTTCCAGAAAATGCGTAAATATGACATATAATGTGCATAAAACATGTAGGTATCATCAATAAAGTAGCATGGAACATAAGAAATTATCGATACGTTGGAGACGTATCAGCATCCCCAAGCTTAGTTCTGCTCGTCCCGAGCAGGTAAAACGATAACAAAGATAATTTCTGAAGTGACATGCCATCATAATCTTGATCATACTATTTGTAAACATATGTAATGAATGCAGCGATCAAAACAATGGTAATGACATGAGTAAACAAGTGAATCATAAAGCAAAGACTTTTCATGAATAGTACTTCAAGACAAGCATCAATAAGTCTTGCATAAGAGTTAACTCATAAAGCAATAAATCAAAGTAAAGGTATTGAAGCAACACAAGGAAGATTAAGTTTCAGCGGTTGCTTTCAACTTATAACATGTATATCTCATGGATATTGTCAACATAAAGTAATATAACAAGTGCAATATGCAAGTATGTAGGAATCAATGCACAGTTCACACAAGTGTTTGCTTCTTAAGGTGGAGGAGATAGGTAAACTGACTCAACAATAAAAGTAAAAGAAAGGTCCTTCAAAGAGGAAAGCATCGATTGCTATATTTGTGCTAGAGCTTTTATTTTGAAAACATGAAACAATTTTGTCAACGGTAGTAATAAAGCATATGAGTTATGTAAATTATATCTTACAAGTTGCAAGCCTCATGCATAGTGTACTAATAGTGCCCGCACCTTGTCCTACTTAGCTTGGACTACCGGATCTTCGCAATGCCATGTTTCAACCAAGTGTCACAAAGGGGTACCTCCATGCCGCCTGTACAAAGGTCTAAGGAGAAAGCTCGCATTTTGGATTTCTCGCTTTTGATTATTCTCAACTTAGACATCCATACCGGGACAACATGGACAACAGATAATGGACTCCTCTTTATGCAAAAGCATGTAGCAACAATTATTATTCTCATATGAGATTGAGGATATATGTCCAAAACTGAAACTTCAACCATGATTCATGGCTTCAGTTAGCGGCCCAATGTTCTTCTCTAACAATATGCATGCTCCAACCATTAAGGTGATAGATCCTTCAGACAAGACGGACATGCATAGCAACTCACATGATATTCAACAAAGAATAGTTGATGGCGTTCCCCAGAAGCATGGTTATCGCACAACAAGCAACTTAATAAAAAATAAAGTGCATAAGTACATATTCAATACTACGATAGTTTTTAAGGCTATTTTGTCCCATGAGCTATATATTGCAAAGGTGAATGATGGAAATTTTAAAGGTAGCACTCAAGCAATTTACTTTGGAATGGCGGAGAAATACCATGTAGTAGGTAGGTATGGTGGACACAAATGGCATAGTGGTTGGCTCAAGGATTTTGGATGCATGAGAAGTATTCCCTCTCGATACAAGGTTTAGGCTAGCAAGGTTATTTGAAGCAAACTCAAGGATGAACCGGTGCAGCAAAACTCACATAAAAGACATATTGTAAACATTATAAGACTCTACACCGTCTTCCTTGTTGTTCAAAACTCAATACTAGATATTATCTAGACCTTAGAACCAAATATGCAAACCAAATTTTAGCAAGCTCTATGTATTTCTTCATTAATGGGTGCAAAGTATATGATGCAAGAGCTTAAACATGAGCACAACAATTGCCAAGTATCACATTATCCAAGACATTTTAGAATTACTACATGTAGCATTTTCCAATTCCAACCATATAACAATTTAACGAAGAAGAAACTTCGCCTTGAACATTATGAGTAAAGCCTAAGGACATATTTGTCCATATGCAACAGCGGAGCGTGTCTCTCTACCACAAAGTGAATGCTAGGATCCATTTTATTCAAACAAAAACAAAAACAAAAACAAACCGGCGCTCCAAGTAAAGAACACAAGATGTGGTGAATAAAAATATAGTTTCAGGGGAGGAACCTGATGATGTTGTCGATGAAGAAGGGGATGCCTTGGGCATCCCCAAGCTTAAGCTTGAGTCTTCTTAAAATATGCAGGGATGAACCTGGGGGCATCCCCAAGCTTAGAACTTTCACTCCTCTTGATCATAGTATATCATACTCCTCTCTTGACCCTTGAAAACTTCCTTCACACCAAACTTCAAGCAAACTCATTAGAGGTTAGTGCACAATTAATAATTCACACATTCAGAGGTGACACAATCATTCTTTACACTTCTGGACATTGCATAAAGCTACTGGACATTAATGGATCAAAGAAATTCATCCAACATAGCAAAAGAGACAATGCGAAATAAAAGGCAGAATCTGTCAAAACAGAACAGTTCGTAAAGACAATTTTAAAATGGCACCAGACTTGCTCAAATGGAAAAACTCAAAACTAATGAAAGTTGCGTACATATCTGAGGATCACGCTCGTAAATTGGAAGATTTTTTCGAATTTTCTACAGAGACTTGTGCCCAGATTCGTGACAGACAGCAATGCTGTTTCTGCGCAGCGATCCCAAATATAACATCAACTTTGACATAGAAACTTTACTTGGCACAAAAACATGATAAGGAGTAGTAAACAACTTCCAAGACTCAAATATAAAACAAAGTGCTGTAGTAAAAACATGGGTTGTCTCCCATAAGCGCTTTTCTTTAACGCCTTTCAGCTAGGCGCAGAAAGTGTAAATCAAGTAACATCAAGAGTAGAAGCATCAACACCATAACCAGGGGTGTTGGGAGTTTTCTCAACCAAGCATAGTATATTGGATACATAAGTTTTAGCGTCTCCCTTTTCATTAGTCTTGGGCTTGCTATTCTCATCGAACAAATTTTCAGGAACAAGCCAAGCATAGTTATTTTCTAGTGCATCATTCATAGCTAGGAGTTTACATGGTATTGGTGCCTTGATCTCCCCACCATCATTAATATTATTAGTGTACCTTATTCTATCCATGTCCATTTTTTCAAGGAGACCAACAAAATTAGTATGAGAACCTAGCATATTAAATTTAGCAAAGACCTTTCTAGCCTCTCTTGCTAGACCACCAAATTCTCTAAGAAGAGTTTCTAAAACAAAATCTTTCTTTTCCCCTTCTTCCATATCACCGAGTGTAAGAAACATGTGTTGGATTATAGGATTGATATTAACAAATTTAGTTTCCAACATGCGAACTAAAGCAGCAGCAGCAATTTCATAAGTAGGTGCAAGTTCTACCAAGTGTCTATCTTCAAAATCTTCAGTAATACTAACATGATTGAAAAATTCTTCTATATTATTTCTCCCAACTATAGACCCACGTCCTACCGGTATGTCTTTTGTGGTAAAATTAAAAGGAAACATGATGCAATAAGCAAAAAGTAAACTAGGCAAACAAAGTAAAGACGAGTAACTAATTTTTTTGTGTTTTTGATATAGAGAACAAGACGGTAAATAAAGTAAAACTAGCAACTAATTTTTTGTGTGTTTTGTTTAGGTGCAGCAAACAAAGTAGTAAATAAAATAAAACAAGACAAAAACAAAGTAAAGAGATTGAGAAGTGGAGACTCCCCTTGCAGCGTGTCTTGATCTCCCCGGCAACGGCGCCAGAAATTTGCTGGCGTGTAGTTGACGTGGGAGTTAGAAATCTCTGGGATGTAACTTTTCTTCAATTCCCCGGCAACGGCGCCAGAAATTTATGCTTGATGCGCGTAGATGTACACGTCCGTTGGGAACCCCAAGTGGAAGGTATGATGCGCACAGCAGCAAGTTTCCCTCAGTATGAAACCAAGGTTATCGAACCAGTAGGAGCCAAGAAGCACGTTGAAGGTTGTTGGTGGAGGAATGTAGTGCGGCGCAACACCGGTGAAACCGGCGCCAACGTGGAAACTGCACAACACAACCAAAGTACTTTGCCCCAACGAAGCAGTGAGGTTGTCAATCTCTTGGCTTAACAAAGGATTAACCGTATTGTGTGGAAGATGATTGTTTGCGAAGAAAACAGTAAACAAGTATTGCAGTAGATTGTATGCGATGTAAAGAATAGGACCGGGGTCCACACGGTTCACTAGAGGTGTCTCTCCCATAAGATAAAAGCATGTTGGGTGAACAAATTACAGTCGGACAATTGACAAATAGAGAAAGGCATAACAATGCATATACATGATATGATAAATATAGTGAGATTTAATTGGGCATTACGACAAAGTACATAGACCGCCATCCAAGTGCATCTATGCCTAAAAAGTCCACCTTCAGGTTATCATCCGAACCCCTTTCAGTATTAAGTTGCAAAGCAACAGACAATTGCATTAAGTATGGTGCATAATGTAATCGACAACTACATCCTTAGACATAGCATCAATGTTTTATCCCTAGTGGCAATAGCACAACACAACCTTAGAACCTACTGTCACGATCCCAGGTTCAATGAAGGCATGAACCCACTATCGAGCATAAATACTCCCTCTTGGAGTTAAGAGCAAAAACTTGGCCAGAGCCTCTACTAATAACGGAGAGCATGCAAGATCATAAACAACACATGAATAATAGATTGATAATCACCATAACATAGTATTCTCTATCCATCGGATCCCGACAAACACAACATATAGAATTACAGATAGATGATCTTGATCATGTTAGGCAGCTCACAAGATCCAACAATGAAGCACAATTAGGAGAAGACGACCATCTAGCTACTGCTATGGACCCATAGTCCAGGGGTGAACTACTCACTCATCACTCCGGAGGCGATCATGGCGATGAAGAGTCCTCGGGAGATGAATCCCCTCTCCCGAGGGTGCCGGAGGCGATCTCCTGAATCCCCGAGATGGGATTCGCGGCGGCGGCGTCTCTGGAAGGTTTTCCCGTATCGTGGCTCTCGGTACGGGGGTTTCGCGACGGAGGCTATTTGTAGGCGAAAGGGCAGCCTCGGAGGGTCTGGTGGGGCCGGACACTAGGGCGCGCGCGGCCCAGCGCCGCCACCATGTGTGGGCCCCACGTGGCCCCTCTCTGACGGCTCTCGGTGTCTGGATGCTTAGGACAAAATAGGAACACAGGCGTTGATTTCGTCAATTAGAATATTTCCTTACTAGGATTTCTGAAACCAAAAACAGCAAAACAAGCGGCTCTTCGGCATCTTGTTAATAGGTTAGTTCTAGAAAATGCGTAAATACGACATATAATGTGCATAAAACATGTAGATATCATCAATAATGTAGCATGGAACATAAGAAATTATCGATACGTTGGAGACGTATCAATGGGCCATCTGCCCTTCTGACAATTGAACAACTCAACATAGAAATTGTTTTGTATCATCATCCAAAATCATCATAGCTTCACTTTTTTCAAAGTTAATTTTCAATCCAGACATGGATTCAAAAATGTAAAGCAGGAGTTTCAGATTGACTACTTGCTGAACATCATCTTGCAGCAGTAAAATGGTGTCATCAGCATATTGAAGGATTGCAACCCCATTCTGTATCAGATTATCAGCCAAGCCTGTAATCAGTCCATTACTTTGAGCCAGATGAACCATTTTAGCCAAACTGTTAGCAGCCATATTAAAAAGGAAGGGGGCAAAAGGATCACCTTGCCTCACTCCCTTATGACTAGTAAAATATGGGCCCACTTTGTCATTAACTTTGACACTGAGGGTCCCACCAGCAACAGATTTCCTGATCCACTTCAGCCAATTATTGTTGAAACCTTTCTGCTTACAGCAATCAAACATGAATCCCCAATTTACTTTATCATAGACTTTTTCAAAGTCAATTTTTAACACCACACCCTGTTTTTTCCTGAATTTATCTTCTTTCAAAATTTCCTGAAGCAGCATTACACCATCTGAGATATATCTCCCTTTGATGAAAGCAGTCTGGCATGGAAGTAGGAGCTTACACATCACAGGAGTTGTTCTAACAGTCAAAGTGTTTGTCACTATCTTGAAAAAGACTTGCAACAAACAAATGGGTCTAAACTTTTGAATGATATCAGCATCAGCAGACTTGGGAATTAGGGTAATAACCCCATAATTGATTCTATCCAGGTCAATTTTATGTTCAAACAGGTCATTGAAGACATGCAGGATATCAAATTTAATAATTTCCCAGCAATGTTGATAAAATTCAATGGGAAAGCCATCAGGGCCAGCTGCCTTGTTTTTCTCCATGTGGTCAATAACATCTTTGATCTCTTCTAAGGTAAAACGTTTATCCAACTCAGCAGAGTCCAAAGTATTGATTTTTTCTTCTTCTGTCCAGACATCCTCTCTTAATCTAATCCCATAGTCAGTCACTGGACCAAACAGATCCTTATAAAAGGCAGTAGCATGCTCCAACAAAGCAGCATCACCTTGAACAATTGTATCACCTTTTTTCAGAGAGAAAATGGTCCTTTTCCTTTTGCAGCCGTTGGCTGCTCTGTGAAGAAAGCGATTCTGTCACCATGAAGGAGACAGTTCTCTCTTGATCTTTGTCTCCAGAAGGACTCTTCATTATCCAATACTTTCAGCATTTCCTGCTGAAGCAAACTCCTCCTTTCCCTTTGGAATGGAGATAAAGGACCAATCTCTTCCAACTCCTCAAGCTCTTTTAGTTCAGTGGAAATATCTTTTTTCTTTTTAATATCAGCACCTCTCAGGTTAGCCCAACCTTTCAATGCTTTCTTGACATTTTTTAATTTCTTCATTAGTCTGTCTAAGCTGTCCTTGGCAAACACTTGTTGATCCCAGCATCTTTTAACTCTATCAAGGAAATTGTCCTCTTTGAGCCATCTGTTTTCAAATCTGAAGTCCCTCTTCTTCGCCATGATATCAAGAGTGTCAAGAATTAGAGGATTATGGTCATACATATCTCTCACTAATTTGTGGACTGTTACAAGGGGAAAAAGATCTTCCCAAGAGCTACTCATCAGAAATCTGTCTAACTTTTCCAAGGTGGGATCACAATGATTATTGGACCAAGTATACTGACCACCAGCCATATGAATCTCTCTCAAGGCACAGGTATTAATGATGGTATTGAAAATATCTGACCATTTACTATGAGACATGGGTTTATTTTTCTCATTGGGAAACCTCATAAGATTGAAATCACCTCCTACCAAAATTGGTAGAGTTTGATTACTACAAATATTACCAAGCTCCACCAAAAATTCCTCTTTATCAGAGGCTTGAGCAGCTCCATAGATGATAATCAAGCACCATTTAACATTTATTTTCATATCAAGCAAAGTAACTTTGATATGAAATTTACCCATAGAAGTATCACAAATGGTAAACCTGGATAATCTAAAACCACCCAGGATACCCCCACTCCTGCCAACTGAACTGATCCACTTCCAATCAAAATCCCCTCCAGGGTCGATTCTTCTGAGAAAAGCAGAAGAATAGTCTTTTTTAATAGTTTCCTGAAGACCAATGAAATCCAGCTGTTGATCTTTTATCAAATCTGCCAAGAAAATACTCATCCCTTTATTTCCAACACCTCTGCAATTCAAGGAAGCACCTATCATAAATATTTTGGATTTTGTTTCCTTCTCCTGGTTCCAGCTACAATGCCACTCAAAGGGTTGTCATTGTTGGCTTTCACCTGGGCAGCACATGATTTTGATTGTGCTCCCAAAGTGGCATCACCTGATTTTGACTGTGATCCACTCCTCCCAATCTTACAAGCAGACTTCTTGGCTTTCTTTTTCCTTCTGGACAAAACAGGAGTACAATCATCCTCTTCCACATCTCTGTCACTTTCACTCTGATCATCACCAAGTCCCAGTAAGAGAACTTGATTTGAATCATCATCATTGGTATTCACAGAAGATTTTTGCACAACAGCCATATTGTGTCCAGCAATTTCCAAATCTTTCAAATAACTAATATTCTCAAGAGAAAAGGAAGCAGGACTAACACCCATTTCAAGAGCCCTAGTTAAAATTTCCTCATCATCTAGTAAGGCAAAAGAGTTATGAGTATTTAAGTTTGTACCTGGGATATTGCTAGCTTCAGTATTCCCCATAGCTCTAACACCAATCCTTGAGTTGTGAGTGCCCATGGATTCAATTCTGGAGCTCATCCTGGGAGCAGGTTGTTGTTGATCTCCACCAGAAGAGAGAGGGTTGCCAACACCTGGAATTTCATTATCAATGGTTGGGTTATCAACCTTTGAGAGGGGGTCTTCTTGTGAATCAGGTTCAGGCTGAGAGCCATCAACAGGAATAACAACAGCAGTTCTTTCAGATCTAAGAGAGGGAGCAGCTAAGGCAAGAATCCCCTGTCCTTGTGTCAGATATGGAGTATCAGAGGCCTAAGAATTATCACTACTATCATAATCAACCAGCTCATCAGAAGGACCATTTTCTTCATTCACATTCTCATCAATGGGGTCAAGGAGGTTTTTGTATTCCTTCTGGATAGTGAAGGCTTTGTCACTGCCAGATCTTGCCAGAGAAGTAAGGAACTGCTTATAGGAATCAGCAACCTTCTGTGAGGAAGAACTATCTGTTGACTGAGATGGAAGAGATGCAAGAGCATCAACCACCTCCTTATGAACTTCTGAGAGAGAAGAGGGTATGACAGGGGCATAGTAGGGAGAGACCAAGTTCTCATCAGGATTGCAGGGGAGCTCCATTTCAAACAATTTCCTCTTACCAGTGTCCTTCCTTGGTAGAGGAGAAGCTTGCAGAGCAGCATGCCTATGTGACCCATTATAATTTCCAGAGACTTTAGGAGGGGCAGATTGAGAACCAACATCAGAATTCTGCATGCCCATTCTCTGTCTTTTTGGAGTACCCTGATCTCCTCCATCACCTTGTGTATCAACAAGAACAACAGACTTGTTACCAACATTGGAGGAAGGGTCAAAGAATTCTCTGGAATACTGAAATTCATAGAATCCTTTCTTGATTTCTCCAATTCTGGAGTTGGGCACCAATGCCAGATCTTGACTACCAATCTTCACCCTCACGAAAGCAAAATGCCTGAGATAGTTTTTGTCAAGTGCAAGAGGTTTGCCTACAAAACTGGCAGCATAGTAGACTGTGGATTTGTTCCTGAATTTCATAGGAATGCCTTTAATCCTGAACCAGGCCTCCTGCATGATGGAGATTGGCTCAATGTCACCAGCCCATTTCTCCAAACTGATGATTGCACCAGGCACCGTCCTCATGAATAATTTCCCAAAATGGACAAGCTCTTCAATAGTCTTGGCAGAAGGAAACCTTGTTCTAAACTCAGTAGCTGAAACTTCTTTAGCAAAGAAACACCAGTTGATTTTCATTGACTCAGCCCAAACATTAAACTCATGCTCAATATTTCTGCAGTTTACCTCACCTTTTTCAACAGTAATATGTGCATAATTGAGCTGCTCTACTGGATAGTTATCCTCTTCAGGAACTGGGATAGAGTAGAAACCAGAACCAAACTCCTCACTACTAAAGAAAGGGGCATTGTATTCCCACGGATCATTCTCTTGACAAACAGAAATATGATGATCACCATTGCAATTAAAACAAGAAAGGTTTCTGAGAGGAATCTCGGCCCTTCTGTTCATAGAAGGGATGGAGGCAGGAACTGGTGGTGGTACAGATGACCCCACCGGTTCCGGCAGAGAAGATAGTGACTGAGAGCTATCAGCAACTACTGCGGATCTATGCTGAGATTGCAACTGAGAGCTAGCCACAAGCACGTCTGCAGCAACAGTATTAGATGACGGCAAGGAGGGGGCTACAGGACTTACATCAGCAGATCGAGCGGAGTTGAGGTTGGAGGTAGCACCAGGAACCATCTCCGAACAATACGCCCATCGATCTCGAGCACGCAGATCATCTTCCTTGCGAGTCCTCTCAGCAAGGGCACGCTCAGGCGCGACCCTCTCCGAAATACGGGTTGCTTCGTGTTGACTCTCTTCATCAAGGCGTCTGCGCTCATCAAGTCTTCTGCGCTCTTCAAATCGGAGACGCTCTTCATCTGCATGCCGTCGCTCCTCTTCACGACATCGATTCTCGTCTTCGCGACGCCAGTCTTCATCACGGCGGCGCTCGTCTTCCCAACGGCGCTGCTCGTCTCTTCGGTCAGCATCAGATCCAGCCCTTGGCCGGTAGCCGAAGTAATTGTTTCTCCTTGGGGGAGATCTGCGCGGACCTCCAAATGTTCGATCCATCCGCGGCAGGGCGGCGATCTAAGCGAACGATCTGTTGTCGCCGGTGGTCGTCCCGGACCAGCGACGGGGAGGAGGTGATTGAGGGAGATCAGATCTGGGAGAAGGAGGCGATGCGACGAAAACAACTGCTCCGGTGCTTAATGATCTATGGTTTACCCGGACCATCTCGGCAGCACAGGCTAAATGTGAGCCTCGATGAACAGTGTTGGGCTGAGGCCCAGCAGAGGTCGCCATTGAAAGGATTGGGGGAGCTCCGGATCCATTCGCATCTACGTATATTGGACGAGTGAGAACGTTGGGCTCGACCCAAAAAAATTATGTCCAACCCACATCCAATTCTCGGGCCGAACAAGATTTGAATGCCACCAATCTCCCGCGCGGTTCCAATCGAAAGAACTGAGACATTGAGATCGGATTCGGCGATGAAATTACGATTCAAATCGTAGAAACGCGAAACCGAGGAATCCCAAATCGCAATCCCAGGAGTGCGAACGATGAAACCATCACGATCAAATCGAAGGATCGTTGCGCGCTCAACTAGCGGCCGCGATTCTCTGAAGAAGTGTGGATCAGAGACAGGAAGAGTTTGCCGTGGGAGAGGTAGGTCGTGGGAGGTGGTCGCCGGCGGCGCTAGGTTGCTGGGGTGCGGCGCTAGGTTGCTTACGGGCGGCGCTAGGTTGCTTGGGGGCGACGCCATCTTCGCCACTCAAAGTCTAAAATGGTTTTCAAATAAAAATTTGAACTTGCAAGTATGATTTCTGAATTTCTTTTTGATAATCATTAGAGCTGGAGAGCCAAAATAGCTGTGATCCTCTTCGGGTTCATAAACTAGGGCACAAATGAGCAATGCGCACGACGATCCCTCAAAAAAAAAAAAGCAATGCGCACGACGATACCGTGTGGATGGTAGCAGCAGATGGGCAGCTGGATAGCATGTCCGCTGAGCGCGGCAGAGAGAGGCGCGTCCGAATGAATGTACAGTTCCCACTTGAGCAACACGCGCTCCCGACATGAATCCCCTCGTGACGGCGGCACGTTTCCGCGGGGTTCATCGTGCGCCCCATCCCCATGTGGCGTCCATCGATCGATCGAGCGCCCGACCACTCCCCGCTCCCACTCGAAAGGAAGAAGCGAAAGAATAGAAAACGCGGCTCGCCTCACCGCTATCGCTTTCTTCCCCGCGCCATCGCACCAACCGGGCACACACAGACGTGCCCACGCCGCTCCTCTGCCGGACACTGCCGCGCGGCGCCGCTCACCGAACCTGCCTGCGCGAAAGCGAGCGGAAAGCCGCAGCTCTTGCCGGGGCGACGCGGAGTGGCCGTGTGCCGTTGGGGGCAGGTGGTGACTTCACGGCCCCGCCTCTGCCCATCGCCACGCGCAGCCCACGCCGACACGCGCACACACATCGCTCTCGCTTCGCCTGCAAGCCTCCCCTGCCGCACCGCAACGCAAGTCAACCGCCTTTCCACCTCCCCCGCAACCCCTCGCCTCGCCGGAGTAGACTCTATATACAGCCCACGCAAGTCGCTCCTGCCACGACAAAGAAGAGAGATTCGCGAGGCTTCAACCGCAATCCCGGCAAACGCGGCCATTGTACCCTCCAATCCCCACTAGCTGCCGCGTTGCGTGCGCCCCTGCACTTCTTGGCTTAGCTCAGCTCGCTAGCTACCTCGTCGCCCATGGCGGATCACCAGAGGCAGAGGATCCACCCGGTGGACCTGGAAGCCGGCCACCCAACGCCAAGGCCCACGGCGCCGCCCGTCCCGCAGGGCAGCTCCTTCCGCTCCAACAAAGGCGCCATCCCACCCACCGCCACTAGACCACCACCGCCACCCCAGCACCAGCCGCTACCACCTCCCCCACACCGCCTGGCACCCCCGCTCCCACCCCCACCCCCAAAGCACCGCCGCGGGTGCTGCTGCCGCATCCTCTGCTGCACCATCACCACCCTCATCCTCCTCACCATCCTCGCCGCAGCCACGCTGGGCGCGCTCTATCTCGCCTTCCAGCCCAAGGCCCCGCGCTACTCGGTGGACCGCCTCTCCGTGTCCCAGTTCCAGGTGGACCCCTCCCTGACCGCCAGCGCGCGCTTCGACGTGACGGTCACCGCCGCCAACCCGAACGCGCGCATCGGCATCTTCTACGAGCGCGGCTCCAGCCTCGGCGTCTGGTACCAGACCCACCGCCTCGCCCGCGGCGGCCTCCCGGCCTTCTACCAGGGCCACCGCAACACCACCGTCCTCGGCGTGGTGGTGGCGGGGCAGGCGCAGCTCGGCAGCGAGGTCGTGGCGGCGCTGCGCGACGCGCAGCAGACGGGCGCCGTGCCGCTCGTCTTCCGCGCCGACGTGCCTGTGCGGGTGGAGCTCGGCGCGCTCAAGCTCTGGACGGTCACGTCCAGGGTCAGGTGCGACCTCGTCGTCGACAGCCTGCTCAACGCCGGCAGCCAGATCAAGATCAAGGCCAGCAACTGCAAGTTCAGCCTCAAGCTTCTGTGATGCATTCTTTGGGCTCTTCTTTGCCTTCTGGGCGCGCGCGCGCGTTGGATCGATGGATTCTTTTGGCAGCCGAGAGTGCCGCATCGGTTCGGTGCACTCCCCTGCCCCCCTGCCCCCCTGTAGCTCCGTGCATGTACATCTTGTTCTTGTGTGTAGACTTCATATTGCGTTGCTGTATGTTAGGGAGGATCAGAGGAGTAATAATATGCATGCCTAGATTCTTTTTCATAGCTCAACATTTGCAGTTCAACACCGTTGTTCCTTTGGATTCATATCTTATGAACTGCAGAGGTAGTATTTGGGTTTTATTCAACTTCAATTGGTAATTCGGTTCAGCAGGTAGTAATTGAGTTCTATTCAACTTCAGTTGGCAATTCAGTTCAGCAGGTAGTAATTGGGTTTTATTCAACTTCAATTGGTAATTCAGCCCAGCAGATACCTTTTTTATTTATTGTGAAAGAAATACGTAGGGGAGCTCCTATAACATTTTTTTTAAATCTAATTCCGCGTCCATGACGACTTGAATCAAGGTGAATGGGTTGTACATTCACTTTTCTAACCAATTGAACAGATATATGAAGTGATGCGGTACACATGAAAACCCCCATGAGATTAGCGTGGTTGAACACTCGAACCTAATTCAACCCGAAACTAGTTTTGTAGTAACACAATTTCGACATGGAGGGGGATCATGAAGGAGGAATGTCGGAAACTTCAAATGCAGGAACCAGAGTAAAACCCTTTGTTGGTTAGTGCCATTGTTATTGCAAGAAACAAAGCCGACTTCATGAAGGTTTTTTTTTTTATTTACTTCCCCTTTTGGATTTAGATAAAGTTAAACTTTGAAATAACACGATATTTCTAAAAAAATTATCAATATCTACGATATAAAAATTTATGGTACTCGAATCGTCATAAATATATTTTTTGTATTGTATGCTTTTTATATTGTAGATGTTGATGTTTGTTTCTGTTTTTTATCAAAATTTATGAAATTTAGCTTTAGTAATCCTAGTGATCGACCTGATGATGCACGGTCAGTTACAACTTACAAGCAACCAATGTGTTTTAAGTACCCACCTAAAAGTGAAAAGGAGCTGGGAAACTTGCTGGAATGTACTGCAAGTCCAAGTTCAGTGCAGCTGACCTAATCCAATAGAACAATCGTGCAGCCCTAATCTACGTGGGGACTGCAAGCAAAATCCTAGTTCTTTGTAGCCAGTAGCTAGCGCGTTGACAGATGGTACGAGTAGAATACGAAGTAATAAAGCATACGTGCAACTTGCTGCAACCCTGCTATGCCATCCTAAATGTATAGCACGTCTTCCATTTTTCAATATCCTGTTGTTGGTACTCTTTTTTCAACGATGCACTATTGACATGTCTTTTCTTCTCTCCAAACAGAATCATCATTTCTAATATGCGGTTGTCGGCATTTTTTTTTCCAACCACCACACACGGCTATATATTATGCTCATGTGGACTTTTAAAATTCAAAAAAAAAAGAAGTACAACACTAGGGAAAATGATGCCTTCGTCATCTCTCATGTAACGATCTAAAAAATGTTGATTATGTTTCGACCTTAAAATGTATGCCCCTTCTACTGCTCATGTGGAGTTTAAAAAAAAAGTTAAAACACTAAGAGGAAAATTGGTACCTTCGTCGTCTTTCATGTAACAACCAAAGTCAGGGAAAACAATTACCCGTTGGAGTAAACCTGAAGAAGACAGTCTCAAAATAAACGTTGATGCTAGCTTCATGATGTTAGATGTATATATATGTATATTGTAGTTTCCCCATATGTTAGGGGGCTTTCTGCATATGTGCACCTGTACATGTGCTATATATTGTGGCCTTTGGCAGTCATACATATTGTCTTAACATGGTATCAGAGCAAAACTTGGTCCTAGTCTGTACGTTGTCGTCCGGCCGTAGTTGCCGTCCTTCATCCGTGGCCGTCTTCGTCCGGCCGTCTTCGTCGCCGTCTCCGTCCGGCCGTCTTCGTCGCCGTCTCCGTCCGGCCGTCTTCGTCGCCGTCGTGGGATCGCAGGTCTTTTTCCTGCCGCCCCGCCCGATCTCTTCCTGGTTCTGAACGGAATCGCCCCGCCCGCCCGATCTGGCCGTGATTGACCGATCTGCTGCTCTGCCGATCTCCCCTGGTCCGATCCCGTCCGTGGCGCTCCGCTCCCTGGCCGGCCAATCGGCCCGCGTGGGCTGCTCTTTGCGCGTGGCCGCAAGCTGACTTCCGCGTGGGCTGCTCTTTGCCCGTGGCCGTGAGCTGACTTCCAGCTGAGAAAAAAAAAAGCAAAAAAAAAAAAAGCAAAAAAAAAACTGTCGTCGGCTGTTGTTACCCGATGTCTTCTTCCGCTGATCCCGCCTTATCTTTGGGCCTCCCTTCGGTACTTGGTATTTGTCCGCTGCCTCCGTGTATGACGGCTAGCCATTCTTCGTCGCCGTTTGCGGCCTCTTCATGCGGCTCTGCCCGCGCTTCACCGACTCCGTCTACGTCGGCTCGCCGCTCTACATCGACTTTTGCGGCCTCTTCCCGCGGTTATGGCCGCGCTTCGTCGACTCCGTCTCCGTCGGCCTGCCGCTCTACATCGACTTTCGCGGCCTCTTCACGTGGTTATGACCGCGCTTTGCCGACTCTGTCTTCATCGGCGTGTTGCTCTCCGTCGCCCCCTTTGGTGGCCTCTGTGCGTGTGGGTGATAGCTCCTCGTCGGCACCTGATTGTACGTCGACCTCTCCAGTCGCGCCCCTCTCTGCGCATGAGATAGCGCAGCTTCACCGCCTGCTTGATGCTTGGGATTCCAGTTTACGTCAGCAGCCTCGCGGTCCGAGTCTCCGCCCTCGTCCTCATTGCACCTACTGTGGCAAGGTTGGCCACACTTCCTCCACCTGTTGGACGCGGGATCCCAGTTTACGTCAGCAGTTCCAGGATCGTCAGCAGGCTGGCTCTTCAGGATCTTCTGCAGTTGCACTCTCTGATCAGGACATTCTCGGGGTCTTTGTGGTCTGCTCGCTACTCTAGACTCTTCCTCGCCGGCGCTGCTGGTTCTGTGACTGGCTCTTCGGCACTGCGCGACCACCGTTTCTACACAGTCAGGTACGTCCCCGTGGTATTTGGATTCTGGAGCTTCCTTTCATATGACCTCTGAGTCTTCTATTCTGTCTGCTCTTCGGTCTCTTATTTCTCCTGTCCGTGTTGTCACGGCTGATGGTACCTCTATTCCTGTTTCTAGTAGAGGCACCCTTTCTACTCCCTCTTTCTCTGTCCCTGATGTTTCTCATGTTCCTCGCCTTCAGATGAACCTTTTCTCTGCTAGCCAGCTCACCGATTCTGGTTGTCGCGTTATTCTTGACGCTGAGTCTTGTGCGGTTCAGGATCGTCGCACACAGGCCCTGGTTGGAGCTGGCCCTCGTAGCCGTAAGTCTCCGGGGCTTTGGGAGTTAGACTGGCTTCGTGTTCCTTCCGCTGCCACTCCATCTGCCAGTTCTCCTCCGGTTGTTGCCTCTGTCACCGGCTCTTTTCAGCAGTGGCATCATCGTCTTGGTCACCTTTGTGACTCTCGCCTGTCGTCTTTGGTTCATCGTGGCCTTCTGGGGTCTGTCTCTGGAGATGGGTCGTTACACTGTCAGGGCTGTAGGTTAGGCAAACAGATTCAGCTTCCTTATCCTACTAGTGTGTCTGTCTCTCAGCGACCGTTCGATTTAGTCCATTCAGATGTTTGGGGTCCGGCTCCCTTCGCTTCGAAAGGGGGCCATCGATACTATATCTTATTCATTGATGATTTTTCACGGTACACCTGGGTGTTTTTCATGCACTCTCGCAGTGAGGTGCTCTCTATTTATCAGCGTTTTGCGGCCATGGTCCGCACTCAGTATTCCTCACCCATTCGTGTGTTCCGTGCTGATTCTGCTGGTGAGTATATCTCCCAGCACCTTCGTGGTGTCCTTGCTGAGGAGGGCACCCTCGCTCAGTTTTCTTGTCCCGGCGCGCATGCTCAAAATGGCGTCGCCGAGCGTAAGCATCGTCATCTTCTTGAGACCACCCGTGCTATGATGATTGCTTCTTCTCTTCCGCCACATTTCTGGGCTGAGGCTGTTGCTACGTCGGCCCACCTCATTAACATTCAGCCTTCCGCTGCTCTACAGGGTGGCATTCCTCTCGAGCGTCTCTCTGGTGTTTCTCCAGACTACTCGACTCTCCGTTCATTTGGTTGCGTCTGCTATGTCCTTCTGCCTCCTCGTGAACGCACCAAACTGACCGCTCAGTCTGTTGAGTGTGTTTTTCTCGGATACAGTGATGAGCATAAGGGCTATCGCTGTTGGGACCCCGTTGGTCGTCGGATGCGCATCTCTCGTGACGTCACGTTTGATGAGACGCGTCCCTTCTATCCTCGCCCCACCTCGGGTACTTATCCGGTGGATGATATATCTTTTCTTCTTTTTCCGGATGCACCCCCTGCCGTCCCTCCTCCCCTCCTCCTACTTCTGATGCGCCCCCTTCGGCGCCATCCTCTCGTTCGTCTAGTCCACCTAGTACTCCTCGTTCTCCGGCTTCGGCTCCTTCCGATGCTGTCCCTTCTTCCTCTTCTTCTGATGACTTGTCTTCTGCAGATGAGCTTCCCCCTTCACGGCCTGTTCGTCAGCGTCGTGCTCCAGCTCGTTACTCTCCTAGTCAGTATGGTCTCTCTGTCGTTTCCGAGCCGACTTCTTATCGGGATGCCGAGCGTCATCCTGAATGGCAGCTTGCCATGGCTGAGGAGATCGCTGCGCTTGAGCGCACTGGCACTTGGGATCTTGTTTCTCCCCCTTCTGGTGTTCGTCCCATCACGTGTAAGTGGGTCTATAAAATTAAGACTCGCTCTGATGGATCTCTTGAGCGCTATAAAGCGCGTCTTGTGGCTCGTGGTTTTCAGCAGGAGCACGGCCGTGACTATGATGAGACTTTTGCCCCTGTGGCTCATATGACTACTGTGCGTACCCTTCTTGCTGTTGCTTCTTCGCCGCTGGTCTGTCTCCCAGCTTGATGTTCAGAATGCTTTTCTTAATGGCGAGTTGAGTGAGGAGGTTTACATGCAGCCTCCTCCTGGGTATTCTGTTCCCGATGGGATGGTTTGTCGTCTTCGACGTTCTCTCTATGGTCTCAAACAGGCCCCTCGTGCCTGGTTTGAGCGCTTCGCCTCTGTGGTGACTGCTGCTGGTTTCTCTCCTAGTCTTCATGATCCAGCACTTTTCGTTCACACTTCTCCTCGTGGACGTACTCTTCTTCTTCTCTATGTTGATGATATGATCATTACTGGTGATGATCCTGAGTATATTGCCTTTGTCAAGGCTCGTCTTCGGGATCAGTTTCTTATGACTGATCTTGGTCCTCTTCGCTATTTTCTTGGCATTGAGGTTTCATCCACTTCTGATGGCTTTTCTATCTCTCAGGAAAAGTACATTCAGGATCTTCTTGCTCGTGCTGCTCTTGGGGATGAGCGCACGGTTGATACTCCTATGGAGCTTAATGTTAAGCTTCGTCCTACTGATGGTGATCCTCTTCCTGATCCCACCCGTTATCGCCATCTTGTTGGGAGTCTTGTTTATCTTGCTGTCACTCGTCCTGATATTTCTTATCCTGTTCATATTCTGAGTCAGTTTGTCTCAGCTCCTACCACTGTTCACTATAGTCATCTCCTCCGTGTTCTTCGTTACCTTCGTGGCACGATCACTCGTCGCCTTTTCTTTCCCTGTTCCAGCTCTCTCCAGCTCCAGTGCTATTCGGATGCTACGTGGGCGAGTGATCCTACGGATCGTCGTTCACTTTCTGCTTACTGTGTGTTTCTTGGTGGTTCGCTTGTTGCTTGGAAGACGAAGAAACAGGTCGCAGTTTCCCGTTCGAGTGTTGAGGCTGAGTTGCGGGCTATGGCTTTGTTGATTGCTGAGGTGACTTGGTTACGGTGGTTGCTTGCAGATTTTGGGGTCTCTGTTACGACACCCACTCCACTTTTGTCTGACAGTACAGGTGCTATCAGTATTGCACGTGATCCGGTCAAGCATGAGCTGACCAAGCATATTGGTGTTGATGCTTTTTACACACGTGCTCAGGTGCAGGATGATGTTGTTGCGGTTCATTATGTGCCTTCAGATTTGCAGTTGGCGGATTTCTTTACGAAGGCACAGACTCGAGCGCAGCATGATTTCTTACTCTCCAAACTCAGTGTTGTGGATCCACCATGAGTTTGAGGGGGTGTTAGATGTATATATATGTATATTGTAGTTCACCATATGTTAGGGGCTTTCTGCATATGTGCACCTGTACATGTGCTATATATTGTGGCCTTTGGCCCCCTGGTAATACATCAAGCATATTGTCTTAACACATGAAAGGAGATAATTCAGGGGCTATGGGGCTCATCATCCGAAATTGAGAAGTGTTGGAGTGCGCTGCAAGTTCATTAGTTATGGAGGCTACTGCTATCCTAGAAGGAGTACGCTTGACGATTGATAGAAGATTTCAATGTGTTGAAATTGAGTCAGGAAGTGATCAAACTCATCAAAGATCCAGGTGGTGGTAGATCCTTTATTGCCCGTATTTTTCAGGAAATAGTGGAGCTTAGCGGGAACTTTAGCAAATTTAAACTTTCCTTTGTCGGGGGTCAAGCCAATGAGACTTCCCACTTATGTGCTAAAAGAGCTAGTAATTGTAGAAGGAGGTGTTTATGGATCAAGTATAATTAAACCTTCCTTGCTGATGTACTAGCCAAAGATTGTAATCCCACCGATTGATTAATGAAAGCTTCTGTGATTCGAAAAAAAAAATTAGAGTTCACATGAGCATATTCTTAATGCCCTCCAATTTGTATATTTGTATTTCTTAATATGAAAAAATTCAAATACTTAATTTTGTTACTGTTAAGCACTACTGTTTTTTTTCACACGAACTAGGCGAACATTGCGAAACAGAGGGGATGACATACTCTGGCATCCTTGGTAGTATAACGTGCCTCAAGTTTTACGTCATATTTATCTTACATTTTTTTCTTGATTTTCATGATCGTTAGCTGCTGCTAGTCGTGTTTGAAACCACTGGAAAATAGTGGTGAGATGTTGTTGTCAGTTCATTCAGTTTCTTGAACCTATCCTTCAATATTTTTATCATCACTCTAATCCCCTCTTTCCGAAGGATCATGGTGAGACATGGCACGTGGGTCATATTTGTCAAAACATTTGATGCGTTGTGGACTACCATGGCTAAATTTATCAACAATCTGTCATGGAAAATATGCAATATCGTTGTGTGATCGACGAGTACACCAGAGAGGGTACCTCGCGGCGTGGAGATAGAGAGGTGGACAAAAGACAGGAAGCTATAGTGATGGTGATACACGAGTTACTCAACTTCAGATCTCATGACGGCTGGAAGATCCTACGTGTCTATATAATTCACTATAAGGACAACAAGCGCACGATTACAATCAGAGAATTGATTCTGTCGCAAGGGCTTCTGGGACCTGGTTTATAAATGTGCCAATGATCTAGGATTTACATTGATGAGTCTTACCCAGACACTACAAGTTCTATTCTAACGTGGACTACTTCTTGTCGAGCACGCCACGGATCCACCTAGTCTTCTCATGTAAGGATCCAACTTGCTCCTCCTTGGCTAGACTCTCCATCTTGGTCAATCAGAAACTAGGCCGTCCGGTTAGGCCATAGGCCCATCCACCATGAATATATATGTTGACCACCCGAGCTTTCCGGTATAGAACTACATCGTGGATATACCCATTTAGCATATCCCTAACATGCAACAAACTGACGCTCACAATTGGACTAGCAGCACCAGGGAAATCACCATATAAAGTCGACCCTTTAGCTCTCTAACCATAAGCAATCAAGGAAAAATAAATAAAACTAGTGTAGCAGCAATCAAGAAGAGGGTCTATAATTCATGAGTGTTTAGTATCTAAGATGGCAGCTGTAAGAGCTCTAGCCACCATGGCAATCTTTCTCCTGGTGGCACTCTCAATCTCCCACATTGTGTTCGCACTCCGTCCAGGCTTTGGTGTTTGCCGTGCAAGCAGGTACCTTTCGAGAAAGTCAGGGAATTGTGAGAGGAGCAATGATTCAGACTATTGTGAGGATGGCAAGCGGTACACACTGTTCCATTGCTCGCCACCGGTCACCACGAGCACGAAGGCCACCTTGACGCTGAACAATTTTGAGAAGGGTAGGATGCAGGTGGCACGTTGGAGTGCAACAACGCATACCATACCGATGAGGAGATGGCTGTCACACTCTCCGCCGGTTGGTTCAAGAACATGGCTCGGTGTGGGCAGCGCATCAAGATCACTACCAACGGTAACTCTGTATACGCCAAAGTGGTAGATGAGTACGACTTTGTGCACGGCTGCCACGACAAGCACAACTACAAACCCCCTGCGCCAACAACATTGTCGACGCCTCACTGATAACGCGTGAAGCACACGTCCGTTGGGAACCCAAGTGGAAGGTGTGATGCTGATGCGCGTAGATGTACACGTCCGTTGGGAACCCCAAAAGGAAGGTATGATGCGCACAGCGGCAAGTATTCCCTTAGAAAGAAACCAAGGTTATCGAACCAGTAGGCGCCAAGAAGCACGTGAAGGTTGTTGGTCGAGGAGTGTAGTGCGGCGCAACACCAGTGAAACCGGCGCCAACGTGGAACCTGCACAACACAATCAAGATACTTTGCCCCAACGTAACAGTGAGGTTGTCAATCTCACCGGCTTGCTGAAAACAAAGGATTAAACGTATCGAGTGGAAGATGGTGTTTGTTTGCAAAGAACAGTAAGAACAATGATTGCAGTAGAATGTATTCAGCTGTAAAAGAATGGACCGGGGTCCACAGTTCACTAGTGGTGTCTCTCCAATAAGATAACTAACATGCTGGGTGAACAAATTACATGTGGGCAATTGACAAATAAAGATTCAATACATATCAACGATGATTACTATGTGATTTAATCAGGGCATTACGACAAAGTACATAGACCGCTATCCAGCATGCATCTATGCCTAAATAATCCACCTTCAGGTTATCATCCGAACCCCTTCCAGTATTAAGTTGTAAACAACAGATAATTGCATTAAGTATGGTGCGTAATGTAATCAACACAAATATCCTTAGACAAAGCATCAATGTTTTATCCCTAGTAGCAACAACACATCCACAACCTTAGAACTTTCTGTCACTGTCCCAGATTCAATGGAGGCATGAACCCACTATCGAGCATAATTACCCCCTCTTGGAGTTACAAGTATCAACTTGGCCAGAGCCTCTACTAGCAACGGAGAGCATGCAAGAACATAAACAACACATATATGATAGATTGATAATCAACTTGACATAATATTCTAGATTCATCGGATCCCACCAAAAACAACATGTAGCATTACAAATAGATGATCTTGATCATGTTAGGCAGCTCACAAGATCTAAACAATGCTAGCACATGCGGAGAAGACAACCATCTAGATACTGCTATGGACCCATAGTCCAAGGATGAACTACTCACGCATCAATCCGGAGGCGGGCATGATGATGTAGAGCCCCTCCGGTGATGATTCCCCTTGCCGGAGGCGATCTCCTGAATCCCCGAGATGGGATTGGCGACGGCGGCGTCTCTGGAAGGTTTTCCGTATCGTGGCTCTGCAGAGGTATTCGCGACGAAGGCTTTAAGTAGGCGGAAGGGTAGGTCAGGGGGCGTGATACATCCATTTTGCATCACTATTTTATATCATAATTTGCTGTTATTCATTGATATATTTCATATTTAGAGATGATACTTATGTAATTTCATCTATTTTGCATGTTTCATGATCATTGGAGAATTATTCACCGGAGTCAGGATTCTGCTGGAAAAAGCACCGTCAGGACGCCATATTTCTGAAGATCAACAATTGACGGAAGTTATACGAAAAACCCTATTTTTCCAGAAGACGAAGGGAGCCAAAAGGAGGGGCGAGAGGGGCCACCATGGCCCCCCCATAGGCCGGCGCCCCGGGCCTGGCAGCGCCGCCATGTGGGGAGGGGCCCACAGCCCCCTCGCCGCCTCTCCTTCGCGAACTTCTTCGTCCCGAAAACCTAAGCCCCAGGGAGTTACGGAGAATTGACAGAGCCGCCTCTGCGGGGCGAAGAAACACCAGAGAGAAAAGATCTCTCCGGCGGGCAGGAATCCGCCGGGGAAATTCCCTCCCGGAGGGGGAAATCGACGCCATCGCCATCGTCATCACCATCATCTCCATCATCTACACCGCCATCTCCACCGCTGCATCTCGTCACCGCTGTAACGATTTGGGTTGGATCTTGATTGTTTGATAGGGGAAACTCTCCCGGTGTTGATTACTACTTGTTATTGATGCTATTGAGTGAAACCATTGAACCAAGGTTTATGTTCAGATTGTTATTCATCATTATATCACCTCTGATCATGTTCCATATGATGTCTCGTGAGTAGTTCGTTTAGTTCTTGAGGACATGGGTGAATTCTAAATGTTAGTAGTGAATTATTGTTGAGTAGTATTCAATGTTATGATATTTAAGTTGTGGTGTTACTCTTCTAGTGGTGTCATGTGAACGTCGACTACATGATACTTCACCTCTATGGGCCTAGGGGAGTACATCTTGTATTCGTTTGCTAATTGTGGGGTTGCCGGAGTGACAGCAACCTAAACCCCCGTTAGTATATCGGTGCAGGAGGGATAGCAGGATCTCAGAGTTTAAGGCTGTGGTTAGATTTATCTTAATTACTTTCTTGTATTTGCGGATGCTTGCAAGGGGTATAATCACAAGTATGTATTAGTCCTAGGAAGGGCGGTGCATTAGCATAGGTTCACTCACACAACACTTATCAAAACAATGAAGATTAATCAGCCGTATGAAGCGAAAGCACTAGACTAAAATCCCCGTGTGTCCTCAAGAACGTTTGGTCATTATAAGTAAACAAACCGGCTTGTCCTTTGTGCTAAAAGGATTGGGCCACTCGCTGCAATTATTTCTCTTGCATTTTATTTACTTGTATTTTATTTATCTGCTATATCAAAACCCCCTGAATACTTGTCTGTGAGCATTTACAGTGAATCCTTCATCGAAACTGCTTGTCAACACCTTCTGCTCCTCGTTGGGTTCGACACTCTTATTTATCGAAAGTACTACGATACACCCCTATACTTGTGGGTCATCAAGACTATTTTCTGGCGCCGTTGCCGGGGAGTGAAGCGCTATTGGTAAGTGGAATTGGTAAGGAAACTTTTACTGTACGTGCTGATTTTGTTTCTGCTTGCTACTATAAGTCATTATGGAGAGATCCTCCCTTGAATTTCTATTTGGGAAATCTACTACTACTGCAACGGTAGTGGATGAGGCGCCAGGTGAGGAAGTAATACCATATAAAATACCTATGAAAATTATTGAACGTGTTGTGGATAACCGCTATGAAGGGGATGGAACTGTTCATCCTGGAGATCATTTACTGTTTTTACATGAATTATGCGGGTTATTCAAATGTGCAGGTATTTCAATGGATGAAGTTAGGAAGAAATTATTTTTTATGTCGCTATCTGGTAAAGCGGCGCATTGGTATAAACTGTTGAAGGATGGGCGTTCTCTTGATTGGAAGGATATTGTGCCTCTATTTTACTCTAAATTTTATCCTCCAAGTGAAATTCACAAAGACCGCAACCGAATATATAATTTTTGGCCTCATGATGGAGAGAATATTGCCCAAGCGTGGGGGAGATTGAAGTCTTTAATGCTCAAATGCCCCATTCATGAGCTTCCTGGTAATATTATCATTGATAATTTCTATGCAAGACTGTCTTTTCAAGATAAAACCTTGCTGGATACTGCTTGTTCTGGATCATTCACGCGCAATAAAGAAGAGTTTAAATGGGACCTTCTTGATCGAATCCAAGAAAATACTGAAGGATGGGAGAACGACAAAGGTAGAGTGTCAGGTATAAATTATAATTATGAATGCATTGAAACTTTTATGGATACTGATGAATATTGTAATATAAGTGCTACATATGGTCTTGACTCTCAAGTTGTTGCAAATATTTATAAAGCCTTTGCCTCTTATTTTGAATTGCCTAGGAAGAATTTTGATAAGTATCATGAACCATATAAAGATAAAGTTGATTCGCCTAAAGGCAAATGTATTGAAATTAAAACTGTTGATCATGTTCTTCCTGAAGCTTATATTGAAAAAACTCCTTTCCCTGCTAAAATGAAGGAGTATTCTGTTATAACTAGTGTAGTTAATAAAAGTGCAAAGAAACCCATAGAACCTGAAGAACAAATAAAAGTTGAACCTGCTGTTGCAATAGTTAAAGATCTTGTGACTGAAAATGTGGAAGATGGTCATATTATTTTTTGTGAAGATGCTTCTAATATTGTTTCGCATCCTAATAAGTCTAGGAAAGCCAGTGTTCCTGTGCTCTCTGTTCGAATTGGTGATCATTGCTATTATGGTTTATGCGACATTGGTGCAAGTATTAGTGCCATTCCTTATGAGCTCTACACAGAAATTATGCATGAAATTGGTTCTTGTGAACTTGAAGATATTGATGAGGTTATTCGGCTAGCTAATAGAGAAACTATCTCTCCCATTGGTATTGTTCGAGATGTTGAAGTTCTATGTGGTAAGATTAAATATCCTGCTGACTTTTTGGTACTTGGTTCTGCTGCTAGTAAGTCTTGTCCTATTATTTTTGTTAGACCTTTTCTAAATACATGTGGAGCTATTATAGATTGCAAGAAAGAGAAAATTGTTACTAAATTTGCTGGTGAATCTTATGAGTTTAACTTCTCTAAATTTGCCAAAACTCCTTATAAAGCTGATTTGCCTAATGATGATTTTAGAGTTGAGCAGTGTGCATCTATTGCTCTTGCTCCTAGTAATCCTTTGCAGCAGCATTTGGAGAATAGTGAGAGTGAAGTTTTTAGGGAAGAAAGGGATGAGCTTGATGAAATTTTCTTCGTCAACCTATTCTTAAACATGACTTACCGGTTGAAGATTTAGGCGTAACACCACCACCAAAGGAAGATCCTGTATTTGATTTGAAACCATTACCTGATAATCTTAAGTATGCTTATATTGATGATAAGAAAACATATCCTGTTATTATTAGTGCTAAGCTTTCAGATATTGAGGAAGAAATGTTATTGGAAATATTGAAGAAACATCGAGGAGCTATTGGCTACACTCTGGATGATTTGAAGGGGATTTCTCCCGCTATTTGCCAACATGCTATTAATATAGAAGATGGTGCAAAACCTGTTGTTGAACATCAGCGTCGTCTAATTCCCAAGATGAAGGATGTGGTAAGAAATGAGGTATTAAAACTCCTTGAAGCAGGTATTATATATCCTATTGCTGATAGTAGATGGGTTAGTCCTGTGCATTGTGTTCCTAAGAAAGGAGGTATAACTGTTGTGCCCAATGATAATGATGAGCTTATTCCTCAAAGAGTAGTTGTAGGGTATAGAATGTGCATTGATTTTCGAAAAGTTAATAAAGTAACTAAGAAAGATCATTACCCTTTACCTTTTATTGATCAAATGTTAGAAAGATTGTCTAAAAATACTCATTTCTGTTTTCTTGATGGATATTCTGGGTTTTCACAAATTTGTTAGAGCTAAAGATCAAGAGAAAACCACTTTCACTTGTCCCTATGGAACTTACGCTTATAGGCGTATGCCTTTTGGTTTATGTAATGCTCCTGCTACTTTTCAAAGATGCATGTCTGCTATTTTTCATGGCTTTTGTGAAAAGATTGTTGAGGTATTCATGGATGATTTTTCTGTCTATGGGAATTCTTTTGATAATTGCTTGCGAAACCTTGATAAAGTTTTGCAGAGATGTGAAGAAACTAACCTTGTTCTTAATTGGGAGAAATGCCACTTTATGGTTAATGAAGGAATTGTATTGGGACATAAAATTTCTGAAAGAGGTATTGAAGTTGATAGAGCTAAAGTTGAAGCAATTGAGAAGATGCCCTATCCTAGGGATGTTAAAGGTATTCGTAGTATTCTTGGTCATGCTGGTTTTTATAGAAGGTTTATTAAAGATTTCTCTAAAATTTCAAAGCCTCTTACTAATCTTCTTCAAAAAGATGTACCTTTTGTTTTTGATGATGATTGTAAGGAAGCTTTTGAAACTCTAAAGAAAGCCTTAACAACTGCTCCTATAGTTGAACCTCCTGATTGGAATTTGCCTTTTGAAATTATGTGTGATGCTAGTGATTTTGCTGTAGGTGTTGTCCTTGGACAGCGAGTAGATAAAAAATTAAATGTTATTCATTATGCTAGTAAAACTCTAGACGCTGCTCAAAGAAATTATGCTACAACTGAGAAAGAGTTATTAGCCGTAGTTTTTGCATGTGACAAGTTTAGACCCTATATTGTTGATTCAAAAGTTACAATTCATACTGATCATGCTGCGATTAGATACCTTATGGAAAAGAAAGATGCTAAGCCAAGGCTTATTAGATGGGTTCTTCTTTTGCAAGAATTTGATTTACATATTGTAGATAGGAAAGGTGCTGATAATCCTGTTGCTGATAATTTGTCTAGATTGGAAAATATTACTTATGATCCTGTTCCTGTTAATGATAGTTTTCCAAATGAACAATTGGCTGCAATAAAGGTGAGCTCGCGAGAGAGCCCTTGGTATGCTGATTATGCTAACTTTATTGTTTCGAAGTATTTGCCTCCAACCTTTTCAGCTCAGCAAAGGAGGAAATTCTTTTATGATTTGAGGCATTATTTTTGGGATGACCCACACTTATATAAAGAAGGAGTGGATGGTATTATGCGAAGATGTGTCCTAGAATATGAACAACAAGAGATATTGAGTAAATGCCATGGTAGTGTTTATGGAGGACATCACGCCGGAGATAGAACCGCACAAAAGGTTCTACAATCAGGTTTTTATTGGCCAACACTTTTCAAGGATGCAAGGAAGTTTATCTTATCTTGTGATGAATGTCAAAGAGTTGGTAATATCTCTAGACGCAATGAAATTCCTATGAATTATACTCTTGTTATTGAACCATTTGATTGTTGGGGATTCGACTTCATGGGTCCTTTCCCTTCTTCAGAAGGTAACACTCATATACTTGTCGCTGTTGATTATGTTACTAAATGGGTAGAAGCTATACCTACAAAAAGTGCTGATGGTGAGACCTCTATAAAAATGCTTGTAGATGTTATATTTCCTAGATTTGGAGTACCTAGATATATTATGACTGATGGGGGTTCTCATTTTATTCATGGTGGTTTTAGAAAAACTCTTGCCAAATATGGTATTAATCATAGAATTGCTTCAGCTTATCATCCTCAAACTAGTGGGCAAGTAGAATTATCGAATAGAGAAATTAAAGCTATTTTGGGAAAGACTGTTAATAAATCTAGAAAGAATTGGGCTAGTAAGTTAAAAGAAGCATTGTGGGCTTATAGAACTGCTTATAAAAATCCTATGGGAATGTCTCCTTATAAAATGGTTTATGGAAAAGCTTGTCATTTACCTTTAGAACTAGAGCACAAAGCTTATTGGGCTGTAAGAGAACTTAATAAAGATTTTAAACTTGCCGGTAAGAAGAGGTTGCTACAATTGAGTTCTTTAGATGAATGGAGAAGTGAAGCTTATGAAAATGCTAAACTTTTTAAGGAGAAAGTTAAGAAGTGGCATGATAGAAGAATTATTAAAAGAGAATTTAATGTTGGAGATAAAGTCCTATTGTATCGGTCTCGTCTCAGATTTTTTGCAGGGAAATTACTCTCAAAATGGGAAGGACCATATATTATTGAGGAGGTATATCGTTCAGGAGCAATAAAAATTAGCTCTTTGGAAGGTAACGCCACACAAGTAGTGAATGGACAAAGACTCAAGCATTATATTTCTGGAGATTCTTATAATGAAGATATTGATGTTATTCAAGTGATAACTCCGGAAGCTTTCATCAAAGATCAAATTGACAGTTCTGCAGAGTCCGACTTTGAATAGGTAACAGTTTTAGTAATAAAAAGTCCGCGTTTAACTTTCCGAACAATATTTCTGCTGTTTTTGGAAAATATAAAAAATTACGGGATCGAAACGGAGTGGAGGAGACGCGCGAGGGCCCGTCACCATAGGCCGGCGCGGGCCCCACCCTGGCCGCGCCGCCCTATGGTGACAGCCCCTCGGCGTCCCGTTTCCACTCGTTTTCGGCCTGGAACCTTCCTTTTGTCGTAAAAATATTTGCTATATAATCCCCAGGACCTGGAGGTCCGTATATCGTTTTCTCGTCGTGTTTTGTTTGAGCTGTTTTCTGCCAGGATGTTGCTTCGGATCTAGAGCCACCATGTCTTCGTCGGAGCCTCCGAAGGACAACTTCTTTGAGAACGTCGTCAACCCGTACATAAGCGAGTTGAAGATGCATCCCAAGGAATTGCTGCTCGTAGATGGAGAGTTGCAGATAGAAGATGTTCGTGGACCTAAGGGAGAAGGAAGCTTGGAGGACAGGATGGAGAAACTAGAACAAGAGGTCTTCACCTACAAGAAGATGGCTGAGCGTGAAGTGGACATCTTCCACAGAATTGTGTCCGAGCTCATTGGTGAACACGAGAAGGAGACTGCAAAGCTGTGGAGCGATATCCTCTCACTTCACAACACTACCAACCAACTTCAGGCGCAACTTTATGATGCTTGGAATCAAAACTGTGAGTATGAAAACAGGTTTAAACGCATTAGCGATGCTGCTAGTTTCAGGATTCCAGAGACCAAGACATCGTTTGTTGATGGAGAGCCTCTTCCCTGGAAGTCTGATGACGAGAAGAATCCACCACCATCACCACCGAAGGAGTAATTCATCATCGGTATTGGCATCCCCTTGGTTTGTTCCAAGCTTGGGGGAGTGCCGCGGTATCACATCATCACTATCTTTATCTTTTACTATCAAGTAGTGTCATATCATGAGTAGGGAAGTTATCATATGGAATAGTTTGCAGTGTGGAAGTATCTCTCTTAGTTGGTTATCTATGTATCCGTTGGTGTGAGTTATCGTTATGGAATATTAATGAGAAGTCTTATCATTTACTTTTTGCACACCTTATTTTAGTTTGCAATTTCTTTTATATGATCACTCTTGACATTAGTATTGATATCACTTTGGGAGCATCAAGTAAATCTATTTTGTTTTGGCAAACTTAGCATTGGTCAATAGCAACAACACCTTGATGTTTAAATAGAAAAGGGAAATACATGTAGATATACTATTCTATTATCTTTATGCTAATGAGTTTAGTATTCTGAAGTTAAAATTGCTTGTGCTTATGAGAAAGATGCATGATTGTTTCTATCACATGTATATTTGTTTGTTTCCCTCAACCTCTATGCTTGCTATCAAACCTTGCTAGCCAAAGACCTGTATTGGGAGGGAATACTTCTCATGCATCCATAACCCTAGACCAAACCCATGCCATTTGTGTCCACCATAACTACCTATTATGTGGTATTTTGCGCCACTCCAAGTAAATACTTCATGTGCTACCTTTAAATAATTCAAACTATATTACTCCTTATTTGTGTCAATGTTTTATAGCTCATGAGGAAGTATGTGGTGTTTTATCTTTCAATCTTGTTGGGCGGACTTTCACCAATGGACTAGTGGCACATCCGCTTATCCAATAATTTTGCAATAAGAGCTGGCAACGGGGTTCCCAGCCCCAATTAATAACTTTCATTAATAATTCTCTTCACATGTTTTGCCCTGATTTATCAGTAAGCAACTTAATTTTGCAATAGACACTCCTCCATGGTATGTGAATGTTGGAAGGCACCCGAGGATTCGGTTAGCCATGGCTTGTGAAAGCAAAGGTTGGGGAGTGTCATCCATAATAAAATTAAAATACATGTGTAAACAAAGAGAAGGGGATGATCTACCTTGCTGGTAGAGATGCCGTCCTCCATGGGAGCCGCTCTTAGAAGGTTTGTTTGGCAAGGGGGTTAGAGTACCCACTACCATTCGTTGACAACAACAAACACCGCTCAAAATCTTACTTTTATGCTCTTTATATGATTTCAAAACTTGAAAAGATCTAGCACATGATTTAATCCTGCTTCCCTCTGCGAAGGGCCTATCTTTTACTTTTATGTTGAGTCAGTAAACCTATTTCCCTCTATCTTAAGCAAGCAATTGAGTTGTTGTGAACCAACCATTTATGCTATGATTCAGTTAATCATGTCTTTTATGCTTTCTTGTTTAGTACAAATTTTATCTGAATGAATATGACTTTGAAAGTTATCAATGATTATGAGGAGATTGTTATGATTAAGGATGAGAGCCCTGCCATATAAATTCTGATATGAAAGCTTTGTTTAGAAGATAAGTACAATATGTTAATAGTTCTCTGACCAAGAACAAAGTTTGCCATAACCAATCATGATTTCTTATGCACCTCTATTTGTGATTTCTCTTTACTTATTTCAAGTTGAGTTATATGAAGAGAATGTTTACTAGAATATCTTGTGTGAATCAATATGATGCTTCTTGTCCGTATTTTATTTATCGACTCTTCACTCCATAAACATGTGGTCTTGTTTATTGAGCTCAGTTTCGCTTGGGGACAAGCGAGGTCTAAGCTTGGGGGAGTTGATACGTCCATTTTGCATCACTATTTTATATCATAATTTGCTGTTATTCATTGATATATTTCATATTTAGAGATGATACTTATGTTATTTCATCTATTTTGCATGTTTCATGATCATTGGAGAATTATTCACCGGAGTCAGGATTCTGCTGGAAAAAGTGACCCAGTACCCGTATGGTGTAGTACACAAGTCGTTGACATAACACAAGTGAAACACCGTTCCACTCATATTACATCCCTCAGAGTGGTACAACAGAAACATATGCGAGTCCAAGGTATGTCTATAGAAGGATACACAAGCTGTTTACAGAAGATCAACACAGCCTCCTACTTTACAGTGAGGTAAAACTTCAAATAAAGCTCCAGAAGAACGACTCGTAATCTAACTTATTGCTATCACTATCTCCAGAGATACTAGGCTTGCTATAGAATTCTAGCTACTTAGGTGCTAAGATTAGGGAAAGGCTCCCTTCTATTACTAGTCTAAGTTTCCACTCTAGTTGCTGCAGCAGTTGACGTCCTTGACTTCTTTGCTTGGATTCTTCATCTTGTTGCAGTTGACTCCTTTGTCTTCGAATTCCACGGTAGTTTATCCTCCGGTGCCTCCATAGCTAAGCAGGGGATTTAAGAGTGGGATGAGTACGAGCGTACTCAGCAAGTTCATATTAGGAAATAGGTGTATCATGCACTAGCTACAGCCACAGACCAGAAAGTCATAGGCGAATGCAAGTTTTCATAAACATTTCTTCAAAAGGTTTATTTTATTCTGAAAACTATGCCCGTCAGTCTTCACAGGTTGACTAGAACTTCATGGAGTTCCTTTCCTGCCGCGTTCGCAGTTCCCTTCCCGGAACAGGGAGTGACAGTCACAATTCAGTATCCTCTGCAGAGGTGCGTTACTTTTCCCATAAGAGAACTTATCCTTGATACCTTTCCGAGATGCATGCTCGTCCACACTTCCTTGGTGTGGGGCCAGGTGTAAGATCCAAGCCAATCACTGCCTTCTCCGCGACCTCGCAGACCCACCCTTTTGTAAGTCTGTCCTCTCCTATATCTATGGGTAGACTAACACAGGCACTTGTTCTCTCCTATACCGTTAAGGTAGACTGATCCGAACAACTTATGTGCCCTGTCCTATACACCATAGATAGACTGATCCGGACAACCCTTACAATCCTTCATAGACCAATAATAAGTCTACCCTCTCCTGTATCTAATGGTAGACTGTGCAGGACCACATGTCCCCACCTTTACCAAAGATAGACTGATCCGGGCAACCCTTATTACCAGTCCGTTGGCATGCGAGAGGGAAAAGATACAGCTGACTTCCCCAGAGCCATTATAGATCTTATGGTCAACGCGATATGTACGGCGCTAGAATCACTGGACGGCATTGGTACTTAGTCCTAGATGAATAGTACCCGTGCAATGGAACCTCCACCAATCAACACATACCATGGTTCCATTGCCCACCACATAGTCATATTCATAATTGTAAAATAATATTTGCTTTTCAATGCAAGAGTGATAAGTATAGTACTTTGCATATAATTTGATAAACATAATCAAATGACATGAGCAAGCGATGAACTTGCCTTTCTTGACTGCAAGATTATGCAGGCAAAAGCTTCGATACGTGAGAAGTCCAAATGCTGAAATACCATCATCGTCCGGTAAGGACAATGTTTAAAGAACTGGCAAAGATGCTATAATGCATAGTATGAAATGCAATCGTCCCGAGCGTAACCTAACCTTGATGATTTATGATGGATGAGTTGTAATGATTTCTTTAGGGTGTGTTGCACTTTTAGGATGATTCTCAAACAAGGTTCTTATTAGGGTTGGTGATATGAATAGCAGAAGCAAGTAATATGATGCAACATAACAAGCATATATTCAAAGGATAGTAGTGGAATAGTATGTAAAGAACAATTGTCAATTTTAAGTTCTACAGAACATGGTTGATGATTACTTATACTATACTTCAAAAGAATAACTTTTGAAGAACATGTTAATTAAGAAATAATGAGTATTTCAAAGAAGGATTAGGGCTTCTAAGGTTTGATTGACATTTGTACTTCAAAGGAATAACTTTTGAAGAACATGTTGAATAAGAATATGAACTACTATACATAGGAGCTATGGCTTTCTAGGGTTTACTAATGGAGTCATTTAGTTCTCTAATAGGAACTAGTTGGGTTCTTTAAGTAAAATGGGTTTATATATAGCAAGTATTGGTAGGTTTATTACTATGGTTTCTTCTAAGCATTATATCAAAGGATGATTATCAAGGTGTTGCTATGAGTTAGGGTTTACTATGATCTCACAATTGCTTTACTAAATAATCTCTAATGGTTTCTAAGCTAAGTGGCTTATCATTTCCTAAGTAGGGTTTAGTGGAATAAGAGCATGTGATGTGCATTACTACACAAGATTGGTATTAGGGTTTATCATTATGGTGCTACTAGGGTTTGATGATTGAGGTTGATCTTAATGGTATGGTATATAGGATAGTGATCATTGGTACTAATCCAATTAACAAGTTAGGGTTTATACCTAGGTGGCACTAATTGGTTATACAAGTTTTATTAAAAAATAATAAAGACATGGAATGATGACTCATGTGAATTGATTCTATTCTGGTGGATCATGACTTGTATTTGTTGGTCACATAATAAGGTTCTCTATGCAAGGTGAAATTCACATGATCACATGTGATAAGCAACTAGGGTTTTAGGGTTAAAGCATTTTGAAATGATCATATAAAATAATGGGATCCAGATTCTAACTTATAGTAAAACTAGGGTTTCTAAATTATGATCCAATTCTTAAAGTAATACTTGATACTAAAATTAATGTGATTAAGTACTTTGCACAAAATTAATAATAGCCTTATCATTTAATTATTTTAAAAGGTTTAAGAATTAAGACAAATTTTAGTTAGGGTTTTAATTTCCAGAATTAGGGTTTTATAATTATGATTAGGTTTTAAAATAATGACTTGTTAATTAAAGAATGTTTAAGTTACAATTTTGAGTTATCAAAATAATATTAGTTGTTGGTATTTTCTTGCTTTATTGTTATTTAAAGAAATAATAAATGGTAATTTGCAAATTAGGGTTTATGAATTACCACTAACATTTTAATTGATGAAAAATATGATCAAGGAAATTAATCTTAACATTTTATTTACTTACTGAATAGATAATATTTAATTTTGAAACTTTACTAATTGTTGCATTTAAATTGTATTTAAAACAAATGAAAAGGCATAATTAATAAAGCTAAAAATAAGTAAATTTTTATTTTGACACACATTTTTATTTTATATTTTATTTGAATAGAGTTTATTAGTTGTACTCAGTTTTCCCCAGCCCCTTAGTTTTTCCTCAGTTTTCCCCTCCCTCTAGTTTGAAACACGCCGCAGACGCTCAGACGGGAGGGTTGCCGTCTGGTCAGAGGCCTTCACCGTTACCGGTGACGGCTAGGGAGCCGCGTTGGTGTTGAATTGACCGTTTCTTTCGAACTATGTTGACTGTTGACTCGAGGAGCTCACCCAAAGCTTTCCACTCCGCCCGATACTGGAGGAGCTCACACACCGCCCCTCCGCCGCCACGCCGTCCTGCCCTCCTACCTTATGGCGTCGTCCGCCGCCGAGCCGCCCCCGCCCCCACCACCACCCCCGGGAGGCGGAGAGGGATCCGCCTCCACCAGATCTAGATCTACCCCTGTCGCGGTAGAGTTTGTATATCCGTCTGGTGTACCGCCTCTTCCCGTCAGCCGCGGAGAAGATTGGGAATCGGAGGGATCTAACGCATGGATTCCATCTGGGTAAGCATCGTCTGCCTATGTGAATTAACAGTAGGCAGTTTTTGAGCGCCAATCGTTGTTGCTCAACTAACTGCGTTGCTTTTCGAATAGGATTGATCCAGCGCTGGCTTTTCGGCTGGTGGTTAGGCTGGATTCTAGCTTTACGCGTGATTCTAAACGCCAAATGAATGGGTTTTACTTCCCTGCGGTGGTTGCAACCACCATCTCGTTGAGGGATTTGAAAGCTAACATCTTCGATAAGTACTCCTGGAGCCCTCGCGATGCAGTTCATTTCGAATATTTCAACAGCACGGAGCGAAGATTGGTTCCACTAATTTCCGACGATGATCTGGGAATTCTTTTTGCTTTGAATGCTTCTTGCCATTTCGGTAAAATTCGTGTCCATGTGGACAGGGGCCAGGCATCATCTGGTGTTGGGGCATCATCAGGTGGTCGGGCATCATGTCTCTCTACTGCTGCTGCCTCTGCTAATAGTGTGCGCCGCGGCGATCCTTGTAGGTCCACAGCAGCACCATCTGTCCCCAGTGCGAGTGGTAGCCAGATCGTTCCTGTGGTCAATGTGGAGGACGATGCAGAGATTGGGGATCAGTCTCCTGAAGATGATGAGGATGAGTTAATGTTTCCTGAATTGGTAGATCGATGCAGTAAGCAGGCAATGGAGGATCAATACATGGAAGATATTGCTTTTGGTGCCAGATTTGATGAGACTGATGATGAAGAGAAGAATGAGAACGATGACAGCCTCGTTTTAGCCGATTACGAAGGTGAAGACTTGCCAACAATTGAGTGGAACAGGGAGGATCCTCAGCTTGCAAAAGGCACCGTGTTTCAAACGATGATGGACTGCCGTAATGCAATTACTACATATCACATTCTCACTAAGAATAATTATGAGGTTATTAAAAGTGAGCCAGGTAGGTTCACAATTAAATGCCCATACCCAAGGTGTAGGTTTAGGCTGCATGCATCCACAATGCGCAGAAGCAGCTTGGTTCAGGTACTACGCCAACCAGTTGTGTATTTAGATCACGGTGTAAAATTTGTTATCTATTACTGACATCCCTTATCATTATGTTTCAGATAAAGAATAATAAGGAGATCCATAGGTGTCCACCTCTAGGGGGAGAGCCAGACCTGAAAACAAAGCTAGCGAAGACTAGGTGGTTGGCAGATATAATCCTAGATTGGCTGAGAGAAACTCCTTCACTTGGTCCAACGGCACTCCAGAAAAAGGTGGCTGAGAAGTATAAAGGGATGAAAGTACCTTACATGAGGATGTTCTATGCAAAGGAAATGGCTCTTGACAAGATCAATGGTCCATGGAATGAAAGCTTTCAGTTGCTTTACACTTTCAAAGCTGAAGTGGAGATGGCTAGTCCAGGCAGTGTTGTAGCAATAGACAAGCATACAGTTCCCTACAAATTGAAAAGCGGGAAGGTAATGCACAAGGAATGTTTTAGAAGGGCTTTTGTTTGTTTCAAAGCTTGCTGGAAAGGCTTTTTGGACGGTTGCAGGCCTTATTTGGCCGTGGATGCATCAGCTCTTCATGGTAGGTTTAAAGGACAGCTAGTTGCTGCTACTGCAGTTGATGGACATAATTGGATGTTCCCTGTTGCTTATGGAGTTTTGGAGGTTGAGTCAGAGGAAAGTTGGACTTGGTTTCTGCAGAATTTGCGCGACCTTATAGGTCATCCACCAGGACTTGTTATCCACACAGACGCTTGCAAAGGTTTGGAGAGTGCGGTAGAAGCAGTATTCCCTGGAGTGGAGCATAGGGAATGTATGCGACACTTGGTACAGAATTTTACAAAGAAATTCAAGGGTAAAGTTTTTACTGACAACCTATGGCCAGCTTCATACACATGCAGCTCTAGGAAGCATATGTTTCATTTGGATGTGTTGTATAAACAAAAACCTGGGGTGAAGGAGTACTTGGATGAACATCATGGTAGGGTGTGGTCAAGAAGCCAATTCAATGAAATTTGCAAGGTAGACTATGTAACAAGTAACCTTGCGGAGAGTTTCAACTCAAAGGTCAAGTCATTGAAAGGGCTTATTGATACGTCTCCAACGTATCGATAATTTCTTATGTTCCATGCCACTTTATTGATGATACCTACATGTTTTATGCACATTATATGTCATATTTATGCATTTTCTGGAACTAACCTATTAACAAGATGCCGAAGAGCCAGTTGCTGTTTTCTGCTGTTTTTGGTTTCAGAAATCTAGTAAGGAAATATTCTCGGAATTGGACGAAACTTTCGCCCAGGGTCCTATTTTTGCACGAAGCTTCCAGAAGACCGAAGAGATAACGAAGTGGGGCCACGAGGCAGCCAGGAGACAGGGCAGCGCGGCCCAGGCCCTGGACGCGCCGGCCTGCCCCTGGGCCCTCGTGTGGCCCCCACGTTGCCCTTCCGCCTACTTAAAGTCTCGTCGCGAAACCCCCGGTGCGAGAGCCACGATACGGAAAACCTTCCCGAGACGCCGCCGCCGAATCCCATCTCGGGGATTCGGAGATCGCCTCCGGCACCTGCCGGAGAGGGGATTCATCTCCCAGAGGACTCTTCATCGCCATGATCGCCTCCGGAGTGATGAGTGAGTAGTTCACCCCTGGACTATGGGTCCATAGCAGTAGCTAGATGGTCGTCTTCTCCTTGTTGTGCTTCATTGTTGGATCTTGTGAGCTGCCTAACATGATCAAGATCATCTATCGTAATTCTATATGTTGTGTTTGTCGGGATCCGATGGATAGAGAGTACTATGATTATGGTGATTATCAATCTATTGTTTATGTGTTGTTTATGATCTTGCATGCTCTCCGTTATTAGTAGAGGCTCTGGCCAAGTTTGTACTTTTAACTCCAAGAGGGAGTATTTATGCTCGATAGTGGGTTCATGCCTTCATTGACACATGGGACAGTGACAGAAAGTTCTAAGGTTGTGATGTGCTGTTGCCACTAGGGATAAAACATTGATTCTATGTCTAAGGATGTAGTTGTTGATTACATTACGCACCATACTTAATGCAATTGTCTGTTGCTTAGCAACTTAATACTGAATGGGGTTCGGATGATAACCTGAAGGTGGACTTTTTAGGCATAGATGCAGTTGGATGGCGGTCTATGTACTTTGTCGTAATGCCCAATTAAATCTCACTATATTTATCATATCATGTATATGCATTGTTATGCCTTTCTCTATTTTGTCAATTGCCCGACTGTAATTTGTTCACCCAACATGCTTTTATCTTATGGGAGAGACACCTCTAGTGAACTGTGGACCCCGGTCCTATTCTTTACATAGCATACAATCTACTGCAATTGTGTTTTATTGCTTTGCAAACATCTTCCACTCGATACGCTTAATCCTTTGTTACAGCAAGCCGGTGAGATTGACAACCTCACTTTCGTTGGGGCAAAGTACTTGGGTTGTGTTGTGCAGGTTCCGCGTTGGCGCCGGAATCCCTGGTGTTGCGCCGCATCACATTTCGCGACCATCAACCTTCAACGTGCTTCTTGGCTCCTCCTGGTTCGATTAAACCTTGGTTTCTTTCTGAGGGAAAACTTGCCACTGTGCGCATCATACCTTCCTCTTGGGGTTCCCAACGGACGTGTACATTTACGCGCATCAAGCTGTTTTCGGCGCCGTTGCCGGGGAGATCAAGACACGCTGCAAGGGGAGTCTCCACTTCTCAATCTCTTTACTTTGTTTTTGTCTTGCTTTATTTTATTTACTACTTTGTTTGCTGCACTAAATCAAAATACAAAAAAATTAGTTGCTAGTTTTACTTTATTTACTGTCTTGCTCTCTATATCAAAAACACAAAAAAATTAGTTACTCGTCTTTACCTTGTTTGCCTAGTTTACTTTTTGCTTATTGCATCATGTTTCCTTTTAATTTTACCACAAAAGACATACCGGTAGGACGTGGGTCCATAGTTGGGAGAAATAATATAGAAGAATTTTTCAATCATGTTAGTATTACTGAAGATTTTGAAGATAGACACTTGGTAGAACTTGCACCTACCTATGAAATTGCTGCTGCTGCTTTAGTTCGCATGTTGGAAACTAAATTTGTTAATCTCAATCCTATAATCCAACACATGTTTCTTACACTCGGTGATATGGAAGAAGGGGAAAAGAAAGATTTTGTTTTAGAAACTCTTCTTAGAGAATTTGGTGGTCTAGCAAGAGAGGCTAGAAAGGTTTTTGCTAAATTTAATATGCTAGGTTCTCATACCAATTTTATTGGTCTTCTTGAAAAAATGGATATAGATAGAATAAGGTACACTAATAATATTAATGATGGTGGGGAGATCAAAGCACCAATACCATGTAAACTCCTAGCTATGAATGATGCACTAGAAAATAACTATGCTTGACTTGTTCCTGAAAATTTGTTCGATGAGAGTAGCAAGCCTAAGACTAATGAAAAGGGAGACGCTAAAACTTATATATCAAATATACTATGCTTGGTTGAGAAAACTCCCAACACCCCTGGTAATGATGTTGATGCTTCTACTCTCGATGTTACTTGATTTGCACTTTCTGCGCCTAGCTGAAAGGCGTTAAAGAAAAGCGCTTATGGGAGACAACCCATGTTTTTACTACAGTAATTTGTTTTATATTTGAGTCTTGGAAGTTGTTTACTACTGTAGCAACCTCTCCTTATCATGTTTTTGTGCCAAGTAAAGTTTCTATGTCAAAGTTGATGTTATATTTGGGATCGCTGCGCAGAAACAGCATTGCTGTCTGTCACGAATCTGGGCACAGTTCTCTGTAGAAAATTCGAAAAAATCTGCCAATTTACTAGCGTGATCCTCAGATATGTACGCAACTTTCATTAGTTTTGAGTTTTTCCATTTGAACAAGTCTGGTGCCAGCTTTAAATTCGTCTTTACGGACTGTTCTTTTTGACAGATTCTGCCTTTTATTTCGCATTGCCTCTTTTGCTATGTTGGATTCATTTCTTTGATCCATTAATGTCCAGTAGCATTATGCAATGTCCAGAAGTGTAAAGAATGATTGTGTCACCTCTGAATGTGTGAATTATTAATTGTGCACTAACCCTCTAATAAGTTTGCTTGAAGTTTGGTGTGAAGGAAGTTTTCAAGGGTCAAGAGAGGAGTATGATATACTATGATCAAGAGGAGTGAAAGCTCTAAGCTTGGGGATGCCCCCGTGGTTCACCCCTGCATATTTTAAGAAGACTCAAGCGTCTAAGCTTGGGGATGCCCAAGGCATCCCCTTCTTCATCGACAAAGTATCAGGTTCCTCCCCAACTATATTTTTATTCAATCACATCTTGTGTTCTTTACTTGGAGCGTCGGTTTGTTTTTGTTTTTGTTTTTGTTTGAATAAGATGGATCCTAGCATTCACTTTGTGGGAGAGAGACACGCTCCGCTGTTGCATATGGACACATGTGTCCTTAGGCTTTACTCATAATGTTCAAGGCGAAGTTTCTTCTTCGTTAAATTGTTATATGGTTGGAATTGGAAAATGCTACATGTAGTAATTCTAAAATGTCTTGGATAATGTGATACTTGGCAATTGTTGTGCTCATGTTTAAGCTCTTGCATCATATGCTTTGCACCCATTAATGAAGAAATACATAGAGCTTGCTAAAATTTGATTTGCATATTTGGTCTCTCTAAGGTCTAGATAATATCTAGTATTGAGTTTTGAACAACAAGGAAGACGGTGTAGAGTCTTATAATGTTTACAATATGTCTTTTATGTGAGTTTTGCTGCACCGGTTCATCCTTGAGTTTGCTTCAAATAACCTTGCTAGCCTAAACCTTGTATCGAGAGGGAATACTTCTCATGCATCCAAAATCCTTGAGCCAACCACTATGCCATTTGTGTCCACCATACCTACCTACTACATGGTATTTCTCCGCCATTCCAAAGTAAATTGCTTGAGTGCTACCTTTAAAATTCCATCATTCACCTTTGCAATATATAGCTCATGGGACAAAATAGCCTTAAAAACTATCGTAGTATTGAATATGTACTTATGCACTTTATCTTTTATTAAGTTGCTTGTTGTGCGATAACCATGCTTCTGGGGAACGCCATCAACTATTGTTGAATATCATGTGAGTTGCTATGCATGTCCGTATTGTCTGAAGGATCTATCATTTTAGTGGTTGGAGCATGCAAAATTGTTAGAGAAGAACATTGGGCCGCTAACTAAAGCCATGAATCATGGTTGAAGTTTCAGTTTTGGACATATATCCTCAATCTCATATGAGAATAATAATTGTTGCTACATGCTTATGCATTTAAGAGGAGTCCATTATCTGTTGTCCATGTTGTCCCGGTATGGATGTCTAAGTTGAGAATAATCAAAAGCGAGAAATCCAAAATGCGAGCATTCTCCTTAGACCTTTGTACAGGCGGCATGGAGGTACCCCTTTGTGACACTTGGTTGAAACATGGCATGCAAAGATCCGGTAGTCCAAGCTAAGTAGGACGAGGTGCGGGCACTATTAGTATACTATGCATGAGGCTTGCAACTTGTAAGATATAATTTACATAACTCATATGCTTTATTACTACCGTTGACAAAATTGTTTCATGTTTTCAAAATAAAAGCTCTAGCACAAATACAGCAATCGATGCTTTCCTCTTTGAAGGACCATTCTTTTACTTTTATTGTTGAGTCAGTTTACCTATCTCCCTCCACCTTAGAAGCAAACACTTGTGTGAACTGTGCATTGATTCCTACATACTTGCATATTGCACTTGTTATACTACTCTATATTGACAATATCCATGAGATATACATGTTATAAGTTGAAAGCAACCGCTGAAACTTAATCTTCCTTTGTGTTGTTTCAACACCTTTACTTTGATTTATTGCTTTATGAGTTAACTCTTATGCAAGACTTATTGATGCTTGTCTTGAAGTACTATTCATGAAAAGTCTTTGCTATATGATTCACTTGTTTACTCATGTCATTACCTTTGTTTTGATCGCTGCATTCATTACATATGTTTACAAATAGTATGATCAAGATTATGATGGCATGTCACTTCAGAAATTATCTTTGTTATCGTTTTACCTGCTCGGGACGAGCAGAACTAAGCTTGGGGATGCTGATACGTCTCCAACGTATCGATAATTTCTTATGTTCCATGCCACTTTATTGATGATACCTACATGTTTTATGCACATTATATGTCATATTTATGCATTTTCTGGAACTAACCTATTAACAAGATGCCGAAGAGCCGTTGTTTTCTGCTGTTTTTGGTTTCAGAAATCCTAGTAAGGAAATATTCTCGGAATTGGACGAAACTTTCGCCCAGGGTCCTATTTTTGCACGAAGCCGAAGACCGAAGAGATAACGAAGTGGGGCCACGAGGCAGCCAGGAGACAGGCGGCGCGCCCAGGCCTGGCCGTGCCGGCCTGCCCCTGGGCCCTCGTGTGGCCCCCGCGTTGGCCTTCCGCCTACTTAAAGTCTCCGTCGCGAAACCCCCGACCGAGAGCCACGATACGGAAAACCTTCCGAGACGCCGCCGCGCGAATCCCATCTCGGGGGATTCAGGAGATCGCCTCCGGCACCCTGCCGGAGAGGGGATTCATCTCCCGGAGGACTCTTTATCGCCATGATCGCCTCCGGAGTGATGAGTGAGTAGTTCACCCCTGGACTATGGGTCCATAGCAGTAGCTAGATGGTCGTCTTCTCCTTGTTGTGCTTCATTGTTGGATCTCGTGAGCTGCCTAACATGATCAAGATCATCTATCTGTAATTCTATATGTTGTGTTTGTCGGGATCCGATGGATAGAGAGTACTATGATTATGGTGATTATCAATCTATTGTTTATGTGTTGTTTATGATCTTGCATGCTCTCCGTTATTAGTAGAGGCTCTGGCCAAGTTTGTACTTTTAACTCCAAGAGGGAGTATTTATGCTCGATAGTGGGTTCATGCCTTCATTGACACCTGGGACAGTGACAGAAAGTTGTGATGTGCTGTTGCCACTAGGGATAAAACATTGATTCTATGTCTAAGGATGTAGTTGTTGATTACATTACGCACCATACTTAATGCAATTGTCTGTTGCTTAGCAACTTAATACTGAATGGGGTTCGGATGATAACCTGAAGGTGGACTTTTTAGGCATAGATGCAGTTGGATGGCGGTCTATGTACTTTGTCGTAATGCCCAATTAAATCTCACTATATTTATCATATCATGTATATGCATTGTTATGCCTTTCTCTATTTTGTCAATTGCCCGACTGTAATTTGTTCACCCAACATGCTTTTATCTTATGGGAGAGACACCTCTAGTGAACTGTGGACCCCGGTCCTATTCTTTACATAGCATACAATCTACTGCAATTGTGTTTTACTGTTTTCTTTGCAAACATCTTCCACTCGATACGCTTAATCCTTTGTTACAGCAAGCCGGTGAGATTGACAACCTCACTGGGCGTTGGGGCAAAGTACTTGGGTTGTGTTGTGCAGGTTCCGCGTTGGCGCCGGAATCCCTGGTGTTGCGCCGCATCACATTTCGCGACCATCAACCTTCAACGTGCTTCTTAGCTCCTCCTGGTTCGATTAAACCTTGGTTTCTTTCTGAGGGAAAACTTGCTGTAACGCATCATACCTTCCTCTTGGGGTTCCCAACGGACGTGTACATTTAAAGGGCTTATGCTGTGGCAAATATTTGATAAGATTAGGCAGATGATCATGATAAAGATCGATCTGCGTCAAAGAATTGCATCCACAAATTATGTTGGCCATCTCATGCTCCCATCTTTGATTAAGTCTTTGCATGAGAGGGCAAAACAATTGAGGATGCAATGCGTCAGAAAAGGAATGGAGGCTGAGGTAACCTACACTGACAGTAAAAACATGCAGTGGAGGTATCCAGTGAGTTTGGTTGATAGGACATGCCATTGTAGGGGATGGCAGATCCGTGGGATACCCTGCATACACGCATTGTTTTTCATGAGTGTTATAGGGGGTGAAGATGGTGAAGTTGATCAGTATGTGTCAGAGTATTTCTCTGTTGCAAAATTTAGGGCTGCATATGCTATGAATGTTCCTACCTTGTTGGGAAAAGACCAATGGATGAAAGTCGATCCAGGCTTCAAACTGTACTCTCCAGTATTGACTAGACCGGCAGGTAGGCCGAGGAAGAATAGGATCAGAGCTAGTGCAGAGGGTGGTGCACCGATTCGAAAACGTAAGTGCAAACGTTGTGGAATCCCTGGACACATTGCTAGGCTTTGTAAAAATGGAGTTGATCCGGCTTTTGGAATGGAAGATCAGGCGGGAGCAGAAAATGCAGAGGAGAATGAAGCAGCAATTCAACTTGAGATTGAAGCAGCAGTTCAACATGAGGAGATTGAAGCAGCAAATGCAGAGGAGATTGAAGCAGCAGTTCAACATGAGGAGATTGAACCGATGGATCGAGAGCAGAGGGAACAGATGGATGTAGAAAGGCTTCAACCGATGAGTCCAGAGGAGAGGGAACAGTATTATCGAGATTGCCTCGATAGTTGTAAGGCCATGTTAGATGCTAACTTCGAAGAGCTCATGGCAGAAGAAAAAGCAGAAGCTTCGCAGAAGAAGAAGAACAAGAAAGAGGGCAAAAGGAAGGTAGACACCGGTAATATCCCTGGTAGGGTTACCCGGAGTAAGGTGGTGGCCCCAGCGAGTCACACCAGGAGCAAGAGAAAGATTTTATTCTGAACAACTAATTTGAATTTGTATGAACAATTTGTATTGGGGTTCCCTTTGTATTGGGGATCCCTTTGTGTTGAACAATTTGTATTGGGGTTCCCTTTGTATTGGGGATGCCTTTGTGTTGAACAATTTGAATTTGTATGAACAATTTGTATTGTGGTTCCCTTTGTATTGGGGATCCCTTTGTGTTGAACAATTTGAATTTGTATGAACAATTTGTATGCCACATTTAAGCCACATTTAAGCCACATTTATCATTTTAGGGTTTTAGGGTTTTAGGGTTTTAGGGTTTTAACATTTTAGGGTTCAATTCAAAATAATTCAAAACATGGTGGAACCTTCCCATGGAGCCTTGTTATGTTACCTACAACCTAGAGAAATAATAATGGAAAAGGAAATATAGAGATATGAAGTTTTTATGCCAAAAGCTTCAAAACCACTTCCTAGTCCATGAGCTACTAGATATGAAGATGCAGGGCTTTCTGCTCAATACACCTCCCAAATACCCACTATGCTTACAAACTTTGTCCAAATGAGTCCAAATTCGTCACACTTGTGTATCTTTGAGTTGCAAACAATATCTAGTCGGCCAAAATGTAATATATTGTTCAAATAACACAATTTTACAATTTTTATGCCAAAAGCTTCAATTTCCCTTAGTCCGTTTATTATTTGGGTGCCCCTGTTTTACTTAGTGTTACTCAGTTTTCCCCTCCGGGCCCACTTGTTTTACTCAGTCATACTCAGTTTTGCCCTTCCGATAAACATTTCCTCACTTTTCCCCCTCTCAGTTCTACTCAGTTTTCCTAACTTGTACTCACTGGCTGATCTCTGATTGGTCGAGATGTATGTCACACGGATCTTGGTTGGATGAAAGCTCAACGAACGCTTGCACCGTTCGATCATTTATGATCGGACGGCCTGTATCTCTCTCTCTACCACGATGGACGCATACGGAGACAAGAGCAGAGCACATACCTACCAACCCTGGCAGTCGCATATTCCAGTCGCATCCTCCTCTCTCTAACCGTGCGTGCGGCGGCGCAGATCTAACCGTGCGTGCGGCGGCGTGCGGCGGCGCGGATCTAACCGTGCTTGCGGTGGCGTGCGGCGGCGCGGATCTAACCGTGCGTGCGGCGGCGCGGATCTAACCGTGCGTGCGGCGGCGTGCATCTAACCGTGCGTGCGCCGTGGATCTAAGAGTGCCGGTGAGGATCTAACCGTCAGAAATAGTTGAAATGTCTCTCTCTGTCTCACTTTCGATTCTATTCTCAGATCTGTTGAATGATGAAGAACACCAAGACGGCGGCCGTGCCGACAGTGGTCATCGATGCCACGAACATTGAAGCCATCGCCTACAACATCGCTTCGACGGCGCAGACCCAGCCTGTTGATGTCTCACTTCCGGTGCCGAGAGTGCGAATCGATGCCAAGACGATTGAAGCCATCGTCTACAACCGCGCTGCAAAGCCGCCGATCCAGCCCTCCGCAGATCCGTCGCTGATGAAGTACACCAAGACAGCGGCGGTTCCGACACTGGTCATCGATGCCACGAACATTGAAGCCATCGCCGATAACATCGCTTCAACGTTTGATGGCGCAGATGACCACCCCTCAGCCGCCCGTCGTCCCGGCCTTTCTTGCCCATCGCTGCGCGGCCGTGTTCGACGCCGCAAATTGGGATAAATTATTATAAATTTGTATTTTTCAATTTCCAAATGGGATAAAATTGTTCGAACTACTACCTCCGTCTCAAAAAAAGCTTCTTCACGTTCTTGATGTGTCCATGTACATCCGTATGTATGATTTGAATTCTATCCCAACTTGATAACAATTCTATACTAAATCGTCTACCAGAACCACATAACTGCTAGGACAGGGATGACACCTAATAAAACTGCACAGATGAATATACTTTTCTCCTCTCCCATCACTTTAAGTTCATGTTCTAGATTTTCTACCACTTGATCAAATACGGCAAGATCTGTCTCAACTCTCAACTTCTCCTTGCGAATAAGCTCTGAATTCTTCTTTTCTTCCTCCACAATACGCTTCAGCTCGAATATCATCAGGTTTTTACGGGCCAATTCATCACCTAAATTGGCCACCTTCTCCTCCAAATCCATCCTCTGGCTACACCACTGGGTTGATTCATCTTGGTATGCAATGTACCATGGATCATCGGCTTGCCTGGCTAACTGTAACAATAATGGAAAAAAGAACAACTGAAATCACCCCAACAGGCCATGGCGGAACTTCAAATTCAACGGTAGTACAGAGAGCTGAAGCTATATACCTGCACTTCCGACGAGGTAGGAGAAGTAGAACGTGGCCACGACATGATCGAATCCCCACCCTCGCCGGTGTACCCGCTACGACGAGACATTGAGGACTATTTCGTACCTGCAAACTCCAATAAATTACGGGAACCGAATCGATTAGGGGGCGGGGGAGGCAGAAGCGGAGGTCTACCAATTGGTGCGCGGAACAAATCCCGGTCGTCGTGGGCGGCGGATCTGCTTGCGGCGGACTTTCCTGCGGTGGGTACAATGCGTGCGGACGAAACAAGTGCTGGAGCCGTGGTTGACGTGCAGCGCCGCAGTTCGTCCGACGCCGCCGGGGGACAGAGCCGGCGGCGCGACGAGGCGCCGGCGATGGCTGCTCCGTCCGACGGTGGGGAACGAGCTGCCAGCGGTTCTCCGGTCTAGCTTAAGAATAATTAATTAGCGAACTTGTTGCTTCTCTCTATGATATTCTCTAAAGACATATATCAGAGCGGCAATATATGATTTTTTCTCTCTAAATAAATAGACGACCCCACTGGTCATTGGCTGCGGCAGCCCCACAGAGCGGCAATATATGTCTTTTCCTGAAAAATAGACGACCCCACTGGTCATTGGCTGCGGAGGCCCCACAGAGCGGCAATATATGAGTTTCTCTAAATAAATAGACGACCCCACTGGTCATTGGCTGCGGCAGCCCCACAGAGCGGCAATATATGTCTTTTCCTGAAAAATAGACGACCCCACTGGTCATTGGCTGCGGAGGCCCCACAGAGCGGCAATATATGAGTTTCTCTAAATAAATAGACGACCCCACTGGTTTGGCAGCCCCACAGAGCGGCAATATATGTCTTTTCCTGAAAAATAGACGACCCCACTGGTCATTGGCTGCGGAGGCCCCACAGAGCGGCAATATATGAGTTTCCCTAAATAAATAGACGACCCCACTGGTCATTGGCTGCGGCAGCCCCACAGAGCGGCAATATATGTCTTTTACTGAAAAATAGACGACCCCACTGGTCATTGGCTGCGGAGGCCCCACAGAGCGGCAATATATGAGTTTCCCTAAATAAATAGACGACCCCACTGGTCATTGGCTGCGGCAGCCCCACAGAGCGGCAATATATGTCTTTTACTGAAAAATATACGACCCCACTGGTCATTGGCTGCGGCAGCCCTATAGAGCAGCCCCATTTGTCATTGGCAGCACCGCGTATAAAATCATGAAATAAAACGGCCCACACGTCAGCGATAGATGGATGGCTGCTCCGACGTGTCTCCTGACCCTACCCGTCAGCACGAGACGGTCAGGGAGGAGCTGCCCCTGTGCGGCCCCACCCGGTCAGACTAACGGTCAAGGCCTCTGACCTGACGGCTACCGGCCGTTCCAGCACTTGTGCGTGTTTCAAACTAGAGGAGGGGAAAACTGAGGAAAAACTAAGGGACTGGGGAAAACTGAGTACAACTAACGAACCAGGGGCACGAAAATAGAAATCCCTTTTTATTTTATATTTTATTTGAATAGAGTTTATCTTTGTGAGTATTTTGATATATTATTCATATTTTTCTGAGTTGAAATGAATTTTATATGATTTAACAAAATTTCAGATATTTACTGGTTTTTAAAATTAAACCTAAATACTAAACGTACCGTTTCGAGCTGTACCCACAGTCACTGACTGGTGGGCCTATTGACTGAGTCTATTGCCACGCGGGCAACGACCAGTCAACAGAGATGAGGTGGCGGTGCCACGTCGATCTCGCCGGAGGGGACGCCGGCGATGCTCCGGCGAGCAACAGATCGACAGCTAGAGACCCCCGAGACTACCTAACCTGTCGCGTTCGAACCAGGGTTTGATGCGAGCAAGCGAGCGTCAACGCCACCACCCAAAGGTCACCGGAGCATCGCCGGTGAACTCGTCTGCGGCGGCGCTGCTCGGCCAATATGCAAATCTGGGCTAGGATGCATGCTAGGAAGCGAGATCTGGCTCTACAGACGCGCAAACTCACCCTGGATATGATGGCGTGGTCGACGGTGACGATTGCTGACGGAGACGAGCTCGATTTCACCATTACCGGCGAGGTACTGTAAAAGGGAATCTTCGATTTTGCATTGCCTCGACCTTCCCGTGATGCTGGGCTCCTCCCAGATGATCTACACGCCAAGGCGCACCTCCTCGACCATGCGCCGGAGGCTGAGGTGGCTCCTACCACCGTGTTCTTGCTCGACACCGGCGACAGAAAGTGGAAGAATGCGAGAGATAGAGGATGACTGAGAGAGAATGGATGGGCGGCGAGGTTCTAGGGTTTCCTGGAGAAGCTCCAGGCATATTTATAGAGCTTGGCAAGGTCGGATTGGTAAGTTCACCGTCGGCGACGGCCGAGATGTGGCGGTGTCGTTGGTACTGCAAACGAGCACGAATCGAGATGTTTTGGATAGGCTCGGACGCGAGAAGAGTAGGGCGAGGTTCTGAGTTCTTCTGCGGCGTCCGAGGCGTGCTTATCGTCGACGAGGTCGTGGCCTACTGGCTTCGCCGCGCTGTCGTGCTCGGAGACGACGACGACGAGTTTTTTCTCCTAGCACGAATATTAAAGCAACCGAACGGTATTTGGTTTGGGCTGGACTGTTCATGGGCCGTGATGTGGGTTGGTCTTGGGCTCAGCTGCTGGGCTGCACGGCCAGGTAAGCCAGGTGAGTTTCCCTCTATTTTCCTTTTTCAAATTTCTGTTTTCTTTTTCTGTTTTTCTATTTTGTTATTTGAATCCAAATTTGAATTCTGTTTTGTTTTGCAGGTTATAAAACATTTGAATATCAAAACAATTTGATAATGGTACCTACTGTATTGTTTTGTTTATAAACAACCATTTTATAATGGATTTATTTTGTGTTCTTATGAGACACAATTCCAAATTCAAAATAGTTATAATTTTAGGGTGCATTTAAATTGCTTCTTAATTTAAGAATCAAATCTGTTTTAAATGATTTGAAATTTAGAACTTGTGCATGGTGACCATATTATATTTTGGCTAGTGCTTAACCATAGTGATTACTCAAATATAGGTAATTATGGCTAGGGTTTAACAAATAGTAAACAGAATGGAATTGGTTTATGATTTTATGTGGAGAATTGTTTCTATGGGTTTAATAATATGGTTGGATAAACTCTATATTTACTAATCTTGCTTAGCAACTTCTAGCTTGAATTACTTAGGATGATTCCCAAGCTCATCATTGATCAATTCACTTGCTAAGGTGATGGTTCAACTATGATATATTTTCCTATTTGGTTAACTTAACAATTACTTGGGATACCAAATAAAATTGGATATTGGTTTCACTCTACTCACTTAAATATCATTTAAGCTTAAGTATAACTAGTTTGGTTTATACTTGGGATCTATGATACACAAGTTAGAACATATTATTTTATGTGGAGTGGATCCTATGTGAAAGGTTTAGAGCTTTGGTGATGCTTCACTAATTGAAGTATAAAATAGGCATGAGGCATGGCAGGGTTCTACTTATAATCCCAAGTGGTACTTGGATTGAAATCCAAATATGGTCTAAGGTTTTAGTTATGTTTCACTAATAGAAGATGGCTCTCACCTCCAAGATTAAAGGTTGGTTTGAACAAGTAGGATTTAATACTACTCTAATATTCTCTAGGATAGACATGGATATGGTTAGCATCTATAATCTCTCTCACTTCTCAATGTCTTTTAATAACCTAAGGTCCTACTCAGGAGATGATGATATGATCCTCTAAATATATGGTTTGCCTAGGATTCTACCTTGGTATCTTATGTAGCTTGTTCTTCTGGAATTCTGATAAACCTGCATCTTGTGGTATGCCTCCACCTCCTAGCTTCTTCATCTTAATCCTAGCTAATGTATGGAGTGGCTCTATGTGTTGGTTTCCTTGTATCATGCTACAAGGTGATCAAATGGATGAAGGGTGTGGCTCTATTTATAGGCTTGGGCAAGCTCTAGTATCATGACACATAGGTGGTGACTCTTGTGTTGGTTTGATGAGTAAGGTGCTTGGGTGTCATGCCCTCATCCATAGCAATCCTTTGAGCATGAGGTGGCATAGCTTGGAAAGCAAGTCATGTAGATATTTTCATCCTATGTGGCAAGATCATTATCCTCTCATATGATTTATTTTTGGATAGCCAAGTGGCATTTGTTACTAAATATCTTGTGGATGGTTTTATTTTTGTGGATGAGTCACTATATCATATTGGATTGGATTTATATTATAATATTGATCAAAAGATCAAGGTTGAAGGTTATTCCTCAATTTTGAATAGTTGGTGTTTGATTGCACCAAGGCATGATCATATGAGTTTCAAAATACTCATGAGTAGTTTTATTCAAATAGTTTGAACTATAATTTGTAATGTAAATGGATTCAGTTTTATGATATTCCATATATTTAATAAGTTATGATTTAAATAAGAATGTGTGGCCTTTATGCACTTTAGACCCTGTGATTTACCTTATTTATTAATAAGTTTAGAATTGAATTATATTACACACAAAAGTAGTTGAAGATACACCATGAGAATCATGGTAGAAACATTTATTTAGTAAAATACTTGGAAAAGATAAGTAAAGAATAGTTTCTTAATTATTCATGTTCTTTGATTTATGGTTGAATAATCATTCATGTGTTGTTGTAAGGAATGTCATGTTGAGATCTTTTATAAGATCTTGTAGTTGATCCTTACTTAAGATGTTGTTTGTTATAAACTAATTCTATTTGATCTAGCCCATAGATCAAATCATCTCTACCCAAAACAAGGTTTTAGCAAAGATCACAGTGAAGTTTATAGCGCTTGACTTGATGATCTACTTCAATTCCAGCAAGTCAAGTGAAACTTCAGTTACTGTGGTAAGTTTTATTTGAAGCGCGAAAATTCCCCGGATTTTCTATGCATGAATGCAATGCACACTTTGGTGTTCTCTCATTTTATTGCCTCTAAACCTGGGATATTACAGCCTCTCCCCCTTAAACTGAACTTCGTCCCGAAGTTCGAACGCTCTCATGTTTCGGAATGTGGAACGGACTTGAACAGATCACAATCCTTTCAAACTCCCTAGTGATCTCATTAGATATAATTGAATATATCCCTTGTCTCGATCCTTCATGAAGTCTTCTGATGTCTGGCACTGATACTTTCTTCAATTCTATGATTTCTTCCAACACTCTAAGCTTATAGGCTTACTCTCCAAAGATTCTTGGATTAGGACATCTTCTTATGCTAATGGACTTTACTAATGGTTGTGGTGACATCTTCCTATTTGGGTACTCAAAGCTTGGTTCTACCAGCTGCGGTAATCCAGCTGCGGTGCCCAAACCTTAAGTCTAAAGGATTGGTTTAAAGTAAGGTATTGTTTTTCCCTTACTACCATAACGAATGTAATGGTACTTCGTAAGGTATTTATAATAGGCATGGTCCTGGTTGTTTAGTCCTACGAATGGATTAGACTCATTTAGTCCATCCAATCATGGCTTCTAGTTCATACTAGTTATCTTCCTTTTGGTTTCTTTAGGTTCCATGAAAGGAATCTTTCTAATAGGCTTATGTTTTGGTATGGTCAAACCCTTCGGTCTTTTGTTTTCTTAGACTTTGATTGTCCTCCGACATCTTCTTCATCCAACTTCATTAGCTTAGACTTACTTGAGCTCTTCTGCTTCTGAGTAATTATCAATTACCCACTCAAGTTAAGGTATAACCCTTACTTCCTCGAGATATGAACCTCGGCTTCTGGTCTGACAACCTCCTGAGAGTACTATTATATGGATACTTCCCAACAACCTTATACAAATAAGATTGAACTTCCTCTCAGTTCAGACTTTCTTCTTCATCTTTCATACTCAAAATCATATCATAATACTTCTCCTTCAGCCTTCCTCTCCCCCTTGGAGTTTACTAATGATCTTTAAGCTCCTATTCTTCTAATCATTAAACTCCAAGGTAGAAGATTGGTTTAAGTCTGGTTTATATTTTGTACCTTTCTAAAGTCTCACGAAGAATTCTTTGCGGTGTATCCACACAGTTGTGGGTATCCGATGTGAATCCTCCAACTAAATATTTACTAGCTACGGGATACCAGCTGCGGAATCCCTCTTTCCTTTAGAGTGAAAGAACGATTAAGCTGTGGACTATTTGTTACCAGCTGCAGACTATCTAACACAAGATGTGGCTTATTGGATACCAGCTGTGGCTATGTTATGTTTTTAGGCAATATCTACCTACCAGCTGTGGCTTCTTACATAGTTTTAGTTAAGATATACCTCACTTCACATACTTTCTCTTCATGATTATCCTATATCAGCTGCGGTCTTATTATGCCAGCTGCGACTTCACTTGTCTATTTTCCTTCTTCTAGGGTTTGTTTTGCAAGAAAATCACTTGTTGACACCATAAAAATAGTATCGTAAGTGACTTCACTTGCATTCCCTTCTTCCAGAATGAATATGGCTCCACTTCTACTACTCCATATTCACTATGTTTCTCACTTTCATGGTACTTCCATGTTGAAGTACTCCTCAATTGAGGATAAAAATGAGTTTTGATTGGTCCTTCCTTCAAATTATTGTGGTGGCTTCCCACAACTTACTTCCTTCTTCCGGTGAACCTTCACCTTGTCCTCAAAATCTTCAGAATTCGTCACTTCCTCACACGAATACCTTTACCCTCTAGACCTATAACATCAAGTAAGATCTTGATATTGCAACATGCATTTGCATATCAAAGTCAAACTTCATGTATGGATCTAGTCAAACAATGAAAATCCAAGAAAATCCAGCTTTGTGTTTATAATACACATCTTTATATGCCCGAATATAATAGTTGGGTAAGACATCCCTAGACATCAGGCTTAGATGTGTAGTATATAACACCACATAAGAAAGGTTTTGGTTGTGATACTTAGCACAAATACGTGAATTTCTACTATTTGTCTCAACATTTATCTTAATTGCACATTTGCAATGAGACAAACTTGAAACAAAATGGCTTGGGATAGTTGAAGTTAACCTAGTTTTCTTTGGAAGTACTAACAAAATAGGATACCATATATATGTGCTATTGAGGACTACTTCCTGTAATACAATTAGTTCTAACATGTCTACTCTAAACACATGATTGTTTAGAATATACCACCTATAACTCTAGGATTTTTCTATGTGATATGCTCTAAATAAGCCTTCTTTAAATTAAAGACTATGGTTCTAACATACTTAGTACCGTTATTAGGATTTTAAGGCCTAAGCTTTCGAACTATTCCTTAAATCCTACTCCTCATCATACTTCTGTTAACTCACTTATGATGTTCTACTCCCTCACATCATGATTCTCAAGTGAATCATATATGATTACCAACTTTACCATGAAAAGTAGACTTAAATACTCCTATCACTCTTCCTTACCTCCTATGATTGACTCATCATAGGTATACACTACCTTATATAACTTATCTACATTACTTAACATCAGTAATTTGACATTTTAAATGACTCTACTTAACCATAACTTGCGTTGATATACTTCTTCCAATAGGATATCTTCCTTATGGTTGTATCCTCTCTTTGGACTACCATGTATTGTATACCAACTGTGGTCTACTACCACCCATTATCTTAAGCTCCAATGGTGTTCTAGTTATTTGGAATGAAGCAAGATAACTAACTAACTTTACTTAAGAAAATAGATAAGAAAGATTGACTCAAGTGTGTCAGGATTATTCTCAAGTGAATACCCATCTCAAGTCAAAAGAATAGTTGGTTTAGCTAAGAAAACTTCCTATAGACACTACCAAACCTATAGGTCTCCTTTAAAGGGTTTTAATCCTAGGGTCAAAGCATTTGCTCTGATACCAGCTGTGGTGACCCAGCGTACCACTGCATGGTGTAGTACACAAGTCGTTGACATAACACAAGTGAAACACCGTTCCACTCATATTACATCCCTCAGAGTGGTACAACAGAAACATATGCGAGTCCAAGGTATGTCTATAGAAGGATACACAAGCTGTTTACAGAAGATCAACACAGCCTCCTACTTTACAGTGAGGTAAAACTTCAAATAAAGCTCTAGAAGAACGACTCGTAATCTAACTTATTGCTATCACTATCTCCAGAGATACTAGGCTTGCTATAGAATTCTAGCTACTTAGGTGCTAAGATTAGGGAAAGGCTCCCTTCTATTACTAGTCTAAGTTTCCACTCTAGTTGCTGCAGCAGTTGACTTCCTTGACTTCTTTGCTTGGATTCTTCATCTTGTTGCAGTTGACTCCTTTGTCTTCGAATTCCACGGTAGTTTATCCTCCGGTGCCTCCATAGCTAAGCAGGGGATTTAAGAGTGGGATGAGTACGAGCGTACTCAGCAAGTTCATATTAGGAAATAGGTGTATCATGCACTAGCTACAGCCACAGACCAGAAAGTCATAGGCGAATGCAAGTTTTCATAAACATTTCTTCAAAAGGTTTATTTTATTCTGAAAACTATGCCCGTCAGTCTTCACAGGTTGACTAGAACTTCATGGAGTTCCTTTCCTGCCGCGTTCGCAGTTCCCGGAACAGGGAGTGACAGTCACAATTCAGTATCCTCTGCAGAGGTGCGTTACTTTTCCCATAAGAGAACTTATCCTTGATACCTTTCCGAGATGCATGCTCGTCCACACTTCCTTGGTGTGGGGCCAGGTGTAAGATCCAAGCCAATCACTGCCTTCTCCACGTCTCCAACGTATCGATAATTTCTTATGTTCCATGCTAATTTATTGATGATATCTACATGTTTTATGCACATTATATGTCGTATTTACGCATTTTCTGGAACTAACCTATTAACAAGATGCGAAGTGTGCCTGTTTTTCTGTTTTTGGTTTCAGAAATCCTAGTAACCAAATATTCTCGGAATTGGACGAAATCAACGCCCGGTTCCTATTTTTCCACGAAGCTTCCAGAACACGGGAAGGACCAGGGCCACAGGCCACCAGACCATAGGCGGCGCGGCTGTGGCCCGCGCCACCCTATGGTGTCGTCGCCCCTTCGACCCTCTGCGCCGCCTCTTCGCCTATTTAAAGCCCCTGCATCGAAAACCCTTACGGAGGAAGCCACGTACGCAAAACCTTCCAGAGCTGCCGCCATCGCGAAGCCAAGATCTGGGGACAGGAGTCTCTGTTCCGGCACCCTGCCGGACGGGGAAGTGCCCCCGAAGGCTTCTCCATCGACACCGCTGCCATCTCCACCGCCATCTTCATCACCGCTGCTGCTCCCATGAGGAGGGAGTAGTTCTCCATCGAGGCTCGGGGCTGTACCGGTAGCTATGTGGTTCATCTCTCTCCTATGTACTTCAATACAATAATCTCATGAGCTGCCTTACATGATTGAGATTCATATGATGATGCTTGTAATCTAGATGTCATTATGCTAGTCAAGTGAGTTTTACTTATGTGATCTCCGGAGACTCCTTGTCCCACGTGTGTAAAGGTGACAGTGTGTGCACCGTGTGGGTCTCTTAGGCTATATTTCACAGAATACTTATTCACTGTTGAATGGCATAGTGAAGTGCTTATTTATATCTCTTTATGATTGCAATGTGTTTTGTATCACAATTTATCTATGTGCTACTCTAGCAATGTTATTAAAGTAGTTTTATTCCTCCTGCACGATGTAATGGTGATAGTGTGTGCATCCGTGTTAGTACTTGGTTTATGCTATGATCATGATCTCTTGTAGATTGCGAAGTTAACTATTGCTATGATAGTATTGATGTGTATTATTCCTCCTACATAAGCATGAAGGTGACAGTGTGCATGCTACGTTAGTACTTGGTTTAGTCGTATTGATCTATCTTACACTCTAAGGTTACTTAAATATGAACATTGCATTGTGGAGCTTGTTAACTCCGGCATTGAGGGTTCGTGTAATCCTACGCAATGTGTTCATCATCCAACAAGAGAGTGTAGAGTATGCATTTATCTATTCTGTTATGTGATCAATGTTGAGAGTGTCCACTAGTGAAAGTCTAATCCCTAGGCCTTGTTCCTAATTACTGCTATCGCTGCTTGTTACTGTTTTACTGCGTTACTACTGCTGAGTTACTACTGCTTGTTTACTTCTGCAATATTACTACCATCAACTGCATGCCAGTAAGCTATTTTCGCGCCGTACTACTGCTCATACTTATTCATACCACCTGTATTTCACTATCTCTTCGCCGAACTAGTGCACCTATTAGGTGTGTTGGGGACACAAGAGACTTCTTGCTTTGTGGTTGCAGGGTTGCATGAGAGGGATATCTTTGACCTCTTCCTCCCTGAGTTCGATAAACCTTGGGTAATCCACTTAAGGGAAACTTGCTGCTGTTCTACAAACCTCTGCTCTTGGAGGCCCAACACTGTCTACAAGAATAGAAGCACCCGTAGACATCAAGCACTTTTCTGGCGCCGTTGCCGGGGAGGGAAGGTAAACGGCACTCACACATTGGCAAGCCCGGCAACTAAGCACTTTTCCTCCCTCGTCAACTACGCGCCAAGCACTTTTCTGGCGCCGTTGCCGGGGAGGAAAGGTAAAAGGCACTCATACTTTTCCAGGTAACAGTACTTTTCTGGCGCCATTGTGTGTGTACTCGAAGCTATTTCCTTTAGACTCTGCAATTGCGACATTTGGTTTCTTGTTTACACTAGTTAGGCATAATGGACAACAATGACCTTCTTATTCTATTTCCTGATTTAAGACATGGATGGTTTGATGCGAAAATTAAAAAACCCATGGAACATATTAATATGAATGCTTTGAACATTATTGTTGCTAATGATATGGAAAATTCTAAGCTTGGGGAAGCTGGCTTTGATGAGCATGATATTTTTAGTCCCCCAAGCATTGAGGAGAAAATTTTCTTTGATGATACTTTGCCTCCTATTTATGATGATTATAATGATAGTGGTCTTTTGGTGCCACCTACTATGGAGAGTAAATTTTATTATGATTATACTATGCCTCCTACACTTGATGAGAATAATAATGATAGCTACTTTGTTGAATTTGCTCCCACTACAACTAATAAAATTGATTATGCTTATGTGGAGAGTAATAATTTTATGCATATGGCTCATGACAAGAATGTTTTATGTGATAGTTATATTGTTGAGTTTTCTCATGTTGCTACTGAAAGTTATTATGAGAGAGGAAAATATGGTTGTAGAAATTTTCATGTTACTAAAACACCTCTCTATGTGCTGAAATTTTTGAAGCTACACTTGTTTTATCTTCCTATGCTTGTTACTTTGCTCTTCATGAACTTGTTTATTTACAAGATTCCTATGCATAGGAAGCATGTTAGACTTAAATGTGTTTTGAATTTGCCTCTTGATGCTCTCTTTTGCCTCAACTCTTATTTCTTGCGAGTGCATCATTAAAACTGCTGAGCCCATCTTAATGGCTATAAAGAAAGAACTTCTTGGGAGATAACCCATGTTTTTTACTACAGTACTTTGTTTTATATTTGTGTCTTGGAAGTTGTTTACTACTGTAGCAACCTCTCCTTATCATGTTTTTGTGCCAAGTAAAGTTTCTATGTCAAAGTTGATGTTATATTTGGGATCGCTGCGCAGAAACAGCATTGTTGTCTGTCACGAATCTGGGCACAAGTCTCTGTAGAAAATTCGAAAAAATCTGCCAATTTACGAGCGTGATCCTAAGATATGTACGCAACTTTCATTAGTTTTGAGTTTTTCCATTTGAGCAAGTCTGGTGCCATCTTTAAATTCGTCTTTACGGACTGTTCTGTTTTTGACAGATTCTGCCTTTTATTTCGCATTGCCTCTTTTGCTATGTTGGATTTATTTCTTTGATCCATTAATGTCCAGTAGCTTTATGCAATGTCCAGAAGTGTAAAGAATGATTGTGTCACCTCTGAATGTGTGAATTATTAATTGTGCACTAACCCTCTAATGAGTTTGCTTGAAGTTTGGTGTGAAGGAAGTTTTCAAGGGTCAAGAGAGGAGTATGATATACTATGATCAAGAGGAGTGAAAGCTCTAAGCTTGGGGATGCCCCGTGGTTCATCCCTGCATATTTCAAGAAGACTCAAGCATCTAAGCTTGGGATGCCCAAGGCATCCCCTTCTTCATCGACAAAGTATCAGGTTCCTTCTCTTGAAACTATATTTTTATTCGGTCACATCTTATGTACTTTACTTGGAGCGTCTGTGTGTGCTTTTATTTTTGTTTTGTTATCTTAGTTCTCTGAATAAGTTCATCCTTGTGTGGGAGAGAGACACGCTCCGCTGGTTCGTATGAACACATGTGTTCTTAGCTCATAATATTCATGGCGAAGTTTCCTCTTCGTTAAATTGTTATATGGTTGGAATTGAAAAATGCTACATGTAGTAATTGGTAAAATGTCTTGGATAATGTGGTACTTGGCAATTGTTGTGCTCATGTTTAAACTCTTGCATCATATACTTTGCACCTATTAGTGAAGAAATACATAGAGCATGCTAAAATTTGGTTTGCATGATTGGTCTCTCTAAGTCTAGATATTTTCTGGTTGAGGTGTTTGAACAACAAGGAGACGATGTAAAGTCTTATAATGCTTACAATATGTTTATATGTGAGTCTTGCTGCACCATTTTATACTTGAGTTTGCTTCAAATAACCTTGCTAGCCTAAACCTTGTATCGAGAGGGAATACTTCTCATGCATCCAAATACTTGAGCCAATATTCATGCCATTTGTGTCCACCATACCTACCTACTACATGGTATTTCTCCGCCATTCCAAAGTAAATTGCTTGAGTGCTACCTTTAAACAATTCAAAAGTTATTACCTCTTATTTGTGTCAATGTTTTATAGCTCATGATGAAGTATGTGGTGTTTATCTTTCAATCTTGTTGGGCAACTTTCACCAATGGACTAGTGGCTTCATCCGCTTATCCAATAATTTTGCAAAAAGAGCTGGCAATGGGATTCCCAGTCCCAAATTAATTAACAAAAATAGACACTCCTCCATGGTATGTGATTGTTGGACGGCACCCGAAGGATTCGGTTAGCCATGGCTTGAGAAAGCAAAGGTGGGGAGGAGTGTCATCATAATAGAACTAAAATAAAAAGGCACTCCTTCATGGTATGAGATTGTTGGCAGGCACCCGAGGATTCGGTTAGCCATGGTTTGTGAAAGCAAAGGTTGGAAGGAGTGCCACCCAAAAATATAAATAAAATGGGAGCCGCTCTTTGAAGGTTTGTCTGGCAAGGGGGTTAGAGTACCCTACCATTCGTTGACAACAACAAACACCTCTCAAAACTTTACTTTTATACTCTCTTGATGTTTTCAAAATAAAATCTCTAGCACAAATATAGCAATCGATGCTTTCCTCTTTGAAGGACCTATCTTTAATTTTATGTTGAGTCAGTTCACCTATCTCTCTCCACCTCAAGAAGCAAACACTTGTGTGTGCATTGATTCTTACATATTTGCATATTGCATTTGTTATATTGCTTTGCATTGACAATTATCCATGAGATATACATGTTATAAGTTGAAAGCAACCGCTGAAACTTCATCTTCCTTTGTGTTGCTTCAATGCCTCTACTTTGAATTATTGCTTTATGAGTTAACTCTTATGCAAGACTTATTTATGCTTGTCTTGAAGTACTATTCATGAAAAGTCTTTGCTTTATGATTCACTTGTTTATTCATAACATTACCATTGTTTTGATCGCTGCATTCATTACATATGTTTACAAATAGTATGATCAAGGTTATGATGGCATGTCACTTAAGAAATTATCTTTGTTATCGTTTTACCTGCTCGGGACAGAACTAAGCTTGGGGATGCTGATACGTCTCCAACGTATCGATAATTTCTTATGTTCCATGCTACTTTATTGATGATATCTACATGTTTTATGCACATTATATGTCGTATTTACGCATTTTCTGGAACTAACCTATTAACAAGATGCCGAAGTGCGTTCTGTTTTCTGCTGTTTTTGGTTTCAGAAATCCTAGTAACCAAATATTCTCGGAATTGGACGAAATCAACGCCCGGTTCCTATTTTTCCACGAAGCTTAGAACACCCGGGAAGGACCGGAGGGGGCCACAGGCCCCAGACCATAGGCCGGCGCGGTGTGGCCTGCCACCCTATGGTGTCGTCGCCCCTTCGACCCTCTGCGCCGCCTCTTCGCCTATTTAAAGCCCCTGCATCGAAAACCCTTACGGAGGAAGCCACGGTACGCAAAACCTTCCAGAGCCGCCGCCATCGCGAAGCCAAGATCGGGGACAGGAGTCTCTGTTCCGGCACCCGCGGACGGGGAAGTGCCCCCGGAAGGCTTCTCCATCGACACCGCTGCCATCTCCACCGCCATCTTCATCACCGCTGCTGCTCCCATGAGGAGGGAGTAGTTCTCCATCGAGGCTCGGGGCTGTACCGGTGGTGGTTCATCTCTCTCCTATGTACTTCAATACAATAATCTCATGAGCTGCCTTACATGATTGAGATTCATATGATGATGCTTGTAATCTAGATGTCATTATGCTAGTCAAGTGAGTTTTACTTATGTGATCTCCGGAGACTCCTTGTCCCACGTGTGTAAAGGTGACAGTGTGTGCACCGTGTGGGTCTCTTAGGCTATATTTCACAGAATACTTATTCACTGTTGAATGGCATAGTGAAGTGCTTATTTATATCTCTTTATGATTGCAATGTGTTTTGTATCACAATTTATCTATGTGCTACTCTAGCAATGTTATTAAAGTAGTTTTATTCCTCCTGCACGATGTAATGGTGACAGTGTGTGCATCCGTGTTAGTACTTGGTTTATGCTATGATCATGATCTCTTGTAGATTGCGAAGTTAACTATTGCTATGATAGTATTGATGTGTATTATTCCTCCTACATAAGCATGAAGGTGACAGTGTGCATGCTACGTTAGTACTTGGTTTAGTCGTATTGATCTATCTTACACTCTAAGGTTACTTAAATATGAACATTGAATTGTGGAGCTTGTTAACTCCGGCATTGAGGGTTCGTGTAATCCTACGCAATGTGTTCATCATCCAACAAGAGAGTGTAGAGTATGCATTTATCTATTCTGTTATGTGATCAATGTTGAGAGTGTCCACTAGTGAAAGTCTAATCCCTAGGCCTTGTTCCTAAATACTGCTATCGCTGCTTGTTACTGTTTCGTTACTACTGCTGAGTTACTACGCTTGTTTACTTCCTGCAATATTACTACCATCAACCGCACGCCAGCAAGCTTTTTTGGCGCCACTACTGCTCATACTTATTCATACCACCTGTATTTCACTATCTCTTCGCCGAACTAGTGCACCTATTAGGTGTGTTGGGGACACAAGAGACTTCTTGCTTTGTGGTTGCAGGGTTGCATGAGAGGGATATCTTTGACCTCTTCCTCCCTGAGTTCGATAAACCTTGGGTAATCCACTTAAGGGAAACTTGCTGCTGTTCTACAAACCTCTGCTCTTGGAGGCCCAACACTGTCTACAAGAATAGAAGCACCCGTAGACATCCGCGACCTCGCAGACCCACCCTTTTGTAAGTCTGTCCTCTCCTATATCTATGGGTAGACTAACACAGGCACTTGTTCTCTCCTATACCGTTAAGGTAGACTGATCCGAACAACTTATGTGCCCTGTCCTATACACCATAGATAGACTGATCCGGACAACCCTTACAATCCTTCATAGACCAATAATAAGTCTACCCTCTCCTGTATCTAATGGTAGACCGTGCAGGACCACATGTCCCCACCTTTACCAAAGATAGACTGATACGGGCAACCCTTATTACCAGTCCGTTGGCATGCGAGAGGGAAAAGATACAGCTGACTTCCCCAGAGCCATTATAGATCTTATGGTCAACGCGGTATGTACGGCGCTAGAATCACTGGACGGCATTGGTACTTAGTCCTAGATGAATAGTACCCGTGCAATGGAACCTCCACCAATCAACACATACCATGGTTCCATTGCCCACCACATAGTCATATTCATAATTGTAAAATAATATTTGCTTTTCAATGCAAGAGTGATAAGTATAGTACTTTGCATATAATTTGATAAACATAATCAAATGACATGAGCAAGCGATGAACTTGCCTTTCTTGACTGCAAGATTATGCAGGCAAAAGCTTCGATACGTGAGAAGTCCAAATGCTGAAATACCATCATCGTCCGGTAAGGACAATGTTTAAAGAACTGGCAAAGATGCTATAATGCATAGTATGAAATGCAATCGTCCCGAGCGTAACCTAACCTTGATGATTTATGATGGATGAGTTGTAATGATTTCTTTAGGGTGTGTTGCACTTTTAGGATGATTCTCAAACAAGGTTCTTATTAGGGTTGGTGATATGAATAGCAGAAGCAAGTAATATGATGCAACATAACAAGCATATATTCAAAGGATAGTAGTGGAATAGTATGTAAAGAACAATTGTCAATTTTAAGTTCTACAGAACATGGTTGATGATTACTTATACTATACTTCAAAAGAATAACTTTTGAAGAACATGTTAATTAAGAAATAATGAGTATTTCAAAGAAGGATTAGGGCTTCTAAGGTTTGATTGACATTTGTACTTCAAAGGAATAACTTTTGAAGAACAGGTTGAATAAGAATATGAACTACTATACATAGGAGCTATGGCTTTCTAGGGTTTACTATTGGAGTCATCTAGTTCTCTAATAGGAACTAGTTGGGTTCTTTAAGTAGAATGGGTTTATATATAGCAAGTATTGGTAGGTTTATTACTATGGTTTCTTCTAAGCATTATATCAAAGGATGATTATCAAGGTGTTGCTATGAGTTAGGGTTACTATGATCTCACAATTGCTTTACTAAATAATCTCTAATGGTTTCTAAGCTAAGTGGCTTATCATTTCCTAAGTAGGGTTTAGTGGAATAAGAGCATGTGATGTGCATTACTACACAAGATTGGTATTAGGGTTCATTATTATGGTGCTACTAGGGTTTGATGATTGAGGTTGATCTTAATGGTATGGTATATAGGATAGTGATCATTGGTACTAATCCAATTAACAAGTTAGGGTTTATACCTAGGTGGCACTAATTGGTTATACAAGTTTTATTAAAAAAAAATAAAGACATGGAATGATGACTCATGTGAATTGGTTCTATGTTGGTGGATCATGACTTGTATTTGTTGGTCACATAATAAGGTTCTCTATGTAAGGTGAAATTCACATGATCACATGTGATAAGCAACTAGGGTTTTAGGGTTAAAGCATTTTGAAATGATCACATAAAATAATGGGATCCAGATTCTAACTTATATAAAACTAGGGTTTCTAAATTATGATCCAATTCTTAAAGTAATACTTGATACTAAAATTAATGTGATTAAGTACTTTGCACAAAATTAATAATAGCCTTATCATTTAATTATTTTAAAAGGTTTAAGAATTAAGACAAATTTTAGTTAGGGTTTAATTTCCAGAATTAGGGTTTTATAATTATGATTAGGTTTTAAAATAATGACTTGTTAATTAAAGAATGTTTAAGTTACAATTTTGAGTTATCAAAATAATATTAGTTGTTGGTATTTTCTTGCTTTATTGTTATTTAAAGAAATAATAAATGGTAATTTGCAAATTAGGGTTTATGAATTACCACTAACATTTTAATTGATGAAAAATATGATCAAGGAAATTAATCTTAACATTTTATTTACTTACTGAATAGATAATATTTAATTTTGAAACTTTACTAATTGTTGCATTTAAATTGTATTTAAAACAAATGAAAAGGCATAATTAATAAAGCTAAAAATAAGTAAATTTTTATTTTGACACACATTTTTATTTTATATTTTATTTGAATAGAGTTTATTTTTGTGAGCATTTTGATATATTATTCATATTTTTCTGAGTTGAAATGAATTTTATATGATTTAACAAAATTTCAGATATTTACTGGTTTTTAAAATTAAACCTAAATACTAAACGTACCGTTTCGAGCTGTACCCACAGTCACTGACTGGTGGGCCTATTGACTGAGTCTATTGCCACGCGGGCAACGACCAGTCAACAGAGATGAGGTGGCGGTGCCACGTCGATCTCGCCGGAGGGGACGCCGGCGATGCTCCGGCGAGCAATAGATCGACAGCTAGAGACCCCAGAGACTACCTAACTCGCGTTCGAACCAGGGTTTGATGCTGAGCAAGCGAGCGTCAACGCCACCACCCAAAGGTCACCGGAGCATCGCCGGTGAACTCGTCTGCGGCGGCGCTGCTCGGCCAATATGCAAATCTGGGCTAGGATGCATGCTAGGAAGCGAGATCTGGCTCTACAGACGCGCAAACTCACCCTGGATATGATGGCGTGGTCGACGGTGACGATTGCTGACGGAGACGAGCTCGATTTCACCATTACCGGCGAGGTACTGTAAAAGGGAATCTTCGATTTTGCGTTGCCTCGACCTTCCCGTGATGCTGGGCTCCTCCCAGATGATCTACACGCCAAGGCGCACCTCCTCGACCATGCGCCGGAGGCTGAGGTGGCTCCTACCACCGTGTTCTTGCTCGACACCGGCGACAGAAAGTGGAAGAATGCGAGAGATAGAGGATGACTGAGAGAGAATGGATGGGCGGCGAGGTTCTAGGGTTTCCTGGAGAAGCTCCAGGCATATTTATAGAGCTTGGCAAGGTCGGATTGGTAAGTTCACCGTCGGCGACGGCCGAGATGTGGCGGTGTCGTTGGTACTGCAAACGAGCACGAATCGAGATGTTTTTGGATAGGCTCGGACGCGAGAAGAGTAGGGCGAGGTTCTGAGTTCTTCTGCGGCGTCCGAGGCGTGCTTATCGTCGACGAGGTCGTGGCCTACTGGCTTCGCCGCGCTGTCGTGCTCGGAGACGACGACGACGAGTTTTTCTCCTCGCACGAATATTAAAGCAACCAAACGGTATTTGGTTTGGGCTGGACTGCTCCTGGGCCGTGATGTGGGTTGGTCTTGGGCTCAGCTGCGGCTGGCCTAAGCCAGGTGAGTTTCCCTCTATTTTCCTTTTTCAAATTTCTGTTTTCTTTTTCTGTTTTTCTATTTTGTTATTTGAATCCAAATTTGAATTCTGTTTTGTTTTGCAGGTTATAAAACATTTGAATATCAAAACAATTTGATAATGGTACCTACTGTATTGTTTTGTTTATAAACAACCATTTTATAATGGATTTATTTTGTGTTCTTATGAGACACAATTCCAAATTCAAAATAGTTATAATTTTAGGGTGCATTTAAATTGCTTCTTAATTTAAGAATCAAATCTGTTTTAAATGATTTGAAATTTAGAACTTGTGCATGGTGACCATATTATATTTTGGCTAGTGCTTAACCATAGTGATTACTCAAATATAGGTAATTATGGCTAGGGTTTAACAAATAGTAAACAGAATGGAATTGGTTTATGATTTTATGTGGAGAATTGTTTCTATGGGTTTAATAATATGGTTGGATAAACTCTATATTTACTAATCTTGCTTAGCAACTTCTAGCTTGAATTACTTAGGATGATTCCCAAGCTCATCATTGATCAATTCACTTGCTAAGGTGATGGTTCAACTATGATATATTTTCCTATTTGGTTAACTTAACAATTACTTGGGATACCAAATAAAATTGGATATTGGTTTCACTCTACTCACTTAAATATCATTTAAGCTTAAGTATAACTAGTTTGGTTTATACTTGGGATCTATGATACACAAGTTAGAACATATTATTTTATGTGGAGTGGATCCTATGTGAAAGGTTTAGAGCTTTGGTGATGCTTCACTAATTGAAGTATAAAATAGGCATGAGGCATGGCAGGGTTCTACTTATAATCCCAAGTGGTACTTGGATTGAAATCCAAATATGGTCTAAGGTTTTAGTTATGTTTCACTAATAGAAGATGGCTCTCACCTCCAAGATTAAAGGTTGGTTTGAACAAGTAGGATTTAATACTACTCTAATATTCTCTAGGATAGACATGGATATGGTTAGCATCTATAATCTCTCTCACTTCTCAATGTCTTTTAATAACCTAAGGTCCTACTCAGGAGATGATGATATGATCCTCTAAATATATGGTTTGCCTAGGATTCTACCTTGGTATCTTATGTAGCTTGTTCTTCTGGAATTCTGATAAACCTGCATCTTGTGGTATGCCTCCACCTCCTAGCTTCTTCATCTTAATCCTAGCTAATGTATGGAGTGGCTCTATGTGTTGGTTTCCTTGTATCATGCTACAAGGTGATCAAATGGATGAAGGGTGTGGCTCTATTTATAGGCTTGGGCAAGCTCTAGTATCATGACACATAGGTGGTGACTCTTGTGTTGGTTTGATGAGTAAGGTGCTTGGGTGTCATGCCCTCATCCATAGCAATCCTTTGAGCATGAGGTGGCATAGCTTGGAAAGCAAGTCATGTAGATATTTTCATCCTATGTGGCAAGATCATTATCCTCTCATATGATTTATTTTTGGATAGCCAAGTGGCATTTGTTACTAAATATCTTGTGGATGGTTTTATTTTTGTGGATGAGTCACTATATCATATTGGATTGGATTTATATTATAATATTGATCAAAAGATCAAGGTTGAAGGTTATTCCTCAATTTTGAATAGTTGGTGTTTGATTGCACCAAGGCATGATCATATGAGTTTCAAAATACTCATGAGTAGTTTTATTCAAATAGTTTGAACTATAATTTGTAATGTAAATGGATTCAGTTTTATGATATTCCATATATTTAATAAGTTATGATTTAAATAAGAATGTGTGGCCTTTATGCACTTTAGACCCTGTGATTTACCTTATTTATTAATAAGTTTAGAATTGAATTATATTACACACAAAAGTAGTTGAAGATACACCATGAGAATCATGGTAGAAACATTTATTTAGTAAAATACTTGGAAAAGATAAGTAAAGAATAGTTTCTTAATTATTCATGTTCTTTGATTTATGGTTGAATAATCATTCATGTGTTGTTGTAAGGAATGTCATGTTGAGATCTTTTATAAGATCTTGTAGTTGATCCTTACTTAAGATGTTGTTTGTTATAAACTAATTCTATTTGATCTAGCCCATAGATCAAATCATCTCTACCCAAAACAAGGTTTTAGCAAAGATCACAGTGAAGTTTATAGCGCTTGACTTGATGATCTACTTCAATTCCAGCAAGTCAAGTGAAACTTCAGTTACTGTGGTAAGTTTTATTTGAAGCGCGAAAATTCCCCGGATTTTCTATGCATGAATGCAATGCACACTTTGGTGTTCTCTCATTTTATTGCCTCTAAACCTGGGATATTACAAAAAAGCACCGTCAGGACGCCATATTTCTGAAGATCAACAATTGACGGAAGTTATACGAAAAACCCTATTTTTCCAGAAGACGAAGGGAGCCAAAAGGAGGAGAGGGGCCACCATGGCCCCCATAGGGCGCGGCCCAGGCCTGGCCGCGCCGCCATGTGGGGAAGGGCCCCACAGCCCCCTCTGGCCGCCTCTCCTTCGCGTACTTCTTCGTCCCGAAAACCTAAGCCCGGGGAGTTACGGAGAATTGACAGAGCCGCCTCGCGGGCGGAGAAACACAGAGAGAAAAGAGCTCTCCCATCCGCCGGGGAAATTCCCTCCCGGAGGGGGAAATCGACGCCATCGCCATCGTCATCGAGCTGGACATCATCTATATCGTCATCACCATCATCTCCATCATCTACACCGCCATCTCCACCGCTGCATCTCGTCACCGCTGTAACGATTTGGGTTGGATCTTGATTGTTTGATAGGGGAAACTCTCCCGGTGTTGATTACTACTTGTTATTGATGTTATTGAGTGAAACCATTGAACCAAGGTTTATGTTCAGATTGTTATTCATCATTATATCACCTCTGATCATGTTCCATATGATGTCTCGTGAGTAGTTCATTTAGTTCTTGAGGACATGGGTGAAGTCTAAATGTTAGTAGTGAATTATTGTTGAGTAGTATTCAATGTTATGATATTTAAGTTGTGGTGTTACTCTTCTAGTGGTGTCATGTGAACGTCGACTACATGATACTTCACCTTTATGGGCCTAGGGGAGTACATCTTGTATTCGTTTGCTAATTGTGGGGTTGCCGGAGTGACAGCAACCTAAACCCCCGTTAGTATATCGGTGCAGGAGGGATAGCAGGATCTCAGAGTTTAAGGCTGTGGTTAGATTTATCTTAATTACTTTCTTGTATTTGCGGATGCTTGCAAGGGGTATAATCACAAGTATGTATTAGTCCTAGGAAGGGCGGTGCATTAGCATAGGTTCACCCACACAACACTTATCAAAACAATGAAGATTAATCAGTCGTATGAAGCGAAAGCACTAGACTAAAATCCACGTGTGTCCTCAAGAACGTTTGGTCATTATAAGTAAACAAACTGGCTTGTCCTTTGTGCTAAAAAGGATTGGGCCACTCGCTGCAATTATTTCTCTTGCATTTTATTTACTTGTATTTTATTTATCTGCTATATCAAAACCCCTGAATACTTGTCGTGAGCATTTACAGTGAATCCTTCATCGAAACTGCTTGTCAACACCTTCTGCTCCTCGTTGGGTTCGACACTCTTATTTATCGAAAGTACTACGACACCCCCTATACTTGTGGGTCATCGGGCGACGCGAGGCCCCACACAAACAGGCCGCGCCAGGGCCTGTGCCGCGCCGCCTGGGTGTGGCGCGCCTCGCGGCCCCACTTCCTTTCCCCTCGGTCTTCTGGAAGCTTCGTGTAAAAATAGGACCTGGGCGTTGATTTCGTCCAATTCCGAGAATATTTCCTTACTAGGATTTCTGAAACCAAAAACAGCAGAAAACACTTCGGCATCTTGTTAATAGGTTAGTGCCGGAAAATGTATAATAATGTTGTAAAGTATGTATAAAACATTCAAGTATTGTCATAAAAGTAGCATGGAACATAAGAAATTATAGATACGTTTGAGACGTATCAAGCATCCCCAAGCTTAGTTCCTACTCGTCCTCAAGTAGGTAAACGATAACACAAATAATTTCTGAAGTGACATGCTACCAACATAATCTTGATCAACATTATTGTAAAGCATATGAGATGAATGGAGTGATCTGAACAAAATATTGCTAACAAAGATAATGACTAAACAAATGAATCAGATAGCAAAACTTTTCATGAATAGTACTTTCAAGACAAGTATCAATAAACTTGCATAAGAGCTAACTCATAAGCAATAAATTCTAAGTAGAATGCATTGAAGCAACACAAAGGATGATTAAGTTTCAGCAATTGCTTTCAACTTGTAACATATATATCTCATGGATATTTGTCAACATAGAGTAATATAACAAGTGCAATAAGTAAACATGTAAGAATCAATGCACACAGTTAACACAAGTGTTTGCTTCTAAGATAGAAAGAAGTGGGTAAACTGACTCAACATAAAGTAAAAGAATGGCCCTTCGCAGAGGGAAGCATGGATTACTATTTTTGTGCTAGAGCTTTTGTTTTGAAAACATAGAAACAATTTTGTCAACGGTAGTAATAATTCATATGTGCTATGCATAATACTTCCTACAAGTTGCAAGTCTCATGCATAGAGTACTAATAGTGCTCGCACCTTGTCCTAATCAGCTCGGAAAACACGGATTATCATCACATGACATATGTTTCAACCAAGTGTCACAAAGGGGTACCTCTATGCCGCCTGTACAAAGGTCTAAGAAGAAAGCACGCATTGGATTTCTCGCTTTTGATTATTCTCAACTTAGACATCCATACCGGGACAACATAGACAACAGATAATGGACTCCTTTTAATGCTTAAGCATTCAACAAACAATAATATTCTCATAAGAGATTGAGGTTGTATGTCCAAACTGAAACTTCCACCATGATACATGGCTTTAGTTGGCTGCCCAATGTTCTTCTCTAACATATGCATACTCAAACCATTTGATCATGAAATCGCACTTACTTCAGACAAGAAGAACATGCATAGCATCTCACATGATATCCAACAAAGGTAAAAAGTTGATGGCGTCCCCAGAAACATGGTTACCGCTCAACAAGCAACTTATAAGAATTAAGACACATAACTACATATTCATCACCACAATAGTTTTTAAGCTATTTGTCCCATGAGCTATATATTGCAAAGATAAAGGAATGAAATTTTAAAGGTAGCACTCAAGTAATTTACTTTGTAATGGCAGAAAAAATACCACATAGTAGGTAGATATGGTGGACACAAATGGCATGGGTTTTGGCTCAAGGTGTTTGGATGCACGAGAAGCATTTCCTCTCAGTACAAGGTTTGGGCTAGCAAGGTTGTTTGAAGCAAACACAAGTATGAACAGGTACATCAAAACTTACACAAGAACATATTGCAAGCATTATAAGGCTCTACACTGTCTTCCTTGTTGTTCAAACACTTTACCGAAAATATCTAGACTTAGAGAGACCAATCATGCAAACAAAATTAAACAAGCTCTACGGTAGTTCTTCATTAATAAATTAAACTACATGATGCAAGAGCTTAAACATGATCTATGAGAGCTCAAACAATTGCCAAATTATTCCAAACCATATGCAGCATTTTCTGATTCCAACCAAATAGCAATTTAACGAAGCAATTTCAGCCTTCGCCATGAACATTAAAGCACAATTAAGAACACAAGTGTTCCATATGAAAAAGCGGAGCGTAATATCTCCAATATAAGAATGATGGGATCCAACTTTATTCAAACCAAAACGAAAATAAAAGCAAACCGACGCTCCAAGTAAAGAACATAAGATGTGATGGAATAAAAATATAATTTCACTAGAAGTGACCTGATAATGTTGTCGATGAAGAAGGGGATGCCTTGGGCATCCCAAGCTTAGATGCTTGAGTCTTCTTAAAATATGCAGGGATGAACCACCGGGGCATCCCCAAGCTTAGACCTTTCACTCTTGTTGATCATAGTATATCATCCTCTTCTCTTGACCCTTGAAAACTTCCTCCACACCAAACTTCAAGCAAACTCATTAGAGGGTTTGTGCATAATCAAAAATTCACATATTCAGAGGTGACACAATCATTCTTAACACTTCTGGACATTGCACAAAGCTTCTGAAAGTTAATGGAACAAAGAAACTCATTCAACATAGGAAAAGCGGCAATGCGAAATAAAAGGCAGAATCTGTCAAAAATAGAACAGTCCGTAAAGAAGAATTTGGCAGGGGCACTTAACTTGCTCAAATGGAAAAACTCAAAACTAATGAAAGTTGCGTACATATATGAGGATCACGCTCGTAAATTTGCAGATTTTTTTAATTTTTCTACAGGGAAATCTGTACGAATTCGTGACAGACAGCAATGTTGTTTCTGCGCAGCGATCCAAATCTAGCATCAACTTTAGCATAAAAATTTTACTTGGCACAAAAACATGATAAGGAGAGGTTCCTACAGTAGTAAACAACTTCCAAGACTCAACAATACAGTAAATAAAATGAAACTTGGGTTATCTCCCAAGAAGTGTTTTTCTTTAACGCCTTTCAGCTAGGCGCAGAAAGTGCAAATCAAGTAACATCAAGAGAAGAAGCATCAAGATCATAACTTGTTCTAATAATAGAATCAAAAGGCAACTTCATTCTCTTTCTAGGGAAGTGTTCCATACCTTTCTTGAGAGGAAATTGATATTTAATATTACCTTCCTTCATATCAATAACAGCACCAACAGTTCGAAGAAAAGGTCTTCCCAACACAATAGGACAAGATGCATTGCATTCGATATCCAAGACAACAAAATCAACGGGGACAAGGTGTTATCACCCGATTTTGGCCAAATCAGGAGATGGGCCGTAAGTGAAGATGGGCTGTGAAGATTACACGTGGAGCATCTTTGAAGCGGCCTTGCGCTAAGAGTTTGGGCTAAATCGCCCGTGTATCTGTAATATAGTAGATCGTATCGTGTGTAGAATTAACAGATAGAGTCTGGCCCGTGCACGGTTAGGTGCACGCCTCAATTAGAAAGTCCCTTGGACTATAAATATGTATCTAGGGTTATCGGAAAAGGAGGACAATCACGTTCACAACAAACACAAATCAGGCGCATCGCCACCCCTTCCTTCGAGGGTTCTCTTCCGGGTAAGCATCATGCTGCCTAGATCGCATCTCGCGATCTAGGCAGTACGCGTTTATTCTACCTTGTGCTGCTCGTGCTGAAGCGTTGTTGATGGCGAGCAGCACTATTTATCCTTAGGTGTTTAGGGGCTTGCATTGGTGCTTTCTCGTGCATACATGCGTGGCAATGCCGTCCCTCGACACCTAGCTGCCCTTACACCTATCTGGGTGTAAGGGCAGCATCTTGCTTGTTCGTTACTTAGTAGATCCGATCTGTTATAGTTGCTGCTCCGCAGGGATTAGTTTAATATCTGCATAGTTAGGCCTTATGCTGGGGTCGGACGATCCGGTAGTGCGTTAGGTGTTGTTTACCGTCCCTGGATGTTCCGGGAATCAACGTTATGTTGGTTTTTAGGCCTCTCGTAGGGGTAGTTTGCATCATCTCTCGTATCTGCTAGGCCCGATCACACGTAGGACGTTCCGGTTATGCGGTGAAAACCCTAAACTGTCGTAGATCTTTAGCTTTGTTTTGATCAAGCAGGATCCCCATGTCATTGCAAATCCAACGTGAACCATGGCGATCGGCTCTTTGAGCCGATCCACGGGCAACCTAAGAGCCGATAGGGCTCGTATTTAATGTTTACGTGTCTACCATGCAGGAACAATCGAAGCACTCTAACACCTTCCTGATCGGGTCTAGGTCAGGTGGCACGCCCTAGCAACCGCCAGGACGTGGCTGGAAGACTTGCGGGACGACGCGAGGTGCCAGGGTCCACTAAGCGGCCTTGGGAGCCTCCCGGCTCTTCGTGTTGCTTAACCATTGCCCGCCGGTGGGTTTTGGCAGGTAACACATTCTCGCCCGGTGGGACATCTTCTGCAACATCCACGTCAACACCGACACCCGAGATGGCAGAGGAACAGATCACATACGAGGATCTCCCTGCGGAACACAAGAAGAAGTACGATGAGCTGAAGGCCATCGTTGATGCCGAACTCATCGGCTCCTTTGAGAAGACCCGTTCGCACGGCATCAGGTTCAAAGGATTCACACCACAAGGCGTCCTCGACGGGTTGGATCTGTCTCTCCCTTCAGAGGAACGTACCAGAGCCCTGCGACAGGAGATCAACTACGTGGTGGCCCATTCGCTGCATCGGCATTCTGAGAGCCTGGTGATACGTTGGAGTGCGTTGCTCCAGGTGGTGCAAGAGATCATGAGGCATCGGTACTCTCCTTCAGGACCTGCTCTAGGGACTCACCGGGAGAAGTGCAACTCCACACCAGGCCACCATTGCCGTACGCGATGGCAGCTCCACAACAACAAGGTTCACCGGCATACGTTGTCTCAAGGTTGGAGGTGATCCGGGCGACTATCAGTTCTTATATGAGCCGCCCAAGGAGATCCCGCACGGATACGTGTGCACGTTTGTGCCGGACTGCAACAACTGGACGCAGGCGATCCAGGCTCCGACAGGAGGGATTGCCGGAGCAGGAGCAATTGTTCCGGCAGGAGGAACGGCTGCAGCAATGGGGAGTTTGGGTGCAGACGCTGAGAAACAGGCGTGGCTGACCAAGTATGCCACTGCACCAATTCATGACAGCTCAGTTGCTACGTCCTCCACCGCGGATCAGATCAGTGCAGTCCTGAGAGATCAGTTCGGCATCCTGCCGAAGAAGAAGATAATCGGCTATTCCAAGCCGTACCCCAATGAGTTTGACCTGATCCCACTACCACCTAAGTACCGGCTCCCGGACTTCACCAAGTTCAGTGGGTCAGAAGGGTCTAGCTCAATCGAGCACGTGAGCCGATATTTGGCCCAGTTGGGCATGGTTTCGGCATCGGATCAGCTGCGGGTGAGGTTCTTTTCGCAATCCCTCACCGGTCCAGCTTTTGGATGGTACACCTCGTTGCAGCCAAATTCAGTGCGATCATGGAAGCAGCTAGAGGAACAGTTTCACACGCAATATCATTCAGAAGCTACTGAAGCTGGCATTGCCGAACTAGCACAGGTTCGGCAAAAGAGGAGAGACATGTCGAATACGTTCAGCTTCAGAACTGTCAAGAACCGATGTTATTCGGTTCACTTAACTGAGAAAGAAGCAGTCGAACTAGCTGGCAGGCCTTGCAGCGTTCAAGGATCTGACGTTCCAAGTGAGTACAACTCGTTGGCGCACATGGTCCAGAGACTGACCTTATATGAACAGCGCCATCCAGAACTGTACCAAGACAAGTTCAAGCGCGCGATAAGCCTGGTCAATGCTGATGAGGATGAAGATTCTGCGGAAGATCAGGAAGTCGCAGTAGCCGAATGGACTCGGACGGCAGTACCTGTGTCCTGCAAATGGGTGAACCCACCAGGGCCTCCAAGAGGGTTTGGCTTCGACGTGAGCAAAGCTGAACAGATCTTCGATCTGCTACTGAAAGAGAAACAGTTGAAGCTACCCGAAGGCCACAAGATCCCTACGGCACAAGAGATGAACAAAAGGCCATACTGCAAATGGCATCATACGTTCACGCACGCCACCAACGACTGCAAAGTACTGCGCGCACAAATTCAGATGGCGATAGAATCAGGCCGATTAACTTTCGGACAGTTTGCCATGAAGGTAGACATGCGTCCGTTTCCGGACGTCAACATGGTGGATCTAAGCCACTCCATAAGGGAGCCAGGGTTCTCTTTCGATGTCAATGTGGCTGGGCTTGTGGGCCGCCATGGCAAAGATAAAGCAGAGAGCAGCCACTCCCGTGGCAAAGATAAACAGAGAGCAGCCACTCTCGTGGCAAAGATAAAGAGGAGGCCGTTCCACGCGACCGGCCCCAGGATGATGACAGACGATACCTAACCGAGGAGGAGGTGAGGAGCATACGGTATCAACGCCCACTATCCGTGCATCTCCTCAACAAATATGAGCAGCAGTACACCCACGTCGGCGCCACGACGAAGACGACGAAAGATATCGTCGGTCAGTGCAGCGGACAGGAGGTATCGTCAGCACGACAGAGACAACGACGGGTACGAGCATCGCGCTAGAGGGAGGTCAAGGGAGCAAGACAACATGGATAAGCACTGGGACTGTCCTTTCTTCAAACATTGTTGGGACTCCGGAATGAGCCGATTGCCAACAATCGAGATGCCCAGAATGCAAGCAGCAAAGGAGGAGGACAAATGAAGTCTCAGTGTTCGAGCGTCTAGGGCCTCTCCCACCTCATAATAAACAAGCTGAGTCATCTCAAGAAGAAGACTTTGAGGAGTCAGATGGAGAAGAAGATCGGTATCACCGACCAAGGTGGTGCCCCGATGGACTCAGCCATTCTCGGGTAGGGCTGGCGAAACCTGGAAGAAGCCGAGGCACGTACTGTACACGTTGCAGTAAGCGGCCCGATCTGGCCGCGAGAATTCAGCAAACAATGGAGACAAAGGCGCGCCCGCCAAAGAAAGTATGGCGCCCTAACAGACGAAAGCCGATGCACAGGCATCGGCTGATGCCGATGCAGAGGCATCGGCTGATACAAACATGGTATCCGTGATCCGGACGGAGTAGTAGGTCCAAGACATTGGACGTACGTGGCAAGGCCGATCCCTGAGATCGGCCCTCAAAAAATGAAAAGCAAAGGATCTTATCTCCAGCATGCCACGTAGCTACAGTGGAAATCCGAGAAGTTGCAAACCATCGTCAAGAATTGCAATGAAAAGGGAGGCCGATTCCCGCAATCGGCCAAAATTATCCTCGACACACGTTTTGTCTATGTTCAGCATTGATCCGACAGATGCCTGAAGAGCCGATACCATCAAGTACTTGACAGAATCGGCTCGGGGGGCACATAGATGGACAAAACACGAGGATACAAAGCTTGGAGTGGATGTCAAATGCCCAGCAGAACAGCTCAAGTATGGGGGCCGATGCAATCGGCCAACAAAAAACGAAAATACAGAAATTTTTGGGCACAGCCGATGCGTAGACATCGACTTAAGAATTCAAAGCCGATGCACGGCCATCGACTCAAGGGATACGACTGTTACAAGCAGAAGCCTAATGGAGCAGTTATCAAGTTACGTAGCGAGGCTCTACTGAAGGAGCCCCTCAGTGGAATGGTTGGTGGCTCCGTTAGCAAATCTTCAAGATCAGCAGCGCCTGCGTAAGCATGCAGATCAGGTTAGGATCATGAGAACAGCCGATGACCATCCAATTGGCTGTGACGTTTCCTCCTGGGGCTTGACCAAGGTGACAACTTCATCAAACATCTTCACCAGAAGCTGCATCAGTCTGCCGAGGAATGAGCCAATCTGAGCAGCAAGACGCAAGAATGGAGCTGGGAAGAGTTCAAGGGCCACTACGTTTGAGGCTTCTTAGTTCAAGAGAGCTGCTGGTCCTTCCAGAGCCGTCCTAATGCATGGTCTCCTTGGGCGTAAGCTTTCCTGCCCTGTTTTGATGAAGAGCTGGAGTGGCTCGGGGGGCAGCTCACCTTGAAGGTTCTCTGCTATTGAAAGCCGATTTGGTCAGAATCGGCTGACGCTGCACTACAGTTGGGAAGCCGATGATGGCCCATTCGGTTGGTACATCTTTATCCTCGCCTTGACTGAGGCTCGGGGGGCAGCTCGCCCTCAAGGTTCTTTGTTCTGAGGAGCTAGAGCCACCAATTTGAAGAGGGAGCCATCATCATTGATTAGGCTCTAGACCAGTGTGTTGCTGCATATGAACAGAACATCACAGGGGAAGCTGTGAGCAAATAGCTCCTGTTTACAAGAGTATCAGCTTCAACATCAAGGTTGTCAGCAACGGGCTAAGAAGCTTTCCTGGGAGCATTAACCCAGGAGTTTTGCCGTCAGGACCAACATCACGATCGGATGATTTTGAAGTCCAAAGATCTGAGGGTCTCAAAGCTGTGGGCTGGACGTGTTCGATTGGGAGTTTGGATCTGAATTTCAAGGATTGCAAGTTACCATCTGAGGAGGTGATTAGATTGATCGGTCTTGCAATTTATTATAAGAGCTGATGCATTGCCATCGGCTCATTGAACATCGACCAAGGTGACAATCGGCAAAATCAGGATAGGGGAGAATCGGCTAGATCAATATGGAAGAAATCGACAGAATCAAATTGGGGAAATTCCTTCATTGATAATCAGGTTTCTTACATAGAAGGAGCCGATTGCTCTCAAAAGGAACTGCTGGGGGATACATTGCCCTCATCTATTACTCCTAGCTCTATCCTATCTAAGGGCCGCTGCTGCCCTCATCGTCGCCATCGCCGCTGTCGGCGCTGTTCCCGGCCAGCTTCTTCGTCGCTGCTGTAGCGACCTCCGGCGGGACCTTCATTGTCCTCGTCTTCTTCGTCGGCGTCGGCATCGTCGCTGTCGAAGTCGCTCATGTTGCCCGGCCAAGGGCAGAGACGCTTGGCCGGCGGCTCGTCAGGAGGAGGTGTCGTCCTCCTCCTCTTCCTCCTTCACCTCCTCAGCGGAGGAGAAACCGTCCCAGGAGAAGCCGTCGTCGTCGCTTTCCTCCTCCGATTCCCCAATGGCGAGGAAGCGGAGGTCGCTCTCCCCGTCCGTTAAGGACTGGTCATCTTCGGACCAGACGGAGGAGTCGTGGCTCGACTCGTCCCCGTCGGCTATGGCGCGGCGGATGTTGGCCGCGTGGGCCTCCTGCGGGTCCCACTCCGGCGTCGGCTCGCGGGAGGGGGAGGATTGGGTGGAAAGACCCGATGAGGGAGAAGAAGAGGAAGAAGACATGTTGGCCGAGGAGGGCTTTTGGAAGTGCTGATGCAAGGGGATGAAGAGGAGAACTGTTCGATGCGGTTAAATAAAAGGAGATGGAAATTTAATTGTCGAGCAGTTTTCGAGGACATGGTGCCAAAACCGTCAAATCGTGCAGAGAAGTTGGGAAGGCAAGTCGTCATGATGAGAAAATACTGCGACGGTTCTGCTCTGCCACGACATGACCCTTCGACGAAGACAGATGGTTTTGCAATTATCATTATCAAAACCAGGGGGGCATGTGTTATCACCCGATTTTGGCCAAATCAGGAGATGGGCCGTAAGTGAAGATGGGCTGTGAAGATTACACGTGGAGCATCTTGAAGCGGCCTTGCGCTAAGAGTTTGGGCTAAATCGCCCGTGTATCTGTAATATAGTAGATCGTATCGTGTGTAGAATTAACAGATAGAGTCTGGCCCGTGCACGGTTAGGTGCATGCCTCAATTAGAAAGTCCCTTGGACTATAAATATGTATCTAGGGTTATCGGAAAAGGAGGACAATCACGTTCACAACAAACACAAATCAGGCGCATCGCCACCCCTTCCTTCGAGGGTTCTCTTCCGGGTAAGCATCATGCTGCCTAGATCGCATCTCGCGATCTAGGCAGTACACGTTTATTCGTCTACCTTGTGCTGCTCGTGCTGAAGCATTGTTGATGGCGAGCAGCACTATTTATCCTTAGGTGTTTAGGGGCTTGCATTGGTGCTTTCTCGTGCATACATGCGTGGCAATGCCGTCCCTCGACACCTAGCTGCCCTTACACCTATCTGGGTGTAAGGGCAGCATCTTGCTTGTTCGTTACTTAGTAGATCCGATCTGTTATAGTTGCTCCTTGCTCCGCAGGGATTAGTTTAATATCTGCATAGTTAGGCCTTATGTTGGGGTCGGACGATCCGGTAGTGCGTTAGGTGTTGTTTACCGTCCCTACAAGGGATGTTCCGGGAATCAACGTTATGTTGGTTTTTAGGCCTCTCGTAGGGGTAGTTTGCATCATCTCTCGTATCTGCTAGGCCCGATCACACGTAGGACGTTCCGGTTATGCGGTGAAAACCCTAAACTGTCGTAGATCGCTTTAGCTTTGTTTTGATCAAGCAGGATCCCCATGTCATTGCAAATCCAACGTGAACCATGGGGCGATCGGCTCTTTGAGCCGATCCACAGGGCAACCTGAGAGCCGATAGGGCTCGTATTTAATGTTTACGTGTCTACCATGCAGGAACAATCGAAGCACTCTAACACCTTCCTGATCGGGTCTAGGTCAGGTGGCACGCCCTAGCAACCGCCAGGACGTGGCTGGAAGACTTGCGGGACGACGCGAGGTGCCAGGGTCCACTAAGCGGCCTTGGGAGCCTCCCGGCTCTTCGTGTTGCTTAACCATTGCCCGCCGGTGGGTTTTGGCAGGTACACATTCTGGCACGCCCGGTGGGACATCTTCTACAACATCCACGTCAACACCGACACCGAGATGAGAGGAACAGATCACATACGAGGATCTCCCTGCTGAACACAAGAAGAAGTACGATGAGCTGAAGGCCATCGTTGATGCCGAACTCATCGGCTCCTTTGAGAAGACCCGTTCGCACGGCATCAGGTTCAAAGGATTCACACCACAAGGCGTCCTCGACGGGTTGGATCTGTCTCTCCCTTCAGAGGAACGTACAGAGCCCTGCGACAGGAGATCAACTACGTGGTGGCCCATTCGCTGCATCGGCATTCTGAGAGCCTGTAAATACGTTGGAGCGCGCGCCCAGGTGGTGCAAGAGATCATGAGGCATCGTACTCTCCTTCAGGACCTGCTCTAGGGACTCACCAGGGAGAAGTGCAACTCCACACCAGGCCACCATTGCCGTACGCGATGGCAGCTCCACAACAACAAGGTTCACCGGCATACGTTGTCTACAAGGTTGGAGGTGATCCGGGCGACTATCAGTTCTTATATGAGCCGCCCAAGGAGATCCCGCACGGATACGTGTGCACGTTTGTGCCGGACTGCAACAACTGGACGCAGGCGATCCAGGCTCCGAAGGAGGGATTGTAGAGAAGAAACATTACTAGTGGTGGTAATAGTTCATACTTTAGCTACATTATTTTCTTTAGCAAGTTTTTCTTTTTCTTCTCTATCCCACCTAGCATGCAATTCAGCCAACATTCTAATATTATCATTAATTCGAACTTGGATGGCATTTGTTTTAGCAAACCTAGCATCTTTAACTTCCTCAGGCATAACTTTCAATTTTAAAAGATCAACATCAAGAGCAAGACTATCAACCTTAGAAGCAAGAACATCAATTTTACCAAGCTTTTCTTCAACAGTTTTATTAAAAGCAGTTTGTGTACTAATAAATTCTTTAAGCATCACTTCAAGACCAGAGGGTACACTCTTATTATTGTTGTAAGAATTACCATAAGAATTACCATAACCACTACCATTATTAGAAGGATATGGCCTATAGTTGTTGTTACCATAATTATTCCTATAAGCATTGTTGTTGAAATTATTATTTTTAATGAAATTCACATCAACATTTTCTTCTTGAGAAACCAATGAAGCTAAAGGAACATTATTAGGATCAATATGAGATCTACCATTTGCAAGCATAGACATAATAGCATCAATCTTATCACCCAAAGAAGAGGTTTCTTCAACAGAATTTACCTTCTTACCTTGAGGAGTTCTTTCAGTGTGCCATTCAGAGTAATTGATCATCATATCATCAAGTAGTTTAGTTGCGGCGCCCAGGGTGATGGACATAAAAGTACCTCCAGCAGCTGAATCCAATAGGTTCCTTGAGGAAAAATTCAATCCTGCATAAAAGGTTTGGATGATCATCCAAGTAGTCAGTCCATGGGTTGGGCAATTCTTTACCAAAGATTTCATTCTCTCCCATGCTTGAGCAACATGTTCATTATCAAATTGTTTAAAGTTCATAATGCTACTTCTCAAAGATATAATCTTAGCAGGAGGATAATATTTACTAATAAAAGCATCTTTACATTTAGTCCATGAATCAATACTATTCTTAGGCAAAGAAAGCAACCAATCTTTAGCTCTTCCTCTTAATGAGAAAGGAAACAATTTCAGTTTTATAATATCACCATCTATATCCTTATACTTTTGCATTTCACAAAGTTCAACAAAATTATTAAGATGGGCAGCAGCATCATCAGTACTAACACCAGAAAATTGCTCTCTCATAACAAGATTCAGTAAAGCAGGTTTAATTTCATAGAATTCTGCTGTAGTAGCAGGTGGAGCAATAGGAGTACTTATAAAATCATTATTATTCGTGCTAGTGAAATCACACAACTTAGTATTTTCAGGAGTACCCATTGTAGCAGTAGTAAAAGTAAACTAAGCAAATAGAATAAAATAAAGACAAGTAACTAATTTTTTTGTGTTTTTGATATAGTGCTAGTAAATAAGACAGAAAGTAAAGTAACTAATTTTTTGTGTTTTTTTTAATATGAAGCAAACAAGACAGTAAATAAAGTAAAGTAAAGCAAGACAAAAGCAAAGTAAAGAGATTGGAAGTGGAAACTCCCCTTGCAGCGTGTCTTGATCTCCCCGGCAACGGCGCTGAAAGTGCTTGATGCGCGTAGATGTACACGTCCGTTGGGAACCCCAAGAGGAAGGTATGATGCGCACAATGGCAAGTTTTCCCTCATAAAGAAACCAAGGTTATCGAACCAGTAGGAGCCAAGAAGCACGTGAAGGTTGTTGGTGGAGGAGTGTAGTGCGGCGCAACACCAGTGAAACCGGCGCCAACGTGGAACCTGCACAACACAATCAAAATACTTTGCCCCAACGTAACAGTGAGGTTGTCAATCTCACCGGCTTGCTGAAAAAAAGGATTAAACGTATCAAGTGGAAGATGGTGTTTGTTTGCAAAGAACAGTAAGAACAATGATTGCAGTAGAATGTATTCAGATGTAAAAGAATGGACCGGGTCCACAGTTCACTAGTGGTGTCTCTCCAATAAGATAACTAACATGCTGGGTGAACAAATTACATGTGGGCAATTGACAAATAAAGATTCAATACATATCAACGATGATTACTATGTGATGTAATCAGGGCATTACGACAAAGTACATAGACCGCTATCCAGCATGCATCTATGCCTAAATAATCCACCTTCAGGTTATCATCCGAACCCCCTCCAGTATTAAGTTGTAAACAACAGATAATTGCATTAAGTATGGTGCGTAATGTAATCAACACAAATATCCTTAGACAAAGCATCAATGTTTTATCCCTAGTAGCAACAACACATCCACAACCTTAGAACTTTCTGTCACTGTCCCAGATTCAATGGAGGCATGAACCCACTATCGAGCATAATTACTCCCTCTTGGAGTTACAAGTATCAACTTGGCCAGAGCCTCTACTAGCAACGGAGAGCATGCAAGAACATAAACAACACATATATGATAGATTGATAATCAACTTGACATAATATTCTAGATTCATCGGATCCCACCAAACACAACATGTAGCATTACAAATAGATGATCTTGATCATGTTAGGCAGCTCACAAGATCTAAACAATGATAGCACATGCGGAGAAGACAACCATCTAGCTACTGCTATGGACCCATAGTCCAAGGATGAACTACTCACGCATCAATCCGGAGGCGGGCATGATGATGTAGAGCCCCTCCGGTGATGATTCCCCTCTCGGCAGTGGTGCGAGGCGATCTCCTGAATCCCCCGAGATGGGATTTGGCGGCGGCGGCGTCGGGAAGGTTTTCCGTATCGTGGCTCTCGGTACAGGGGTATTCGCGAAGGCTTTAAGTAGCGGAAGGGTAGGTCGGGGGCGCGCGAGGCCCCACACAACAGGCCACGCGGCAGGGCTGTGCCGCGCCGCCTAGTGTGGCGTCGCCTCGCGGTCCCACTTCCTTTCCCCTCGGTCTTCCTGGAAGCTTCGTGTAAAAATAGGACACTGGCGTTGATTTCGTCCAATTTCGAGATTATTTCCTTACTAGGATTTCTCAAACCAAAACAGCAGAAACAGCAATCGCTTCGGCATCTTGTTAATAGGTTAGTGCCGGAAAATGTATAATAATGTTGTAAAGTATGTATAAAACATTTAAGTATTGTCATAAAAGTAGCGTGGAACATAAGAAATTATAGATACGTTTGAGACGTATCACATGCATATAGCAGCAAGTTTCCCTCAGTATGAAACCAAGGTTTATCGAACCAGTAGGACATGAAGGGCACGTGAAGGTTGTTGGTGGAGGAGTGTAGTGCGGTGATGCGCGTAAATGTACACGTCCGTTGGGAACCCCAAGAGGAAGGTATGATGCGCACAGTGGCAAGTTTTCCCTCGGAAAGAAACCAAGGTTTAATCGAACCAGGAGGAGCCAAGAAGCACGTTGAAGGTTGATGGTGGCGAAATGTGATGCGGCGCAACAACAGGGATTCCCGCCAACGTGGAACTGCACAACAAAACCAAAGTACTTTGCCCCAACGAAACAGTGAGGTTGTCAATCTCACCGGCTTGCTGTAACAAAGGATTAAACGTATCGAGTGGAAGATGTTTGCAAAGAAAGTAAAACAACAATTGCGATAGATTGTATGCTATGTAAAGAATAGGACCGGGGTCCACAGTTCACTAGAGGTGTCTCTCCCATAAGATAAAAGCATGTTGGGTGAACAAATTACAGTCGGGCAATTGACAAATAGAGAAAGGCATAACAATGCATATACATGATATGATAAATATAGTGAGATTTAATTGGGCATTACGACAAAGTACATAGACCGCCATCGCATCTATGCCTAAAAAGTCCACCTTCAGGTTATCATCCGAACCCCATTCAGTATTAAGTTGCTAAGCAACAGACAATTGCATTAAGTATGGTGCGTAATGTAATCGACAACTACATCCTTAGACATAGAATCAATGTTTTATCCCTAGTGGCAACAGCACATCACAACCTTAGAACTTTCTGTCACTGTCCCAGGTGTCAATGAAGGCATGAACCCACTATCGAGCATAAATACTCCCTCTTGGAGTTAAGAGTACAAACTTGGCCAGAGCCTCTAATAACGGAGAGCATGCAAGATCATAAACAACACATAAACAATAGATTGATAATCACCATAATCATAGTACTCTCTATCCATCGGATCCCGACAAACACAACATATAGTATTACATATAGATGATCTTGATCATGTTAGGCAGCTCACAAGATCCAACAATGAAGCACAACAAGGAGAAGACGACCATCTAGCTACTGCTATGGACCCATGGTCCAGGGGTGAACTACTCACTCATCACTCCGGGAGGCGATCATGGCGATGAAGAGTCCTCCGGGAGATGAATCCCTCTCCGGCAGGGTGCCGGAGGCGATCTCCTGAATCCCGAGAGATGGGCGGCGGCGGCGTCTCTGGAAGGTTTTCCGTATCGGCTCTCGGTACTGGGGTTTTCGCGACGGAGACTTTAAGTAGGCGGAAGGTCAACGGGGCCACACGAGGTGCCTGGGGGGTAGGGCCGCGCGGCCAAGGGGCCGCCGCCTATTCCTCTGCCTCGTGTCCACTCTGCTATCTCTTCGGCCTCCTGGAAGCTTCGCAAAAATAGGACCCTGCGAAGATTTCGTCCAATTCCGAGAATATTTCCTAAGATTTCTGAAACCAAAAACAGCAGAAAACAAAACTGTCTCTTCGGCATCTTGTTAATAGGTTAGTTCCGGAAAATGCATAAATATGACATAAATATGCATAAAACATGTAGGTATCATCAATAAAGTGGCATGGAACATAAGAAATTATCGATACGTTGGAGACGTATCAGCATCCCCAAGCTTAGTTGCTCGTCCCGAGCAGGTAAAACGATAACAAAGATAATTTCTGAAGTGACATGCCATCATAATCTTGATCATACTATTTGTAAACATATGTAATGAATGCAGCGATCAAAACAAAAGTAATGACATGAGTAAACAAGTGAATCATATAGCAAAGACTTTTCATGAATAGTACTTCAAGACAAGCATCAATAAGTCTTGCATAAGAGTTAACTCATAAAGCAATAAATCAAAGTAAAGGTGTTGAAGCAACACATAGGAAGATTAAGTTTCAGCGGTTGCTTTCAACTTATAACATGTATATCTCATGGATATTGTCAACATAAAGTAATATAACAAGTGCAATATGCAAGTATGTAGGAATCAATGCACAGTTCACACAAGTGTTTGCTTCTTAAGGTGGAGGAGATAGGTAAACTGACTCAACAATAAAAGTAAAAGAATGGTCCTTCAAGAGGAAAGCATCGATTGCTGTATTTGTGCTAGAGCTTTTATTTTGAAAACATGAAACAATTTTGTCAACGGTAGTAATAAAGCATATGAGTTATGTAAATTATATCTTACAAGTTGCAAGCCTCATGCATAGTATACTAATAGTGCCCGCACCTCGTCCTACTTAGCTTGGACTACCGGATCTTTGCATGCCATGTTTCAACCAAGTGTCACAAAGGGGTACCTCCATGCCGCCTGTACAAAGGTCTAAGGAGAAAGCTCGCATTTTGGATTTCTCGCTCTTGATTATTCTCAACTTAGACATCCATACCGGGACAACATGGACAACAGATAATGGACTCCTCTTAAATGCATAAGCATGTAGCAATGATTATTATTCTCATATGAGATTGAGGATATATGTCCAAACTGAAACTTCAACCATGATTCATGGCTTTAGTTAGCGGCCCAATGTTCTTCTCTAACAATTTTGCATGCTCCAACCACTAAAATGATAGATCCTTCAGACAAGACGGACATGCATAGCAACTCACATGATATTCAACAATAGTTGATGGCGTTCCGCAAAGCATGGTTATCGCACAACAAGCAACTTAATAAAACATAAAGTGCATAAGTACATATTCAATACTACGATAGTTTTTAAGGCTATTTTGTCCCATGAGCTATATATTGCAAAGGTGAATGATGGAATTTTAAAGGTAGCACTCAAGCAATTTACTTTGGAATGGCGGAGAAATACCATGTAGTAGGTAGGTATGGTGGACACAAATGGCATAGTGGTTGGCTCAAGGATTTTGGATGCATGAGAAGTATTCCCTCTCGATACAAGGTTTAGGCTAGCAAGGTTATTTGAAGCAAACTCAAGGATGAACAGGTGCAGCAAAACTCACATAAAAGACATATTGTAAACATTATAAGACTCTACACCGTCTTCCTTGTTGTTCAAAACTCAATACTAGATATTATCTAGACCTTAGAGAGACCAAATATGCAAATCAAATTTTAGCAAGCTCTATGTATTTCTTCATTAATGGGTGCAAAGCATATGATGCAAGAGCTTAAACATGAGCACAACAATTGCCAAGTATCACATTATCCAAGACATTTTAGAATTACTACATGTAGCATTTTTCAATTCCAACCATATAACAATTTAACGAAGAAGAAACTTCGCCTTGAACATTATGAGTAAAGCCTAAGGACACATGTGTCCATATGCAACAGCGTGTCTCTCTCCCACAAAGTGAATGCTAGGATCCATTTATTCAAACAAAACAAAAACAAAAACAAACCGACGCTCCAAGTAAAGAACACAAGATGTGATTGAATAAAAATATAGTTTCAGGGGAGGAACCTGATGATGTTGTCGATGAAGAAGGGGATGCCTTGGGCATCCCCAAGCTTAGACGCTTGAGTCTTCTTAAAATATGCAGGGGTGAACCACCGGGGCATCCCCAAGCTTAGAGCTTTCACTCCTCTTGATCATAGTATATCATACTCCTCTCTTGACCCTTGAAAACTTCCTTCACACCAAACTTCAAGCAAACTCATTAGAGGGTTAGTGCACAATTAATAATTCACATGTTCAGAGGTGGCACAATCATTCTTTACACTTCTGGACATTGCATAAAGCTACTGGACATTAATGGATCAAAGAAATGAATCCAACATAGCAAAAGAGGCAATGCGAAATAAAAGGCAGAATCTAAAAACAGAACAGTCCGTAAAGACGAATTTAAAGCTGGCACTAGACTTGCTCAAATGGAAAAACTCAAAACTAATGAAAGTTGCGTACATATCTGAGGATCACGCTCGTAAATTGGCAGATTTTTTCGAATTTTCTACAGAATGTGCCCAGATTCGTGACAGACAGCAATGCTGTTTCTGCGGCGATCCCAAATATAACATCAACTTTGACATAGAAACTTTACTTGGCACAAAAACATGATAAGGAAAGGTTGCTAAAGTAGTAAACAACTTCCAAGACTCAACAAAACAAAAATTGCTGTAGTAAAAACATGGGTTGTCTCCCATAAGCGCTTTTTCAGCTAGGCGCAGAAAGTGCAAATCAAGTAACATCAAGAGTAGAAGCATCAACATCATAACTTGTTCTAATAATAGAATCAAAAGGCAACTTCATTCTCTTTCTAGGGAAGTGTTCCATACCTTTCTTGAGAGGAAATTGATATTTAATATTACCTTCCCTCATATCAATAACAGCACCAACAGTTCGAAGAAAAGGTCTTCCCAATACAATAGGACAAGATGCATTGCATTCGATATCCAAGACAACAAAATCAACGGGGACAAGGTTATTGTTAACCGTAATGTGCACATTATCAATCCTCCCCAAAGGTTTCTTTTTAACATTATCGGCAAGATTAACATCCAAATAACAATTCTTCAATGGTGGCAAGTCAAGCATATCATAAATCTTTTTAGGCATAACAGAAATACTTGCACCAAGATCACATAAAGCATTACATTCAAAATCATTGAATTTCATTTTAATGATGGGCTCCCAACCATCTTCTAACTTTCTAGGAATAGAAGTTTCAAGTTTTAATTTCTCTTCTCTAGCTTTTATGAGAGCATTTGTAATATGTTTTGTAAATGCTAAATTTATAGCACTAGCATTAGGACTTTTAGCAAGTTTTTGTAAGAACTTTATAACTTCAGAGATGTGGCAATCATCAAAATCTAAATCATTATGAGCTACAGCAATGGGATCATTGTTCCCAAGGTTGGAAAAAATTCAGCAGTTTTATCACAAGCAGTTTCAGCAGTTTTAGCAATTTCAGGCAGTTTTGTTCGCTTTGCACTAGGAGTAGAAACATTGCCAACACCAATTATTTTACCATTGATAGTAGGAGGTGCAGCAACATGTGAAGAATTAGCATTACTAGTGGTGGTAATAGTCCAAACTTTAGCTACATTATTCTTTTTAGCTAGTTTTTCATTTTCTTCTCTATCCCACCTAGCACGCAGTTCAGCCATTAATCTTATATTCTCATTAATTCTAACTTGGATGGCATTTGCTGTAGTAGTAATCTTACTATCAATATCATCAGGTTTAGCAGCCATTTTATTAATTAAAGAAGATTGTGATGCAGACATGTATGAGATTCGGGTTTCAGCATTTGAAATTTTAGTTTGCAGACCAGAAATCTCCCTATTCAAGTTTTCAAGTTGATTTCCTATATTTTTCAACAAGGTAGATTGTTCATTCATAGTTTTAGTAAACAATTGATTTTGCTCATATTGTGATTGCATAAAGTTTTTAGTGGATCTTTCAATTCCTAGCATCCTTTCCTCATATCTACCATAATCATTACCACTAGCAGGATATGGCCTATAGTTATTACCAGAGTTGTTCCTATAAGCATTGTTGTTGAAATTATTATTTTTAATGAAATTCACATCAACATTTTCTTCTTGAGCAATCAATGAAGCTAAAGGAACATTATTTGGATCAACATTAGATCTACCATTCACAAGCATAGACATAATCACATCAATCTTATCACTCAAGGAAGAGGTTTCTTCAACAGAATTTACCTTCTTACCTTGTGGAGCTCTTTCCGTGTGCCATTCAGAGTAATTTATCATCATATCATCAAGAAGTTTTGTAGCCGCCCCCAATGTGATGGACATAAAGGTACCTCCAGCAGCTGAATCCAATAAATTCCGTGAAGAAAAATTTAGTCCTGCATAGAAGGTTTGGATGATCATCCAAGTAGTCAGTCCATGGGTTGGGCAATTCTTTACCAAAGTTTTCATTCTCTCCCATGCTTGAGCAACATGTTCAGTATCTAATTGTTTAAAATTCATTATGCTACTTCTCAAAGATATAATTTTAGCGGGAGGATAATATCTACCAATAAAAGCATCCTTGCATTTAATCCATGAATCAATACTATTCTTAGGCAAAGATAGCAACCAATCTTTAGCTCTTCCTCTTAATGAGAAAGGAAACACTTTCAATTTAATAATATCACCATCTACATCTTTATACTTTTGCATTTCACAAAGTTCAACAAAATTATTGAGATGGGCAGCAGCATCATCAGAACTAACACCAGAAAATTGATCTCTCATGACAAGATTTAGTAAAGCAGGTTTAATTTCAAAGAATTCTGCTGTAGTAGCAGGTGGAGCAATAGGTGTGCATAGGAAATCATTATTATTTGCATTTGTGAAGTCACACAACTTAGTATTCTCAGGGGTATTCATTTTAGCAACGGTAAATAAAACAAACTAGATAAAGTAAATGCAAGTAACTAATTTTTTTGTGTTTTTAATATAGAGAGCAAGACAATAAATAAAGTAAAACTAGCAACTAATTTTTTTGTGTTTTGTTTAGGTGCAGCAAACAAAGTAGTAAATAAAATAAAGCAAGACAAAAACAAAGTAAAGAGATTGAGAAGTGGAGACTCCCCTTGCAGCGTGTCTTGATCTCCCCGCAACGGCGCCAGAAAACAGGCTTGATGCGCGTAATGTACACGTCCGTTGGGAACCCCAAGAGGAAGGTATGATGCGCACAGTGGCAAGTTTTCCCTCAGAAAGAAACCAAGGTTTAATCGAACCAGGAGGAGCCAAGAAGCACGTTGAAGGTTGATGGTGGCGAAATGTGATGGCGCAACAACAGGATTCCGGCGCCAACGTGGAATCTGCACAACAAACCAAAGTACTTTGCCTCAACGAAACAGTGAGGTTGTCAATCTCACCGGCTTGCTGTAACAAAGGATTAAACGTATCAGTGGAAGATGTTTGCAAAGAAAACAGTAAACACAATTGCAGTGTATGCTATGTAAAGAATAGGACCGGGGTCCACAGTCACTAGAGGTGTCTCTCCCATAAGATAAAAGCATGTTGGGTGAACAAATTACAGTCGGGCAATTGACAAATAGAGAAAGGCATAACAATGCATATACATGATATGATAAATATAGTGAGATTTAATTGGGCATTACGACAAAGTACATAGACCGCCATCCAACTGCATCTATGCCTAAAAAGTCCACCTTCAGGTTATCATCCGAACCCCATTCAGTATTAAGTTGCTAAGCAACAGACAATTGCATTAAGTATGGTGCGTAATGTAATCGACAACTACATCCTTAGACATAGAATCAATGTTTTATCCCTAGTGGCAACAGCACATCACAACCTTAGAACTTCTGTCACTGTCCCAGGTGTCAATGAAGGCATGAACCCACTATCGAGCATAAATACTCCCTCTTGGAGTTAAGAGTACAAACTTGGCCAGAGCCTCTACTAATAACGGAGAGCATGCAAGATCATAAACAACACATAAACAATAGATTGATAATCACCATAATCATAGTACTCTCTATCCATCGGATCCGACAAACACAACATATAGTATTACATATAGATGATCTTGATCATGTTAGGCAGCTCACAAGATCCAACAATGAAGCACAACAAGGAGAAGACGACCATCTAGCTACTGCTATGGACCCATGGTCCAGGGGTGAACTACTCACTCATCACTCCGGAGGCGATCATGGCGATGAAGAGTCCTCCGGGAGATGAATCCCTCTCCGCAGGGTGCCGGAGGCGATCTCCTGAATCCCCGAGATGGGATTCGCGGCGGCGGCGTCTCTGGAAGGTTTTCCGTATCGTGGCTCTCGGACTGGTTTTGCGACGGAGACTTTAAGTAGGCGAGAAGGTCAACGCGGGGGCCACACGAGGTGCCCGGGGTAGGGCCGCGCGGCCAAGGGCCAGCCGCGCCGCCCTATCCCCCGGCTGCCTCGTGGCCCCACTCGTTATCTCTTCGGTCTTCTGGAAGCTTCGTGCAAAAATAGGACCCTGGGCGAAGATTTCGTCCAATTCCAGAATATTTCCTTACTAGGATTTCTGAAACCAAAACAGCAGAAAACAGCAACTGCTCTTCGGCATCTTGTTAATAGGTTAGTTCCAGAAAATGCATAAATATGACATATAATGTGCATAAAACATGTAGGTATCATCAATAAAGTGGCATGGAACATAAGAAATTATCGATACGTTGGAGACGTATCATGCGGCGCAACACCAGTGATTCCGGCGCCAACGTGGAACCTGCACAACATAAATCAAAATACTTTGCCCCAACGTAACAGTGAGGTTGTCAATCTCACCGGCTTTGAAAACAAAGGATTAAACGTATGGTGTGGAGAATGATGTTTGTTTTGCGAAGAACAACAGAGAACAGAGATTGCAGTAGATTGTATTTCAGATGTAAAAGAATGGACCGGGGTCCACAGTTCACTAGTGGTGTCTCCAATAAGATAAATAGCATGCTGGGTGAACAAATTACAGGTGGGCAATTGACAAATAAAGATTCATATACATATCATGATGATCACTATGAGATTTAATCAGGGCATTACGACAAAGAACATAGACCGCCATCCAGCATGCATCTATGCCTAAAAAGTCCACCTTCAGGTTAGCATCCGCACCCCTTCCAGTATTAAGTTGCAAACAACAGACAATTGCATTAAGTATGGTGCGTAATGTAATCAACACAAACACTACAAGAAAAGTTGCCATGGCCGACGAAGTTGAAGTCGCGCCGTGGTTGCTGGTGTACCATGGCCGACGATTTTGGTCCCTCCGTGGTGCATGTCAAAAAAAATTTTTTTTTCGTTTTTGAGGCCACCTAGCCCGACGAAAGCGGCCAAAACGTGGCGTATGGTGGCCCGGGACGTGGTGCATCTCGAAATCTCGGGTTCGCCGGCCGAGTCAACGCAAATCCGCACCGCCGAGGGATGTAGGGCCCAGATGGCAGCCTCTCTGGCATTGTTTTTTTTCTACATCGCGCCATCTCGTTCAACGTTCTCCGATCGAGCCGTTTACGATGCAGGATCATGGGTCCCGCATGTCATCCTCTATGAACCAAAATTCTTTCTATTCTTGGATTTTTTTGACCCCCTGATTTCTGGCTACTTCCTTTTTCTTTTGATCCCTTGCCGCCTTGGAAACGTTGAGACGCTGCTGCTAAATGGGACCCGCATGTCATCCTCTATGTGCAATCAACTTTCTTTTCTTGGAGTTTTTTTGGCACCTCAAATTTGGTCACTTGCCTTTTTCTTTCGATCCCTGCCGCCTCTCAAACGGTGATACCGCTGCTGCTAACGGGACCCGCATGTCATCCTCTATGTACTATAAAACTTTCTTTTCCTGGATTATTTTTGGCACCTCAAATTTGGTCACTTGCCTTTTTCTTTCGATCCCCTCCGCCTCTCAAACGGTGATACCGCTGCTGCTAACTGGGACCCGCATGTCATCCTCTATGTACTATAAAACTTTCTTTTCTTGAATTATTTTTGGCACCTCATATTTGGTCACTTACCTTTTTCTTTCGATCCCCTGCCGCCTCTCAAACTGATACCGCTGCTGCTAAATGGGACCCGCATGTCATCCTCTATGTACTATAAAACTTTCTTTTCTTGGATTTTTTTGGCACCTCATATTTGGTCACTTGACTTTTTCTTTCGATCACCTGCTGCCTCTCAAACAGTGATACCGCTGCTGCTAAATGGGACCCGCATGTCATCCTCTATGTACTATAAAACTTTCTTTTCTTGAATTATTTTTGGCTCCTGATATTTTTTCACTTGCCTTTTTCTTTCGATCTCATGCCACGTTTGAAACGTTGAGGAACCTGCAGGCTCATGGGACCCGCATGTCATCCTCTATGTACTATAAAAGTTCTTTTTCTTGGTTTTTTTTCACCATCTGATTTTTGGCAATTTCTTTTTTTCTTTTGATCCCCTGCCGCCTCTCAAACGGTGATACCGCTGCTGCTAAATGGGACCCGCATGTCATCCCTCTATGTACTATAAAACTTTCTTTTCTTGAATTATTTTTGGCTCCTGATATTTTTTCACTTGCCTTTTTCTTTCGATCTCATGCCACGTTTGAAACGTTGAGGAACCTGCAGGCTCATGGGACCCGCATGTCATCCTCTATGTACTATAAAAGTTCTTTTTCTTGGTTTTTTTTCACCATCTGATTTTTGGCAATTTCTTTTTTCTTTTGATCCCCTGCCGCCTCTCAAACGGTGATACCGCTGCTGCTAAATGGGACCCGCATGTCATCCTCTATGTACTATAAAACTTTCTTTTCTTGAATTATTTTTGGCTCCTGATATTTTTTCACTTGCCTTTTTCTTTCGATCTCATGCCACGTTTGAAACGTTGAGGAACCTGCAGGCTCATGGGACCCGCATGTCATCCTCTATGTACTATAAAAGTTCTTTTTCTTGGTTTTTTTTCACCATCTGATTTTTGGCTTGCCTTTTTCTTTTGATCCCCTGCCCCCTTTGAAACGTTGAGTAAGCTGTTGGCTCAAGGGACCCGCATGTCATCCTCTATGTCCATCAACTTTCCTTTCTTGGATTTTTTTTCACCCCCTAATTACTAGCTACTTTCTTTTTCTTTTGATCTCAAGCCGCATTACAAACATTGAGACCGCTGCTGCAAAATGGGACCCACATGTCATCCTCTATGTACAATAAAGTTTCTTTTCTTGGATTATCTTTGCTCCCTGATATTTTGTCACTTGCCTTTTTCTTCGATCTCATGCCGCCTTTGAAACGTTGAGTAAGCTGCTGGCTCATGGGTCCCGCATGTCATCCTCTACGAACAATAAAAGTTTCCTTTCTTGGAGTTATTTTTGACCCCTAATTTCTGGCTATTTGCCTTTTTCTTTGGATCTCTGCCCCTTTGAAACGATGAGGACGCTGTTGGCAGGTCGGTCCCACAAGTCATCCTCTATGAACAATAAAAGTTTCCTTTGATGGATTTTTTTGAACCCCTAATTAATTTCTGGATATTTCCTTTTTTTTTCTTTTGATCCCCTGCCGCCTTGGAATCGTTGAGGATGCTGCTGCCTCATGGGTCCCGCATGTCATCCTCTCAGAACGGTAAATGTTTATTTTCTTGGATATTGTTTACCAAATGATTTTTGGCTTATTTTTTCTTTCGATATCCTGCCGCCTTTAAAACGTTGAGGACGCTGCTGGCTCACGGGTCCCACATGTCAGCCTCTATGAACAATAAGCGCTGAGGACGCTGCTGCCTCATGGGTCCCGCATGTCATCCTCTCAGAACGAAAATGTTTCTTTTCTTGGATTTTTTACCAACAGATTTTTGGTTTATTTTTTCTTTCCATCCCCTGCCGCCTTTAAAACGACGCTGCTGGCTCATGGGTCCACGATGTCAGCCTCCCCGTACAAGAAACATGTGATATCTTGATTATTTTGCAGACAATAAACAGTGTATTGCGCTCTGAGCTATTGCAAACGGATAAATTAAATCTTTATTTTTACAACATATATCTTGAATCTCCTTGTTTTTTGTTTTGGCGAAGCATAGGACTTTCCTGTTTTTTTTTTTGAGAAAAATCCGAACTATCATGTTCTGGAGTGGGCTGAAATTGTACGTGTCCAAAGGCCCAGAAGGATAGTTCGAAGGCCCAGATGTCTAGATGCAGCCCAATTGAAATCTTTCTTTTCTTGGATTTTCACCCCCTGATTTCTGGCTACTTCATTTTTCTTTTGGTCCTGTGCCGCCTTGGAAACGTTCAGACCGCTGCTGCAAAATGGGACCCGCATGTCATCCTCTATGTACAATAAAGTTTCTTTTCTTGGATTATTTTTGGCTCCTGATATTTGGTCACTTGCCTTTTTCTTTCGATCTCATGCCACGTTTGGAACGTTGAGGAACCTGCTGGCTCATGGGACCCGCATGTCATCCTCTATGTACAATAAAAGTTTGATTTCTTGGATTTTTTCACCCTCTGATTTTTGGCTATTTCCTTTTTCTTTTGATCCTGCCGCCTTTGAAACGTTCAGTAAGCTGCTGGCTCATAGGTCCCACATGTCAGCTGTATGAACGATAAAGCTTTCTTTTTTGGAGTTTTTTTGACCCCCTAATTTCTGGCTACTTTCTTTTTCTTTTGATCTCAAGCCGCATTTGAAACGTTGGGACCGCTGCTGCAAAATGGGACCCGCATGTCATCCTCTATGTACAATAAAGTTTCTTTTCTTGGATTATTTTTGGCTCTGATATTTGGTCACTTGCCTTTTTCCTTCGATCCCATGCCACGTTTGAAACGTTGAGGAACCTGCTGGCTCATGGGACCCGCATGTCATCCTCTATGTACTACAAAAGTTTATTTTCTTGGGTTTTTTTCACTCTCTGATTTTTGGCTATTTCCTTTTCTTTTGATCCCTCGCCTTGGAAACGTTGAGTAGGCTGCAAACTCGTGGGACCCGCATGTCATCCTCTATGTACAATCAATTTTCTTTTCTTGGAGTTTTTTTACCCCCTAATTTCTGGCTACTTTCTTTTTCTTTTGATCTCAAACCGCATTTGAAACGTTGGGACAGCATGTCATCCTCTATGTACAATAAAAGTTTCTTTTTTTGGATTATTTTTCACCCTCTGATTTTTGGTCACTTGCCTTTTTCTTTCGATCTCATGCCGCCCTTGAAAACGTTGAGGAACCTGCTGGCCCATGGGACCCACATGTCATCCTCTATGTACTATAAAAGTTTCTTTTCTTTGATTTTTTCACCCTCTGATCTTTGGCTATTTCCTTTTTCTTTTCATCCCCTGCCGCCTTGGAAACGTTAGTAAGCTGCTGACTGGTGGGACCCGCATGTCATCCTCTATGTACAATCAAGTCTCTTTTCTTGGATTTTTTTTTACCCCCTTATTTTTGGTCACTTGCCTTTTTCTTTCGATCTCATGCAGCCTCTGAAACGTTGAGAAGCTGCTGGCTCATGGGACCCACATGTCATCCTCGATACTATAAAAGTTTCTTTTCTTGGATTTTTTCACCCTCTTATTTTTGGCTGTTTCCTTTTTCTTTTGATCCCCTGCCGCCTTGGAAACATTGATTAAGCTGCTGACACAAGGGGCCCGCATGTCATCCTCTATGTACAATCAACTTGCAAGATCTTGGGGCGGAAGAGCTTGTATAAGTGGGACCCATATGTCATCCTCTATGTACAATAAAAGTTTCTTTTTCTTGGATTATTTTTTGCTCCTGGTATTTGGTCTCTTTCCTTTTTCTTTCGATCTCATGCCGCCTCTGAAACGTTGAGTAAGGTGCTGGGTCATGGGACCCGCATGCCATCCTCTATGTACAATCAACTTTCTTTTCTGGGAGTTTTTTTACCCCTAATTTCTGGCTACTCTTTTTCTTTTGATCTCAAGCCGCATTTGAAACGTTGACACCGCTGCTGCAAAATGGGACCCGCATGTCATCTTTTATGTACAATAAAGTTTCTTTTCTTGGATTATTTTTGGCTCCTGATATTTGGTCACTTGTCTTTTTCTTTCGATCTCATGCCCCCTTTGAAACGTTGAGGAAGCTGCTAGCGCATGGGTCCCGCATGTCATACTCTATGAACAATAAAAGTTTCCTTCCTTGGAGTTATTGTTTACCGCTAATTTCTGGCTACTTCCTTTTTTCTTTTGATCCCCTGCCGCCTTGGAAACGTTGAGTAAGATGCTGACACAAGGGGCCCGCATGTCATCCTCTATGTACAATCAACTTGCAAGATCTTGGAGCGAAAGAGCTTGTATAAGTGGGACCCATATGTCATCATCTATGTACAATAAAAGTTTCTTTTCTTGGATTATTTTTTGCTCCTGATATTTGGTCACTTTCCTTTTTCTTTCTATCTCATGCCGCCACTGAAACGTTGAGTAAGGTGCTGGCTCATGGGACTGTACAATAAAGTTTCATTTCTTAGATTTTTTTTACCCATTGATTTTTGCTAACTTGCCTTTTTCTTTTCGATCATATGCCGCCTTTGAAATTGAGGTCGCCGCTGGCTCATGAGTCCCACAAGTCAGCCTCTATGAACAATAAACCTTTCCTTTGTTGTATTTTTTTTACCCCTAATTTCTGGCTATTTGCCTTTTTCTTTTGATCCCCTGCGGCCTTTGAAACGATGAGGACGCTGCTGGCAGGTCGGTCCCACATGTCATCCTCTATGAAGAATATAAGTTTCCTTTTTGGATTTATTTTTGACCCCTAATTTCTGGCTATTTGCCTTTTTCTTCTGATCCCTGCCGACTTCGAAATGATGAGGATGCAGCTGGCAGATCGGTCCCACATGTCAGCCTCTATGAACAATAAATGTTTCCTTTGTAGGATTTATTTTTTACCCCTATTTTCGGGCTACTTGCCTTTTTCTTTGAAACGTTGAGGACGGTACTGTCTCATGGGTCCCACATGGCATCCTCTCTGAACGATAAACCTTCATTTCTTGTTAACGACAGGTTTATCAGTATTATTTTCGCAGACTAATACAAGCTCTTTGGCTCCAAGATCTTGCAAGTTGATAGATTAAATCAAGGAATTATTAGGATATGTTTTAAATTTCAAATCCACTTTATGAATTTTTAAAAATACCGTTATCCATGTGGGTATGGAGCGATCAAGGATTTTCATATTGGGCATGAGCAGTTTCAAAAATTGGAACCCTATAATTCAAAATAAATAAAAACAACTTTTATGTAGAATCTCCGTGTATTTTTTTTTGCCAATCATAGGATCTGTGTTTCATTAGAAAAGGGCCGAAATTGCATGAGCAGAAAGGCCCATTTGTAGTTATTGGGCTTCGACAGCCGGAGCAAGTAGGCCGAGAGCAATTACCATGTAGATGGCCGTTGGCAACCCAAAGTGAAATATTGGGCCCAACAGGGGAATGCTGAACAGTACTATTTTCTAATTGGAAGGTGGTACATGGCGTAATCCTGCCAAAAAAAAAGATGGACACGGGTTGCTGAAATTTGCCCATCTGCGCCTAATATCGCCGCCGCGGCTCCGCTTCCGCCGCCGCCGCCATGCCTCGTCTCGCGTCGAGCTCGCGGTACTGCCGCGTCTCGGGCACGGGGTACCGCGGCGTCCGCGCGCGCCCCAAAGGTACGTATTACGCGGAGATACGTGACGGCGGCGAGCGCATCGGCCTCGGCACCTACGAGACCGCGCACGAGGCCGCGCGCGCGTACGACGCCGTGGCGTGGCGGCTCGGGCGCCCGCGATCGTCGATGAATTTCCATGACGTGTGGACGCGCCAGCAGGCCGAGGATCTCGCGCCGCCGCCGTACATCGTTAGACAGGAGGAACAGCACCGCCGCCGCGAGACGGAGCGCCGTTTGCGCATCGCCGAGCGGGACGAGCGCGCGGCGCGCGAGTGGGCGGCCCGCTTCCCCGAGGACGTTGCCGCCGAGAACGAGCACTTCCGCAGACGGAGGGCGGAGAAGGCGACGAGGCGGGCAGCGAAGAAGGAGGACCGCGCACGACGGAGGGCGGAGAAGGCGACGAAGCGGGCCTTCATCGAAGCGCAGCTCGCCGGGCCGACCACCATTGGCGAGGACGACCCCCGTTGGATTGACCTCTTCTCGTCGGATCCGGTGTCGGGCACGACACCGGACTCGTCAGATGTCGAGTTTTAGTTTAGTTTTATCGCACTACTTTGTACAAATATGAACTACGGAGTATCTATCAAGCTAATTTTATCCTATTTTATGTCTATTTCTAGTCTTTGTTTGATCTTCTGTTTTACTGCACTCTATTTTTCATTATATTCTGTTTTTGGCGCTGCATTTATAGCGCCTCTGAAAATACGCTGTTTCAGCCCTGCATTTGGCCGCCACAGTTTGCAGCTTCCGGTGAAGCTATTGCCGGCTCCATGCGCAGCATCAGCCATTCAGCCCACAGCGCCTAAATATAGAGCCACTGCTGGAGTTGCTGTAATATGTTTGTCAGCAGGAGCTTACCTAATTAGTTAAAAAAAAGATGTTCAGCGTGGGATTCGAAAAAAAGATCTTCATGTTTTTTTCCTAGCTATCCTAGTTCGGACTTTTCATTGTGTTGGCTAGTGCATGAAGCTTGACACCTGTATTATGTGATCCTGATATGAGGATAAGAACACCTTCAGGTTGCATTGCTAATGGTGTCTACTGCAGCAGTGGCGTACCTTCAATGGAGACTGATGCAAGAGAGTTGGTACTGGTGAACCTGCACCTGACATCATCGTGCCACCTGAAGTAGGTTGTGTATTGGGATTAGACTGATAAGCATAGCACCTTGCAAAGAACAAGATGCTGCTAGTGTTGGTTAACGTGATTTTACGACAAAAGTCATGTATGCTCAACAGGTGCCGTACCTAGTTTGGATATTGTGTTGTTACCCTTTTGTGGTTTGGTGTTTGTCCAACAGAGAAAGCTACTCTTTTCCCGTGTAAGTGTTATTATGTGAACAAAAGTTGTATGTACATATATATCGGTCAGAGAACCAAGATTGCATATTCTTGCCTGGTTATAACACATAAGTCATAATAACAATTAAAGAGAAAAGGAACATTTGCCTTTGCAATGTGATTGTGCCAAGTAGATTAGACAACCAACCACAAACATTACAGGTCAACAGCCAAACGCATGCGAAAGTCCTAAGGTAAGCTCCATAATACATGTTGAAACCAAAAGCCTAGAAACCATAAGAAAGGTAGCTCCACATCACAGTTCCACGACAGCAGCATACTGATCATAAAACATATATCAAGTCAGGACAGCTGCACCACTGGGTAAGCATCCATGGGGTCTGGCTCAAGAGCGAAGACTGTGTGAATGCTGCAAAATGTGGCTCTTGCCTCACCCCACCCATACATCTTATCATGGAACCTTACCAAATCAGCATGAATCATCTTGACATAAACATAGCTCCTCTCTCCATGCTGATGGGATTGAACAATGCGCCAGTTGCAGTGCTTCAGCTTGTCAAACAGTATGCAGGAGATGACGAAGCATGCTGGCTGGTCTTTTGTAGTGACAATGGCTTGGAGTAGCTGGTCCTGTGAACCACCCAACTGGATCTTTAGAGCTTGAAGGACAGTCCGTGCTATATAAGCTACCGTTGCTGACTTCAGCTCAGAATCAGGTGAATGACAGCTGACATCTTGTCCTAGAGATGCAGATCCTTCTTGATCATCACCACTACTTACAGGTGCGTCAGGTTCAACAGAAGGCACATCAGGTACATGCTCCGGTTCATAGGAGTCGGTAGCACGGTAGAACCTAAAGGGATAGTAGGACCAGATATGTTCTCGGACAGGACCGCTTGCTGAAATCTCTACAATACCAGCTCCAGGTAGACCACTAGTCTCTACAGAGGGTAAACCACCAATATCCACTTCAGTTAGAGGCTCTACCCTACCAGCTCCAGGTCCACCACCAGTCAGTACTCTGGGCAGGACGGGTTTTAACAATGCAAAACATACTTCAGGTGCAGGATCATCAGTAGCAACTCCAGCATCAGCACCAGTTATATCGGTCTTGACAATAGGTAAACCGTTTTGCTCCAGTTCAGAGAATTCCCGTGGCACGACACCGTTCACTAGAGGCTCTACACTAGCAGCTCCAGCTGCACCACCAGTTTCTACAGCAGGGGGTAAACCCAATCCACAACCTTCTTCATGTGACACGATGATGCCAGGTATAGGCTCATCAGTACCAGGTCCAGCTGCATCAGTCTCCATAGACAGTAAACAAGGTGGCGTCGGAGGTTTAAAAGACTGGCATGCCATTTCACCTTTGTCATCAGACAATATAGAGTTTTCTTCAACTCTATGTTTCTGCAATAATAAGCACATGAACAGAAATTAGACCAGAGCATCTAGCCATCTAACAGGGGCAGCGGCAAAACAAGCGTCGGTCCATATGTTTACCTTGTCATCTGGGATATCAGAACACACAGATTTAGAAGTCATTTCACATAGCATCCGCTTTTTCGTTCCTTCCCCTACGTCCATCTGGAATAAGTAATACTATTGATCACATAAAACTAATTAATCAAATATATGCATATGTTGAGAAGTTTGCACGGCAAATTGTGGATTCTGCTTTTATCACCTACGAATCGTCGTTCTATATATTTACCTTGTTATCTGGGATATCAGAAGTCAAAGAATGAGAAGTCATCTCACTAAGTATCGGTTTTTTCGCTCTTTCCCCTCCATCCATCTGCAATAAGAAGTACTATTGATCACATAAAGCCAATTCATTGAATATATGCATATGTTGAGAAGTTTGCACAACAAATTGTGGATTCTACTTCCAATCACCAAGTAATCTCGTGAGAAATGCATGATCAAGATATGTTTCTCCCTCTTGATCGACATCTGCATCTCCATTAAGACTAATCATCGTGCGATGGTGCTAGCGCATACACTTCCAATCACCAGACAAGCAAAAAATTGTTGATTCTAGTAATGCTTAATCAGCAGTGGCCATGGAACGACCACAGATCGACCAAGCAAAAAAATAAATCATCAGCCTACTGACCACCAGGCAAAACAAACTAGGCCCATACATGGCCTCACAAATCATCATCAAACGTCGATCAAACTAGCAAGTTTGAACATGGATTACTAATTTATTTTCTGATAAAGTGAGTATATTAATATCGAAAGATATTGATTACACTGAGCCTCTGCAACAACGCAATACCTTACTGGTAGTACGGATGCACATGGATTCCTAATACTCCCTCTGTTCGGTTTTAATTAGTCGACGAGAGGGAGAGAAGAAAATGAACTGTCGATGCTTTCAACTAGAGTCAATTAAATACGAACGGAAGAAGTACGTAGTAGTATTGACAAATATCCGGATCTAGTCTAAAAACAAATTGGCATGTAAATCCTAGTAGTCTACTAAACTAGGATCAATACCCTAGATTAGGGTTGCAAGCGGCGTCCGCGAATCGTCCCGCAAAGCAGAAAATTAGAGCAAATAGTGGTTGAGATTAGAGCAGATTTAAAGCACTCGCACTGAAACTAGCTAGCCCGCTACCCACCCCGCTTGACACCCTGCCCTAGATGTGAATCTACACCAAATATTCAAACAAGGATGAGCAACCGCCAATAAAATTTTATCCGCACATCATCATCTCTACCATACAAAAGGGTATGGTGATTTCACATACAGCCATTGTTGCCGCGGGACGAGGATGAGTGATGCGCCGCGGAGAAGGTGCCTCACGCCTCTGTCGCCGCCGCCGTCGAAGAGGAAGTCGAAGCCGCGCGATTGTGGTCCGTCGCCGATATGGAGGTGGAGCTACTAGGGAAGAGATGGAGGTGGAGGTGGAGAGGGAGTGATGGTTTGTACTAGTGGCGGCCGGTGAGATAGTTATAAATACAGCCTCTCTCTCTTTTTTGGCAAGGAATGCAGCTTCTCTTGGAAGGCAACGAGGCAACGCACTCCAGATTATTATAATAATATGGACGGAGAAATTTGGTCGCATCTGTGTTGTCTTGTCAAATGAATCACCAGGATTTGCTTTTAGTACTCCAGATTTGGGCGACCCAAGGAAGTAGAGATAGTAATGTACGCCATCTAGCTGCACGCTATCAAATCAAATAAATGGTCATGCCATTTACTTTTAAGATGGTGCAGCAGTTATTCTGACCAAAGAAACATGCACGTCTGCTGATTATTTCTGATGGGTATACATTTACCGTCCGCTAGCAAAGATTGTTTGGCACATTGTTCTTATGGCTTTCAACATCACACCCCTTAATAATATTATTAATCAATGTTTGGGCAATCAATTGAGTGTGTTAATAAAAAATTAAAACCCACAAATCCAACTGTACTATTTTTAGGACCATATGAAAGACAAGGAATGATTTTAAATGCCATATGGAGTACCTCCAACCATGTGAAATATGGTTCTGTCATGCAGGTGATACCCATGGCTTCGCATTGGATCTGTATGTTGTCCTACATACAGTCAACTATGAAGTACCACGATTTGGTTTTTGGGTGCAACCGGCTAGAGAATGATGCACGGGTTTGTACAGCCAGTACAATTCACATTAAGATTTTCTGATAGGATGTTGATGTGTATATGTAAGAATCATACACTAGAATGTCTTCTATGTTTAGATGGTTGATCTACGTTTATACTTTCTGTGAACCATGAGGTTAAGACCTTTGTACTGTAATAAAGATTGCTAAATAACAGTATATATGTATGCCTCTAGGGACACTGAAACAGCCAAACAACCATGCATGTGTATAGACCGTATTTGATCAAATTAAAAGAAGCGCCTGGGTTCATGCAAATAGCATAAATTTATCACCTAAGTACATTAGCTATAAATAGTTAAATAGGAGTCAAGACCAACTGAGCTAGCTAGTAGTATGATCCTACTATTACATAAATATCCCTAACTCTGATTGTCTTTGTTCCAGTCCAGCGCGTTGGTGTAGCTTGGGATGAACCAAAACCCCGTATGCCAGTTGGCCCCTGGACCGCTGCTTGAGAAAGATATGCTTTGGTGGTCTTCGCCATTTAGACTGAAGCGGAAAATTTCTTGATGTGATGTGTCAAACTGAGAGCCAATGGCCTGAGGCGTGGTGTAGATGCAGTTTCTTCTTGTCAAATATCCTGGGGGAAATGTTGCACCACCCACTGGCATGAAAATCGGATAGTTCAACCCAAGGAACATAGAATAGTCTCCAAGATTAGTAACCCTTTCCCACGGGTTGGCTGGAAGTAACCGACTAGTGTCATTCGAGAATACAATGCAGGTATACCCCGAATAGCTGTGAACAGCGCGACCGCAATGGACAGAAGGGGTACTATCATAATGAGTTGGAGCACCGTCAGCGTCAAAATCCATTACGCCACGTGCATAGACCAGGAGAAGTCTAGAACGATCTTGAGATCTTGCCAGCCACCACGTACGACTATTAGAGTCAAAATCATCATCGTCATCAAATCCAGCCGTCCACGGAATGAATGGAGCAGGGAGCACTATAGGACCTTGAAAAAGGAAAGAACACGTCACATGAAAATATATTTCATGATTTATCTACTAGTGATATTGATTTGATATTGGGATGCCAATACTAGTACTTTATAAAATCATGGTCGAACATAAGATGGTTTGAAATATATTTCGAACATCTTGGTAAAACTTCATATGGATTTAAAACATGTTCCCGAAAATATTGGTCCAAATTTTAGATGGTTTGAATATAGTACTCCTTATTCTCTAGAACCGGGGGAATATAAACAAATGAAAGTTTTTATCAATATTGCATGGCACCTTTATTGATTCTATTTCTACTCTACCTTAAATTTTCTAGGGAGTAATAATAAAGAAACTTAATTACTAGGGGGCCTTTTTCCTAAGGAACAACATGCACATTAGACCATACTAAAATTCCTATAGATGTTAAATTCTATATATGTCCATACCACAAGAGGGTTATGGTGTGCGCCTATGGAATTCCTTTAAGCCAAAAGATGCCAAGACAGTTCAACAAATAAGAGGTGAAATACTATATAAGTTACGTATATAAAAAAGATAGGGAGGAAATGTTACCAAATTGATTAGGATCCCATGCATAAACATTTCCAAGCTCAGTAACGGCGAACACAAGTCCGTTATGTATAATTGCATCGCAGTATATGGCGCCGTACTGAAACTGGTTTTCAAGAAATATCCATGCACGAGGATATTCGCCATGGAGGTAGGCAATTGCAAAGTCGAAGATTGCGACAAGGGAGAAATCTTGATACCCCCTAGCAGCTGTAGGAACTTGGCAAATAGCTATCTTCTGCAGTCGAATAGCAGAACGCTGATACTCGAATATAAGTGGATTGTGTGTGGTTTCCAACTTGTCCCTCAAAGATGGAAGCTTAATCTTGCGATGAGTGTAGACATTGAGGAGGTTCCACTTGCCTTCGGGGCCAACCATGGCGATCCAATCTCCATTGGCGCCTGCCCGCTCCTCATCCTTACCGTGTGGCATTAGGCCATCATAGGAGAACCTGTCCAGCGGCAGTAGTTTGCACTTGCTGTGCACCGGCAAATCCTCCTTGAACACCGCCCATGGTTTATCCGCCGGGTCACAACAGAGAACACACGGAAGGCCAAACGGCTGAGAAGCAGGCAGAGTGGCACTGTATTTGGCTGACTGAAGAATACTTTTGGAGGAACCGACTAGGGACGCGGCGGTGATGGCGTCGCACTGGCTGATGAGCACTTCAAGGGGGCCTTCCGTAAACACCTTGTGAAACAGCCCAGATCCACAGACCCTGCTCGATTTCGCCATCGCAATGAGGCAGGTGGTACAATGGGGTTGGTATTTTCTTGGGCGATCTACTGATTCGAACTTTGGGAGAGAGATGGCGATCAATGGCGGCAGGTGGGGGTTTGAGTTGGAGAACAGAGGCTCTCAAACTGGGCACTGCTGGATAGGATGCGAAAGCGCCATGGCGGAGACGCAGGCGCGTGCTATGGAAGATGGGCGGAGTGGGGATAGACGACGGAGGTGAACCGAGACGCTCATATACTGCCTACTGCAGTTTCGAGGAGAGTGTGAATGTGTTCAAAAAAAGAGGAGAGTGTGAATGTGTTCAAAAAAAGAGGAGAGTGTGAATGTGACCCGACACCCGAGTAGGAGCCGAGCAGACGGACTATAGGAGTAGCCCCATCATTACAGAACATTAATCGTGCTTCCTACAATAAATAAGTGAAACATCCCAGGCACATCCCAGGCTTGTGTTGTCTAATCAAATCGATGGCCATGTCAGTATTATGGTGAACAAATAAAACAAATACACACCAACCTTGTTCTTTTTGCAACGTACACCAACCTAGCAAGGCATCAACCTTCTCGCCATCAACTACGACTCCGTGGCTCCGTCCCACCAAAGTTGTCTCAACTTTGTAAAAAAAATACATCTATCCATCTAAATTTTAACAAAGGTGAGACACTTTTGGTGGGACCGAGGGAGTACAAAAAAACTTCACTACTCCATGCTAGTATCGGCCACTAATTCAAATTTCAACTGAAGGCGTGCTATTTTATGGTCCTGAAAATTGCCAAAAAAAATACAACCCAAAAATGCAACAGATCCATGTTAAGGGGGTACACCCTACGCAATATACATTAAGAAACTTTGAAACTTCAGCGACCTTGTAAGAATGCCCATGACAGTGCAGTTTTGCCAAATTAGGAAGAGACGAAATATGAATTCAACCAAAGAAATCTAAACGAATCCTTAGACAATAGCATAGTTAACACGTTCAGAAAAAAATGATGACTCCAAAAGAACAACATTAGCAAGAAATAGTCCATTTTAGTTTGAATTTGCAGTCACATACATAACTAGTAGTACTGCCAAAATACTATAATACTCCGAGCTGCATTCTAGCACTCCAACTAGCTAGTAATAGTTCTGGAGTAGTAGTACTACTATACAAGTCCAAAATACATCCGAACGAACCCTACTTCGAACTAAACTACTCCCTCCGATCTTCGAGTAACTACATTGCAGTATGACTAAACGAAGATTATTGTATAACCTTCTTGTTGATGCAAACGCAGATAGGCAACACACGCTGCCCTCCATTCTGCTTCGCGTAACGGGGCGGCACCGCCAGGAAAGAAGTGAGCTGCTGCAACATGATCGAGCTAGGCGTCGGGGAGCTCGTCGGCTCGATTACCGCCATCAAGGTGTCCGTCGAGAGGTCACTGGTCCCAGCCGTCGCCGGCGTCGGCGGACCAATCACCAACAGCTGCGCCTTGTACATCGGAAACAAGCACGCGGCCGACCTGATGCACACACAGGACACAATGGTGGTCGGGCCGAGCGCTCCAACGGTGATGGCGAACACGCTACCGTCTTCTTCCCCACTGCCGATGAACAGGTGTCCCCGCGGTTGTACCGGAAGACGAACTATGCACCAGGCGGGTATGCCATACTGGAACGTAAACACTGGGATGGAGTGGGATGCTTGGAGGTGTACCAGGAGCTCCCGCGGCGGGCCGGTGAAGCTGCAGCCGGTATTGATGGCCTCTGTGCAGCCGCACGGACCATGCGGGCACGCGATATAGTGCTTGTAGGACTCCGTGGAGGCGACCAAGCTCTGGCAGCCGACGCACTTGACCATTGCCCCAGATCGATTCGACGGCGGCAATCTTGGCCCAGATCGATTCGACGGCGGCAACCACGCCGGCTGCTCGCACTTCTTGCACGGGTTCGGCGCAAGCTCGCCGACGCAGCGCCGACAGCCCATATGACCGCCCTTGCACTGCACGGAACAACGTACGTGGCATCAGTTGTCATTGACATTTCTCACAGGTGAACCTAAGAATGAAATCGGAAGGGAGCGACCTTGGATATGGGGGGTTTGAAGGGCAGCAGGCAGAGGGGGCACAAGAAGAGGGCCTCCTCCATCTTCAGAGAAGAGTGATCGGGAAAACGAGAACGGGATGGGTTCTTTTTTTATACATGCCTTGGAGTGGAGTATGGATACTACTACTTATAGGAAGAACTTCCTTGCTAAGAATCGGCGTCGGCCGTACGCAAGCATAGATGCACCAGCGGCTCTGCAGTTTGTCAAAATAAAAGGACAGAGCTGCAGTGACTTGAAGTCTCCAAATCTCATTGTGACTTGGTGCCACCATCTACCAACCATTTGAGATCCAACGTTCCAAACTAATCTCTTATTTCGAACCTAAAAACAAAAATTACGAAAAAAATCCAGTAAAATGTAGATGCCTTGTTCTAAAATCTGTGAATATTTCATCCCACTCGGACGATTAGCTTGTGATTAAAGAGCTTTTTACGTATACGAGCACTAGTTTAAACTAAATACTCCCTCTGATTCATATTAATTGACTTCAATATGGATGTATCTAGAACTAAAATGTGTCTAGTACATCCATATTAGAGTCAATTAATATGAACCGGAGGGAGTATATATTTGCTCACAAACCTTTGATTCAAATCGAATGAAACTTCACCAAAATATAAATCGAAATATGCACGATTAACTGGAAGTTCTTGAAATATTTCTGAGCAATTATAATAATTATTTAGTTTAAATTCTAAGTCGATCGCATACATTGGATCTGAGATGGATGGTGGATGGTGGCACCAAGTCACTGTGAAACTTGGAAGTATCAAGTCAGTGAAGCTCTATCCCAAAATAAAAGCTTCGTGAAGGGGGCAGTTTGGTTCAAAAAAGAAGACAGTGCCAAGCAGTTGTCAAACAATACCCATATAGTCAAATGTACTCCCTCTGATTCAAATGAATTGACTCAACTTTGTCTAGATATATGGATGTATCAAGTCACTGAAGCTAAAATAAAAGCTTCATGAAGGGGGAAGTTTGGTTCGAAAAAAAATACAGTGCCAAGCAGCTGTCAAATAGTACCATAACGTCAAATGTACTCCCTCCGATTCAAACGAAATGACTCAACTTTGTATTTTGCATGTTAAAGGTTTTTCGTAAAACTTGGCCAATCTTAACATAGTTTGCCTTTCTAAAAAAAGATATAAGCCCTAAGGCTCCTTTGATTCATAGGATGGGAAAACCATAGAAATATGGAAAACATAGGATTGAGATTTAATGGCTAGTTGAATCATATAGGAAGATGAGTTGTGTTTGATTGTGCCAAAGGAAATTTTCCATGAGGTATGACCTAATGTTTTATTCTTATAGGATTTGCACTGCAAGATTCCTATAGGATATGTTCCTATGAATCAAACAACTAGTGTGGGGAAAATTCACATGTGATCTAAATCCTACATAATTCCTATACAAATCCTATATATGAATTTTAGTTGTTAGGTCACTTAAAATGACTTCACTTGAAGAGTTACATTTTTGTTTTTTTCTGAATTAGTAGTGATGCCTAACCATATATATACCTAAACCAAGAGAATCAGCATAAACTTATGTATATTAATAGTAAGCGCATATATGAATGTTTTTTATCTACAAACCCAGGGTCATATATATGTACATAGAAACATGCATATATACTAGTTTTTGTACCTTGGTGTGTTCCTCTTTTGGGCTATCTCTTTTTTGTTCACCGATTCACAACCAACGCCCTAGATTAATTTGGCACTTAAAAAATAACATTTTGTTTTTGGCGCACTAACACAAATAGTAGTAGCACGGTCAACACTGTAGAGAAGTACAAAATAAATGTGTGTGGGAAAAAATGACTTAAAGTGACCATTACATTGAGAAAAAGGGTAGAACCAAGCATTGCACAGGGAAAAAGCAGTGTAGTGCCCAGAAGAAAAAAACAAGTTGGGTTATACTCCCTCCATCCTGAAATAATGGGTGTAGAGTTAAAATTTGTCCATAAAAGAGTGTACTTCTCGTTTTGCAATGCACTTCAAAATTTGTCCACAAAAGAGTGGTAGTAAAAAATATTTCTTTCTCATCACGAGGGATATAGTTTCTTCACGACTAGTACGTACTACCTCCATCACAAAGCTTAAGTCTTTTTTTAAGAGTCAAAGCAAGTAAAGGTTGACGAAAATTTAGAACAATCTATCAACTAATATAATATTTTGTAGATACCATACCAAAAAAAATCGTTGTCTATGTATTGATATTAATTTTGTATTTTGCATGATAATGATTTTTGGTAAAATCTTAGTTTACCTTGACATAGTTTGAGCTTCTAAAAATAATATAAGCCTTACGCTTTGGGATGGAGGTAGTAGTATTTAGCATAATATGGTTTTCTTATTTACTACATGCATTTAGATCATTGGAGGTGGAAAAGTTGAAGAGGAAAGTGATGGTCGATGACAGTTTCCCAATGTAATAATAAAATCCTTAATATGCCTTGAAAACCCACACGTACGCTCTTTCTAGGACAGAGGCAGTATGAGGTAATGCACCCACGCGCTGTCATCTGCCGGTTCGTGCTATGTCTCCCAAATCTTGAAATATCGTCAGTTATCCATTTCACGTCCACACTTCTCCCTCTCTCCACGGACTAGGAAAAAACCCTCTCTTCACTTCCCCTTCCCATTCCACCGATGGAGAGCCCAACCGACGCCGTCAACGCAGCGAAAGCGAAAGCCGCGCGGCTGGCCTTAGCCGCAGAGGAGGCGTGCAGAGCCGCGACCGCAGCACGCATGGCCGCAACGGCGGCGATCATTGCCGCAGCGGATGCCAAAGACGAAGCGGAGGCCATTGCCGAAGGTCGGGCCATCGGTCGCTCATCGGCATCTGATGCTGTTGGTAGATGGGTCCACTCTCTTGGGAAGCATCCCCTAGATGACGAGGACGAGGTTGAACTCATCTTTGAACCGCCGCCGCCGACCTTCGACGAGAATATCGTCGACGAGGGGGAGGAAGTATGTTCCGATTCACCTCTCTCCCTTATTCAACATAGCCCTGTATCGATTTGCGCTATGGTCTCTCCCTCTTTTTTTTGCGCTATAGCGTTTTGAATTAGCGTCAGAATCTTTTTAGATTCATATTCAGTATTAGTTGCAACTGCTACATATTTGCTTCACATCCGATTCACCTCTCTCCCTTATTTAACATAGCCCTGTATCGATTTGCTCTATGGTCTCTCCCTCTTTTTTTTGCGCTATAGGGTTTTGAATTAGCGTCAGAATCTTTTTAGATTCATATTCATTATTAGTTGCAACTGCTACATATTTGCTTCACCTGTTTATTTGGCATGTATCAGGTTGCTACTGATGAGGTTGACAGCGATGTCGAGTCGCGTCATAGGAAGGCCAGGGCCACTCTCAACAAGCTTAAGGCGGGGAAGTTCGACAAGTATTGGAGTGAACCCTGGACTGGTGCCAGGAACAGCTGCCCCTTCTGCACAAAGAGCATAAAGGTTGACTTTCGAAGCGTCCTGCAGCATGCCGAAGCCGGTGGGTCCGGCTGTCTCAAAGTTGGGGAAACTGTTAACCGATCCGGCTTCATAGCCAACCACATGGCATATGGGCTATTCCTAAGGAAGAAATTGAACCAAGCTATCGAGACCGGTCGTGTGCCTCCTCCCAAGCCCAAGCCACCAAAGATTAAAGGTATGGGCAGCAAGAAGCAGAAGAAGCGGGACCAGGAAGAAGATGGTAAATATACTCCGTAACTGTTGTGCATGTTTGTCTCTCCTACTGCTTCAAAAGCAGCATCTTTTGTTGAACTCTGTTTATGTTTGCTGCTCAGCAGCGTTTGTGGTGAACCTATTAGCTTAATTAGGGGTTGTTGAACTATGTCTGTGTTGAACCTTGCTTAATTAGGTTGTGTTGAACTCTGTTTGTGTTGGCGTGGGAAGGGGGGCATGATGCTACCCTGAATTTGCGGGACCCCCAAAAAACTTGCAAATACGAGTGATGCATCCAAAAGGAACAAACTTCTTACATGGTAGACCCCAGTCTGAAAGCAAGAAATGCGATCGGGTCCTTAACAGCCACCGCCCGGATTGATCGGGTATTTTGCCTGCCTACCGCATGTGACTTGTGCTCACTGAAGTTTGGGACCTCACGCATGGGCACCACACGTAAGTGACAGACCTGTTGGTGTAAAAACTCGGGTGATTATTATACTGCATTAGTACAAAGTTTCCTATGGATTCAAGGGTTGGAAAGCCAAGTTAACTCATTTTCATGACTAAGAAGGAGCCAGGCTTACTTTTTCATTTTCATGTTTTAACTTGTTTAAATCTTGGTCAAACAAAGGATCTGACCAGGATTCAAGTGGGCATAAAAATTCAAAAAAGAAATCAAAAAAAAAACCAAAGCACATAAGCTTCTTATGTCATATAGTAAGCATTACAGTTGATCAACGAAGTCTAGACATATTCAAACCAGAAAAATATTGTATATACCCCCTAACCCTAAACTCTGTCTTATGAAGTCAAGCATGAAGAAAAGTGGTTTTGGGTTTCAAACATTGGAAATTGAAAAAACTCCCAAAAGCTTCATTTTGGAGTGACTAAGAAGAATCCAGGCTTTCATTTTCATGTTTTAAATTGGTTTAAATCTTGGTCAAACCTAGGATTTGACCAAGATTCAAATGGACATAACAAATTCAAAAAAATCAAAACCAAACACATAGTCTTTTGATGTCATATAGTAAGCATTCAAGTTGATAAACAAAGTCTAGACATATTTAAACAAGAAAAATCATGTATATACTTGGCCCCTAACCCTAAACTCTGTCTTATGAAGTCAAGCATTAAGAGAGTGGTTTTGGGTTTCAAACATGGAAATTTAAAAAACCTCCCAAAAGCTTCATTTTGGAGTGGACTAAGAAGAATCCAGGCTTACTTTTCATTTTCATGTTTTAAACTGGTTTAAATCTTGGTCAAACCTAGGATTTGACCAAGATTCAAATGGCATAACAAATTCAAAAAAAAACTAAACACATAGTCTTTTGATGTCACATAATAAGCATTCAAGTTGATAAACAAGGTCTAGACATATTCAAACCAGAAAAATCATGTATCTACCCCCTACCCCTAAACTTTGTCTTATGAAGTAAAGCACGGAGAGATATCATTTTGGGTTTCGAACATGGAAAATTTAAAAAAACCTCCCAAAAGCTTCATTTTGGAGTGAATAAGAAGGATCCACACTTACCTTTCATTTTCATGTTTTAAACTTGTTTAAATATTGGTCAAACCTGCAAGGATTTGACCAAGATTCAAATGGGCATAAAAATTCAAAAAAAAACGAAAACCACTTCTCTTCGTCCTTGACTTCATTAGACAGAGTTTAGGGTTGGGGTATATACATGATTTGTAATGTTTAAATATGTATAGACTCTCTTGATCAACATGAATGCTTACTATAACTTAAGAAGCTTAATTATGTGCTTTGGTTTTTCATTTTTTGAATTCTTTATTGAATTTTTATGCCTATTTGAATCTTGGTCAAATCCTAGGTTTGACCAAGAATTAAACAAGTCAGTAACATGAAAATGAAAAAGTAAGCCTGGATCCTTCTTATTCACTCAAAAAATGAAGCTTTTGGTTTTTGAATTTTCCATGTTTGAAACCCAAAACCATTCCTCTTATATGCTTGACTTCATATATATCACAGAGTTTAGCCTTAGGGGGTATACACATGATTTTTCTAGTTTGAATATGTCTAAACCTTGTTTATCAACTTGAATGCTTACTATAAACCAAAAATTCATGTATCTACACCTAACCCTAAACTATGCATGAAGAGAAGTGGTTTAAGTTTCAAACCTGGATATCTCAAAAACACTCCCAAAAGCTTCATTTTTGGAGTGAATAGAAGGATCAAGGCTTAATTTTTCATTTTCATGTTTTAATCTTGTTTAAATCTTGGTCAAACCTAGGATTACCAAGATTCAAATGGGCATAATTTAAAAAAAAAATCAAAGCAATAGTTTTCTTATATATGTCATATAGTAAGCATTCAATTAAGTTGATAAATGATGACATGTTCAAACCAGAAAAATCATGATGAATCTACCCCCTATATATCCCTAAACCCTAACTTATGAAGTCAAGCATGAAGAGGGTTTTTGGTATAAATCATGGAAATTTCATATTCATGTTTATTAAACTTGTTTAAATTGGTCAAACCTAGATTTGACCAAGATTCAAATGGGCATAAATATTCAGAAAAACAAAAATGGAAAATCAAGGCACATGTTTTAAATTGAAATGAAATCTTGTCAAACCATGATTTGATCTATATCCAAATGGGCTCAAAAAAATTTAGAAAAATCAAAAGAGAATGAAAAAACAAAGCACATAGTATTCTTATATTATATGTATAGTAAGCATTCATGTTGATAAACAAGGTCTAGACATATTCAAACCAAAAATCATGTATATATCTACCTCTAACCCTAAACTGATCTGTCGATCTTATGGAAGTCAATCATGAAGAGAAGTGTTGTTTCAAACATGGAAATTTTAAGAACATCCCAAAAGCTTCATTTAGATTAATTAAGAAGGATCCATGCTTACTTATCACGTACTCTGTTAAACTTGTCTAAACTTAAGGAAAACCTAGGATCTGGACCAAGATATGATTCAAATGCGAAAAAAAAAAAAAAAATAAAAAAAATAAAAAACCAAAGTACATAGTCTTCTTATGTCATATAGAGTTATCTGCTGATAAACAAGGTTTGGACATATTCAAACCATACAAACTTTGTAATTATCTTCCTAACCTCAAACTTTTTCATGACAAGCATAATAGAAGTGGTCGGGGTTCAAAGATATACCTTCTAAAACTCCCAAAACTTCATTTTAGGGGTGACTGAGAAGTTAGCATTAAAGTTGATAAACAAGGTTTAGATAATATTCAAACTAGACAAATCATGTATCTACTCCCTAACTGTAAATCATCTATGAAGTTCACAGTGAAGAGAATCGTTTTGAGTTTCAAACGTTTAAGCCAAAAGCCTCATTTCAAATATTTCAAACTTATTCAAAGTTGGTTCAAATTTGAAAGACATACGCAGTTATAGCACACATAGTGCATACATTTTCACACATACTGCACTAGATGCTAACCCTATAGTTTAGGGGCGGACCTAGGATAAATTTTTAGAGGGGGCAAACATATGATAATTGAACTCATGAGTTGGATTTTTGAACCTTGATTCAGTACAGGGCAAACCCTGTTTAACCTATTTAATTATAGATCCAGATAATTATTTTTTTCTTACCCTTTTTATTATTACTATGCCGTAGATAAAAAAGCAGTTCATTGAGGAAACCTGAGGAAGAGGACCACCTGAAGGAGTATAAAGTGCGCAGACATTGCAGTTCTTCCTTTTTCGGTGATGATGATGATGTTAATCGTTGTGCAGTTTGTCGCACGCAGGAGGGGGTAGCTAGCAGCTGAAGAAGTAGTTTGACAGTCAGAATGAGAGAGATTTGTTTTTTGTGAGAGGGACAAACCAAGGGACTGCATAATTCACAGATTCTCCAGAATGACAAGATTCCGATGCGCTTTCTTCTTGACAAAGAAGATAATGGAGCTACAACAACGACTTGTGCTCACTCGCGGTGGACCTCACGCGGCACCACCGAAGTGACAGAATTCAAAAACCGCCGATTATAATAGTGCATTAGAACAAAGTTCTCATGATCCGGCGGGTAGGAAATCCAAGCAACTCATTATATGATATTGTTTTTTCCATAGTTGGTGTTATTGACGGTCATTGGCATTATTATTTACATCAATGCTATTATTCAAGCTATTCTCATGTTATCTTGTTCAATTTCATCAAACCTAGGACGAATTATCTAAATGGTGTAAAAATAATTAAAAACAGAAAAATGAAAAACCAAATCATATAGTCTTTAAGGTCACAGGCATTCGTTGATAAACAAGGTCTACACATATTCAAACCAGACAAATCATGTATTCATACCTCAACTCAAACTCGCCTTACAGTCGCTGTGAATATAAGCGGTTTTGCCCAAACATCAATCTCAAAACTCAAAGCTTCATTTAGAGGACTAAGAAGGATACATGTCTCTTTGATTTTCATGTTGAATTGTTTAATTATTTGGTTTAAACCTAGGATTGACGATACAAATATAAACAAAATTGAAAAATCAAAATGAAAACAAATCACATGTCTTCTTAAGGTCATATCGTAATAATCAAGTTGATAAACAATATCAGATAGTATTCCAAACCAATAAATCATGTATTTCCACTGCTGATCTTATGAAGTTCATATAAGTAAGTCGTTGCCCAAACATTGAAATTGAAATAGTCATCATCCAAAAGTTTACTTTAGAGTGATCAAGAAGGATATGCACTTTACTGCTAAGTTTTTAACGAGTTTAAATTTGTCAAATCCAAGGATTTGACTAGATCAAATGGCCTTAAAAATTAGAAAATGAAAGTAAATGAAACCGTAAAGCACAACATTCTTGTGTTACAGATGTAGAAAAAGGTAACAAGTTGATATACAAGGTTCTATATATATATTCAAACCCAGGATTTGACCAGCTATATCCAAACAAGTACAACAACCAAAAAACAAAACCAAACACATAGTTTCGATGTCATATAGTGTATTCAAGTTAAGAATAATTTGAAATAATCATATTAAACCAGATTTGACCAAGATTCAAATGTTCATAAAAAAAAATGTAAAATCAAGGCACATAGTCTTCTTACGTCATAAGTAAGACCATCAAGTTGATAAACAAGGTTCGTATATCAACCAGAAAATTCGAGTGTTCAGCCACCTCAACTCCTAATCCTGATTTAAGAGAAGTGGTTTTGCCCAAACATGATACTTCTTAAAACCCCTCCTGAAAACCTTTTATTTTGAGTTAATAAGAATATCTATATCATTTTTTCATTTTCATGTTTTAATCTTTTTTTAAATCTTTGTCAAACTAGGTTTTGACCAATATTCAAAAGGGCATAAAAAAATGAAATATCAAGGCACATAGTCTTTATGTCATATAAGAATTCAATTAAGTTGATAAACAAGGTCTTGACATATTCAAACCAGAAAATCATGATGTATCGTACCTATAGTCTCATAAACCCCAACTATGGTTGCTACCAAGAGAAGTGGTTTTGCCTAAATAAAGAAATTAAAAATCTCTCCAAGAGCTTCAATTTTGAGTGATTTTAATTACACATACATGCTTACCTTTTTCAGATTCATGGCGAACTTGTTCAAATTAGGTCAACAAACCTAGGATTTGATTAAGAATCAAAGCAGTATAAAAATTTGAAAACAAGCTCGATAAGTCACACGAAAATAAATGAGATATATTCCAACTAGAAAAATCAAAAGTAAAATTTCTATACATATATGTCTTATGAAGTCAAGCATACATGAAGAGAAGTGGTTTTTGGTTTCAACCATGAAATTTCAAAAAACCCTCCTAAGAGCTTCATTTTGGAGCACAATAATGATAGACACTTTAACGCCATATTTATAACAACTAATAAATCATGTCAAACCTGTGATTCGGATCAAGATCCAAACAAGCACAACCAAAACAAATGAAAATAAAATGAAAACCAAGGCATTTTAGTCTTCTTTGATGTTACAAAAGCATTCAATTGCTGATAAACAAGGTCTAGAGTATATTCAACCCAGAAGATTTATGTATCTAGCTACCCTAGCTCTCAAACTCTGTCTTGGTGGTTAAGTACACAATAGAAGTTGCTTAAGCTCTTCAAACATGGAAATTAAAACCCTACTAAGATTTTAAGTATTTGAGCACTAAGTAGAAGGATATATAATATTTTTCCTATTAATGTTTTATTAAACTTGTTTAAATCATTATCAAACCCAGGACTAATTCAAGATTCAATGCATAAAATTCAAAAACAAAAACAGAAACCAAAGTACATAGTTTTCTTATGTCACATTAGTAAGCATTCAATTAAGTTGATAAACAAGGTCTAGATATATTCAAACCAGAGAAACCATGTATCCACCCCCAAATCCCCAAACTCTATCTCAAGCAAAGTCATGCACATAGAAGTGGTTTTTTGCTTCAAGCAGAAATTTTAAAACCTCCCAAACTTGCATTTAGAGTGACTATACATATATAAGTCACTTTCAGCCTTCATGTTTCAACTGTTTAATTATTTATCAAATCTTAGGATTTGACAAGATTCAAAAGGGCATCATGATAAGTGATGCAAATATCATTTCTAAGTGCTATAAACCAGAGATATAATAACTTAAAAACATATTCAAATCAGAGAAACTATATTCACCTCAACACTAAACTCATTCCCTCATGAAGTCAAGCGACAATAAAGATATGTGTTTGAACAAATATGGAAATTTCAAAATCCTCCAAGAGCTTATCATGATGTAATTTAAGAAATGGCTACATGCATGTTACTTTTTTCTTTGTATTCTATGTTTTTAATCTAATTTCAATTTATGAAACCGATTTGGACTCATAAGATTCAAATAATATAAAACTTAAAAAATACAAAAAATTTTCATGTTATAGTATTCACTGTTGACAAACGTTCTAGTATATTCAAACAAGAAAAATCATGGCATATCACTCATAAATCTAAACTTGTTTGCTAGTTTGGCATTGTGGTTTTTGTTTTAACACAGGTCTAAAACCTCCCAAGAGCTTCATTTGAAGTGACCAGTTATACATGTTACTTTTTCATATTCACAGTTTTTAACTTATTCAAACTTTGTGGAACCATGATTTGACACAAAGATTCGAATGGGTATAAAAAAAAAAAAAAACAAGGTCTTCTCTTATGTTATATAGTAAGCATTACATTTGATAAACAAGGTCTAGTCATTCAACCAGAAAATCATGCATCAACATCATTCTCAAATCCTGTTTTACGTCACATGCATTAGTTATAGCGTAAGGTTTTGCTCAAGCATGGAAATTTGGTTGTTAAAACCTAAATCACTTTCACATGTTTCACTTCATATGATAGTTAGCTGCTAGGGTATACACGATTTTTTGGTTTGACATGTCCAGAATTTGGTTTATCATCCCAATGCCAACTATATGACATCAGAATGGGCATAAAAATTTAAAAAAATTAAAAATGCAAACCAAAATTTAATTGGGAGGAAAGGGTACATGAATTACAATTAAAAAACAAGGTAACTTAAATACTTGGATGCCCCAAGATGTGTGGAAGCCCAAAACAATGGCAAAACATATCATGTGCGCATGCTGCATCCAATTCAAGTAGAACACATAGTAGGCAATCGATAGTTTGACCTAAATTTGAAATCAAAGAGAAGGTGGTTAGAAAAAATCAAAATTGGCAAAGCAAAGCATGAAAAAAAATTGTGATGCACTCTAGCTATGAAAATTATCAAACAATGCAAACCAAAATTGATTTTTAGAGGAATACTAGTTCAACTGTTTAATTTTTTATTTAGAAAAGGCAAAATCAAAACCCCAGAGTTGATTTTTTCAAATCCTGATCCTAGCACTGGGAAAACCCTATTATAACCTATTTAACAGATTCAGTTTATCTTCTTACTTTTTATTAATATGCAGCATATGTATGCTTGCCTACTGAGTAAAACCTCTGGAGGAAGAGGAATCACCTGAAGGAGAAGAAGGGAGAGCAGTCACGGGGCCTCTCATTGATGGTGATATTCTTTTTCCGTGATGTTGACTGCTAGCAGAGTTTGTCAAGGCAAGAGAGGAAGTAGTGCAGCTTAGCTTAGGCTGAGGCTGGTGTGCTCCAGCGAGCGAGAATGAGAGAGACTTGTTTTTTTTTGTGGAGAGGGATAAACCAAGGATCCAGAAGGACCCACAGACTTCCAATACTCATCCTGATGCGGCTTCTCTTGACAAAGAAGATGGCTGGGAGTTGATGATTTGGCTGCATTTGACTTGTGCTCACTCAAGGTGGGGACCTCATGCTGCGGGCACCACACATCGTAAGTGACAGACCTGTTGGGGTAAAAACTCGGTTGATTATTATAGTGCATTAGAACAAAGTTTCCTATGGATTCAAGGGTAGGAAATCCAAGTTAACTCATTTACATGACATTATTTTTTCCATGAAGCAAAGTTAACACTATCAATCGTACATTTTGGAGTGACTCGAAGGATCAATGTTTACTTACCTGCTTAATTTCACTGTTAAATTTGTCTAAACTGTTCGTCTCAGGATTTGACCAAGATCTAAAATGGGCAGAAAAATAATTAAAAACAGAAAAATGAAAAACCAAATCACATAGTAAGCATTCGTTGTTGATAAACAAGGTCTGCATATTATTCAAATCCAGACAAATTATGTAATTATACCCCTAACCCTAAATCATTTTGCCAAGTATGAAGAGAAAGTGGCTTGGTTTGGGGGTATATATATACATTTTTATTGTTTAAATATATATAGACTTTGTTGATCAACATGAATTAATTACTATATGACATAAGAAGTTTATGTGCTTTGCTGTTTCATTTTTTGATTTCTTTTTTGAATTTTTATGCCCATTTGAATCTTGGTCAAATCCTAGGTTTGACAAAGATTTAAACAAGTTTGAAACATGAAAATGAAAAAGTAAGCTTGGATCCTTCTTAGTCACTCCAAAATGAAGCTTTTGGGTGGGTTTTTGAAATTTCCATGTTTGAAACCCAAAACCACTTCTTCTCTTCATGCTTGACTTCATAAGACAACGTTTAGGGTTAGGGGGTAGATACATGATTTTTCTGGTTTGAATATGTCTAGACTTCGTTGATCAACTTGAATGCTTAGTATATTACATAAGAAGACTATGTGGTTTGGTTTTTGATTTTCTTGATTTTGTTTGATTTTTTATGACCATTTGAATCTTGGTCAAATCCTAGGTTTGACCAAGATTTAAACAAGTTTAAAACATGAAAATGAAAAAGTAAGCATGGATCCTTCTTAGTCATGACAATGAGTTAACTTGGCTTTACTACCCTTGATGAATCCATAGGAAACTTTTTGTACTAATGCAGTATAATATTCTGGTTTGAATATGTCTAGACCTTGTTTATCAACTTAATTTGAAAGACATACAAGTTATAGCACACATAGTGCATACATTTTCACACATACTCTGCACTAGATGCTAACCCTATAGTTTGAGGCCATTTGGATGAGGTCGAAAAAATTCTTGGATTAGAATCGTGTTGTTCGAACCCCGTAGTTGGATTTTTTTGAACCCTTGATCTTTAGAACTGGGCAAAACCCAAGTTTAACCATGCAAGATTCAAATGGCCCTAAAAATTCAGAAAAATCAAAAAAATGAAAAACTAAAGCACATATATAGCATTCTTATGTCATATGTATATATAGTAAGCATTCATAAACAATGTCTAGACATATATATTCAAACCAGAAAATCATGTATAGTATCTACCCCCAAAACTCTAATTAAACTAGAGGTTCTATGAAGTCAATCATGTAGAGAAGTGGTTTTGGGTTTCAAACATTGAAATTTCAAGAACCTCCCAAAAGCTTCATTTAGTGACTAAGAAGGATCCAGGCTTATCTTTTCATTTCATGTTTTAAACTTGCTTAAATCCTGGTCAAACCTAGGATTTGACCAAGATTTATGGGCATAAATTCAAAAAAATCAGAAAAAGAAAAACCATCATATAGTAAGCACATTCAAGTTGATAAACAAGGTTTGGACATATTCAACCCATACACAAATTTATGTATCTACCCCTAACCCTAAACTCTCTGTCTTTTAGGAAGTCAAGCATGAAGAGAAGTGGTTTCGGTTTCAAACATGAATATCAAAAACTCCAAACTTCTATTTTAGAGTGACTGAGATACATGCTCTTCATTTTCATGTTTTAAATCTTGGTCAAACCTTCAAACCTAGAATTTGACAAGATTCAAATGGGCATCAAAATTCAAAAAAATCAAAAAAAAACCAAAGCAATAGTTTTCTTATGTCATAGTAAGGCATTAAAGTTGATAAACAAGGTTCAGACATATTCAACCAGACAAATCATGTATCTATACCCCTAACCCCCCAAACTCTGTCTTATGAAGTCAATCATGTGAAGAGAAGTGGTCGGCTCAAACACTAAATTTCAAACCTCCCCAAAACAATGAGGACTAAGAAGGATAAGTAAGTGCTTCCCTTTTCATTTTCATAATTTGAACTTGTTTAAATTATCTTGGTCAAACCTAGGATTCGAAGTGATTCAAATGGGCATCAAAATAAATAAAAACAGAAAAAGGAAAAACCAAAGTACATAGTTTTCTTATATATGTCATATAGTAAGTATTAAAGTTGGAGGTAAGGTTCAGATATATCCAAACCAAGATAAAATCATGTATCTACCTCCCTGCCTGGTTTGTTTTATGAAGCTAGTCTACTAGCATGTAAGGAATCGTTTCGTTTCAAACATAGAAACATAAGAACATCCCAAAAGCTTTCCATTTTAGGAGGACTGTTACGATACTGATTTCTTTCGCTTCTTGCAAGTTTAAACTTGTTTAATCTTGGTCAAACCAAGGATTTGACCAAGATTCAAATGGGCCTAAAAATTAGAAAAAAATCAAAAAGAGAATGAAAAACCAAAGCACATAGTATCTTATGTCATATGTATAGTAAGTATTCAGTTGATAAACAAGGTTCAGACATATTCAAACCAAAAAATCATGTATATATTCACCTCTTTAACTCCAAACTAATCATTATTGGGATCTTATGAAGTCAATCAAGAAGAGAAGTGGTTTTGCTCAAACATGGAAATTTCAAGAATATCCCAAAGCTTCATTTTAGAGTGACTAAGAAGGATCCATGCTTACTTACTCATTTTACGTGCTAAACTTGTCTAAATCTTGGTGAAACCTAGATTTGACCAAGATATGATTCAAATGCGTCAGAAAATTAAAAAAGTCAGAAATTTAAAAACCAAAGTACATAGTATGTCATATAGTGTTATCTGTTGATAAACAAGGTTTGAGCATATATTCAAACCATACAAATCATGTATTTACCCCCTAACCCAACTTTTTCTTACAAGTCAAGCATGAAGACAAGTGGTTTTAAGCCAAAGATGGAAATTTCAAAACCTCCAAAACTTCTATTTTAGAGGACTATAAAGGCATTAAAGCTGATAAACAAGGTTTAGACATATTCAAACCAGACAAATCATGTATCTACCTCTACCCTAAAACTCTGTCTTATGAAGTCTGAAGTATGAAGAGAATCGCTTGAGCTTCCAACCAAGTTCAAATATTTCAAACTTATTCAAAGTTGGTTCAAATTTGAAAGACATATAAGTTAGCACAAATAGTGCATACATTTTCACACACATACTGCACTAGATGCTAAACCTATAGTTTGAGGCCACTTGGATGAGGTCGAAAAAGTTCTTGGATTAGAATCGTGTTGTTCACGTAGTTGGATTTTTTTTGAACCTTGATCTGTAGCAGTGGTGGGCAAAAACCCTAGTTTAACTATTTGAACTATAGATTCGTGATACTTCCATTTTTCACTTTTTATTAATACTATGCTGCGTATGCTTGTCTGTCGAGGAAACTCGGAGGAAGAGGATTTCACTGAAGGAGAGAAAAAGCAGAGCATTATGGTGTCTTCCTTTTTCGGTGATGATGATGATGTTGAACCACGTGCGGTGGTTTGTCAGCTGGCGTTGAGAGGTGCAGTTATTGAATAGTTTGTTTTGAGGCTTTAGAATGAGAGAGATTTGTTTTTTTTTTTTTGTGAGAGGGACAAACGAAGGATCCAGAAGGACCCACATACTTCCAATACGCATCCTGATGCTTTTTTCTTGACAAAGAAGATGGCTGGGAGTTACGACTTATTGTATCGACTTGTGCTCAATTGGCAGACCACCATGGGCACCACACGTAGTGATGACCGTTGTGTAAAACCTGGTTGATTACAATAGTGCATTAGAACAAAGCTTCCTCATGGATTCAAGGGTAGGAAATCCAAGTTAACTCACTTACATGACATTATTTTTTCCATGAAGCAAAGTTAACACTATCAATTGGTACATTTTGGAGTGACTAAGAAGGATCAATGCTTACTTATTCGTTTAATTTCACGTGTTAAACTTGTCTAAATCTTGTTCAAACCTAGGATTTGACCAAGATTCAAATGGGCAGAAAAATAATTAAAAAACAGAAAAATGAAAAACCAAATCACATAGTCTTCTTATGTCATATAGTAAGCATTCAAGTTGATAAACAAGGTCTAGACATATTCAAACCAGACAAATCATGTATCTATACCCCTAACCCCTAAACTCTGTCTTATGAAGTCAAGCGTGTGAAGAGAAGTGGTTTTGGGTTTCAAACATCGAAATTTCAAAAACCTCCCAAAAGCTTCATTTTAGAGTGACTAAGAAGGATACATGCTTCCCTTTACATTTTCATGTTTTAAACTTGTTTAAATTATCTTGGTCAAACCTAGGATTTGACGAAGATAAATGGTGGGCACAAAATTCAAAAAATCAGAAAATGAAAACCAAATCACATAGTCTTTATGTCATATCGTAAGAAATCAAGTTGATAAACAAGGTTCAGATATATCCAAACTGCATAAACCATAAACTCGGTCGATCTTATGAAGTCTAGTATGAAGGAAGTCGTTTTTGGGTTTCAAACATGGAATTTCAAGAACATCCGAAAAGCTTCATTTTAGAGTGACTACAAAAGACAGACTTCCTTTTCATTTTCATGTTTTAATTAAAAATCTTTGTCAAACCAAGGATTTGACCAAGATTCAAATGGCCCTAAAAATTCATAAAAAAATCAAAAGAATGAAAAACCAAAGCACATAACATTCTTATGTCATATGCGTATAGTAAGCATTCAAGTTGATATATAATAGTCTAGACATATATATTCAAACCTAGGATTTGACTAGCTAAGATTCAAATGGGCATAAAAAAAAAAACAAAAACAAAACACATAGTCTTCTGATGTCATATAGCAAGCATTCAAGTTGATAAACAAACTTGTTTAAATCATGGTCAAACCTAGGATTTGACCAAGATTCAAATGGGCATAATTTTAAAAAATGTAAAATCAAGGCACATAGTCTTCTTATGTCATATAGTAAGCATTCAATTAAGTTGATAAACAAGGTCTAGACATATCAAACCAGAAAATTCAGGTGTCTAGCTACCCCTAACCCTAAACTCTGCACGAAGAGAAGTGGTTTTGGGTTTCAAACATGGATATTTCAAAAACCCTCCCAAAAACCTTCATTTTGGAGTTAATAAGAAGGATCAAGGCTTACTTTTTCATTTTCATGTTTTAATCTTTTTTAAATCTTTGTCAAACCTAGGTTTTGACCAATATTCAAAAGGGCATAATTAAAAAAAAAATGAAATATCAAGGCACATAGTCTTCTTAAGTCATATAGTAAGCATTTAATTAAGTTGATAAACAAGTTCTATATATATTCAAACCAGAAAAATCATGATGTATCTACCCCTATATATCCCAACCCTAACTTATGAAGTCAAGCACGAAGAGAAGTGGTTTTTGTTTAAATCATGGAAATTTCAAAACCCTCCCAAGAGCTTCATTTTGAGTGACTAATTAAGAAGCATACATGCTTACCTTTCATATTCATGTTTTAAACTTGTTCAAATCTAGGTCAAAAAACCTAGGATTTGATGAAGAATCAAATGGGTATAAAAATTTAAAAACAAGCTCTAGATAAGCTCAAGTTGAAAAACAAGTTCTAAACATATTCCAACCAGAAAACATGCGTGTACCCCCTATATATATATCCCTAAACCCTGACTTATGAAGTCAAGCATAAGAAGTGCTTTGCTCAATCATGGAAATTTCCAAAACCTCCTAAGAGCTTCATTTGGAGTGGCTACAGGATAGATACTAATTTTTCATATTTATGCTTTAAACTAGTTTAAATCATGGTCAAACCTAAGGATTTGACCAAGATTCAAATGGTATAAAATCGCAACAAATGAAAATAAAATGAAACTAAGGCATCGTAGTCTTCTTATGTCATAGTAAGCATTCAATTAAGTTGATAAACAAGGTCTAGATATATTCAAACCAGAAACATCATGTATCTAGCTACCCTAGCCCTAACCTCTGTCTTATGAAGTCAAGCATGCATGAAGAGAAGTGAGTGGTTTTGGTTTCAAACATGTAAATTTCAAAACCCTCTCAAGAGCTTCTTACTTTGGAATGAAGGATACATGCTTAATTTTCATATTCATATGTTTTAAACTTGTTTAAAATCATGTCAAACCTAGGATTTGACCAAGATTCAAAATGGGCATTTAAAAAATGTAAAATCAAGGCACATAGTCTCTTTATGTCATATAGTAAGCATTCAATTAAGTTGATAAACAAGGTCTAGACATATCAAACCAGAAAATTCATGTGTCTAGCTACCCCTAACCCTAAACTCTGCACGAAGAGAAGTGAAGCATGAAGAGAAGTGGTTTTTTGGTTTCAAGCATGGAAATTTCAAAAACCTCCCCAAACTTCATTTTAGAGTGACTAAGAAGGATACAAGCTTGCCTTTTCATTTTCATGTTTTAAACTTGTTTAAATTATCTTGGTCAAATCTAGGATTTGACAAGATTCAAATGGGCAAACATATGATAAGTGATGCAAATATCATTTCTAAGTGCGGGCAAACCAGAGATATGTGGTTTTTGGTTTCAAACATATTCAAACGAGAGAAATCATGTATCTACCCCCTAACACTAAACTCTGTCTCATGAAGTCAAGCGCATGCATGAAGATATGTGGTTTTTGGTTTCAAACATGGAAATTTCAAAAACCCTCCCAAGAGCTTCATTTCGAAGTGATTAATTAAGAAGCATACATGCATGCTTACTTTTTCATATTCATGTTTTAAACTTATTCAAATCTTGGTGAAACCTAGGATTTGACCAAGATTCAAATGGGTATAAAAATTTAAAAAATACAAAAAAGGTCTTCTTATGTTATATAGTAGGCATTCAATTAAGTTGATAAACAAGTTCTAGACATATTCAAACAAGAAAAATCATGCATGTATCTACCCATAACCCTAAACTTTGTTTCATGAAGTCAAGCATTGTGGTTTTTGGTTTCGAACATGGAAATTCAAAAACCCTCCCAAGAGCTTCATTTTGAAGTGACTAAGAAGCATACATGCTTACTTTTTCATATTCATGTTTTTAACTTATTCAAATCTTGGTGGAACCAAGGATTTGACAAAGATTCGAATGGGTATAAAAATTCAAAAAAAACAAGGTCTTCTCTTATGTTATATAGTAAGCATTCAATTAATTTGATAAACAAGGTCTAAACATATTCAAACCAGGAAAATCATGTATCTACCACCTAACCCTAAACTCTGTCTTATGAAGTCACATGCATGAAGAGTAGGGGGAAGTGGTTTTTGGCTCTGCCATGGAAATTCCATGTTTGAAACTCAAACCACTTTCATATGCTTGACTTCATATGACAGAGTTTAGCAGGCTTAGGGGGTAGATACATGATTTTGGTTTGAATATGTCCAGACCTTGTTTATCAAACTTAAATGCTAACTATATGACATCAGAATGTGCATAAAAATTTAAAAAAATTAAAAATGTAAAACCAAAATTTAATTGGGAGTGAAAGGGTACATGAATTACAATTAAAAAACAAGGTAACTTAAATACTTGGATGCCCCAAGATGTGTGGAAGCCCAAAACAATGGCAAAACATATCATGTGCGCATGCTGCATCCAATTCAAGTAGAACACATAGTAGGCACCGATAGTTTGACCTAAATTTGAAATCAAAGAGAAGGTGGTTAGAAAAAATCAAAATTGGCAAAGCAAAGCATGAAATCAAAAAATTGTGATGCACTCTAGCTATGAAAATTATCAAACAATGCAAACCAAAATGATTTTTTAGAGGAATACTAGTTCAACTTATTTAATTTTTTATTTGTAGGCCAAAATCAAACCCCGTAGTTGGATTTTTTTTTTCAACTTGATCTGTAGTACTGGGGAAAACCCTAGTTTATAACCTATTTAATAATAGATTCGTAGTCGATTCTTTTACTTTTTTATTATTACTATGCAGCACATGTGTGTTTGCCCGTCGAGTGAAACTCGGAGGAAGAGGAATCACTCGGAAGGAGAAGAAGGGAGAGCAGTCACGGGGCCCCTCTTATTGATGGTGTATATTCTTTTTCTGGTGATGTTGACTGTTGTGCAGGGTTTGTCAATGCGCAGGAGGTGCGAGCGAGCGAGCGAGCGACGAGCGGGAGGCTTCTAGAATGAGAGATTTTGTTTTTTTTGTGAGAGGGATAAATCGGGAAGATCCAAGGGACCCACATTTCCAATACGCATTCCGATGCGTCTTCTGACAAAAAGAAGATGGCTGGAGTTGGCGCACGATGTATCGTGACTTGTGCTCACTCAAGTGTGGGACCTCCGCATGGACACCACACGTAAGTGACAGACCTGTTGGTGTAAAAACTCGGTTGATTATTATAGTGCATTAGAACAAAGTTTCCTATGGATTCAAGGGTAGGAAATCCAAGTTAACTCATTTACATGACATTATTTTTTCCATGAAGCAAAGTTAACACTATCAATTGGTACATTTTGGAGTGACTAAGAAGGATCAATGCTTACTTATTCGTTTAATTTCACGTGTTAAACTTGTCTAAATCTTGTTCAAACCTAGGATTTGACCAAGATTCAAATGGGCAGAAAAATAATTAAAAAACAGAAAAATGAAAAACCAAATCACATAGTAAGCATTCAAGTTGATAAACAAGGTCTAGACATATTCAAACCAGACAAATCATGTATCTATACCCCTAACCCCTAAACTCTGTCTTATGAAGTCAAGCATGTGAAGAGAAGTGGTTTTGGGTTTGGGGGTATATATACATGATTTTTATTGTTTAAATATATATAGACTTTGTTGATCAACATGAATGCTTAATTACTATATGACATAAGAAGTTTATGTGCTTTGGTGTTTCATTTTTTTGATTTCTTTTTTGAATTTTTATGCCCATTTGAATCTTGGTCAAATCCTAGGTTTGACAAAGATTTAAACAAGTTTGAAACATGAAAATGAAAAAGTAAGCTTGGATCCTTCTTAGTCACTCCAAAATGAAGCTTTTGGGTGGGTTTTTGAAATTTCCATGTTTGAAACCCAAAACCACTTCTTCTCTTCATGCTTGAATAGACAAAGTTTAGGGTTAGGGTAGATACATGATTTTCTCTCGTTTGAATATGTCTAGACTTCATGATCAACTTGAATGCTTAGTATATTACATAAGAAGACTATGTATTTTGGTTTTTCATTTTTCTGATTTGCTTTGATTTTTTATATCATTTGAATCTTGGTCAAATCCTGGGTTTGATAAAAATGTTTAAAACATGAAAATGGCGCAAGTAGGATCCTTCTTAGTCATGACAATGAGTTAACTTGGCTTTACTACCCTTGATGAATCCATAGGAAACTTTTTGTACTATCAAAAGATAACACCGTTTGAATATAAATGACCTTGCTTATCAACTTAATTTGAAAGACATACGTTATAGCACACATAGTGCATAAGACACATACTGCACCAGATGCCAACCCTTATGAAGTTGAGTTATTTAGATGAGGTTTAAAATTTTGATTAGAATCGTTGTTCAACCCTCGAGTGGGATTTTTTTGAACCCTTGATCTTTAGAACTGGGCAAAACCCAAGTTAACCAAAGTGTGATTCAAATGTGGCCCTAAAAATTCAGAAAAAATCAAAAGAATGAAAAACCAGAAAAATATAGCATTTTTATGTCATATGTATAGTAAGGAATTACGTTGATAAACAAGGTCTAGACATAAGGCTCAAACCAAAGAAATTATGAGCATATTCACCTCAAAACTCTAATTAAACTAGTGTTCTGCAGAAGCTAACTGCAGAGAAGTGGTTTAAGCCCAAATATGGAACAAGAACCTCCCAAAAAGCTTCATTTTAGGAGGACTAAGAAGGATCTAGCTTTATTTTCATTTCCATGTTTTAAACTTATTTAATCTTGGTAAAACTTAGGATTTGACCAAGATTTATGGGCATAAAATTCAAAAAATCCAGAAAATAAAAACCAAAGCACACAGTTATGTTCAAGTTGATAAATGAAGGTTTCTGACATATTCAACCCATACACAAATCATGTATCTACCCCTAACCCCAAACTCGTCTTATGAAGTCACAGAAGAGAAGTGGTTCTTGTTTCAAACATGGAACATCAAAAAACCTCCAAAAACTTCATTTTAGAGTGACTCAAGAAGGATACATGCTTTCCTTTTCATTTTCATGTTTTAAACTTGTTTAAATCTTGGTCAAACCTAGAATTTGACAAGATTCAAATGGGCATCAAAATTCAAAAAAATCAGAAAAAGAAAAACCAAAGCAATAGTTTTCTTATGTCATATAGTAAGCATTAAAGTTGATAAACAAGGTCTAGACATATTCAACCAGACAAATCATGTATCTATACCCCTAACCTAAACCTGCCTTATGCAAGTCGCTACGAAGAGAAGGGTTTTAGTTTCAAACATCTAAATTTCAAAACCTCCCAAAAGCCTCCATTTAGGAGTGATCCATGCTTACCTTTCATTTTCATGTTTTAAACTTGTTTAAATTATCTTGGTCAAACCTAGGATTCGACATGATTCAAATGGGCATCAAAATAAAAAAAACAGAAAAAGGAAAAACCAAAGCAATAGTTTTCTTATATATGTCATATAGTAAGCATTAAAGTTGATAAACAAGGTCTAGATATATCCAAACCACAAATCATGTATCTATACCCCTAACCCTAAACTTTGTCTTATGAAGTCAAGCATGAAGAGAAGTGGTTTTGGGTTTCAAAGATGGAAATTTCAAAAACCTCCAAAAACTTCATTTTAGAGTGACTGAGAAGTTAGCATTAAAGTTGATAAACAAGGTTTAGACATATTCAAACCAAAGACAAATCATGTATCTACCCCTAACCCCAAACCTGGTCTTATAAGCTCCAGCATGAAGAGAATCAAGGGAAATTTCAAAAACCTCCCAAAAGCCCCTTTTTAAATATTTCAAACTTATTCAAAGTTGGTTCACATTTGAAAGACATACAAGCTATAGCACACATAGTGCATACATTTTCACACATCGCACTAGATGCGAACTCATAGTTTGAGGCCACTTGATGAGGTTTTAAAAGTTCTTGGACGGAACCGTGTTGTTCAACCCGTAGTGGATTTTTTTTTTGAACCTTTTGATTCGTAGTAATAGTAAAACCCTAGTTTAACCTATTTAATTATAGATTCATATATCGTTTCTACTCACCTTTTTATTATTACTATGCTGCACATGTGTGTTTGCCCGTCTAGTGAAACTCGAGAAGAGGGATCACTCCTGAAGGAGAGAAAAGGCAGAGCATTATGGTGTCTTCCCTTTTTTCGGTGATGATGATGTTGACTCACAGTGGTGGTTTGTCACAAAGGAGGAAAGTAGCTGGATGAATGAGCGCAGTCGAGCTTATGCTTGAATGAGAGATTGTTTTTTTTTGTGAGAGGGACAAACGAAGGATCCAGTATGACCCACAGACTTCCAACACGCATCCTGATGCGTTCTCCTGACAAAGAAGATGGCTGGGAGTTACGTACCCATTGCACGTGACTTGTGCTCACTGGCAGTGGACCACGCCATGGGCACCATACCTAAGACGGCATCTGCTATGTAAAACTCTAAGCGATTATAATTAGTGCATTAGAACAAAAAGTTTTATGGATTCATAGAAATCCAAGTTAACTCATTTACATGACATTATTTTTTTTCCATGAAGCAAAGTTAACACTATCAATTGGTACATTTTGGAGTGATTAAAGAAGGATCAATGCTTACTTATTCGTTTAATTTCACATGTTAAACTTGTCTAAATCGTTCAAACTCTAGATCGGACCAGATTCAAATGGGCAGAAAATAATTAAAAAACAGAAAAATGAAAACCAAATCAGCTAGTCTTCTTATGTCATATAGTAAGTATTCAAGTTGAAACAAGGTCCAGACATATTCAAACCAGACAAATCATGTATCTATACCCCTAACCCTAAACTCAAGGCTTTGAGGTCAAGGCAGAAGAGAAGTGGTTTAAGCCTCAAACATCGAAATTCTGCAAAACTTAAAAAGCTTCATTTTTAGAGGATTATGTCTGGCCATGGCTTCCTATAGCTTCTGCCTCCTGCCTTTCCTGGAAGTCAGACAAAATTCTGTGAGGCTCCAAATTAGTTTAGCCTTAACTATTCTAGAAGTCTCCAGAAAATTTTACAAGAACTGCCTCCCCTAGGAAGTTGGGGAGGCAGCTTCTCCTAGAAGCCGCCAAAGAACTGGCCCAAGAAGGATACATGCTTCCTTTACATTTTCATGTTCTTTAAATTTGTTTAAACGATTTTGTCAAACCTAGATTTAACGCAGATACAAACAGGTACAAACTAAAAAAATCAGAAAATGAAAACCAATCATATAGTCTTTGCGTCATATCGTAAGCAATCGTTGATAAACAAGGTTCGATATATTCAAACTGTATAAATCATGTATTCACTTCTACGATCTTACAAGTTCAGCATGAAGGGGAAGTCGCTTTGCTCTAAACATTGAAATTTAAAGAACATCCCAAAAGCTTTCTCTATTTTAGAGTGACTAAGAAGGATGCTGCATTTTCATTTTCATGTTTTAATTTTGTTAATCTTTGTCAAACCAAGGATTTGACTAAGATTCAAAATGGCCCTAAAAATTCAGAAAAAATGAAAAGAATGAAAAACCATCACATAGCATTCTTATGTCATATGTATAGTAAGCATTCAAGTTGATAGACAAGGGTCTAGACATATATATTCAAACCTAGGATTTGATAGCTAAGATTCAAATGGGCATAACAAATTCAAAAAACAAAAACCAAACACATTCTTCTGATGTCATATAGCAAGCATTCGGTTGATAAACAAACTGTTTAAACTGCACAACCAGATTTGACCAAGATTCAATGGGCATAATTTTAAAAAAATTGTAAAATCAAGGCACATTCTTTATGTCATATAGTAAGCATTCAATTGTTGATAAACAAGGTCTAGACATATCAAACTAGAAAATTCAGGTGTCTAGTTACCTCAACCCTAAACTCTGTAATTTAAGAGAAGTGGTTTTGCTCAAACATGATATTTCAAAACCCTCCTAAAAACTCTTATTTTGGAGTTATAAGAAGGATTGCTACGCCATTTTTTCATTTTCATGTTTTAATCTTTTTAAATCTTTGTCAAACCTAGTTTTGACCAATATTCAAAAGGGGCATAATTAAAAAAAAATGAAATATCACATAGTCTTCTATGTCATATAGTAAGCATTCAATTAAGTTGATAAACAAGCTCTAGACATATTCAAACCAGAAAAATCATGATGTATCTACCCCCTATATATCCCTAAACCCTAACTTATGAAGTCAAGCACGAAGAGAAGTGGTTTTTGGTTTAAATCATGGAAATTTCAAAAACCCTCCCAAGAGCTTCATTTTGGAGTGACTAATTAAGAAGCATACATGCTTACCTTTTCATATTCATGTTTTAAACTTGTTCAAATCTAGGTCAACAAACCTAGGATTTGATGAAGAATCAAATGGGTATAAAAAATTTAAAAACAAGCTCTAGATAAGCTCAAGTTGAAAAACAAGTTCTAGACATATTCCAACCAGAAAAATCATGCATGTACCCCCTATATATATATCCCTAAACCCTGACTTATGAAGTCAAGCATGAAGAGAAGTGGTTTTTGGTTTCAATCATGGAAATTTCAAAAACCCTCCCAAGAGCTTCATTTTGGAGTGGCTAAGAAGGATAGATACTTAATTTTTCATATTTATGTTTTAAACTAATAAATCATGGTCAAACCTAGGATTTGGACCAAGATTCAAATGGGCATAAAAATTCAAAATAAAATGAAAATAAAAATGAAAAACCAAGGCACGTAGTTCTCTTATGTCATATAGTAAGCATTCAATTAAGTTGATAAACAAGGTCTAGACATATTCAAACCAGAAACATCATGTATCTAGCTACCCTAGCCCTCAACTCTGTCTTATGAAGTCAAGCATGCATGAAGAGAAGTCGTGGTTTTTGGTTTCAAACATGGAAATTTTAAAAACCCTACCAAGATCTACATTTTGGAGTGACTAAGAAGGATATATGCTTAATTTTTCCTATTCATGTTTTATTAAACTTGTTTAAATCATGGTCAAACCTAGGATTTGACCAAGATTCAAATGGGCATAAAAATTCAGAAAAAACAAAAAATGGAAAATCAAGGCACATAGTCTTCTTATGTCACATTAGTAAGCATTCAATTAAGTTGATAAACAAGGTCTAGATATATTCAAACCAGAGAAATCATGTATCTACCCCTAACCCTAAACTCTATCTCATGAAGTCAAGCATGAAGATATGTGGTTTTTGGTTTAAAACATGGAAATTTCAAAAACCCTCCCAAGAGCTTCATTTTGGAGTGACTAAGAAGGACATATGCTTAATTTTTCATATTCATGTTTTCAACTTGTTTAAATCATGGTCAAACTTAGGATTTGACCAAGATTCAAATGGGCATAAAATTAAAAAAACAATAAAATGAAAAACCAATGCACATAGTCTTCTTATGTCATATATATAGTAAGCATTCAATTAAGTTGATAACAAGGTCTAGACATATTCAAACGAGAAAAATCATGTATCAAGCTACCCCTAACCCCAAACTCTGTCTTATGAAGTCAAGCATGAAGAGAAGCGAGTGGTTTTGGTTTCAAACATGGAAATTTCAAAAACCCTCACAAGAGCTTCATTTTGGAGTGTACGAAGGATACATGCTTAATTTTCATATTCATGTTTTAAATTTGTTTGTTAACCATGGTCAAACCTAGATTTGACTCAAGATTCAAATGGGCATATGAATCTTTAAAGTTATTTTTACTAATCCATATGGAATATTTTGATAAAACCCTTTTAGAAGGCTTTGTTAAGGCCTCAAGGACAATGAGTTGGGAGGAGGCCAGGTAGACTGTAGCTAGGCATTGATTCGGAATTTATGATGCTTGCGACTTGCTTGCGCGGCTTGTTGATTTCCCAGGTGACGCAGCTTTTTTTTTGACTGCCCAGCCATGGATAGGTCATAGGAGTGCAGAGCTGTAGGCGGTGCGGATAAGTACGCGGGGCATTGATGATGTAGGTGTGTTCGGTTGCCCACGCGAGTGCAGAGCTGTAGGGTTATGCGAGTAGGCCTTTAAACTGGGAGGTGGCACAAGAAGATTTTAGTAAGGAATGGTTCCTTTCCAGAGGAATGGAATGGTTCCATCCCCGCGTTCGGTTTGGACAAAAAGGAGGTACAGAATGGTACTGTTTTTTGTTCGGTTGGAGGAATTGGAGAGCAGAACGGAATGTGGTTAAACTAAACTTTTGTCTAAGAATCGTAATTAACAATGGCAAATAGCCTTTTAAATCTTAAAATCGTAATTAACAACGCCTAATGGCCTTTTTAATCTTAAAATCGTAATTAATGTTATTTTTTGTATGGTCGGGGAATTTGGAGAGTAGAACGGAATGAAGTTAAAGTTTAATCTTTTGTCTAAATATCGTAATTAATAGTGGCCTTTTTAATCTCAAAATCATAATTAACAACAACTAATAATTTTTTTGGTTGGATTAGTGAAGTGCTTTGTAATTAATAGCGGCTAAGTAACAGCCGTTCCACCACATTCCACCGATTCGGTGGAATGGGTGCATTCTGCATATGGGGAGAATATTCCCTTTCGAGGAACCACTCGGTTCCGTTCCATTCCACAACCGAACACAAGAATGGGCTCTAGGTGCGGAACGGTTCCATTCCATTCCACTTGGTTCTGGAACCGAACACACCCTAAATGCGTTGCAATGGAAAATGACAGTGTGTGGTGGCCTGATGGTGAAGAAGAAAGGTCGGGCGAAGAGTTGTTGGCTAGAGTCGGTTTTATACGAATCGACGAGGTGCGGGATAGTTTGATTTTAAGGGCTCCTTTCATTCACAGGATAGGGAAATCATAGGAGTAGGAATGTAGGATTGGGATTTGGGATGACATGTGTAGTTAAATCCTATAATAAGATGAGTTGCGTTTGATTGCGCCAAATGAATTTTTCCATGAGGTAGGACCAAATATTTAATCCTATACTAGGATTTGCACTACTTGATGATTCCTATAGGATTATTTCCTATTGGATATGTTCATATGAATCAAACTACTAGTGTAGGAAATATTCCTATAAGATCTAAATCCTATTATCTTATACCAACCTAATATGAATCAAAGAAGCCCTAAAGGATTTTCGAAGGAATCATGTACGAAGTATGATTTTTCTAAGTCACCCAACATATATACTAGGAATAGAACTAAGTAGTACCATATACTTAGGCCCGCATGCACAAATATTAAGTGTGGATTGAGGAAGTCGATAACTTGGGAAAAAACTTTCGCAACTGCACACCTATGTTACCACCCTTGCGACGCTAATTGTCGTAGAGCTGACCTAGAACGAACTCTTGTCTCGGTTAACATGAGAGAGATAAGGGATAAATACAATTGTGATACACTTTCCTAATATTTTGTTGAATGAGATAATCTTGTGTTTTCCTAATAGGGTTAATTAAGTACACATTTGGCAGCTCGTGTGTTGCATACGTTGGTGAACTTTAGACCCCAACTATATATTATTATTTGAACTCACCTCTAACACTTAATTATGTATAATAAGGTCCCTAACTAACCTCAAACACAATTAGGTATAACAGCGGTCCATAACTAACCTCAAACACTTAATTAGGTCTTACATTGCCCCCTTAGACTACCCCTTACCCTCAGCGACGTACGCAACATGGTGTTTGGGTTGAATGGCCCACCCTATTTTAAAATGTTTTAGTTAATTAATTATGTAAAAAATTATCACATATAAAGTGGAAAAAAGAAAATTAGTAAGGTGTGCCCACCTGGCCTACGGTTGTTTTGTGCGTCCTCCACTGCGTACTCCTCTTGATCTGTGACGATGAACATAGTTCTTTAGAACACATGCAACACTTACAGTTGATAGGCCGTTGCAAAGCTAATCAATGATAAAACCTGCTTTTATAATCCATTGTACTTTGATTTAATTAGTCCCTCTAATGGACCCCAACTATGTGTGCTTGAGATTTAGCAAAATGCTTTGCCGCCGTGCCACATAACAAATAATAAACAGACCAATCAAGTTTTTATCATTGCTAGACCTAACTAAGTGTTCAAGTGCTCAATTTTGACCACATTAGAGTTGAGGGGCCAAACATAATTCTTAAATACGTGAGGGACCGAACATATACTTCTAAACACCCGAGGGACAAGACAAATTTGAGTACTATTGTTATTATTAGACTAGTCACAATGGGGAGTATCATATAATAGTATCATACATATGATACTAATGTACAATATTATTTTCACAGTCCATATTATCATCATGTAGTAGTATAATATGTTACATGTATTTAGGGATTTGTAGAATCTCAATACAAAAGTGTGTACAAGATTTGTTTGGCAGTAATTTTTCTAGTTCTACATGATATGATACGATATCTACCTATGATACCACTATCGTCTCTTTCATCATTAACTGATATGACACATCAACATTTTGCATGCATGTAGTGCATGATACTACTTATGATATTGCCATTGCGAGTAGTCTCCCTTTGTCCTAGAGTACAATGCCAATTTGTTTTCAGAGGCAAACTTAGACTAATACTTGGGCCCGCCAATTATGAGTTGCATGTCATTCAAAACTATATCATCGGATGCTTGTTTCGATGAACTTTCCAATGGTATATTTTGCGGATGTCATAAAATTAGGCTGGTCATACTATTTCTATAGTGGGTAGTATCATGGAGTAGTATCATAGTAATGCTACATTTATTATTTTTTAGAATCTCAATGCAAATTTGTGTACAAGATTTGTTTAGCATTAAGTTTTCTCGTTGTTTGCGCTATGATACAGTATCTACCTATGTTACACTAATCTCCTCTCTCCTACTTAATTAGCTGCCACATCAACATTTTTGTGGGACCAATGTGTATGATACTAGCTATGATACTAGCACTATCATGTGGGTACCTAAATCTCGAGTCAAAGTTTGACACGAAACCGATGTGGACTTTATTCATGGTGGAAGGGAGTAACAATCATAAGCACATTATTATTATTGTTTGAACAACATTTTATTTGATGTGCCATAAGAAGTTTAGAAACTCCTAGCCCCCGGAGGTGGCGTTTTGGCACACGCGTGCATATGCACCAATTATAGAAAATGATTAAAAAAAATTATATAAATGTTAATTTTTTTGGTATACATTGTGACATCATATGTTCGTTCACAAGTTTTCGTGGAAAAACGACATTTTGTGTGGCGTGTAAAAAAAGGCAAAAAATATACTGTACGTAGTCGTGTTACAACATCAAAATTTGTCTTTTTTATAGGAGCCACATAATTTTTTTGTGAGAAAACTTGTGTACCAACATAAAATGTCTAGATATACATGTAAAATTTTAGTTTAGAATTTTTTGACACTTTGAAATATGGATTCACATAATGGGAGCATATGCTCCTATGAGGCAAAGTGCATTTCCGCTAGCCCCCGCCATTTCTTATATCTCTATATTGTCTATATATCTATACCTCTACCTCTACCCCCTTGGATTCCTGAACAGACGTACAGTACTAGTAGGGCCTACTATTTATTATTATTACATACTCTAAAAAAAAACCTACTGCAGCCAAAATTTAATATCATCGAGCGGTAAAATTCCCCGCCAACGCCCAAATATCTCGCGCCGCAAAGTTTCAGATCTGCGAATATTTTTTTCCTCAAAAGAAGGACTGCGAAATTCCCTTCTACTCCTCTATCGCCCAGCTTCGCCCTAGTTTCGCCCGCAAGCCCTCAGAGAAACCGCCCCTCTTGCCTACCTCCAGATCTTCCCGGCCGCCGCACTTCGCCGTTCAAGCTGCCACGGCTTCAAACCCCGAGGCTGCCCTATCCGCACCTACTCCGGCGTCCACCGCACCGTATCTCGTTCGCCGACTCTATCGACCACCGCACCTGACCAGCTTCGCCGACACCGACGCCACCGTGCACTGCACATCATCTGCTTCACCGACCTTCTAGTTCGGCCGGCGCGCTGAACACTTCATCGACCGCCCAGCATGTCCTTCTCCGACCCCCCAAGATCTGCTTCCCCGGCACCCACCGCAACAGCAGTCCCCTCGCCGACCTCCACGTCACCCGTAAGAACGCGAACACGTCTAAACGCCGCCCAGAAATAGGTAACCAGACATCCCTGCGCGTTTTGTTCTGTTAGGAGTATTGCAGCTGACTGTATTTCTGAATTCGTGCTATATTTCTAACTTACAAGTGCTTTCGTTGATAACCACCTCATCCTTTAGGTTTAAACACGACGCATAAGTATGTTTTTCCGTGACCAAACCCACCCATTCGCTGAAACTCTACATGGTATCAGAGCCTAGGTTTCCTTCCTGCTAGCCGCCACAAACAGTACCAAACAAGTTCTTCCTTTGATCACAAAACCCACCGTTGAGATGTAGAAATCCAGGCGGCGGGAGGCCGCATCAGGTGCTCTGCGTCGGTTGCGGCTATCACACACAGCGATGTGAGCTGTGTGAGATCGGCGGCTGCTCGCGCGGGGAGAAAGAAGAGGGTGAAGATCGTTTTGGTTTAGAAAGGAGAGAAGAGGAAGTGAATCCGTGGCAGAGAGATCTGGATCCGTGTGAGGGGCAGAAGTTGGAGGCGTGCGGAGTGGGGCGAGCCTTTGAGCGCAGGGCGGAGCCGGAGGTTGGTGCTGGACGTTGACCAGCGCGAGCCGGTCGATGTGGCCAGGTGCGGTACGCCAGGTTGGCCAGGGCGCGCAGACGAGGCGCCATCCGAGTGGAAGTGAGGAGAAAATGGAGATGTGAGGCTGTGAGGATATGTGGTGATGGAGTTGATGAGGCTGCGGTTGAGTCGTGATGGAGTTGATGAGGCTGCGGTTTAGTGGTGATGGTGATGGTTGTGGATATGTCCAGGGGAAAGGCATGCGTGCCTGAGGTGAGACTGGTTGAGGCCTGACCGGGGGATAGGCATGGGTGCTTGAGGAGTGGATGGTTGAGGCAGGAGTTGGCTGGGGGTTTGTGGGAGAGACGGAAGAGGTGGCCGGGCAGAGTGGAGAAGAGAGGCTGAGGACATTGAGGCGAGTGTGGATGGTTCTGCGGAACTTGTGTGGTGAGGCAGCCGGGGTTGTTGAGGATGTGTATGGTTAGGAGTTGTGCGTATCCCAGATGGTTGAAGCTGGATATCTTCGCTGCTGATGAAGAGATGAATCGAGATGACAAGATGATGGAAAGTGCAATGCTGTCATGTATCCTAGGAGTTATGCTGAATGTTCATTACTGGTAGTTGTCATATGTGTCATGTTGTTGTTGCAAGATGGCCATGGTTGTTTACCCATGATCATCTTGAGGGGGTGTGTTACCATGAGTGAGTTTAGTAGTAGCGCTGTAGTAATATTGTATCCAGTGTGAGGCCCATAGAGGCCCATGTCCAGTAGTATTGTAACCCTAACTCAGATGATATAAATACACAGTGTGGTGGTCTGAGTAACCTAACCCACCCATTCGCTGAAACTCTACAAAATATGAGCCACCAATCATGAGCCGTTGAATGCTCTACATGTCCACGATTGACAACAACAACAACAAAGCCTTTATTCCCAAACAAGTTGGGGTAGGCTATACAAGTCCACAATTGACACGATTACAATTTCTCACTATTTGGCCGTAGGCTACTGCTCTAGTTACATCATGTTTGATATCTTTCTGCGATCCTGTATTACATGTTTATGCACGTCATAATGCTTCTACCAAGGTTCAAAAAAGCGCTAGGCGCTAAGCGAGCGGTGAGGCACTGCTTAGAGGAACTGCTGCTTAAGCGAGCTTAAGCGCCGCTTAAGCGCTCAGGCTAAAATCGTACGAACATGAAACAGGGAAGTCAAGATGGGCACATATACCCCTATAATATGCTGTAAATTTGTATCCTAAGCATGTAATGCTACATTTCTGAGGAATACGGGGATTAATACCTTGGTTAGCCTCGGTTTTGCTCCAATTTCTTATAAACACACAAGCAGCTAAGCAAACAATGTAACAAACACAAACAAGCAGCTAAGCTTTACTGGAGTAGCAAGCAGCTAAGCAGTAGAGGAGTAGCAAGCAGCTAAGCCAGACCTAATCACCATCAATGCATCGAGCAAGGAGCAGAGCAACACAGGCAACACACCAACACTCGCATAGAGGAGATTCTAGCACAAAACACGACCAGATTCCCTGTCTCGCTTAATCGAACGCTTAGGCCAAAAGCGAAGCGGAAGACAACCGCTCAGCGCTTAAGCGCGCTTAAGCGTACCTAGGCGTACGCTTTTTTGAACCATGGCTTCTACTACTATTTGGTGTCAATTTAATTATAGCAAAGCCGTGACTCGTAACTGTTTGTTATTATTACACGTGCAGCAGGCACATCTTACACTCATAAACGTAGAGTAAAGCTCGCCTATAATCATGTAAGTACCTGCTGTTTTTTGTATATTGCTTAATGCAAACTTCTATATCTTGGACCTGTTTCTGTTTACAATTGGCCTCTCCTTCATGCAGAGGAGAAACAGTGAGGCACCAGGTTCTTCTGTCCAAGTACCCGATGAGGTCCGTGTGACTCAAAAAAAAGCTCACGTAAGTTCCCTGTTTTTTTTTTGGAATGTTAATTTACCTCCTGTGCATAGTTCAATTGCATCATTTTCTGTATGTTGCACTACCTAAGTTGCCTAATGGAATCTAATAAAATATAAACAATGACCATATGGAACATTGCACACTGCCTTTGACCCATCTGGCATCCGGCATGCCTGGGTATAAGTTACATGATTTGGCTATGTTAATACAAGTCCTGAAATTCTATTATGTTAATTTTTTGCCTGTTGCTTCATTGAGTTTGCCTGTTGTTCCATGGCTAGTGCATGAAGTTTGATAGAAATGATCCTAGCTGAAATGATGCACTTTGTGTTTTTTTATTGCTTTATTCCTAACCTAGCTTCCTATTCTACTTGAAACATGATTGCTTTATTCCTAACCTAGCTTCCTATTCTACTTGAAACATGGTGAAAAAATAGTTATATTACTTGTTTAAATGTCTAGCTTTGTTTTTCTGAGTCCCATTGACATGATGTGGTATATCCATATTCAAATGATCTGGCTGTTTATATAATACGCTCCATGTTCAATTGCTTCATTCAGTTTCTAGTAATCTATTATACATGATGCACATGGTGCTACTTGTTATATGCCCTTTTTTGTTTGAGTTTGATCATGAATTCAAGATTAAGCATTGCCTAAACGTTGACCAACGTAGGAAGATTCCCTCCCTTGTCTATACGTTGTGAGATAGATGATGAGACCTCTCTAGCAGCGAATTTATACGCGCTAGATAACACCCCGTTTAATTCGGTCCTGTTGGGACTCGAACCCGGGTGGGCTGGCTGCGCACTCGCAAGCCTTGCCACTGAGCTAGCACTCAGTTCTCAGATTAAGCAATGCCTCGTTATGCTTAATTTAAATGTTATGGCACTTCATACAAGCCATACAATTAATTGTTGCATTGACCTTCTGCGATGTCGAAGGCACTATCTGAGTCATGCTTAAATCAATCATACATTATTTTCCTAATAGTATCAAATCCAACATGCACATCTTTTGACTGTATTTGGCTATTTGCTAGATTTCTTCTGTGCAGTGACCTGGCTTCGTTATTGGGCACATGATGTCTAGTTGCTTGGTTCATTGTATACATCATCGCCATGATCTAGTTTGGTTTGTTCTAAGAGGCATGTGGCTTAACTGGTTTCTTTGTTGTATCTGCCCATGGTTCTTTCAAAATTATGTCAACAATGCTGTTTGTTTGCCTTGTATTGTATTGCATTTTAACTTGTTTTGTCTTAGTTTCAGCCTGCAAACAAAGCTGTAATGTCAGTAGGGACAACCCATTTATCAAGTGTTGCGGTCATTTCACAGAGCAACAGTGACAGTGGCACGTGCTCTCATTGGTCCACTGAGTCCAGTACACCAACCATTCCAGAAGAAATAGATGTACGAGGCTCTATTTTTGATTGCTTGTTGTGTTATATCAGCTCAATGATGTTCTTGAAATTGGAGGTCTTTTATTGCATCATATGATGTTGTAACTTGTTTTATCTAAATTTCAGGCTTCAAATAAAGCTACAATGCCAGAAGCAAGGGCCAATGCCTCAAGTATTGATGTTTCACAAAGCAGCAGTGAGAGTGCATATTGCTCGCATAGGCCCATGGTATCTATTGGTCAACTTAATCCGGCACAAAGAGATTTCGGGGATGCACTCCAAGAGGCAGTTGATATATTTGGGCGGGAAAACAAAGATGCTGATGAATTAATTGCCAAGACACGCCAAGAGATACATGAATTGAAAAATAGGCAAACTTTGACAGAAAATGTTCTAAAGAATCTCCTATGCACTTGTCATGGTAAGCCAGTTGTGATGTGTCTGGGAATTGAAGGTGTCTAAATAAACTTTGATTCTGTTGTTCAGTCAAGTGGACTGCTGATGCCAATGCTGTAACTAATTACTGCTCAAAATTTCGTTCAAAATTTCGTGGTCTGTAATAATTGCAAATTTTGTTGTTGTACTAAAATTAGATATGTTCCATGTGGCTGCTGTATTTTGTGTGAAATAATTTCCTGATGTGTACTTCAATTAAACCATAAATCGACTGCATGCTGAAAATTTGAATCTGAGCGCACGTGTGAACTATTTTCTGCTCGTAATGCAATAACGGCTGTTTCTTGGAAGGACTACGTACATGGGTGAAAAGTTAGAGAAGCTACAGTACTCTAACTTGAAGGTGAAAAGTTAGAGAAGCTACAGTACTCTAACTTTCCTTCCCCCAAACCATATGTCTAAAATCCAAATAATTTAAATTAATTTGCACAATACAAACTTGTGTCTTGCATTTGAAGTAATTACATGCAGAGAAAATTATGGTGTAATAAAATTTAGTTTAGTTTTTAAACATCTACAGTAATCACCTTTATTAGTTAAAGACAGTGCATAACCTTGTACTTATGCTACAGAAGCCTGACTTTGCTTCTTTATTTTTCCTGACTTAGCTCCTTCACGTTAGAGGATACGATTCCCGTACATGGTAGCCCATTAATAATTATGCCTGCTAGCAAGATAGATGGTCCTTATTATAGTCAGGCATGTCAACTTGTATGATTAAAAGTAGTTCGTACACATTAAATCTACCATCTGCATTTTTCTCTGTAATAACTTTTCTTTTTACACTACTCAAAACTTGTCTGGCTAATATGAAATTTGAGATGGCAAAACCCGGGAAAGATAAAGATATCACCAAAAACTCTTTCCTGCGAAATGCTGGGTTTTGAAGCCCAAGTCCAAGTCTTTCTCTGCTCAAGTTTTGGAGGAACAACTCCAAGTAGAACGAGTTGCAACAGCTATGCTAAGAACAAAAGTTGACATGTTGAGATCGAGATTAGAAGCATGTGATGCCCTATTGCACGAGGCCAATCAAGTTCGTTATAATCTCCCAAAGACTAAGAAAATGCCATAGATAATTGGAGATGAACACTAACATAGTGAGTACATTGGTCTTGTGAAATGTTTCCTTAGATTAAGGCACCGTTCAGACTTTTGTTGGTGGATGCATTTATCTGCGGTTGGGATCAACTTGGTAGTTGTTCCTGTGGATGTTATATAAATTAATTGCCTAGCCTTTTTTGAATCAGTTCGAACTTAAATGGTATCATAGCCAAGGTCTCAAGTTTGAATTGTCGAACGTGTGGTTTAATTTAATCTCTGTCGGGCGGCAAAATCTCCCACCAATCCTGAAATATTTCAAACGCATTTTTGAATGGGATTAAGAAGATAGATCATGATCATGGTAGTGACCTATATTCAACGTGATGATGATTTGATTTTGCACTCGGCCATGAACAGAGGTACTAGTACGGTGTCACAATTTTTTATCATTATACTTGTACCTTAGCGAAATTCAAAATCTCATAGCGGCAAAACTTCCCGCCCACAAAATACAAAAATTTCACACGCTTCCAAATTCCCATTCTACCCCTGTGGAGATGACAGCAAAGTCGGTTGGTGAGGGGTTTGCCCGTCATTTTTTCGATCACCACCTCCCTAGCCCGGAAACCCTCCCAAAAAAATACATTTCCTTCAGTCTCTCATCTGAGACCACCCACCGGAACTTCTCAAGTCCCTCTCTCTACCACCTCCACGACCACCGCACCGGAACATCCCCGCCGGACTTCCCTGGCCTACCCGAGCCCTGATTCCGTCATCCGCTGCCCGCCGAGCTGCCTCTATCGACGCCGTCATCAACTGGACCGGATCATCTCGCCGAACCTCGAAACCATATGCTCATCCAGCAGTTCATCGCAGTCGTCTAGCGTTTATCAAGTCTAATTTCTCAATGGGAGCGCTCGCTGATCCGTCGTCCACCGTATTTGATTCTGTTTACCGACACCGCTGTGCATGTAACCGACCGCTTCACTTGCCGCAAAGGCATGATCTAAACTCTTCTACTGTCGCTTTTCTATTGCTTGCCTGCAAGTTCTTGTTTAATCTTGGGGGAACCTGTTTGTGCTAACGACGCGCCGTTACGTTTTTGCAGATGAGATGAGTAACCATGAAGTGTAATGGCCGTCTCTCCAACCCCAAGTAGCACATGTAGCGTACTTCATCACCGGATCTATCAACCCCAGGAAGATCTGCTGTGACTCCCACAGAGTGCTTCTCCTAATGTAAGTCCCTTGTTTTAGCGCCATGTTCTGGGTTCAGATGCTTGTTTGTCTGAAGCTCTTTTAGTTCATTCCTAGCTATGACCGTAACACGTTGCTATTTTCTACTTCATTGCTAACTTTAAGCGATTGAACATTTTGGTTTGCATTCCCTGCTCTGTAGATGTAGCCATCATAACTTCTATCTTGCTCAGTCGTTGTTACAAAAATTATACTGTAGGTATTATAGTAACATCCTGCTATTATTTAGTTCATGGCCAATTTTAAGTAATTGCACATGTTGGTTCGCATTCCCTGCTCTATAGCTTTTGGCATCGTAACTTCTATATTTGGTTTACATTCCCTGCTCTGTAGATCTAGCCATCATAACTTTATCTTGCTCAGTCGTTGTTACAAAAATTATGGCCTGCTACTATGTTGTTTGTGCAAATTTTTTACTCCATGAACATGTTGGTTTGCATTCCCTGTACTACCATGTGATGCCATTGTTTTGTATCTAGTTCATTGTAAGCTAAAAAAGTAAGGACTTAGTTTGGCATGCTATCACTCTGCTATCTAGCCTGTAGCACAAATAAACTTGTCATACCTACTAGATAATAATTTTGCATGCCATCTTGTTCTTCAAAAGCTGCATTATTGACTTGTTTCCTCTGACTTGGCATGACGCCACATATGGAAAGTCGAACATATTGGTTTGCATTCCCTCTTATACAAGTTCACATGTGATCCCACTATATTCTGTATCTGGTCCATCCTAAGCTCCAAAGCATTAACTATCCTCCATGTGTTGCTCATTACAAGTTTATATCCCGAAACATCTTGATTTGCATCCCCTTCACTATAAGTTCAGGAGTATTATTTAGTTCACGGCCAAAGTGAAGTAATTGCACTTGGCACATGTTGGTTCACATTTCCTCTTTAGCTTTTGCCATCGTAACTTCTATTTTTTGGTTTACATTCCCTGCTCTTTAGATGTAGCCATCATAACTTCATCTTGCTCAATCGTTGTTACAAAATTATAGCCTGCTACTATGTTGTTCATGCCAATTTTGTACTCCCCGAACATGTTGGTTTGTACCGGACTCGGCGAGTGGGGGTGTCCTGGGCTGTTTCATTCTAACATGTCATATATTGGTCACAGTATGCATGCACTCTTTGTTTGCTTATTATGCCATTACAATGATCTTGTTATAACGCCGATAAAATGATGAGTTCTAAATTCTCGCAAACACATTAGAAAGGTTTTGCTCTTTCCATTGTTGCTGTCTTAACTTGTAATGTCTTTGTTTCAGATATAGGTGCTGGACAACTTAAAAGATTGCCTGATCGCTTCATTGTATTGCTAGGTTTAATTACCATTCAATTTCTCCTGGTTCAGAATATTTTTCAATGCCTATAAAACTGATGTAATATTTAGTT